>JAPPVO010000019.1:183155269-183890062 GCA_030407325.1 Camellia japonica
CTTATTATCCCAAAACAAAGAAAGCTCTGTTTGGAGTCCTTCCCATTTTCCTCTGCACACAATCCAACAACTTATCGCTTTCATCATAGATTTCTTTGAATGAATCAGAAACTCCAAACTTATTGAGAGTGCTTACATATTTCCTATATCTATATTCAACCCATAACTATTCATCACATTCACAATAGAAGAGAGAAGAGGAGAGGAGGAGAGGAGAAGGTTGAGGATCCATTGCACTCAATCTTTATGGAGTTACCGTTGCTGTCGCCTCGCTGCTGAAGTCGCCTCGCCGTCAGATCGTAGGTATCCACCTCGTCTTTTCTGTTCACGAGGTGCTTAAGGTTGTGGTCTTTCAAACTGAGGGAAAACAAAGCAGGAAAAAAAAAAAAACCTACCAAAATGACGTCGTTTTGGTAGCACCGCAGGAAGTGCGGCAGACAAACGCGACAGAGGATCCGGACTCACATTGCCACAATCCTCCGAGACAGTAGCTACACTAGCCTTTGGGGTTGAAACCGTAAGCCCACCTTTTTGACCAGACGAAACCATAACAACCAGCATCAAAAGGTTTGGCAATGGAGACGTTCGCGATACCACCCGTGACAGAGATGCCAACTGTACACCCTTGTGGGCCACAACCGCTGGAGCATTACAACCACCATCTCTAGCACGAGACTCACCAGAGAAACCCTTCAATTGAAACATATCAACATGAAGTGAAAGCCTATATTGGAGTGGCCCCGGGACAGAAGCCACTAGTTTAGATTCACACTTCTTGTCACCATGACCAATCTTACCACAAAAATAACAAAAGTTTGGTAATCGTTCATATGTGAACGACACCTATACCACATTTCGCCCAAGGAGGGAAATCTTCATACCATGACGTAGTGCATGAGAGACATTGATCCTTACATGGATTTGCAGAAATTGGCCCTAAGTCGTTCCCTCTGCATGATAGTCCATATTAAGAAATTCTCCAAGTTTCATGCCAATCATCGATCCAACCTCTCTAGTCATACACACCAAAGGTAGATCGTAAACATGGTTCCAAAAGTCTGCATGAGTCAAACTAACTTCAGAAGGTTGGAGAGATCCATCAAAATTACCAAGGAGTAGGAGATGTTTATCGAAGCTCCAGGGTCCGTTTGTGAGCACTTTCGTCTTATCAACCAGATGATCAAACTAGAGAAGAAATAAATTCTCTCCTACAACACTGAACTTAACACCCCGAAACAGTCGCCAAATAGGAACCAAAGTAGCCCACATTGCTTCAAGGTTATAGGATACAACGACAAAATCTTGCCTATCAAACAAAGATTTGCAACCAACGCCGTGGCCTTTATACAATCATCATCCAAAGCCACCAAATCCTCTTTAGCCTCAGTAAGGCACAAACCCCTGGCGAGGGCCTCCACCGTGGCATCCATAAAGAGAAATAGAAGGAAAAATAAAAAAAAAACAGAGAGAAACAAAGCACAACAGAAGAAATGAGATACAAGCCAAGTGCCCAAACACAACCCAAAAAAAAAAAAAAAAAAAAAACCTCCTACAAAGAGAAGAGATAAGCGCTAGCACACCAGGCAAAGAACACCAACCTCTACGCCCTCAGAGAGAGGAAAGGACGACAATGACATTTTCTTAAAAATAATTCTACTTTGTTATTGCCATTTATTAAGCACCATGTACAAAATATTGGGCACATCATATATATATATATATATATATATTATTAAAAATAGTTTTTCTTTTACTTAGGTGACATATTTTAAAAGTTTACTTTTTTTTTTTTAAAAAAAAAAATTCACATCAATTTGTCTTTTCTATTTACATATAAAGTTTTACACAAATTAAATTTCTATTATAATAACCAATTTTATATGAATTTTATTTGAGAAATACTTATTTTCTATATATATAATTATAATTTAATTATTATGATTTTTGAAAAAAATTATCTTGATATAGAAATAAATAAATAAATAAATAATTTACATATAAAATTCTATACAAATTCAATTTCAATTATAATAACTAATTTTAAGAAATACTTATTTTCTATACATGTAATTATAATTTAATTATTATGATATTTGAAAAAAAACAATATCTTGTCATATATCATATATATTATTAAAAATAGTGTTTTTCTCATACTTAGATAGCACATTATAAGGACTTACTTTTTCTAAGAAAGCCACGTCAGAACATATTTTCTTAATTACATATAGAGTTCGACACGAACTCAAACCTAATTTAAATTATACTAATTTTACCTTTTTCTTGGATTTTATTTGACAAATATTTATTTTTCATATATTTTTATGGTATATTGAGATAATCCACAAACTCAATACTAATTTTGCATTTCACGTTTTTCTTCTTAATTCTATCCAGAGTATTAGAATTTTTATTTAATGCTAAATTGCCTTTTTTGCTTTTTCTTTTTCCATGCACTATTCTATACCCAATAATAATTCTATATTATTCTATATTATAGATTTGTCGTTTAAATTTTATAGTAATTATATATATTAAATTATACTTCTTTTCTTACATTATTTTATATAATCACAACTCACTGGAGGAAAAATATGCACAACAATGATACTCTCGAGGAACTTCTAAAGTTTCGATTTACTGCTTAAGTTACTTTTTCAATTATTAAATAGTAAATTCTTTTATGTTTTGACATCATATTACAGATAATTAATTACTTTACACACTGAGAGGTATCTATTATTTTGATGTTTAATTATTTTATTAATTTTATTATTATTACTGCCTTTCGTTTTGATGTCTAAACGATTTTTAAATAAAATTCATGTTTTTAGCTTAAAAATAACAAATAATGTTAAACCGGCGGAGTAGAGTTTGTTTACAGTTTAAATGAGTTGAGTTTGTGCTCAGGTTCAGATTTAGGCCTCCATTTATAAAATTAAAAAAAAAAAATTCCCTTCGTGAAGCGTAGAGTCATTGTAAGAGAGGAGAAGAGTGATGGAGAGTGTCAGTGTGAGTGTTGAGAGGGTAATTTTGAGAAATGTAATTTGCTTGGATCCAACTGTTTTATTTGTGACATTAGCACCACCCTATTATCGAACAAGTTGGTATTAAAAAAAAAAAAATCATGTTTTTTAATAGCATAAAATAATTTAAATATGATTTTTTAAAATTATTTTTAATGTAAAAATTACAATAAAATATTTAAATATAATAAAATAAAATTTCATAAAAAATAAAGTATCTGGATGAAAAAAAAACCTAAGAATAAAATTTAGAATGGTATTCTCTTTTGCTTTGAAAATAATTCTAGATGACCAATAAATTATCACCTATAACTCTCTCTCTTTCTTTTCTTTTTTTTTTTTTAATTTCCACGAACCATCACTTTTTATAGCAATTCTAATTTAAGACCCGACCCATTTGATATCCTGGATTCGGGTTTCATGATTTTGTATTATTGTTCATGACTTATTACTCTTTTCCCTCATTGGGTTTGGCTATTAGGATGTGTTGGTTGTTTTTGGAACAAGTTAGTGCCTTATTTTCCAAAAACCTTGTTGCCTAGAATTTTGCTTCTACACTCGAGCGCCACTTCTTGTGCTCGAGCGGTCTTTGTGAACTCTTAGTATTTTTGCAAGTCTGCAAAACTATTGGGACTTGTTATTTTTCGCTCGAGCGAAGCTTCTTGCGCTTGAGCGGTATTATACTCAAGCGTTGGCCTTTTGTCTGTAAAACTATAGGGAGAGTGTGTTCTACGCTTGAGCGTTACTTTCTGCGCTTGAGCGGTAATTATTTTTGTGTCTGGACGCTCGAGCGTCACTTCTTGCGCTCGAGCGGACTGCGCGTACATCAGTCCGTCAAAGTCACATTTTGTTTCACTTTTTCATATCTCTCTCTAAACTTTCTAAAAGCCCTAAGTTGAGACCCTCTCTCTCTAAAACTCACCCTCTCTCTACGCCAAGATCTATCTATTTCTCCACCTTACTCCCTTTGTTAAAAAGGTATAGCTCACATAGGGCTTTGTTTTCATCCAAATAGAGTTGAGTTTTGGCTTCATTTGAGTTTCATCCATGTTTATCTCGTTTTCTAGCTTTAAGGTAATGATCCTTTACAATCTTTTATGATTTTTAACTTAGCTATATGTTTTTATAAAATAATTTTGTGGTTTTGGAGGATTTTGAATAAACCTAGGGTTTTGGTTTAAAATCAAAAGATGGGTTTTCAAATGGATGTATTGAAAATGGTTGTAGGAGTGGAAATAAGGTTGAGTTTTGATAAAACTATTGATTTTGATATTGGGAATGGATTTTGGAAGAAAAAGAGGTTTTGCCTTAAAATGTCTCAAATGTTTATTTTGTATAAATAAATGGAATTGATGTTAGAAATGTGAAATTGGATGGATATTGATATGGATGGTGGAGTTGAATATGTATTATCGCTCACATCTTAAAATTTGGAAAGTTTATCTATATTGGAGATTTTATATTTGTTTAGAAATATCTGTTTTGGGCTATCGGTGGAGGATAGCTATAATTGTTGTAGAAATTGCATGAGGATTAGGTGAATTGAAACTAATTTCTCATCCATGTGCATTAAACATCGTTGCTCATTTTATACATTAAAAATGTGTGAACGTGGGAAGGAGGTATATATCACCAAATCAAGTTGGCCTATGTGTCCAGAGTGAAAGTCTCGAAAAACCCGCGTATACATGAGTGTCAGTTCCAGCGGATGAAATATCCGTATAATAGCAATAGTAGTGCTTGTATAGACTACATTTATATGGGTGCCGTTTGATGGTCTCCCGCGGACATTCGTGAGAGGTTATACTTTGAGATTCCCAGTGTTATGATTCATGGCCTATAGCTATTCCGGTTTTGACCCGACTCCTATGGTGTCCTGGACTCGGGTTTAATTCGTTCATATTATTGTTACCTCTTTCTTCCCCTTGTAGCTCATTGAAATTGGCTTTTGGGTTGTTGTGATTGTGTTTGGGCAGGTTGGTTGCTTGTTTTTCAAACCTTGTGTTGCCTAGAATTTTGATCCTCCGCTCGAGCGGGCTTTGCAAACACTCAGTACTTTTGCAAATCTGCAAAACTACTGGGAGAGTGGTTTCTACGCTCGAGCGGGTGGGTGCTTGAGCGGCATTTTTTACCCTCGAGGGTTGGTCTGTTGTCTGCAAAACTACGGGATGTGTTTTTTTTACGCTCGAGTGTCACTTCATGCGCTTGAGCGGTGAGCGTCTTGTTCATTGTGTCTTGGCACTCGAGCGGGCTTTCTTACGCTCGAGTAGAACAACTTTTTGTGTCTGACACTTGAGCGACACTTCTTGCGCTCAACTAGATTGTACATATATCAAATCGCGAAAATGACTTTTTACATCACTTTTTCAAATCATTTCTCCCTAAAACCTAAAGTTGAGACCCTCTCTCTCTAAAACTCTCTCTCTCTCTCTACTTTTTCACATAGTTTTAGTGATTTCTTCACCCTAATCCCTTTGATAAAAAGGTAGACTATCTCAAGATCTCCATTTTGATCCGAATAGAGTTGGATTTGAGCATCTTTGAAGTTTCACTCTTGCTTAGCTAGTCTTCTCTCTTTGAGGTAGCGGTTTTCTACACTTTCATATAGTTTTTAGCTTAGTTATTTGTCATTGTGTAACAATGGTGGGATTTGGGAGTAGTTTGAGCAAACCTAGGGTTTGGGGTGTGAAATGAAAAGAGGGATTTCTAAATGAATGTGAAATAAGTGGGTATAGAGTTTGAATATGAGGTTATATTGTGTTAAAATAGTTAATTTTTCCATTTAGGTTGATACATGAAAAATGGGGGGGGTTTTCCCTTTGTTATTTTGTACAAATAAATAAATTGATAATGATAATGTGCAATTGGATGATTGTTGATGTAGATGGTGGAGTTGGACACGTGTTGTCTCTCATCTATGGAAATTTGAATAACTTATCTCTTGAGAAGATTGTATATCTGTTTAGAAATATCTGTATTTAGCTATGACTGTTGTAGAAATTGCATGTGGATTAGGTAAATTGAAACTAATCTAATGTTGGTTGTCATTGAATATGACTATGTTTTAAATGCATTGTATATGTATGATGTTTGGGAGGAGAAAGAGAATGTACTCCATTGTTTGAGAGGAGATAGGAGATGGACTCCATTGAAATTAAGTTGGCCGGAGTGTCCAGGGTGAAAGTCCTAAAATCTTGTGTATACATGGATGCCGATCCAGTGGATGAAATTTTCCTAAAATGGCAGATTTGAAGTGTTTGTGTGGTAATTGTGTTGATTAGATAACCACTGAGTTGTAGCCTCAGATAGGTTATTGAAAGATAATGAAATTGCTTAATGAATTGAAATGAATTGAAGGAAAGTGGAATAAGATATAAACTCGGTACTTCTTGGTGATATAAAAATGTAAATGTTTTGTCACGAGCATTGTATATGCACTTTGTACTTATATTTTTGTTAAATTGCATATATTGAGAAAGAGAATGTACTCCATTGTTTGGGAGGAGATAGGAGATGGACTCCATTGAAATTAAGTTGACCGGAGTGTCCAGGGTGAAAGTCTTGAAATCTTGTGTATATATGGATGCCGATCCCGTGGATGAAATTTTCCTAAAACGGCAGATTTGAAGTGTTTGTGTGGTAATTGTGTTGATTAGATAACCACTGAGTTGTAGCCTTAGATGGGTTGTTGAAAGATAATGAAATTGCTTAATGAATTGAAATGAATTGAAGGAAAGTGGAATAAGATATGAACTTGGTACTTCTTGGTGATATAAAAATGTAAATGTTTTGTCACGAGCATTGTATATGCCCTTTGTATTTATATCTTTGTTAAATCCCATATATTGTGTTAGATTGTTCCTATTGGGCTTTGGCTCACCCAATTTGGGAAAACCATTTTCAAGTGTTGGTGATATGCCTCCGCCAGGGGAATAGCTTTGAGGGACTTTGGGGAGCAAGAGCTCTTTATTTTGTTATATTATTTTGTATAACTAAGGGCTTTAAATTGTATTGAGCTAGGCTCTTTTTTGTGTAACTAAGTAATGACTTGGAAAGATGTAAGCCAATAGGACACAAGACTATTTGTTTAGTTTCAATTCGCTTATCGTTGTAACACATGTTGTAGATTCAGGATAAATATTTGTGAATGTATATCGCACGTGTTAACATTTGTAAGTGAACTCTGATGAATGAAAGTATTTTATTTATATTATTCTTCCGCTTATGAGTTGGCTTTATTGTATTATTTTGGGGGCATTACAACTTGGTATCAGAGCGTATCGGGTTTGAATACTTTAGGTATGTGAGAAGTGGTTAGTACCACAATGGGGTTGTCTCGCTTGGTTGAGACGTTAGTGTGTATTGTATGTTTATGTGATAACATGCTTATATGATTATATGGGTATGAGATTTAGTTCCTAAGATATTGATTGGGTCTATGGGTTTCTGGAAGTCCTATTAGAAGAGCACTTGATCACTGTTATTTCTAATTAGAACTCTAGCAACGCCGCTGGACAATCATTATCTAGGAAGGAAATTCGTATGTGTTTATGTGATTACGTGCTTATTTGGAGTGATTTAGTATTGTCCATTGCATTAGGACGTGAGTGAGTTAGCTTCGACACATTTGTAAATGTGCTAATCTCCTTCGTTACCTTTATTAGGATGTCAGGACGTGGACGTAATGGTGGTAGGCGTGGTAGGCATGGTAGGCCTAGAAGGCATGAGATGCCTCTATCAGATGATATTCCGGCACAGGAAGAAGGCGTTGGTCAGGCCAATGTGGCTGAACCGGTTGGTCAACAAGCCATGGGCTCCTTAGCTTGCGAAATGGCCAAAGCTTTGTGGGAATCCATGGATATTCTCAGGGCTGAGAATCAAGTCCAGGCCCAAGTAGCTGAGGTAGGGCCATCTTTCTTGAAGAGAGAGTTTTTCCGGTCGAGTCCGGATGAGTTTTTGAGTGACCTTAAGGAGCCACTGAAGGCAGATGAGTGGCTAGAGCAGATGGTGAAGAAGTTTAAGATGCTCGGCATCGAAGACGGGGGTTTGAGAGTGACCTCGGTGTCCTTCCAACTGAAGGGAGACGCAGGTCAATGGTGGAATTATGCGTCAGAGCGCACTGGAGGGACTTAGGAGGCTTTTGTTGGTGCCTTTCAAGACAAGTCTTTGCCTCCCATTATTAGGGAGAAGTTGAGAGACCAGTTCTCTTAGTTGGTGCAGCTGAATACACTGGTGGTTGAGTTTAAGGCCACGTTCACTAGTTTGTTGAGGTTTACACTGGAACTAGTGGTGATTGAAGAGCGCCGTTGTCTGGAGTTCAAGAAGCAGTTAAGGACGGGGCTCATGTTTAGAGTGGTTGAATCCATAGTGAGGGATTATGGGCGCCTTGTGGAGGCTGTAGCCCATCTTAAGACTATCACATAGACAGAGGAGGAGAGGATGAGGGGCTTTATGGGGAGTCAGGATAATTTGGGGAACAACAAGAGGCAGAGGGGTTCTAACCCTTAGCCGTCCCAGGGAACTTAGTCGAGGTCCACTTTTCATGTGCTGAGTTTGGGTTCTAGAAGGGGTGTTCAGGGAAATTTTACTTGTTTCAAATGTGGTCAGTTGGGCCACACGTCTCCAGCTTGCTCGCAAAGAGGAGGACGGCAGCGAGCAACATCATCTTCGGCCTATTCTCAGGGCCAGAGTCAGGGGAGGAGACAACTGCCCACTTGTTATCAGTATGGGCAGGCAGGGCACATGAAGAGATTTTGCCTACAGTTGGGTGGCACATTCGGTGCGTCTAGTTCGAGGCAGACACAGAGCCATCAGCCTGCACAGTCAGCACAGGCCTCGAAAGCCAATCAGGGAGCCTCTTCGGCTCAGTCAGTGCACTAGGCATATGCTCCGAGAGGTGAGCAGGTTGAGTAGAGACCTACCGAGCGTGTGTATGCTGTTACCACGCCAGATCTTGTACTGATTCCTTCTATAGTGAGAGGTACCTTCTTGTTTTGCAATTTAGTTGCTAATGTATTGATTGATACGGGTGCATCCCATTCTTTTATCTCGTCTGCATTTGCATCAATTTTGGGATTGGAGTTAGCACAGTTAGCATCTCCTATTTGTGTAGAGTCACCTATTGGTGGTGAGGTTATCTTGAAAGAGGGGTGTCGGGGTTGTGACATCGAGGTTCTCGGTCGCCGATTACCTTTTGCATTTTTCTTGCTTGATATGTCTAGTTTTGATGTTATATTGGGTATGGATTGGTTATCGTCATACTGGGCTGTTATAGATTGCTACCATCAGAGGGTCACTGTATGTACCTTAAGCGGTGATTGTTTTTACTTCTTGGGGGATCGGGTGGATAGAGTCTTATCACCAGTATATGATCCATGTGGATGGAGTGAACTTAGTTGCCTTTTTACTAGCTTCTTTAGTGGTGAGGGTGATGAAGTCCAGGTAGAGTTGCCAAGGGTAGTTTTTAAATACCCGGATGTCTTTCCCGGCGATCTCATTAGTTTACCACCTCACCAAGAGATCGAGTTCTCTATTGATTTAGTGCCTGGCATGGCACCGATTACTAAGGCACCGTATTGGTTTGCACCCGCGAAGTTGAGTGAGTTGAAGATTCAACTCCAAGAATTGTTAGATAAGGGTGTTTTATCCGCCCTAGTACCTCACCTTGGGAAGCACCAGCTCTCTTTGCTAAGAAGAAAAATGGAGCGTTGCGACTTTGTATTGATTATCGAAAGTTGAACCGGGTAACTATTAAGAACAAGTACCCAATGCCTCGTATAGATGATCTGTTTGATCAGTTGAAGGGATCTTGTTGCTTTTCTAAGATAGACCTGAGATCGGGTTACCACCAGTTGAGAGTAAGAAAGGAGGATATCTCGAAGACGGCATTCCATACGCGGTATAGCCATTATGAGTTTCTAATGATGCCTTTTGGGCTAACCAATGCACCGACTATATTTATGGACTTGATGAACTGGATCTTCCGTGAGTTTCTAGACCGTTTCGTGGTCGTCTTCGTGGACGACATCTTGATTTACTCACCTTCTGAGAAGGAGCACGAGGAACACTTGCAAGTAGTGCTTGAGTTACTTAGAGCCCAAAAGCTGTATGCTAAGTTTGGGAAATATAAATTCTGGCTGAGAGAAGTTAAGTTCTTAGGCCATGTGGTATCTGGAGAAGGGGTGATTGTAGATTCATCCAAAATAGAGGCAGTACAAGATTGGGCGCAACCTAAGAATGCTTTTGAGATTCGTAGTTTTCTAGGGTTGGCCGGGTATTATCGAAGATTTGTGAAGGATTTCTCTATATTAGCTTCACCGTTAACTAGACTGACGATGAAGGGAGTTAAGTTTGAGTGGAATGAGACCTGTGAGAAATCATTTCAAGAGCTTAAGGTTAGACTTACCACTGCTCCAGTCTTGATTATTCCGGAGAGGGGTCTAGGTTATTCAGTTTATTGTGATGCTTCACGGGAAGGTCTGGGTTGCGTTTTGATGCAAGAGGGGAAGGTAGTAGCCTACAGCTCCCGACAGTTGAAAACACACGAGAGGAAATACCCTACTCACGATCTAGAGTTAGCGGCGGTGATTTTTGCCTTGAAAATTTGGAGGCACTATCTGTATGGTGAGAGGTTTGAGGTGTTTTCTGATCAAAAGAGTCTAAAATATTTGTTTACACAGAAATACTTGAATTTGAGGCAGAGGAGGTGGATGGAGTTCATAGAAGATTATGATTTTGAGTTGCATTATCACCCAGGAAGGGCAAATGTTGTAGCCGATGCCTTGAGTAGAAAATCTGTTAGTAGTGTGGCTTGTATTGCCATCCGGGAGTGGGAGATGTTGGGTACTCTTGGGGAGTTTGACTTGCATCTTGGGGAGTTCGTTGAATCTGCGGCCTTGTTTATGGTAGTTGCCTAACCTACATTTGTGAATCGAGTGATGGAGGCACAGAGGAGTGACCCTGAGGTGAAAACCCTCTGGGAGAAAATCCCCAGTGGAAAAGTGGAGAGGGGCTTGAATGTGTATCTCAACCAGAGTGTAAGATATCGAGATTGTTTATTCGTGCCGGAGTCTTGCCGAGAGGAAGAACTCGGAGAGTTTCACCATTCGCGTCTTGCGGTGCATCCGGGGGGCACAAAGATGTATCATGACCTTAGTCACCAGTTTTAGTGGAGAGGTATGTGTAGACGTCCCCGAACGTCCCGGGAAAATCCCGTTTTGTTCATTGGGCTTACTACAGTTCGGACTCAAATGCCACGGTTCTGAATCTAATCCCACAAAATGCAATGCAAGATCGATAAATCACCAAAGAGTCTAAATCCGGCAAATCATTTTGAAAAACTGATTTTTAGAAAGAAGTGCCAAACATGGACTGCTTTGCCAGATACAGAGTCGTTACCTAAATATTTTATTTTGGGGGAATTTAGGAAACCCTGACTCGTGCCTAAGGCCACGTGTCCGTCATCAC
Source organism: Camellia japonica (assembly GCA_030407325.1). NCBI lineage: Eukaryota > Viridiplantae > Streptophyta > Magnoliopsida > Ericales > Theaceae > Camellia > Camellia japonica. The sequence continues at coordinate 183,166,762 of JAPPVO010000019.1, forward strand.
TAAAGTTGCCTCGGCTCGGGAACTTGGGTATGAGAGGGGAAGGCCATGCAATGAGCACCCCCGCTCGCCCGATCAAAAATCGGCCTTTACTAACATGATATCTAGTTTTTGAAAACACATGTGCTCTTATTCCGGTTATTAACCTAGAATTACTATGTGATGAGCACAGCATACAAATATAGACTGGATTACCTAAGTTGGAACAAAGCATTGCATGTTCGTTTTGAAAACGGTTTGCTACTCGCAAGTAGGCTAAAATATGGATTTTGCCACCCTCAAGTGGGCTTAGAAAACATGGTGATTTGCCACTCTCAAGTGGGCTCAAAACTCGCAATCAATGAATTGTCCCAATTTAAGTAACCCAACCTTCACCCACAAGCATTCAGGCAGTTATATCACATAGGCAAATAACCTCATGGCAAGCATGCTATCATGGCAGTCACTTACACGCATGCAAGGATGCTAAAGCATAAACACTCACCGAATACTCCTAGCCAAAACAGAAACTAGTTAGTAATCAATGCACGATCCTAGTTCATGTTAAGATGACTAACGCAACACATGCAAAATGCAACTAAGATAAGCTTGGCTATTCTAAGATGGCATATGAGATGTTACAGATAACATGTATTCAATTTGGAATTGAAATACAATGTAGTTAGTATGATGCGCCGAGCCCCGTGCATGCAAGACAGATGAATGGATGCAATCAGGCGAGCATAAGGATGCTAATTGAAACATGCCCTAAAACTAACCATCGTAAGCTGGTAAATAAAAGGGAGAAAGACGTGGGGTTGGAAGACATACATCACACACACGCACACTTATTACAACAGTTGGCCCTCTCAACGGAGGGTCCGAATAAATAATACAACACCAACTAGCTAATCTAAGCTAATCTAATTGAGCTAGTTATTACACAACCAAAATGAATAATAAATTACAGCTAATTATTACACAACTCTAATTAATTAACAAACTAACTAAGTAAGCAATTAAACTAGCATGAAAACTACATGAATGTGGACTGCCTCAGCTCTACCTTGAATGATAAAGGATGCATGCATGCTCGAGTCGCCTTGTCGGGAAATCCATCGCGATGCCCCGACTTGCCTTTGTTTGCAATTGATTTCAGAAATTTGCACAAAGCTCCAAAGAGATGAAACTCCACCTCGGGAAACTATGGGAAGGCTGCCGACCAGCTTATAGGCATGGGAGACCAACTACCGACCACCTTTTGTGGTGGAAACCAAAGAAGGTGGTTGGCCTGCTAGAAAACCTGGTTGGCCGACCAATTTCTTCTCCTGGATTCTGTTTTTCTGCAACAAAGGGAAAGAGAGAGGCACGACAAGGTATTTGTAGTACATGTGTGCATGACCACTCTTTCCGTCATTACATAAGCTCTAGGGAGTGTAGTCCTCGACCCTCGGGCCACCGATCGCGCATCTCGATGCATGATGGCTGAGGAGTCGAATTGCACGACTTAATGTGAAATGAATGCACATACAAGCACCTAAAGCCAACAACTCCATCATGGGTAGTCAAGGGTGTCGGTGACCGGGAATCGAGGCACGTTTCATCACTTTGAGTACGAAACGTCCCTCGTTTCCCGTGTTCAGACTAACTCCTATTCCAAACACAATGCAACAAACAATGGCATGCACAATGCGACTTTAAGTATGCAACCTAAATGCTATGCAACTAAGTGATGCAAACATGCAAAGGATGACATGCAAACATGCAACTAGCATACACAATGCTACAAACTAACAATGGCATACTCAATGCACGTGGTACTTAGCATACACAATGCACCTAAGAACTAACATACACAATGAGATGAACAAGGCATGCACAATGCAATGATCAATCATGCGACAATGTGGCATACTCAATGCTATGGAATACAATGGCATACTCAATGCAAAAATAGACTTAAACCAAAATGAATGGGACTCAGCCACACCCAAATCAGTGGCCAAATATGATGAAAACAAGACTCCAAAACTCATGCTAGCATACACAATGCAAGGACCTAAGCCCAAGGGCACAAAATGCAACTCTACAAAAGCATTGAAAGGATGAAATATGGCATACAATGACACATGTTCCAGCTCTGAAATGACATACAAAATGGCTCCAACTCACGCAAACAACTCACGCAATGCATGTTGAAAGGCTCAAGTACCGAAGCTAGTGAAGCACATTACACTAGAGGCATGCAAGGCGATGCTCAAATGATGAAACCAACCCTAAACAGACCCTATGCAGGCCCAAAAAAGTATCTAAATGGGTTGGGATGATGGCTTGAAAGACACAAAAGTGAAGCTCATGCAATGGCTCGCAAATAGGGCATAAATGCACAACTCTAAAGAGCACTGAAAGCATGGAAAATATGGAAGTGTAGCACCCCTATAAGCTCTGAAATATCATGCCCAATGATGCCAAAACATGTAAGTAGCTCAAGTTAAGCATGCAAGGGACCTTCAAACTCAAAGCTAGTCAATGCTTTTACACAACAAGTATGCATGGTTAGCACTTTTTGACCAAGAGGCCTCAAGACAGAGCTAAGGCAGCCCAAAATATGAACAAAATCAGTTTGAAGTATGACCAAAATATGCTAGAATAGAGGGCCAAAACAACATGCATTGTGAGCTAGTGAACATGAGTTACACTACAAGCATATGAAGCATGTGAAGGACTACCAAACCAAGCAAAAAAAGAGTCATGGCATGCCAAATGATGGCCAAAAACCCACTGAAACAAGACCAATACATGCAAGAATAACATGCTCCTTTGATAAGCCATGAAAGGGATTACTCTACACATGCAAGAAGCAAGCAAAAGGGGACCAAACCAGCCATGGTCAGAGCCTAGGCAGGTCCTAGAAGTCACCAAAAAGTGCCTGAACTAGGCCTCCAAATGGTATAAACATATGCTCCTTTGGTAAGCCAAAATGCTAGTAAACAAGACAACAAGAGAGATGGTCACCCCTCTCTGATTTAGGCCCTCAAAGCCACATTCTCACCACTGAAAATCCACTGGATTTCAGTGGTAGGAAGGCCAAGCAAAGACTAGCTCGAATGCCTTATGGCATGGCACAAAACAAGGCTAAAAAGAGCATGCAAGAGGGTAGATGACCCTCAACACCAAAAGAGCCTTAAACAAACATCAAAAACACTTAAATATGAAGCTTTTTTCAGTTGACAACAAAACTTAAATAAGCATGCAAATGAGGCTAAGAGAAGGATCAAAACAATGCTTAAAAAGAGGGAAAATGAGTTATCCTTGAAGCTCAGCAAAACCAGCAACCTTTCTGAACCAAAACCCAACTTTTGAGACCTCTCAAAACCCTCCAGCAACTCAGTAACAATGGTGGAGGTGTATGGTTATGAGGTGGTGTGCAATAGGCCAAGAACAAAGCACTTTCTAAGCCTAAAATATAGAGACAAAGAGAGAGATATAAGCTTTGCCTTAGAGTAATTTTTCAACCTGGTAAAAGGAGAGGGAGGGCCTCTCTTATAGAGTTTGAAAGCCAAAGCTTCTCCAAGAAGCTAAAAACTTGGTTGCAAATCCTCCATACACGTGTATGGAGGATCCAGTCTGTGCCTTCCAGCTGGCACAGCTGGCATGCACTCAGACAGACAAAACAGGAGGAAGCTGGCCGACCAGAAAAGGTGGTCGGCCGACCAGGGCAAGTGGTCTCCCACAAAACAAGGTGGTTGGCAGGCACAATAGGTGGTCTCCACTTTGAAAGCAAGCTAGTGGTGTGATGGGAGACCAGCAAATGTGGCCCAAAGACCAAGAAAACCAGCTTCCCGACAAGAAAACTGGCTGGCGGGGAGAAAGTGGTCTCCAAGGAGAAAAGGTGGTCTCCCACCCTTGTACCACCTCCCAAACAAGGAAAACAAGGTTCATGCCAAAAATGAACCAACACGGATGCAAAACGAGAGTTCGGGGGGCAAAGCGCGCGGCCGGGTGTCCCGAAAACTGGCTGTTGGGCACCAAAAGTGGCGTACGGCCACAAAAGTGGTCTCCCGGACCACAGTGTCCCTCTAGACAGAGGAAACAAGGTGTGTTCCAAAAACCGTGCCAAACAGAGAATGTTAAGCCGTCCCGAGCCGAGGTGCGCGGCCGACGGCTCCGAAAATCGGAAACAAGTCTCCAAACGGGAACAGTGGCCTACAACCATGAAAAGTAGCCTACGACCACTAAGAGATGGTCTACAAGACCTCTCCCTCCCTTCGGGAAGAGAAAACAAGACCTGGTCCGCAGACTGAGTCAAGGCACAAAAAGTTTCGAGGCTCGGAGGGTAAGGCTCTCAGCCAAAACTCCGAAACTTCAGAATGAGCACAACATGCACCATCACCGAGCGCTTAATTGATGACGTTTGAATCTTAAGGTCGGTCAAAAATGGGGTGTCTACAGTTGCCCCTCTTTGACAGAACTCGAAAGTCATAAGTGACGGGAGTGAATGTCAAAGCCCAGAGACAACCCATTTTTGACAAGGCCGAAGACTTAGACAAACAGACAAGATAATCAAAGAGATGTGCCCGCAGGCAGGGGCATAATGCAAAAGATATGCACGAGGCCAAACATAACTTATGATCATGCAAACAAAGCTGTAATGAAGCAAATATACACAATAAACGCAACAATTTAAGCAAGCGAATACAGACCAAACTACATCACATGCAGAAAGGATGCAAGAGAATTGTACAATTCTCGCTATGTCTCTGTAGACACCCCATTTTTGACCATCCTCAAGACTTGGACGTCACCATTTGAACACTCGGTGATTATCCATGTTTGTGTTCATCTTGAGTTCTCGGAGGTCTCGGCTATGCGCCTTGCCTTAGGATCTCTCGACTCGACTGTTTTGTGTTTGGTTTTGCACCAAACACTTGTGTTTTGCTTTTGAGGGGCAGGGAATGGCTTGTTGGCCATCCCCACACATCACCGGCCATGGCTTGAGGTCACCGGCCACTGTTTTGTTGCCATTGGCCAAATGTTTGGCCGGTCAGCACTATTGGTGGTCGGGCGACCATTGTTTTGGCCAATTTGTCATTTTTGGCTTGCCGATCACTGTGCATCTGCTTTTGGCAGATATTTTGTGCCAGCTGAGCTAGCTGGCACCCATTTTGCCCCCCCTTCGTACACGTGTATGAAGGGATTTCACTCTTGCTTAGCTTGTTTTGTAAGCTTTGCAAGAGTGAAGCTCTATAAAGAGGAGGCTTCTCCCCCCTCCTCCAGTTTTTAGAAAAAAGCTCCAGAGGTCTGGTTTTAGGGTTAGCATAGTGTATCTATTCTATCTTTATATCTTTCTCTCTTTGTGTATATATGTGTGTTGGTCCTTACTTTTGTGCACAAACACCTAGTGTTACACTATACCTTTAGTTGCTGAGGCATTAGAGGGCTGTTCTTGGAGTTCTTGGGTGGATTCAAGCTTGAGGAAGCTGCTGGAGCATTGTTCTTGAAGAAAGTCTTCAAGGGTAAGAACCTTGCCCTTTATTCCCCATTCTTGCATAGGCTTTTAGCCATCTTTGCTTGCTATTTTAAGCTTAGTATATAACATATAAAAGTTCTATTTTTACTTGCTTAAAATAGTTGTTTAAGGTTGTTTTGGTGTTTGGGGTTGTTTGACCCCTCTTAGGCCTTGTTTGGCCCCCATTTTGTGCTATTTTGGTGAGCTCCGGGACCACCTTGTTTGGGCCTCCTCACCACTGAAATCCCCTCAGTGGTGAGGATGGTGGTTTGAGGTCCTAAGAAGGAGAGGGCCATCCCCTCTTCTTATTGTCTTCAAGATGTGTCATTTTTGCCTCATGTGTGAGCACCATTCTTGAGTTCATGTTGGCCATGTCTTAAGTGTTATTTGTGCTTATTTTGCCATGATATAGCACTGTTTCTACTTGGTTTAGACACACTATGCTTGCCTTGCATACTTGTCTTGTAATGCCATGAATTGCCTTAACATGTGCCTAGCATTTAGACTATCATGCTTACTTGTTTTGGCTTAGCTTTGTGAAGCTTTTATGCATGTCTTAGTATGCTTGAGGTCTGTTTTTGGTTGCTCGGGTCATCCATGCTTTGCTTTGTATAGCTACCATGCAATTCCCCTTGTGAGCCTTGAGTGTTGACCCCTCTAGCATGCTTTACTTGCTTTGTTTCTGTGGTTTGGAACCACTTACCATGTCATTTCAGTCCATATAGCATGCTTGTATACTTGCATTTATGGCTCCTTTGATGTTTCAAAAGGTTTGTGTGTTATGCTCCATGATTGGTTCATTTTGCATGCCTTTAGATTTAGGCTATTTAGATGCCATCTAGGTGTGCCCTTGACCTTGTTTTGGTCTGCCTTGGGGTGGTTTTGAGTCCCCTTGGCCCTTTGAGGCTTGGTTGGCATGGCCATGGTTTAAGCCCCTTGGCTTGCCTTGAGTTTTGGACATTATTGCATGCTATGCTTGTCTTGTTAAGTTGGTTTGGCAGCCTTTTCTAACATGATTTTCAGAGCATTATATGCATGTTATTTGCCCTTGTTTATCCCTTTTAAGTGTGCTTAAAAGTTGCTTCTTTATGCCTAAGTGTTGGACCATGTTTGCATGCATGTTTGTATGTGTTTTGGCCCTCATTTCCTTGGCATTTGGCCACTGATTTTGGCATGCTTGAGAGCTACCCATGTTAGTGTAAGTCCATCCCACCATGTTATTGCATGCACGCCTTGCATATTGTCGCATGCTTGCTCCATTTTACCATGTGTCGCATGCCATGTGTAATTGCATCTTGTTGCATTGCTTGAGCTACATGACATGTTGTTGCATGATTAGGTTGTAATACATTTGGCATGAATTCCCTCTTTTTAGCCACTTAACATGTTGTTACATGTTTGTGCGTTGTCCATGTTGCATGTTTGCATTGCTTGCCCTCATGTTCATAGTGCATACTTAGCTCGCATGCCTAGGTTGCATTGCATCTTGCACACATGCCTTGCCTCTTGAATCACCATGATATAGGTTGGATCTTTATGTGTTTGTTCGGTTTGCATTACATTTGAAATCAAAATGCACAACTTGGCCTCTTTGGCCATCACGCATTGGAATGCACGATTGGTGGTCCGAGGGCCGAGTACCAAACTCGTTTGAGTCATGAATATGATAAGGAGTGTGGTTGGTGCAAACATTGCTTGAAATGCATTGTCATGCCATGTTTTGCCCTCTGCTGCTGTCAAAACAGGTTTCTGCAGGCATACATGGTCGGCCGACCATCTCTACTGCCGACCGACCAAACATTTTTGGCTGAGAGCTATACAAATGGTCGATGACCACTCCCCTATGGCCGGTGACCATTCCTCACGGCCGGTGGCATCCCCCAGTGTTCAGAGAGTGTACCTTGGGACTTTTGCAGTCTTCAGAGGAGGAAAAAAGTGAAAACAGAGGCAGCTTGTGCATGGTAGTGAATTTCCAAGCGAAACCGAGCACGCATGCATTGGACCCTCTTCCCGAGGCTGTTTACCGCTTTATTAGCTTAGTTAATTTGCTTAACTAGTTAAGTGGTCTGTAACTATTTAATTAGCTTGTCAGTTGATTAAATTGTATTATTCTTTTGGTCCCTCCGAGCGAGGGCGAATTTGTAATAAGTGTGGGTGCGTGTGTGCATGTCTTCCAACCCCCACTTCTTTCTCCCTTTTACTTACCTGCTTTTGATGGTTAGTATTAGGGCATATTTCATTTAGCATCCTTATACTATGCATGCGTGCATCCATTCATTTGTATTGCATGCACCGGGCTCGGCGCATCATACTAACTGCATAGTATTTCAAATCTAACTTGAATATGTGTTATCTATTGCATTCCACATGCCATCCTACGATTAGCCGAGCCTATTCTAGTTGCATTTTGTATGCGATGCATTAGCCATTTAACATGGACTTAGATCATACATTGATTGCTAACAAGTTCTTTGTTTTGGCTCGGAGTACTCGGTAAGCTTTTTATGCTTTAGCATCTTGCATGAGTGTGAATGTTAACATGACAGCATGCTTACCATGCGGCTATATGCTTATGTGATGTAAATTGCCTGAATGCTTGTGGGTGAAGGTTGGATTGTTTGGGTTGGAACGACTCATTGAAATCTGTGTTTTAGCCTACTCACGAGTAGCAAATTTCAAACCATTTTCCAAATAAACGGATATGCAATGCTTTGTTCCAAATTAGGCGATCTAGTCTATACTTTTGTGTTGTGCGCATCACATAGTAAGATTAGCTAATTAACAGGAATAAGAACACATAACATTTTCAAAACTAGATATCATGGTTAGTAGAGGCTGATCTTTGATCGGGCAAGAGGGGGTGCGAGAGGGGGTGCTCATAGCTGACCTTCCCCAATCGTACCCAAGTTCCCGAGCTGAGACAACTTTGGTGATGACGGACACGTGGCCTTAGGCAAACGAGTCAGGGTTTCCTAAATTCCCCAAAATAAAATATTTAGGTGGCGACTCTGTATCTGGTAAAGCAGTCTATGTTTGGCACTTCTTTCAAAAAAATCTGTTTTCCAAAATGATTTGCCGGATTTGGACTCTTTGATGATTTATCAATCTCGCATTGCACTTTGCGAGATCAGATTAAGAACCATGACTATTTGAGTCCGAACTGTAGCATGAGGCCCACGAGGGCGCGTCTACAGTCTCACACGGAGAACACAATACCGTCCGGTTCGTCTGGTCGCACCAACTTCAAATGAACCGTACATACAATATCGTCTGGTCGCACCAGCCTCGAATGAACTGTACATACAATATCGTGCCTGTAAAAGAGAGACACTTAACAGGTACAATATAGTTAGCAACACATGTTCAACGCTATATCGAACGCAGATACGTACGACGCTGATAGAAAAGTGCATAGCAATACAAGCGAAACGTGTGTGACGATGCAAGTTAAGTATGGATGCGTGGTCATACCAGTGAAACGTGTACAATGATGCAAATAGTGTGCATAACAATGCAGGACAAGTGCAACTTCAAAGCATGTTTGAAACAAAACACTGAGTAAAGAAATGCAAGCCTTGAAGAGAGCAACTCAAACGCGATTTCTGATTTACCTCTCGGAGGGGTCGCAACGTACTCAAAAAGGATACACCTTGCTCTTGGCGAGTAACGGCGAGCCACGCATCGAAGACTTGATTTGAAGTTCTCGCGGAGGCATTTCGTGCCGAAGAGTGCACTTTTCTTGAACTTTCTCAAGAGTCGGGGACTCCAATCATCACCAAAATTCACAGGGAGAACAAAGGGACCTGGAAGACCACCCAGAATAGCCACCGACCAGTTTTTGCTCACAGGGTGGTTGGCCAGCCAGAAAAACTGGTTGACCGACCAGTTTACTAAACTTGAGGCAGTTTGGTCCTTTTATGCTTGGTTCTTTAAATACACACATCCCAATCACTTTTGCTCACACCCCTTAGGCCGAAATCAGCCCTCCTTCCTTCCTAGACCATTTTCTCCCTCAGATCTGCGCTTTATACGTGTTTTCCAACGCCCCACGCGAAGTTGTTTCGCGAAAACTTTCAGTTCTCTTCACTTTGAACCGATTAAAATTTGATTTCGAAGCTTCTTTCTCCATTTTCACCACTTGAGGTATGTTTGTCTTGAAGTTTGGCACATTTTCTTGGGAGTTGACTTTTGTTGACTTTTTCCTTTCCCGAGAGTTGGCTTTTGTTGACTTTTTCCTATTTTGGCTCATTTCGCTCATTTTTGCTCATTTTTTGCAGATTTCTTCGAATGGCGGATCACGGCGGAGGTCCTCCACATGCCGGGGATGAGCCAGACATCATGTCATTGCCTCCGAGGATTCGTCCTTTCGATCCGGAGAGGTACGACCCTCAGGAGCACATCCTACCTCCTACCACCTTCTATCACTTTACCGACTTCGATCGGCGAGCACCCACAGACCTACTGCTACGGGAGCCAGAGTCTCATCTGTCTCACCAGGCGCGAGAGGTACGTACTTCCCTTTTACATTCTCCGCAATGTATTTTTGCATTTCTTGCTCACTTCATGTTTTCGCCATGTATTATACCTGCTCGTTCTGAACACATTTACACCCATCCATCCGGTCCATTTGGCACACAGCTCATATGTAACCATACTTTGCTCATTTTAGCATACAGCTCACAACACAGTATTCTGTCCATTTGGGCACACAGCTTGTTCTGAACATGCAATTCATTCTTATCACACAATTTGTCTCGAGCACACAGCACATTTTCGGGCACACAGCTCATTTCTCGGGCACACAGCTCGTTTCTCGGGCACACAGCTCACTTTCAAGCACGCAGCTTATTTCTCAGGCACACAGCTCATTTTCGGGCACGCAGCTCATTTCTCGGGCACACAGTTCACTCTTCGGGCACACAGCTCATTTCTCGGGCACACAGCTCATTTTCGGGCACGCAGCTCACTATTCGGGCACACAGCTCATTCTTCGGGCACACAGCTCATTTCTCGGGCACACAACTCACTCTTCGCACTGCTCACTTTGAACACACGGCTCATACATTTTCATTTGCACGCAGCTCATTCTTAATTCTGAACACGCAGCCCATAAATTTTCATTTCTGAACACACAGCTCATTCACTTCATTTTGAACACGCAGCTCACACATTTCAATTCTGAACACGCAGCTCATACATTTTCATTTGCACGCAGCTTATTCTGAACACACAGTCCACTTACTTCATTTGTACGCAGCTCATACTGAACACACAGTCCAGTTACTTCATTTGCACACGGCTCATATGTTTCATTCCGAAACAGAATACATCTGTTCGTTTTGAGTGCAGGTATCTTCCCGTTCCACACGGGGCTATGGATCGATCCTTGCTAGGGAGTGGTACGCGGAGCTCCCAGATACTGTTCGCCATATCGTGGATGATGCAGGATTTGGACCTTTCTGCGCAGGTGTAGACGTCCCCGAACGTCCCGGGAGGATGAATCCCGTTTTGTTTATTTGGGCCCACTACAGTTCGGACTCAAATTGTCACGGTTCTTAATCTGAACCAAAGAGTCCAAATCTGGCAAATCGTTTTTTAAAACAGATTTTTCTGAAAAGAAGTGCCAAACATGGACTGCTTTGCCAGATACAGAGTCACCACCTAAATATTTTTTAATGGGGGAATTTAGAAAACCCTAACTCATTTGCCTAAGGCCACGTGTCCGTCATCACCAAAGTTACCTCGACTCGGGAACTTGGGTACGATTGGGGAAGGTCACTTCGTGAGCACCCCCGCTCGCCCGATCAAAGATCGGCCTCTACTAACCATGATATCTTGTTTTGAAAACATTATGTGTTCTTATTCCGGTTATTAGCCTAGAATTACTATGTTATGTGCACAGCAAACAAGTATAGATCAAATTGCCTAAATTGGAACAAAACATTGCATGTTTGTTTTGAAAATGGTTTGAGATTTGCTACTCGCAAGTAGGCTAAAATACGGATTTCGATGAATTATTCCAATTCAAACAATCCAACCTTCACCCAGGCATTCAGGCAGTTATATCACATAAGCAGTTAGCCTCATGGCAAGCATGCTATCATGGCAGTCACTCACACACATGCAAGGATGCTAAAGCATAAAAGCTTACCTAGTACTCCAAGCCAAAACAAAAACTAGTTAGTAATCATATGCATGATCCTAGTTCATGTTAAGATGGCTAATGCAACACATGCAGGATGCAGCTAGAATAGGCTCGGGTACCCTAAAGATGGCATGTGAAATGTTGCAACTAACAAGTACTCAATTTGGAATTGAAATACAAGTGCAGTTAGCATGATGTGCCGAGCCCGGTGCATGTAAGACAAATGTATGGATGCACGCATGCATAGCATAAGGATGATAATTTAAATATGACCTAATACTAACCATCAAAAGCAGGTAAGTAAAAGGGAGAAAGAAGTGGGGGTTGGAAGACACGCACACACGCACCCACACTTATTACAAATTTCCCCTCGCTCGGAGGGACCGAAAGAATAATACAATTTAATTAATCTACAAGCTAATTAAATATTACAGTCCACTTAATTAATTAACAAATTAACTAAGCTAAGGAAAGCAGTAAAAGGCCTCGGAAGAGGGTCCAATGCACGCGTGCTCGGGTTTGCTCGGAAATCCACCGCCATGCACAAGCTGCCTCTGTTTACCCTGCTCTGCTCCTCTGAGACTTGCACAAATCCCAAGGATGCTTCTCTGAACACTGTGGAACACCACCGACCAAGTGGAATCATCACCGGCCATGGCAGGATGGTCATCGACCATCCATTTAGCTCTCGGCTATCCATATTTGGTCGGTCGGCACTAATGATGGTCGACCAGCCAAAGCTTTCTGCAGAAACCTGTTTTGACAGTAGCAGAGGGCAAAACATGGCATGGCAATGCATTTCAAGCAAATGTTTGCACCACCACACTCCTTATCATGTTTATGACTCAAAAGAGGATAGCCCTCGATTCTCGGACCATCAATCGCGCATTTCAATGCGTGATGACCCAAGAAACCAAGTTGTGCATTTTGATTTCAAATGAAATGCACATAAAACACCCAATAAATCCTAACCTCTATCATGATCACTCAAGAGGCAAGGAATGCATACTCAATGCAATACAACCTAGGCATGTGAGCTAGATATGCAACATGAGCATGGATACAAACAATGTATACTAGGCACACAACCTAAGTTAACAAGCATGCTAGGCATGGAATAACTATGCTAATGGCAGGCATACAAGATGCAATTAAAACATGCAAGTATGCAAGACATATGACAATATGCAACATGGTCCAAAACTCAAAGCGAGCCAAGGGGCTTAAACTATGGCTATACAAACCAAGCCTCAAAGGGCCAAGGGGACTTAAAATAGGTCCAATGCAAGTCTAAACAAGACTAAAGACACACCTAGATGGCATCTAAATGGTCTAAACATGGAAGCACATACAAAGGTCTAATCATGGAGCATAGGACAACAACCTTATAAAGCATTAAAGGAGCATCAAATGCAAACATACAAGCATGCCATGAGGACTGAAATGACATTATAAGTGACGCCAAATCACTGAAATAGTGCAAGTAAAGCATGTTAGAGGGGTCAACACTCAAGGCCTACAAGGGGGATTACATGGTAGCTATACAAAGCAAATCATGGATGACCCAAACAACTAAAAACAGTCCTCAAGCACACTAAAACATGCATAAAAGCTTCACAAAGCTAAGCCAAAACAAGTAAGCATAGTGGTCTAAATGCTAGATACATGTCAAGGCAATTTCATGGCATTACAAGACAAGTATGCAAAGCAAGCATGGTGTGTCTAAACCAATTGAAAACAGTGCTATATCATGGCAAAATAAGCACAAATAACACTTAATACATGGCCAACATGAACTTAAAAATGGTGCTCACACATGAGGCTAAAATGGCACATATTGAAGGCAACAAGGAGAGGGGATGGCCCTCTCCTTCTTAGGACCTTAAACCACCATCCTCACCACTAAAATCCCTCAAGATTTCAGTGGTGAGGAGTCCCAAACAAGGTGGTCCCAGAGCTCACCAAAATAGCACAAAAATGGGGCCAAACAAGCCCTAAGAGGGGGTAAACAACCCCAAACACAAAATTGATCTTAAAAAAACTTCAAAAGGAGCTCAAAATAAGAATTTTTTCAGTTTATGACAAAGGCCAAATATGCTTGCAAGATAGGCTAAAAGTGTGTGCAAAAATGGGGAATAAAGAGGGAAAAGAGATTACCCTTGTAGCCAAGAGGGGACAGCAGCTTCTTGGTCCAACAAAACAGTCCCTTAGCCTCTGAAAATGGCCTCCAAGATCCTTAGGTTGATGATGGAGGTGTTAGGCCAAGAGTTGGTGTGCAAAGGTGCAAGAACTAGACCCTTTTGAACCTTCTAACCCACACAAATGTAGAGAGAGAGGGAGATAGAGAGAGAGAGAGAGTGATATATATATATATATATATATATCTTATATATCAGATTTTTCAACCCTTGAAATGGAAGAAGAGGCTCTCCTTATATAGGCCAAGGCAAGGTGCCAAGCTTCTAAGAGAAGCTAACATAAAAAGGGTCAAGGGGGTCAAGCTTATCAAGGAAGCTAACCCAAAGGTCCAAGCTTCTTAGAGAAGCTAGAGCAAAGGGTGCAAGCTTCTCTTGGAAGCTTAAAAGGGTTCAAGCTTCTTGGAGAAGCTAAAAAGGGTCAAGCTTCTTGGAGAAGCTAGAGCAAAGGTTCAAAAGGTTTAAGCTTCCTCAAGAAGCTAAAACAGGGGGTTCAAAAGGTTCAAACCCCCTCAAGAAAAGGTCTCGGCCAGAAAAAGTGGCTAATCGGCCAACAAAGTTGGCCGACTGACCACAAAAGATGCCGACCGGCTGCAAAAGATGCCGACCGGCCGCAAAAGGTGCCGACCGGCCACCAAAGGTGCCGACCGACCACCAATAGTGCCGACTGGCCATCACCAATGGCCGGTGGCAAGAAAACAGGCCCGGTGGCCTCAAGCTATGGCCAGTGAGGTGTGGGGATGTCCAATCAAGCCATTCCCTACTCTCAGAAGCAAAAACACAAGTCGAGAGGTCTTGAGGCAAGGCACGTGGCCGAAACCTCTGAGAACTCAAGACGAACACGAACATGGATGATCACCGAGTGTTCAAACGGTGACGTCCAAGTCTTGAGGACGGTCAAAAATGGGGTGTCTACAGCAGGGCTATCTTGTTATCCGGCGAGCAGGACCCTTATGGGAGCACTTGTGGAGAGGTGGTGGGACACCACCAACTCGTTCCACTTTTCAGCTACTGGGGACCTGACAATGACCCCATTTGACTTCGCCATGCTGACTGGCCTTGACGTAGCCGGCCGACCGGTCCCCTATGATGCAGATATGGGCGAGTGGGAGGCAGCTTGGATTTATCTACTGGGAGTCCCCCCTGCTATCGACAGATCATTGGGTAGAGTAAGATACACTTGGTTTCCCATGCAGTACAGGGGGACTATGCTTGAGACCATCGAGGAGACAGAGCAGTATGCTCGGGGGTTTTTGATGTTCCTCCTTGAGACCACTTTGTTCTCCAACAGGGGGAACACAGTTGGACTTTATCTGCTCAGTGCTTTAGTAGACCTATCCCAGGTCAGCCAGTATGATTGGGGCGGCACCGGCCTCGCTACCCTTTACTATTATATGAGTGCGACCTCTCGCGGGCGGGGGAACATAGTCGGTGGCTACTGGAGAGCCTGGGAGGTACTTTCTGTCCTCTTGATTTACATTCCTGCTTTTCATTATCTGTACACTGCATACACGACACACTTTTCATTCTATACTCTACATTCTGCACTCAACATTCTGTATTTTTCGTATATTCTGTATTCACATTATGCACTCAGCACTCTGTATGTTGTATTCATTCTGTATTTTGATGGCCATTGTTCTGTTTTTCACAGCTATGGGTTTATGCATACTTCCCGACATTGGCCCCAGAGCTCGAGGTGGAGGCACCTCTTGAGATCCCCTACTCTTGCAGATTCGAGGGTCGGTGCCGGCCGAGGACTCGGAGACTCTGCTCTTCCTTTGGCAGTTCTTTGATACTGTGCGGGCGACCGAGGTAATCTAGAACTCTCAGTTCTTTGGCAGTGCTTTGGTTCATCTTTCATATTTATGACATCTAATCAGTTTGTGCACTTGTTATCCGCAGATCACTTGGGAGCCCTGGGCACCCTTGTCAGGAGATGCCCTGTTCCGATTCCCTGGGGCGTGGGCCGCTTCTCGATACAGGACTTTATTTGAGGGGCCAGTTGGCAGGGCCTGGTTTCTGGGGGATCGCTTCATGCGTCAGACGATGGGCATGCCTGATCAGGGTATCCCCTCAACACCTCCAGATGACATACGATCCACTGAGGAACTCACTCCCCAGGAGGTCGAGGAGCTCATGTTGGGGACTGATGCAGTTCTATTGTTGGAGGAAGGAGATTACGCGACCTACCGCCATACATACTTGATGCCTCCACTAACAGGTGTCCATACTCCCACGAGGAGGGTTGTTGGCATGCCATCCTCGAGTCGAGTCCGAGCTGCAGATACCCCTTCGACTAGCAGGGCCGGCACATCGAGAGGTGGGGCCAGACTGATTCCCCTGACTTACCATCATGCTGGATGGCCAGATCTCCCGACCGAGCTGACAGGCTGGCGGTATAGGGCATCCTACCCGATTCCATTGGAGCCTCCATTGCCTGATCATCGATACGTCAGTGACCCTGACTCGCCACCAGTATGCTTTACCGTTTTGATTTACCAACTCAGATATTTAGACATTCATTCATTCACTGATGACTTGCACTTACATCTGCAGCCTCCCAGAGAGTACATGGATGGGCTACTCGGAGTGGTGGCCTCGCTCGAGGGCATGGTTCTGCGGAGGGAGACACAGCTGTTCATCGCCGGCGTCTCAGTACTTTTCAATTTCCTTGCGTTTATCATACTTCTGATGACATACTGAAATTAGACATTCCATTACATTGGTGGACTGCATGTGTAGAGCACATCTGACACACCACATTCACGTATTACTACATCTACAAGCCCACACTTTACGCAGCATTCCCACATCTGCATCTGATATATATACTTTGACTGATGTATTCAAATTGCCCCTTTTTGTTTCAGATGCCACCGCTACAGGCTGGGCCATCCAGGCCTTCTCGAGGGGCTGGGAGAGGGGACTCGACTCGCAGCCGAGGCAGGCGTAGAGCGCCTATCAGAGATGATGAGAAGTCCAGCGAGGAGGAGGAGTCTGCGCATCCTCAGTCGGTGACATCCGCAGGCAAAGAAGAGGACTCTGGCTCCGGTTCTGAGAGTAGAGGTGATGCTGGGGAGGGTTCCGAGGACGGCAGCTCCGATTCGGATGGTGATGGCGCAGAGGTTGCTCAGCCGAAGAGGACGAAGAGGGCCTCTCAGTCTTGCGCTTGATAGCACTGATACAGATGTTTTTGCTTTATTTTCCCCTTTTTTATTCACTAGTAGTTGTAGCACATCAGCTTTTAGGCAGTTTTATTTTCTTTAAAACTTGTACCTTGTTGTAAAATGTTGTAACAAAAGAAACTATGATGGAATGAAACAGCTTTTTGTTCAAAGAGTGTTGTATTTTGCATTCTTAGCATCGCACCGCATCATTTTGCACAAAAATGAGATTGAATGGAAATGGAGCATTATACATCGCCAAGTCAGGTAATGAGCCAACATAGCAAACTAAACAGCTTAACTTACTAAGAAACAACAAAACCTTAGCAAGTTTACAACTCGATAAGCAAACTTCGACAAGTGTTGATAAACAAAGGGCAACAATTCGATGAACAAACTTAACAACTCGATAAACAAACTTAATAACAACTCGATAAATAAAGAATAACAACTCGATAAGAAAATACGTTTCGAACAAACTGGGCGACGGAAGGCATCCGAAACAGAGGTAAACTCGAACCTTCGACACTCCCAACACATGGAAAGGCTAGGAGCTCTCTTCTAGAGACCAGGAAAAGACCAAAAACCAGCTTTCCTCCATGGCCGACCACCAAAAGTGGCTGGCCGACCAGTTTCTTGCCTTAGAGACCAGTTGTGTGGCTGGCCGACCAGAAAAACTGGCTGGCCGACCAGTTGGCTTGGCAACCTCCAGATTTTTGACACGTGTCCTCCAAACAGTGCCTTATCCTCCATAAAAGTTCCAGCTTCGTGGTTCTTTCATTTCATCTCAGTTTTGCATCAAAATGGAGGCATTTCTCATCCAAAATCTCACAGCTTGGATTGCTACTTTAGACGGCTCGGAAAAGTTAAACTTCCGGGGCTTCGGCATAAATGCACTATTCACATTGAGTCGCACTCCGCTGCATCTTCCATTCCTCCATGCCACGGCAAGGTTTTGGAACCCGGTAACAAATGTCTTTAGTTTTGGCAGGCAAGAGATGTGTCCTACCTTCGAAGACTTTCAAGCTTTGATGGAATCCGAGCGCAGCGAAGAAATCTTGCCCCAGCTTCACTTCGGCCACGCCCAAGCCTTAGGACGAATGTGTGGGCTTACTATGCACGATGCTCGGTCTTTGATCCACGATGGAGAATTGGTCATCCTCAGCTTGATTCATCGTTTTTCCGACGCCGGTGACCGCGGTGATCACCACTGGCAAGGTTTTCGGCGATATGCCCTTTGCTTGTGCATGTTGTCTCACTTTTTGCTTGCCCCAGGCTTCAGTGGGCCTAGCGTTCGTTTGATCGAGGTTGCCCAAGGCTTGAAAGAGGGCAAGAGCTGCATTGCCATGACATTGGCCGAGTCATTAATGGGCTTGGATGCTTTCCATCGCCGGGAGACGACTAGATTCGCAGGGAGTCCACTACTGCTTCAGGTAATGTTTCCCACCCTGTCTCACATATATATTGCTCACATCACTCGGCCCTCAGGCTGGACTTTTCTTTCAAAAACCCTTTTCTCACTTTTCTCTCATCGTACATCTCTCTATTCTTTAATCTCTCATTTTCCATCCCTCCCCAGGTGTGGTTGATGGACAAGTTGCAGGTTGTGGACTCTTACCCAGCCTACTCAGCTCGCGGCTACTTCTTCTGATGACGTCTAATCGATGCCCTTGATGAGGGATGGTGGTTCGACTGGATGTGCAGTTTGTTCGCAGACCGTATTGCTTGGCGTTGTCATTGGCTCAATCTACCGGCAATGAGCTACAACATGTCCCGGCAGGCCGGGATTTAGTTGATTGGCCTGACACACTACGTGTTCTACTTTCCTTTCCGGTTCCAGCGCCAGTTCGGCCATGATCAGATTTGCCCGGCAGAGAGGATAGAGTACCCAGCTGTGTTTCCGGTTCGAGGCGCACAGCTAGCTCGGTATGTCACGGCATGGAGGACGAGAGAGCTTCTAGCCCCCGCTCCCACTTTCAGTTACACCCTTTCTGATGAGTGCATAGATTGGCTCAATGAAGAGGCACAGATTGGGCCCAACTTGGCATCAGAGGCTTCGACCAGCTCTGGGAGGGGACGTGGGAGCACCTGACTATGTCCCTGATTTATTTGCTTTAATCAGAACTTTCAAGTTTTCCTTATGAGTGTAATAAAAAGAAACTTCAATTTGTATTCAAGAGTAGGAGAACTCTGTACCCTTTCTGATGAGTGCATAGATTGGCTCAATGAAGAGGCACAGATTGGGCCCAACATGGCATCAGAGGCTTCGACCAGCTCTGAGAGGGGACGCGGGAGCACCTGACTATGCCCCTGATTTATTTGCTTTAATCAGAACTTTCAAGTTTTCCTTATGAGTGTAATAAAAAGAAACTTCAATTTGTATTCAAGAGTAGGAGAACTCTGTACTGAAATCAATATAATTGGAGGTTGTGGGTACTGAAAATTTCCTGTTTGGTCCAAAAATGGTCTAAGTTGTAAAAAGATTAATTTGAGAAAAATCAACTTTTATTAAAACTTTTCAAAACCATTTTCGATATGGATCAGAACTGGACACGCCTGAGATCTGTCATTGAGATGTACAATCCCGGATTCCAGCAACTGGAAAGTTGCCCCTAGTCTGAATAGCACTGCACCGGAGATGACAACCGAAGCTCTTGAATGCGGAACAGACAAAGATGACTGAGATGATCAAATGGACCAAGTTGATCGGGGAAGAGTTTATGACTGGACTTCAAGATGAAGTTGCCTACGTATCCCAAAGATGGGAATCAAGCCTTACGTAGTTCAGCTCAGGTTCACTCGTGTATTAACCATCACCTTTTACGCTCTAACTTTTGCCAAGGCCGCCCTTTGCGGGTTTTCAACCTTGCGAGCTCAGTTTTTATAATTTCAAATTTTCTGTGCTCTAACTTTTGCCTAGGTCGCCCTTTCGGGTTTTCGGCCTAGCGAGCCACTCAGGGGTAATATTTCTTCAACTTGTCCATGTTGATCGGTTGGGAGAACTCTAGGCCATCTAGGTCCATCTGAATGACAGCTCCACCCGACCAGATAGTCTTGATGATGTAAGGACCAATCCAATTGAGTCTGAACTTGCCCCTAGGGTCGTGGATGGGAGCTCGGTTGTCTTTGAGCACCAAATCTCCTTCTTTCAAATTCTTGGACTTAACCTTCTTGTTAAAAGCCCTGGCAATTCGTCGTTGATAACCTTGAACATGGTACAGTGCTTTCAGCCTTCGCTCGTCAAAGAGCATGAGTTCTTCAAACCTACTCTGCTGCCAATCTGCCTCAACTATCTGGTACTCAGCCAGTACTCGTATGACGGAACCTCAATTTTGATAGGTAGGACGGCCTCCATCCCATAAACCAATGAATATGGAGTCGCCCCAGTAGAAGTTCTAATTGAAGTCCGGTAGCCCCACAGAGCAAATGGCAACTTATCTAGCCAGTCCCGATAGGTTTCCATCATCTTCTGCAAAATGTGTTTGATGTTCTTGTTGGCGGCCTCAACTGCTCCATTGGTTTGCAGCCGATATGTGGATGACTTATGAAAAGCCACGTTATATTTTTCCAACAAGTCAATCACTTCCTTCTTGAAGTGGGAACCGTTATCTGAAATAATCTCGTTCGGGACCCCATAGCGACAAATGATGTTGTTCCTGATGAACTTCGCAACATGTGAAGCCTTTAACATCGCATAAGATTGGGCCTCCACCCACTTTGTGAAATAGTCTATCGCGACCAGAATGAACTCATGCCCATTAGACCCCTTTGGAGTGACAGCCCCGATCACATTGATTCCCCAAACTGAAAATGGCCATAGCGAAGTCATATTGTACAGCTTCGACGGCGGGATATTCATGCGGTTTGCATGGATCTGACATTTGTGGCATTGCCGAACAAAGCCAATACAATCCTCCTCCATGGTGGAACAGTAATAACCCTGTCTGAGAATCTTTCGAGCTAGCATCACCCCACTTATGTGCACTCCACACTCTCCTCCATGGATGGCCTCCATCAGGCTCTTCGATTCTTCGGCATTGACACACAGTTTATGCATTCCCAGATGGCCTCTCTTGTACAGTTTACCCCCGCAGATGATGAACTAAGCAGCCATTCTTCTGATTGCCCTTTTATCCTTAGCGTTTGCCCCTGCTGGATATGCCTCTTTCTCCAGGAAGTTCCAGATATCGTAATACCACGGGTTCTCATCTTGAACCTCTTCTATGGCAACAATCGACTCGTAGGCCAGCGCAAACTTCTAGTCAATGATGATCGAATGCATCTGGACTCCAAAAGGGATGTCTATTATGGAAGATAGAGTTGCTAGTGAATCTGCGAACCTGTTGTTCTCTCTTAACAGATGAGCGAAGTTCAGCTTCTCAAACCGAGGAATCAACAAGTCCAAGGTCTGATGATAGATTCTCATCTTTTCTTCTTTGACTTTCCAGTCTCCTTTAGCTTGAGATACAACCAGGCTTGAGTCCCCGATGACGTCCAACCGTTTTGCCCCTAGTTCTAAGGCGGCTTCTAAACCAGCAATGCATGCTTCATACTATGCTTCGTTGTTCGAGACTTTGAACCGGAGTTTAAATGCTAGAGGGATACGGGAATTGTCGGGTGCTATCAGCAACACCCCTATCCCATACCCGTACTGGTTTGACGCTCCGTCAAAATACATTGTCCAAAACTCATCTTCGACATGTAGAATGGCCTCATCTGGGAATAAGTACTCAACTGCTTCATCCCCGTCCACCGGGTGATCGGCTAGGAACTCCGCTACCGCTCTCCCCTTTACTGACTTGCGAGTCACATACTTCAGATCGAATTCGGAAAGCAGAAGCAACCAACGAGCTAGCCTACCCATAAGTGCTGGTTTTTCGAAGAGATATTTGATGGGATCTAATCTTGAAACCAACATTACAGAGTGAGCTAACAGGTAGTGCCGCAGCTTCTTGGTAGCCCATACCAAGGCCAAACAAGCCTTCTCGAGTGGAGTGTAGCGGGTCTCATAATCCAATATCTTCTTGCTCAGGTAGTAGATAGCTCTCTCCACCTTGTCCCCAGACTCCTGCGCAAGCATGCAACCCATTGTAGTTTCAATTACTGAAATGTACAAAATCAACGGTTTCCCCAGCTCAGGCGGTGACAACACAGGTGGGTTCTGTAAGTATTGCTTGATCTGTTCAAAAGCAGTTTGGCATCGGCCGTCCCATTGGAATTTCTTTCCTTTCTTCAGGAGACCAAAGAGTGGTTCACAAGTCAAGGTTAATTTCGCAATAAACCGTCTTATGAATTGCACTTTACCCAGAAAGCCTCGCATCTCCTTTTCAATCCTTGGTGGTGGCATTTCTAAGATGGCCTTGATTTTGGAAGGGTCGACCTTGATACCTCTCTGTGTAATCAAGAACCCCAGTATTTTCCCTGCTGTAACACCAAACGTACATTTCTGAGGATTCAGCCGCAACCAAAATTCTCTGATCCTTTGGAAGAACTTTTGCAAGGCGGTGTAGTGGCCCTCTCTTTCTTTGGACTTGACAATCATGTCGTCCACGTACACCTCAACCTCTTTGTGGATCATGTCATGCAATATCGTGGTTGCGGCCCGTTGATATGTGGCTCCAGCATTCTTCAATCCAAATGGCATCACTCTGTAACAGTAGGTCCCCCACGGGGTGGTGAAAGCAGTCTTCTCCCGGTCTTCGGGTGCCATCACAATCTGGTTGTAGCCCGAAAAGCCATCCATGAACAAAAGCAAAGCATGCCCTGTTGTAAAGTCCACTAACTCGTCGATATGTGGTAAAGGAAAGTCATCCTTCGGACTGGCTCTGTTCAAATCCCTGAAATCCACGCATACCCGGATCCTGCCATCCTTCTTCGGCACCGGAACAATGTTGGCCAACCAAGTTGGGTACTCAGATACTAGCAGGAACCCTGCGTCAATTTGTTTGGTGACCTCTTTTTTAATCTTGAGAGCCCAGTCCGGGCGGATCCTTCTGAGTTTCTGTTTAACGGGTCGGGCCTCGGGGTCAAGAGGGATCCGGTGCTGTACAATCTCAGGATCGATTCCAGGCATGTCTTCGTAGGACCACGCGAAAACATCTTTGAAATCTTTAAATAAAGCGACTAAGCGCTCGCGTTCCTCCGAAGACAACGTGGACCCGATCTGGACCAGTCGCGGGTCCTTCTCAGTACTAATATTAACTGTAGTGATTTCATCAACTAAAGGTTTAACAAATCTCTCCTGCTCTTGATCAATTAAATGTTGTAAAACCGGAGGAATTTCTTTCTCGTCGTTTTCATCAAAATTTTGAAAGTCCTGATTAATACAGTAAATCAAAGGCACAAAAAAGTACTCAGAAGCCACAGCCATTCCATTCTCATTAATTATTTCCAAATCGTCCGATTCCTCTATTACAACAGACTCAAAAGAGAAAGAAAAAGACGACCTAGATAGGACTGTGGCATCCGGGTTGTCACCCCCAGGAATACCGGACTCAGACTCAGACGAGCTGGAACCTGATTTCGACTCCACAGACTCGGTGGAATCAGATTCCGGCTCACTACTTGACCCGGTGCTACTTGACAAAAATCCCTCCTCGTACTGCTAGATGAGAGAGGGTGCGATGGATGCATCCAAAATGCTTGAAGGTGGGCTCGCAGCCGTTTCATTCCCAATCATGGACACCAAGAAGTTATCCCCCAAGTACTTCTGTACGATCGGAGGATCTGAAAGTAGACAAGTCAACGCTACCCCCATTTCAATTTCGGTGCTCTCAAAATCCGCTTTCTCATTCTGCTCAACCTCAGCTGATGGGTCTGTCTGCTCCTCGACAACATCATCCCCGGATAACTGTAGGTCAAAGAAGATCTCAAACCCTGGCAAACGACACTTCTCTGCATTCAACCATGGCTCTGGGAAGCCGCAGAATGGAAAATCCTCCCCCTCTCAGACAAAGCGTCCGTTTGGGGTACCCTGGATGGGTCGGTGCATTAACTCATAAGGCTTCCCTGCCTGCTTTGCTCTGGCTCTCCCGGCCATCTCCTTGCCTTTCCTTACCCAATCCTCTTTGGTGGGCAGATAACCCAAGCCAAAGGTATGCGGGTTGTGCGGCACTTCGGCCGATACTGCAATGCCTTTCCGGCCACTCTTCCCCAATCCCATCCCGGGGATGTGTTGGAGCTTGTTCATGAGGTACACTGATTGTGCACTGACATATAACCCCTCATCAACAGCTAAGATGTTCTGTACGACCCAGGCCTCAGCTAGAGTAAACCCTGATAGGAACACATCCTCCGTGCCGTGCTCGATTTCCAAAACTGGTGTAGACACTTCTAGCGGCGGATGGATTGACGAATTCCCGAAAACAATAGCCACCCCTTTCCCGTGGAGGTATTTCAACATCTGGTGCAAGGTGGAAGAGACTGCCTTTACCTGGTGTAGCCACGGCCGCCCTAAAAGTAGGTTAAAGGTTGCAGGAACGTCCAAGACATGAAAGTCAATCTCGTGTTGTCCCCGACCAACCTGGGTCTGAATTTTCACAGTCCCCATCACTTCTCTGCTTGTGTTATCATACGCCCTTATCACCTAGGTTGTTGGCACAAAGTCCGCAGGCTTTAACCCGATTGCATATGCCGTCCTTGACGGGCACACGTTAATAGCGGATCCTGTATCGACAAGAACCACCGGTATCCATTTGCTTCTACATTCCACAGAGATGTAGAGCGGTTTGTTATGATTTGCGCCCTCAGGCGGCAGTTCTTTGTCAGAAAAGGTCAACGTCGGGGAACCTCCTCCCGGAAAGACCAATCCCACCAGTTCTTCAGGCGTGGTGTCCATTGAGAGTTTGGCCTTGTCCATTGCCGATAGGACAGCTTGTCTATGAACACGTGAAGCCATAAGTAGTTCCCAGATGGAGATGTTTGCCTGTATCTTTTTCAACTGCTTCAGCACGGCCTCTTCTTCAAGTAGCTTTTCTTTCTGCTTCTGCGACTCCTTATCCTTCTCGGACGCCTCTGGTTGGTCTAGGTGTGAGGGCTTGAAATACCGCCCGTTCCTAGTCATATGATCAACTTCGCCAATGTACCAGGTATCGTCCGGTTGGTTACTCCCCCAATCCTCATCTGTGTGGGCAAGACATAAATCATCGTCTTCCCACCACATGCCATCAGCAGCCGACAGACACCTATCTGGCTCCGTTGCAACTATCCTTGTACTCGCAGTACCTTCCATCCATGTGCTCGCAGCACGCTTTATCTTTGTGCACACAGCAGATTCAGTCCCCACAGGGGCCTTGGCTTTTCTAGCTCTCTCAGAGTCTTCGATTCTTTCCGGTTCTAACTGCGTCAATGCAACCTGTCGTTCAAAATTTCTTGTATTCAAAATGCCCAAATCCCGAGCGAAATTCTTGGCACCGGCGCTCTCCGGCGACGCATTCTGATCCCTAGCCCTTCTGGCCACAATTGATGTCCTTACCCCTGACGGGCCCTTTTCCAGCTGAGATTCTTCAACAATATCTGGTTGGTCGTCAAGCCACCCTGTAACCTCTGCTGACTCCTCAAAATCAAACCAGTTGACTGTCATGTCTTTCGGATCTTGTTCGTTGAAAAACTGAAGGTTAGCAATGTTCCCTTCCGGAGCTGTTAAGTCATCTATCCCCTGATCAAGTCCTTTCCCCCGTATTACACAAAGTTCTGCCTCTGCTGGCAATTCCAGATTCAGCCTAACCTGACCTGCTGATACAATGTAGCCACTCGGATCATATACCTCCTTAGCACAGCTCCCAATTTCCACAGATCCTGAATCATCAGCCCCACTTTCCTCCGAAATCATCCTGTTCCATCTTCGATGGTCACCACCATTGGTTTAGGTTGGGTTCGGGAGATGTCCAACATGCACAAGTCAGTGCTGTCAGGAATGAACACCTCCGACTTAGGTAGGTGAGACAGGGTGATATATATGCTAGGGTCATATGACACGACCCCAGTTTGGATTGAGTTGATGCGTTTGGGAGGTGGGGCTTAGTTGTGTGGTGGGAGAGGGTTGGTTGTGACGTTCGTCTTCTCCGGAGGCACGATCACCCTGTTGTCGACGAGATCCTGAATCTCGTGACGCAATCTAAAGCAATGGTCAGTGTCATGACCATGTTACTGGTGAAAGGCGCAATATTTGGCTGGGTTATGGGAGGGGGAAAGTGTTTCTGGCAATGGCCGCGGCTCCAGGGGCTTCAAGTGCCCTTTCCTAATTAAAACCCGCAGAGCTTTGGACAGAGGTATATATAATGGGGTGAAGGTTCTTTGGCCTCGGGGTTGGTACTTGGTTGTCTGTGAGTTGCTACCGGACGCACCGGTGAATGGTGTAGCCACAAGGGCTCTTGGGGGGGGGGGGAGTGGTGGTGACCATGCTTACTTCTGAGGCCCTGGCAGTTGCAACACTGCTTGTGCCTACATTTGCGTTACGATTGAAGGTCCTCCTGGGCTGTTCTCTGTCATTATCAATCAGACCTTGCTTCAAAGCGTCCTCGATCTGCACCCCAATCTCATGCAGATCCGCAAAAGTGGGGAGAGGGAGGACGATCATTCTCTGCATGAGCTTGGGCTGAAGGTTGCGCACAACCATCCGTATTTGATCTTTGTCAGTCGGCCTAACGGTCATCATTGAGGCCTTGGCCCTCCAGCGGGTCACGAAATCGAAGAAACTCTCCTTCGGCTCCTGCCTAGTCGTCTCGAGATCACAGGTTGTAATCTCGATCTGTGTATTATAGGAGTATTGAGCTACGAACGCCTCAGCCATCTCATCTCAGTTCCTCTTGACGAAATCTTCCAGTTTTGCGTACCAGATGGTCGCTACACCCGACAGGGTCCGGCCGAATAAAGAAAGTTTCTGTAATCTGGTGAGGCCCATCGGCCTTAGTATGTCGGAAAACAGCCGTAAGTGCACCATGGGATCCCCAGATCTGTCAAAACGGTCAATGTGTGGCATCTTAAACTTGTCCGGCAGCGTTACGGCCGCATCGGTGTACCCATCTTCGATATCTGGAATAGACTTGACACCCTGAGATTTCTTGAATAGCTTTTCAAGCTTGCTCACTTTTAATGCGGTAGGGTCCACCTCGAATTCAAAGGGAGAATCCGGTAGGTTGGTAGGTGTTTTAGACAGCTGGGGTAGGATTGGGGGCGGAGCCAGCCCCGTTGGAATGTCCGTATCTCCCTGGACATTTGGTGTCTCCCCGGGTATTGGAACCCTTGGCGGGGGAGGAGCTTGGTGTGAAGCGGATGCCCCGGCTTGCTGTTGGAGTCTGGTGATTAGCTCTGCCTGTTGGGCCATGACCTCGGCCTGCTGTTTGGCAAATTTCGCTTGGCGGACGGCGTCCTGCTGCATGATTTTCATACTTTCTTGGGGTTGACGCATCATCTCCTCCATCCCTGCCATGTTCTGCTGATCTAGCTGAA
This sequence comes from Camellia japonica, assembly GCA_030407325.1. Lineage (NCBI taxonomy): Eukaryota > Viridiplantae > Streptophyta > Magnoliopsida > Ericales > Theaceae > Camellia > Camellia japonica. The sequence continues at coordinate 183,194,203 of JAPPVO010000019.1, forward strand.
TATCCGGTATATGTTCCCTCTCTGCGGGAGAAACAGAACTTTGATCCCTACTGTACTCAGGTGGGGTAGACAAAGCCCTCTGAACTGACTGCTGAACTGATATCCTCTGCCTAACTGCCCTCCGTCTAGTAACCGGGGGTAATGAGTGGAACACTGGTTGTCCGTCTACTAGATCCTCAGATCGATGGAGTCTGCGACCTCTAGTCCAGAGTGCTTGGGGAATATCTGCTTGGTCGGAAGCAATTGTGCTAAACTACCCTAGCAAAAAGATAAATAAAGCATAATAAGGAAATAAACAACCAGAAAAACGGACAGCATGATGGCTTAAATAAACACAACACACAGTCGGTCATGACAACACACAGTTGGCATTTGTAAGCTGAATATACTGTTCTCAAACACTGATCATCGTTCCCAAATCATTGCCTCAAACCTGAATCTGATACCCACAGGTAAAACTGATTCCCAAATACTGATACTGATGCCCGCAGGCCTGATACCCAGACTTGCAAACTGATACATGCATTCCTGTAGAGACACACTGTAAAAGCACATAGCAAACAAGTGAGAGCCAAAACACCCCCATGGAGGGGTAGGGTTTCCCTGTCCTATTTTGTCAGGAGCTAGGGTTTCACTACGTACGCAGCGGTTTCAAACAACCTATAATCGGGTAAGCAACCTGTCCTAGTTTGGAATAGTCACTACGGATTCCAATATGCACTAGGTCGAATGGTCAAAAAGGGTGCCCCGGTAAAAATTGGGGTTTGTGTTCCCATCGCGGCAGAGCCTGTAACCGGTCAGCCTTATGGCACGCAGCCTCCGGCAAACCGTTTAGGAATAGCAGATGGCAAACACGGTGTCCTAGGCACACTAATGCAAATGCAATGCAAAGAAACACATAAGTGTAATCAAAACAAGATATCATGAGTTCGAGTCAAGTTCTCTAACTCCCCAGTAGAGTCGCCAGAAACTGTAGACGTCCCCGAACGTTCCGGGAAAATCCCGTTTTGTTCATTGGGCTTACTACAGTTCGGACTCAAATGTCACGTTTTGAAAAACTGATTTTTAGAAAGAAGTGCCAAACATGGACTGCTTTGCCAGATACAGAGTCGCCACCTAAATATTTTATTTTGGGGGAATTTAGGAAACCCTGACTCGTGCCTAAGGCCATGTGTCCGTCATCACCAAAGTTGCCTCGGCTCGAGAACTTGGGTACGAGAGGGGAAGGTCATGCAATGAGCACCCCCGATCGCCCGATCAAAAATCGGCCTTTACTAACATGATATCTAGTTTTTGAAAACACATGTGCTCTTATTCCGGTTATTAACCTAGAATTACTATGTGATGCGCACAGCATACAAGTATAGATTGGATTACCTAAGTTGGAACGAAGCATTGCATGTTCGTTTTGAAAACGGTTTGCTACTCGCAAGTAGGCTAAAATATGGATTTTGCCACCCTCAAGTGGGCTTAGAAAACATGGTGATTTGCCACTCTCAAGTGAGCTTAAAACTCGCAATCAATGAATTGTCCCAATTTAAGTAACCCAACCTTCACCCACAGGCATTCAGGCAGTTATATCACATAGGCAAATAACCTCATGGCAAGCATGCTATGATGGCAGTCACTTACACGCATGCAAGGATGCTAAAGCATAAACACTCACCGAGTACTCCCAGCCAAAACAGAAACTAGTTAGTAATCAATGCATGATCCTAGTTCATGTTAAGATGGCTAATGCAACACATGCAAAATGCAATTAAGATAGGCTCGGCTATTCTAAGATGGCATATGAGATGTTATAGATAACATGTATTCAACTTGGAATTGAAATACAATGCAGTTAGTATGATGCGCCGAGCCCGGTGCATGCAAGACAGATGAATGGATCCAATCAGGCGAGCATAAGGATGCTAATTGAAACATGCCCTAAAACTAACCATCGTAAGCTGGTAAATAAAAGGGAAAAAGACGTGGGGTTGGAAGACATGCATCACACACACGCACACTTATTACAACAGTTGGCCCTCTCGACGGAGAGTCCGAATAAATAATACAACACCAACTAGCTAATCTAATCTAATCTAATCTAATTGAGCTAGTTGGTGTTGTATTATTTATTCGGACCCTCCGTTGAGAGGGCCAACTGTTGTAATAAGTGTGCATGTGTGTGATGCATGTCTTTCAACACCACGTCTTTCTCCCTTTTATTTACCAGTTTACGATGGTTAGTTTTAGGGCATGTTTCAATTAGCATCCTTATGCTCGCCTGATTGCATCCATTCATCTGTCTTGTATGCACCGGGCTCAGCGCATCATACTAACTGCATTGTATTTCAATTCCAAGTTGAATACATGTTATCTGTAACATCTCATATGCCATCTTAGAATAGCTGAGCCTATCTTAGTTGCATTTTGTATGTATTGCATTAGCCATCTTAACATGAACTAGGATTATGCATTGATTACTAACTAGTTTCTGTTTTGGCTGGGAGTACTCGGTGAATGTTTATGCTTTAGCATCCTTGCATGCGTGTGAGTAACTGCCATGATAGCATGCTTGCCATGAGGTTATTTGCCTATGTGATATAACTACCTGAATGCCTGTGGGTGAAGGTTGGGTTACTTAAATTGGGACAATTCATTAATTGCGAGTTTTAAGCCCACTTGAGAGTGGCAAATCACCATGTTTTCTAAGCCCACTTGAGGGTGGCAAAATCCATATTTTAGCCTACTTGCGAGTAGCAAAACGTTTTCAAAACGAACATGCAATGCTTTGTTCCAACTTAGGTAATCCAGTCTATACTTGTATGCTGTGCGCATCACATAGTAATTCTAGGTTAATAACTAGAATAAGAGCACACCTGTTTTCAAAAACTAGATATCAATTTAGTAAAGGCTGATTTTTGATCGGGCGAGCGGGGGTGCTCATTGCATGACCTTCCCCTCTCGTACCCAAGTTCCCAAGCCGAGGCAACTTTGGTGATGACGGACACGTGGCCTTAGGCACGAGTCAGGGTTTCCTAAATTCCCCCAAAATAAAATATTTAGGTGGCGACTCTGTATCTGGCAAAGCAGTCCATGTTTGACACTTCTTTCTAAAAATCAGTTTTTCAAAATGATTTGCCGGATTTGGACTCTTTGGTGATTTATCGATCTTGAATTGCACTTTGCGGGATTAGATTCAGAACCGTGACATTTGAGTCCGAACTGTAGTAAGCCCAATGAACAAAACGGGATATTCTCGGGACGTTCGGGGACGTCTACAGTATGAAGAGAGATGTGGCAATGTTTGTGTTGAAGTGCCTTACTTGTTAGTAAATGAAGGTCGAGCATTAGAGGCCAACGGGTTTGTTGCAATCCTTGCCTATAGCCGAGTGGAAGTGGGAACATGTCACGATGGATTTTGTTGTGGGCCTTCCAAGGACTCAACAGGGTAGTGATGCCATTTGGATAGTAGTTGACCGGTTAACCAAGTCTACACACTTCATACATATGCGTGTGAGTGATTCGGTAGATTATCTTGCCGACCTGTATATTAGGGACATAGTGAGGTTGCACAAGGTCTATGTGACGATTGTTTCGGATAGAGATCCGCATTTCATAGCTTGGTTGTGGCAGAGCTTGCAGAGTGCCTTGGGCACCAGATTGACCTTTAGCACTGTGTATCACCCTCAGACTGACGGGCAGTCCAAGCGTACTAGTTAGATCCTTGAGGATATGCTTCGAAATTGTGTCCTTGACTTCAAGGGATCATGGGAGAGGCACTTGCCCTTAGTGGAGTTTTCCTATAACAATAGCTTTCAATCGAGTATTGGCATGGCACCATTTGAGGCCTTGTATGGTCAACCGTGTAGATCTCCTGTGTGTTGGACCAAGGTGGGTGATGCACCTTTGTTGGGTCCAGAGTTGGTTCGGGAAATGACGGAGAAAGTGACACTTATCCGTAAGAGGTTGGTTACGACTCAGAGTTGTCAAAAAAGTTATGTAGACCGTAGGAGAAGACCCTTGTGTTTTGAGGTGGGAGACCATGTGTTCTTGAAGATATCACCTAGGTGGGGTTTGATGAGATTCGGGAAGAGTGAGAAGTTGTCCTCTCGATTTATTGGGCCTTTTGAGATCCTTGAGTGGATCAGAGAGGTTGCTTACCCTTTGGCGTTGTCGCGACAACTTTCTGGAGCTCATGATGTGTTTCATATTAGCATGCTTTGGAAGTATGAGTAGGATCCATCACACGTGTTGGATTGGACCGACCTAGAGATAGATGAGGATGCCTCGTATGAGGAGAGACCAGTGAGAGTCTTGGACACTCGAGACCAAGTCTTGCGAGGCAAGATGATTCCCTTGGTGAAGGTTTTGTGGAAATATCACGGGGTTAAGGAAGTAACTTGGGAGCGTGAATTAGAAGTCCGAGAAAAATATCCGAACTTATTTGTTGGTGTTTGAGCATATATTAAGAATTTGATTATGTTAATGAAATGTAAAAGCATTGTATATGTTTGAATGTGAGAACATTGTATATGCTGAATATGTTTTGGAGACGCAGGCTTAATATGAACATTGTATATGTTGTTTAAGTTTTGGAAATGCGAGTTTATCATGAACATTGAATATGTTTTGGAAATATGGAATATATATTGAAATTGGTTAAAACTACAGGAAATATATGTTGAGATGTATATTGAGACTTGTTCATCGTGTGATGGGATTGAATGACCGGTGGATGGGTCATGGTATTGAAAATTTATTTGTAATCATCGTGGAAATTTGTTTAAAACATGGTTTTGAAATGTGATTTGAAATTTCGGGGACGAAATTCTTTAAGGGGGGGAGGTTATAGTGATCACGATTTTGACCCGACTCTTGTGGTGTCCCGAACTCGGGTTTAATGCGCTCATATTGTTGTTACCTCTTTCTCCCCCTTGTACCTCCTTGAAATTGGCTTTTGGGTTGTTGTGATTGTGTTTGGGCAGGTTGGTTGCTTGTTTTTCCAACCTTGTGTTGCCCAGAATTTTGATCCTCCGCTCGAGTGGCACTTCCTGCGCTCGAGCGGGCTTTGCAAACACTCAGTACTTTTGCAGGTCTGCAAAACTATTGGGAGACTGATTTCTACGGTCGAGCGACATTTCCTATGCTCGAGCAGGTGGGCGCTCGAGTGGCCTTTTTAACCCTCGAGTGGCCGTTTTAACCCTCGAGGGTTGGTCTGTTGTCTGCAAAACTGCTAGATGTGTGTTTTTTACGCTCGAGCGTCACTTCTTGCACTTAAGGGGTGAGTGTCTTGTTCATTGTGTCTTGGCACTCGAGCGGCCTTTCTTGTGCTCGAGCAGAACAACTTTTTGTGTCTGACGCTCAAGCGGCACTTCTTGCGCTCGAGTAGACTGTGCATATATCAAATCGCGAAAATGACTTTTTACATCACTTTTTCAAATCTGTTCTCCCTAAAACCTAAAGTTGAGACCCTCCCTCCCACCCTCTCTCTCTCTCTCTCCTCTCTCTCTCTCTCTCTCTCTCTCTCTCTCTCTCTCTACTTTTTCACCTAGTTTTAGTGATTTCTTCACCCTAATCCCTTTGATAAAAAGGTAGACTATCTCAAGATCTCCATTTTGATCTAAATAGAGTTGGATTTGAGCATCTTTGAAGTTTCACTCTTGCTTGGCTCGTCTTCTCTCTTTGAGGTAGTGGTTTTCTACACTTTCATATAGTTTGTAGCTTAGTTATTTGTCGTTGTGTAACAATTGTGGGATTTGGGAGTAGTTTGAGCATACCTAGGGTTTGGGGTGTGAAATAAAAAGAGGGATTTCTAAATGAATGTGAAATAAGTGGGTATAGAGTTTGAATATGAGGTTATATTGTGTTAAAATAGTTAATTTTTCCATTTAGGTTGATATATGAAAAATTGGAGGTTTTGCCCTTTGTTATTTTGTACAAATAACTAAAATTGATAATGATAATGTGCAATTGGATGATTGTTGATATAAATGGTGGAGTTGGACACGTGTTGTCTCTCACCTATGGAAATTTGAATAACTTATCTCTTGAGAAGATTGTATATCTATTTAGAAATATCTGTATTGGGCTATCGGTGGAGGATAGCTATGACTGTTGTAGAAATTGCATATGGATTAGGTAAATTGAAACTAATCTAATGTTGGTTGTCATTGAATATGACTATGTTTCAAATGCATTGTATATGTATGATGTTTGGGAGAAGAAAGGGGATGTACTCCATTGTTTGGGAGGAGATAGAGGATGGACTCCATTAAAATTAAGTTGGCCGAAGTGTCCAGGGTAAAAGTCCTGAAATCTTGTATATACATGGGTGCCAATCCCGTGGATGAAATTTTCCTAAAATGGCAGATTTGAAGTGTTTGTGTGGTAATTGTGTTGATTAGATAACCACTGCGTTGTAGCCTCAGATAGGTTGTTGAAAGATAATGAAATTGGCTAATGAATTGAAAGAAATTGGAATAAGATATGAACTCGGTACTTCTTGGTAATATAAAAATGTAAATGTTTTGTCACGAGCATTGTATATGCACTTTGTACTTATATTTTTGTTAAATCCTATATATTGTGTTAGATTGTTCCTACTGGGCTTTGGCTAACCCTATTTGGGAAAACTATTTTCAGGTGCTGGTGATATGCCTCCGCCAAGGCACTAGCTTGGAGGGACTTTGGGGAGCATAAGGTCTTTATTTTGTTATATTAGTTTGTATAGCCTTTAAATTGTATTAAGCTAGGCTTATTTTTGTGTAACCAAGCAATGACTTGGAAAGATGTAGGCCAATAGGGCACAAGACTATTTGTTCAGTTTCAATTCTCTTATCGTTGTAACATATGCTGTAGATTCAGAATGAATATTTGTGAATATATATCGCATATGTTAACATTTGTAAACGAACTTTGATGAATGAAAGTATTTTATTTCTATTATTCTTCCGCTTATGAGTTGGATTTATTATATTATTTTGGGGGCGTTACATGGCCCTGTTTTCTAATGTAAAGGAAATAAATGATGAATTGTGATATAAATTAGACCTTGCATGGTTTTTGGAAAAAGAAATGTAACGTTTTGATCATGAGCATTGCGTATGCATTTCACCCTTATATCTTTGTTAAGATTCATATATTGTGTTGGATTATTTCTACTGGGTTTTGGCTCACCCTATATGGGAAAACCATTTTCAGGTGTTGGTGAGATGTCTCCGCCAATGTAGTAGCTTGGGAGAATTGGAGTGAGAGTTTCATTTTGTTTTCTTGTCGTAATTATTTTGTACAAACCTAGGGCTTTATCTGTATTGGATTTAAATCCATTTTGATGTAACCAAGTACAGTCTTGGAAAATTGTAGCCTTCAGGGCATTTCAATTATCTATTTAATTTCTATTTCATATCTTTATTGTTGACACATGCTATGGATTCAAGGTTAAAACTCATGAATGTATATTCGCATGTGCCACACTTTTGAACAATTGAGTCTAGAGTAATGGAAGGATGTTATACTTCGATTTATATTGTTTTTTACTTATCGTCGTGGATGGTTTCTTGTATTTTTTTCGGGGCATTACAGCTTGGTATCAGAGCGTACCGGGTTTGAATACTTTAAGTGCATGGAAAATGGTTATTACCACAATAGGTTTATTTCACTTGATAGAGATATTTGTACGTTTGTAATGCAATGTGATGGCATGCTTATGTGATTATATAGGTATGAGATTTAATTCCTAAGATATTGATTGGGTCTACAGGTTTCTAGAAGTCGTATTAGAAAAGCACTTGATCACTGTTGTTTCTAGTTAGAACTTTGGCAATGCCGTGGGACGACCATTATCTAGGAAGGAAATTCGTATGTGTCTATCTGAGTATGTGCTTATGTGGAGTGAATTACTGTTGTCCACCGCATTAGGACGCAAGTGAGTTAGCTTTGGCACATTTGTGCATGTGCTAATCTCTTTTGTTACCTTCATTAGGATGTCAGGACGTGGTCGTGGTCGTGGTAGGTGTGGTAGACCTAGAAGGCATGAGGTGCTTTTACCGGATGAAATTTCGAAGCAAGAAGAAGGGTTGGTCAGGCTAATATGGTGCCAGTTGGTCAGCAGGCCATGGGCGCTTTGGCTCTGTGAAATAGCTGGAGCTTTGCAGGAATCTATGGACATTCTCAGGGCTGAGAATCAAGTCCAGGCCCAAGTTGCTGAAGTAGGGTCGTCTTTCTTGAAGAGGGAGTTCTTCTGGTAGAATCCAGACGAGTTTTTGGGTGACCCTAAGAAGCCACTGAAAGCGGATAAGTGGCTAGAGCAGATAGTGAAGATGTTTAAGATGCTTGGCATTGAGGACGACGGACTGAGGGTGACCTTGGCATCCTTCCAACTAAAGGGAGATGCGGGTCAATGGTGGAAGTATGCGCATGGGCACATTGGAGTGACTTGGGAGGCTTTTGTCAATGCCTTCCAGGACAAGTTTTTGCCTCCAACTATTAGGGAGAAGTTGAGGGACTAGTTTTCTTAGCTCAAGTAGTTGAGCACACCGGTGGCCAAGTTTGAGGCCGCATTTACTAGTCTGTCGAGGTTTGCACCGGAACTGGCAACTGAGGAGCGCCGTTGTATAGAGTTCGAGAAGAGGTTGAGGACTGGGCTCATGTTCAAAGTGGCTGGATCAATGATTAGAGATTAGAACGTCTTGTGAAGGTGACGACTTATCTTGAAACCGTAATGCAAATGGAGGAACGGATGACAGGCTCTATGAGGAGTCAGAATGTTTAGGGGGACAGTAAAAGGCAGAGGGGTTCTACCCTACAGCAATCCCAGGAAGCACAGTCGAGATCCACCTTTCCAGTACAGAGTACGGGTTCTGGGAGGGGTGGTCAGGGAGATCTCACTTGCTTTAAGTGTGGCCAGTTGGGCCACAAGTCTCCAGCTTGTCTGCTAAGGGGAGGAGGACAACAATCTGTTTCATCTTCGGCTCGTTCTCAAAGTCAAAGTCAGGGGAGAGGGCAGCCACCTACTTGTTATCAGTGTAAGTAAGCAGGACACTTGAAGAGGTTTTGCCCTCAGTTGGGTGGCACATCTGGCGCATTTGGTTCGAGGCAGACATAGAGCCATCAGCCTGCATAGTCAGCACAGGCCTCGAGGGCCAACTAGGGAGCCTCTTCGGCTCAGTCAGTACATTAGGCGTATGCTTTGAGGAGTGAACATGTGGAGTAGAGACCTTTAGGGCGTGTGTATGTTGTTATCGCGCCAAACCTAGTACCAATGCCTTTAGTAGTGAGAGGTACTTTCTTGTTATACAATTCTATTGCGAATTTGTTGATTGATACAGGTGCACCCCACTTTTTTATTTCGTCTGCATTTGCATCGACTTTGGGGTTAGAATTGGCTCGGTTAGCATCTTCACTTAGTGTAAAGTCACCAATTGGTGGTGAGATTGTTTTGGAATAGGGGTGTTGGGGTTGTGACATAGAGGTTGTCAATCACCGACTCCCTTTTGCTTTTGTATTGATTGATATGTCGAGTTTTGACGCTATATTAGGTATGGACTGGTTATCATCGTATCGGGTTGTCATAGATTGTTACCATCAGAGGGTTACTGTATGTGCCTTGGGCGGTGATTTTTTTTTATTTCATGGAGAACAGAGCCGATAGAGTCCTATCACCGGTATATGATTCGCGTAGGCACTGAGCTTAGTTGTCTTCTTGCCAATTTCTTGGATAGTGAGTGTGATAAAGTCTAAGTTGAGTTGCCGAGGGTAGTTTGTGAATACCCGGATGTCTTTTCCGAGGATCTTGATAGTTTACCACTTCACTGTGAGATTGAGCTCTCAACTGCTTTAGTGTCTGGCACGACACCAATCTCCATGGCACTGTATAGATTTGCACCCGCTGAGTTTAGTGAGTTGAAAATTCAACTCCTAGAATTATTAGATAAGGGTTTTATCAGCCCTAGTATTTCGTCTTGGGAAACATCGACTCTCTTTGCTAAGAAAAATGATGGTGCCTTACCGCTTTGTATTGATTACTGGAAGTTGAACCAAGTAGCTGTTAAAAACAAGTACCCAATACCTCGTATAGATGATTTGTTTGATCAGTTGAAGGAGTCTTGTTGTTTCTCCAAGATAGATCTAAGATCGAGTTATCACCAGTTGAGAGTAAGGGATGAAGATATCCAGAAGACGGCATTCCGTACGCGGTATGGCTATTATGAGTTTCTAGTGATACCTTTTGGGCTAACCAATGCACTTGCCGTATTTATGGATTTGATAAATCGGATCTTTCACAAATTCCTAGACCGTTTTGTAGTGGTCTTTGTTAATGACATTTTGATCTACTCCCTCTCTGAGGAGGAACACGAAGAACACTTGCAGGTGGTACTTGAGTTACTTAGAGCCCACAAACTATATGCTAAGTTTGGAAAATGTGAATTCTGGTTGAATGAAGTAAAGTTCTTAGGCCACGTGGTATCCAAGGAAGGAGTGACTGTAGATTCATCCAAGATAGAAGCCGTACAAGATTGGGAACCTAAGAATTCTTTTGAGATCCGTAGTTTCTTGGGGTTAGCTGGGTATTACCGTCAGTTTGTGAAAGATTTCTCTAGGTTATCTTCACCATTGACTAGATTGACGAGGAAAGGAATTAAATTTGTATGGAGTGAGACTTGTGAGAAGTCATTTCAAGAGCTTAAAGTGAGACTTATCACTACTCCAGTATTGATTATTCTGGAGAGGGGTTTGGGCTACTTAGTGTATTGTGATGCTTCACGAGAAGGTTTGGGTTGTGTATTGATGCAAAAGGGGAAAGTAGTAGCTTATGGCTCACGACAATTGAAAACACATGAGAAAAACTACCCTACTCACGATCTAGAGTTAGCAGCAGTGATCTTTGCCTTGAAGATTTGGAGGCATTATTTGTATGGTGAGAAGTTTGAAGTATTTTCTAAACACAAGAGTCTGAAATATCTATTCACACATAAAGACTTGAATCTGAGGCAGAGGAGGTGGATGGAGAGTTTATAGAAGATTATGACCTTGAGTTGCATTATCATCTGGGGAAGGCCAATGTTGTGGCCGATCCCTTGAGTAGGAAATCCATTGGTAGTGTAGCTATTATCACCATTCGAAAATGGGAGATGTTAGGTGTTATTGGTGAGTTTGACTTACATCTTGGCGAGTCCGTTGAGTCTGCAGCCTTGTTTTCGGTAATTGAACAACCTACCCTTGTAAGCAAAGTTATAGAAGCATAGAGGGGTGACCTTGAGGCAGAATCCCTCCGGGAGAAGATCTCTAGTGGAAAGGTCGAGAAGGGCTTGAACGTGTATTCGGACTCAAGTGTTAGATACCTTGACCGTCTTTTCGTGCCGAAGTCTTACCGAGAGAAAGTACTCCGAGAGTTTCACCATTCATGCATTTCGGTGCATCCAGGAGGTACAAAGATATATCATGATCTTAGTAGTCAGTTTTGGTAGAAGGGAATGAAGAAGGACGTAGCCACATTCGTGTCAAGGTTCCTTACTTATCAACAAGTGAAGGTTGAGCATCAGAGGCCTGCGGGTTTGTTGCAACCCTTGCCTATAGCCGAGTGGAAGTGGAAGCATGTCACGATGGATTTGTTGTGGGTCTTCCGAGGACTCAATGGAGTAATGAGGCCATTTAGGTGGTAGTTGATCGATTGACCAAGTTAGCACACTTTGTACCTATGCGCACAAGTGACTCAGTAGATTTTCTAGCTGACCTTTACATTAAGGACATTGTTCGACTCCATGGGGTCCTTATGACCATTGTTTTGGATAGAGATTCGCATTTCACGGCCTGGTTGTCAGAGCCTACAAAGTGCTTTGAGCACGAGATTGACTTTTAGCACCGCGTATCATCTTCAGACAAACGATCAGTCAGAGCACACCATTCAGATTCTAAAGAATATGCTTTGGGGTTATGTTCTTCACTTTAAGGGGTCGTGGGAGAGGTACTTACTCTTAGTGGAGTTTTCCTAAAATAATAGCTTCTAATCGAGTATTAGCATGGCGCTGTTTGAGGCCTTGTATGGCCGACCATGTAGATCTCCTGTGTATTGGGCCGAGGTGCGCAATGGACCTATGTTAGGTCCAGAGTTAGTATGAGAAACGACGAAGAAAGTTGAATTTATTTGTAAGAGATTGGTCACGACTTAGAGTCGTCAAAAGAGCTATGCCGACTGTAGGAGGAGACTGTTATCCTTAAGAGTAGGAGATCACGTTTTCTTGAATATATCACCTAGACGGGGTTTGATGAGGTTTGGGAAGAGTAAAAAGTTTTCCCTTAGATTTATTGGGCCTTTTGAGATCCTTGAACGGATTAGAGAGGTAGCTTATCGTTTGACCTTGCCGCCACAACTTTCCAGGGTTCGTTACGTGTTTCATATTTGTATGCTTCGGAAGTATGAACCGGATCCATCGTACATGTTGGATTGGACCGAGTTAGAAGTAGACGAGGATGCCTCGTGTTGGAATTGATTGATTATCATTGTTGTAATCGGTTTAAACATGGTTTTAAAATTAGATTTATAATTTCGGGGACGAAATTCCTTAAGGGAGGAAGTTATAGCGATTCTAGTTTAAGACCCGACCCATTTGATATCCTGAATTCGGGTTTTAAGGTTTTGTATTGTTGTTCATGACTTATTACTCTTTTCCCTCCTTGAGTTTGGCTATTAGGATGTGTTGGTTGCATTTGGAACAGGTTGGTAACTTGTTTTTCAAAAACCTTGTTGCCTAGAATTTTGCTTATACGCTCGAGTGCCACTTCTTGCACTCGAGCAGTCTTTGTGAACTCTCAGTACTTTCGCAAGTCTGCAAAACTACTGGGACTTGTTATTCTTCGCTTGAGCGAAGCTTCTTGCGCTCGAGCGGCCCTTTTTGGGCTCGAGCATTGGCCTTCTGTCTATAAAACTACTAGGAGAGTGTATTCTGCGCTCGAGCATCACTTCCTACGCTTGAGCAGTAATTATTTTTGTGTCTGGATGCTCGAGCGCCACTTCTTGCGCTAGTGCAGACTGCGAGTATATTAGTCTGTAAAAGTCATTTTTTGCATCACTTTTTCATATCTCTCTCTCTCTCTCTCTCTCTCTCTCCGAACTTTCTAAAAATCGTAAGTTGAGACTATTTCTCTCTAAGACTCACATTCTCTCTACAAATACACCAAGATCTACCCATTTCTCCACCCTACTCTCTTTGTTAAAAAGGTAGAGCTCACTTAGGGTTTCATTTTCATCAGAATAGAGTTGGGTTTCGGCTTCATCCGAGTTTCATCCATGTTTATCTCGTCTTCTAGCTTTGTGGTAAGGATCCTCTACACTCTTTTATGATTTTTAACTTAGCTATTTGTTTTTATAAAACAATCTTGTGGTTTTGGAGGATTTTGAACAAACCTAAGATTTTGGTTTAAAATCAAAAGAGGAATTTTCAAATTGATGCATTGAAAATGGTTGTGAGAGTGGAAATAAGGTTGAGTTGTGATAAAACTATTGATTTTGATATTGGGAATATATGTTGGAAGAAAAATAGGTGTTTCTGTAAAATGTCTCAAATGTTTATTTTGTATAAATAAATAGAATTGATGTTGGAAATGTGAAATTAGATGGTTATTGATATGGATAGTGGAGTTGAATATGTATTATCGCTCATATCTTAAATTTTGGAAAGTTTATCTGTATTGGAGATTTTATATTTATTTAGAAATATCTGTTTTGGGCTATCGGTAGAGGATAGCTATGATTTTTTGTACAAATTGCATAAGAATTAGATGAATCGAAACTAATTTCTTATCCATATGTATTGAATATCATTGCTCATTTAATACATTACAAATATATATGATTTTGAGATAAATGGGTGAACGTGGGAAGGAGGTGCGTATCACCAAATCAAGTTGGCCTGTGTGTCCAAGGTGAAAGTCTCGAAAAACGAGCGTATACATGAGTGTCGGTTCCCGCAGACGTAATATCCGTAAAATAGCAATAGTAGTGCTCGTAAAGACTATGTTTACATGGGTGCCGTTTGACGGTTTCTTGCAGACGAAAGATCCGCGAAAGGTTATACTTTGAGATTCCCAGAGTTATGATTCATGCCTTGTTTTCTAATGTAAAGGAAATGAATGATGAATTGTGATATAAACCGAACCTTGTATCGTTTTTGGAAAGAGAAATATGACATTTTGATCATGGGCAGTGAATATGCTTTTCACCCTTATATCTTTGTTAAGATTCATATATTGTGTTGGATTATTTCTACTGAGTTTTGGCTAACCCTATATGGGAAAACCATTTTCAGGTGTTGGTGAGATGCCTCCGCCAAGGCAGTAGCTTGGGAGGATTGGAGCAAGAGCTTCATTTTGTTTTCTTGTTGTAATTATTTTGTACAAGCCTAAGACATTATCTGTATTAGATTTAAATCCATTTTAATGTAACAAAGTACAATCTTGGAAAGTTGTAGCCTTCAGGGCATTTCAATTATCTGTTTAATTTCTATTTCATATCTTTGTTGTTGAAACATGCTATAGATTTAGGGTTAGGACTCATAAATGTATATTCGCATGTGTCACCTTTTGTACAACTGAGTCTAGTGTAATAGAAGGATGTTATAATCTAATTTATATTGTTATTTACTTCATTTCCTATATTATTTTATATAATCACAACTCACTGGAGGAAAAATATGCACAACAATAATACTCTCGAGGAACCTCTAAAGTTTGGATTTATTGCTTAAGTTACTTTTTCAATTAATAAACAATAAATTCTTTTATGTTTTGATATTGTATTACAGATAATTAATTACTTCACATACTGAAAGGTATTTATCGCTTTGATGTTTTCATTATTTTATTATTATGTTATTTTTTTATTTTTTTGGTTTAGATGTTGTTATGTGATTCTTTCTTAGTTAGTCGTTGCAAATTTCATTTATATAGTTGATATTTTAATTTAATTAAGAGTGTTTAATCTTATAATTTAATATATATATATATATATATATCATATAAAATCATTATATGATAATCTATCTACAATATATTTATATTTAATTTTTTAAATAAATTTTATATAATTTCTTTTTCTACATATTTTTAATTTCCAAATGAATATAAAAATTTAAATAGTTAGAAATACTTTTAATTTTATGTTACTAATCCTTCTTTTCATTTATTTAACTATTATTTTTAATATCAAAATGAGTATTTATTTTACTATTTTATAATTTAATATATATCATAAAAAATTATTCTATGATAATTACACTTTTATAATACGATAGAACTAAAATTATTAAAATACATAAATAATTTAACTAAAATTAATATATATATATATATATATAAGTATTCAAGTAACAATTTTATAGAACAATAACATCAATATTATCAAAATAAATAATTAAAATCATACTTTAATTTTATTTTTAAATTAAAAGTAAAATTATTCTTTTATAACACACATTGTACTATCAAATATTTAAAAAATAAAATAAAAAAATAACACATACATTGCATGGGTCAACTACTAGCACATTATTAAAAGTAGCGTTTGTCCTTTACTTAGGTAGCACATTCTAAATGCTACTTTTTTTTCTTTTTTTCTTTTTTTTTTTCTCTCTCTCTCTCTAAAAAATCCACATCAGCATGCTTTTTCCATTTATATATAAAGTTTTACACAAACTTAATTTCATTTATAATAATCAATTTTATATGAATTTTATTTGAGAAATACTTATTTTCTATATAGATATATATTTATGTAATTATAATTTAATTATTATGATTTTTGAAAAAAATTTATCTTGATAACAAATAAATAAATAAATAATTTACATTTAAAATTCTATACAAATTCAATTTCAATTATAATAATGTAGCTCGGCTTTTTCGCGCCCCCTTTCGGAAGCTCGAAAAAAAGCCCTACAGTTCGTCCCACAGTTCTGAATCTAGTCTCACAAGTGCAATGTGAAACTGATAATCACCAAAGAGTCCAAATCCGACAAATCATTTTGGAAAATTGATTTTGAATCAAAAAGTGCCAAAATTAGACTGCTTTGCTAGATACAGAGTCGTCACCTAAATATTTTATTTTGGGAAAATTTAGGAAACCCATGACTCATGCTAAAGGCCATGTATCCGTCATCACCAAAGTTGTCTCGATTCGGGAACTTAGGTACAACAGGGGAAGGTCATAAATTGAGCACCCCTCTCACCCGATCAAAGATCGGCCTCTACTAATCATGATATGATCTTTTATAAACATTATGTGTTCTTATTCCGGTTATTAAGCTAGCATTACTATGCGATGCCCACAATTAAGTATAGACTAGTTTGCTCAATTTGTAACAATTCAACTCATGTTTGTTTACGAAAATGGTTTGAATTTGCCACCTCAAGTGGGCTTAAAGTTTGCGAATTTGTCACCAAACATAGTGGGCTTAAAACTTACATTTGTTGAATCGTTCCAATTCAAACAACAAGCCTTTATCCACAGGTATTCACGCAGTTTAGCATTTAAGCATATAGCTTCATGGCAAGCATGCTAATCATGGCAACATTCACATTTATGCAAGTATGGTAAAGCATAAAAACTCATCTAGTACTCCAAGCTAAGAAGATATGAGTTAGTAAAATATGCATGATTCCTAACTATGTTAAGTGTGTAATGCAACACATGCGATAATGCAATTAATATGCTCGGCTACTAATATGGCATATGAAGCAATTTGAACAACATGCGATTAAACACGTATTCAAAGAATTATTGAAATTGCAATGCAGTTTGAATGTTGCGTCGAGCCTTGATGCATGCAATATGAATGAATAGATGCAAGCATATGGCATAAGGTATGCTAATTGAAATATGATGCTCCTAAACTAACCATCAAAAGCGGTTAAGTAAAAGGGAGAAAGACGTGGGGTTGGAAAATATACACACACGCACACTTATTACAACATTACGCCCTCACGAATGAGGGTCCGAATGAAACTAGCTAAGCTACACTACTTAACTAGTTAAGCTAAGCTAAGTTAAGCTAATTATTACAAACCAAATGAAATAAATAGCTAAACTAATTAACTAATTATTACAACACTTTTAACTAACTAGTAAGCTAACAAATTAATTTACAACATAAATGCGAATAAACTAAGAAATTAACATTCCTAACTATGCTGCCACTACTCTGCCTTCAGAAGTGGAAGATGCACATGCTTGGTTTTCGCCCGAAAAGACCTTCGTTTTGCTCTCGAAAGCCTCTATTTGCAGAGTTGAACATTTCCAGAACCAATCTACTCCACCTTACCAAAATTCTGCTGAAGTTTACATCAGTGGCCAACCGGCCATGGATGAATGCTACCGGCCAAGAAGGTGGCCTGCTGGCCATCTATAGTGCACTGTCGGCCATGGATAGTGGCCTGCCGGCCACTGATGCACTGGATCACCATGCTGCAACAGAGTACAAACAGAGCAAAAAGAGGGTTTTTCCAAGGATTGTCTACACAATTCACCTCTTCTTTTCATGAATAAATCCAAGAAGTTGTGAACTTAAGCCACAAACCATCAATCTAAGCAATTTCATTACATGATGACTTGTGCTTCAAGGTGTGCAAACTTAATGAATGCAAAACAAGAGACTCAAGAACCATCACCCTATCATGCATGATCAAGGGCAATGGAGACCTAGGAAACTTGAGACATTTCATCACTTTGAGTATGGAATGTCCCAATTTTCCTTGTGTTCAATTAACGTCCGATTGAATACACAACACACAAGTTATTATCTTGCTCAATTTTAGTCTCAATTTGTTAGTTACTCATTTTAACTTTACCAACCATTACTTAGTCAATTAAGTCCAAATGGTGAATTTAAGTCCTCTAATGAAGTGAAGTACCAAACCAAGAGTTAATTTAAGACATGAAAGAGATGTCATGCCGTTGATAATGAACCCCTAAAAGGGATTAAACCATTAACCATGACAACCTCAATCTCATGCTCAAAAGAACAAGAGGCTTGAAACAACTCTCAAAGCAAAACAAAAGCTAAGAAAGGAGGGAGGTTGCAAAGATTATTAGTGCTAGAAATAAGTGATAAAAGCATAAAACAAAATGCTATCAACTCAAATAAGTGATGTCTAAGACTTAAAACACCAAGCTTATGAGGACAATTACACTACAAGCATGCAAAACAAGACTCAAATGCAACTAACAACTAAGAACAGTCCTAAAACGGGTCTAAAATAGTCTTAAAACATGTTGGAATTGAGCTAACAAAAGCTAGAATAATAGGCTAAAACATAAAACATGCTAGGTTAGTAAACAAAACGCAAGGAGGGGAGGCTAACCCCTCTAATTTTGGACTTCAAAAAGTGTTTTTAGCCACTAAAATAACTTTGAAATTCAGTGTTTAAAAGCTCAAAAACAAATAGTAAAAGGGTGGGAAACACAAGGGCAAAGGTCTCCAAAACAAGGTACAATGAAGGGTGAACCACCCCTAAACCTTTAATGGCCTTAATACCCAAGTTTCAGCCCAAAATGCAGAGTTTTTATAGTCCAAAAACAGTCCAAAAATAGTACAAAAATGTGCTGGAATGAAAGCTAAAACATGGAACAATTTAAGCTAGTAAACAAGCTAAAGGAGGGGTGGCTAACCCCTCCATTTTTGGGACTTCAAAACCACTTTTTTAGCCTCTGGAAATCTCTGAAAATCAGTGGTAAAAAGCTCAAAAAAAGTTGATGAAACAATGGGAAACACAAGGGAAAAGGCTTAGATAACAAGGTTTAAAGAAGGATGATTAACCCCTCTATCTTTAATAGCCTTAAGCCACAAGCTTCAGCCCATAAAAACAGGTTTTAAAGAGCTTAAAAACAGCAAGAAAACATGGAAAACAAGTGTTGTAGAGATGGTGCAAAAGCAAGAGAAGTATACCTCTTGGAGAGAAATGAACCCTTAAGTCATAACCAACCAATTTCACACTTTCAAGTGCTTCAAGAGCTCAAATCCAAACTCAAATCACCTCAACAAGAAGCTCTCTAGGTTTGGTTTGGTGTGTTTGGGCATAGGCTATGCAAGTTGCAAAAGAGAGAGAGAATTGTAGAGAGAGAGGATATTTTCCAAAATATTTATTCACTCCTAATGTTTTCTAACCTTGAAAGATGAGAGGGAGGTCCTCTATATATAGAAATATATGAGCTTTGGTTGAAATATCTAAAAAATGGACAACTAGAACAATGTGGAAACAACTGGAGGAAAATATCTGGTTTTTACACTGATGGTCGGCAAGCTTGCAGTGGTGGCCAGCTGGCCAGCACTGATGGCCGAAAGGCAAAAAATGGTGGTTTGCCAGCCGCAAATGGTGGCTGCCAGCCACCTGCCGACCATCAATGATGGCCCGACTTTAAATGGGCATATCTCCCTCATTTGGACTCGGTTTCAGGTCATTCTTGAGTCTAAATTGAAGCCCCGAAAGTCTACTTTCCAATGGTGGAAGCCTCACATGTAAATTCTAAGTGTGCAAAGAGATATGCCTATTTTAGTTAAGGTTGCTCAGTTTTGTCTTAATCAGATTGACGCCTAACTTCAACCAGCCATATCTCCCTCATCCGGACTCGACTTTAGGAGATTCTTGAGTGTAAAATGAATCCTCGAAAGTCCATTTTCCAATGGTGGTGGCATCACAACTTAAGTCCAAGTGTACAAAATGATAGACCTGATTAGTGAAGTGTGATAACCCTGGTCCATATTATGCTAATTAATCTTAATTGTGATTGTGATTATGTGTTTGTTATGATTTTGAATGCCATTTATGTAAATATATGTGGTTTTGAATTTCTATCTGTTCACCGTAGGAAAATCTGTTTGATTATCTGCTTTAGAATTTAAATTGAAGGCTTTATTGGCCACAGAAACCAAAATTGACTATGCCATTGTGATTAGCGTAATTTTTAGAACCTACGGTGAAATTTAATTGAAAATTGATTTGGGTCAGAATAATTAGATTTAGAACGATTAGTTAAGTGCTATTAATTAGCTATAATCAAATTTGATTAAGGAAGCCTATATAAGGGACCCAACTACACTTAAGCTCACTCTTTGAGCTCAAAGAATCTGAATTTGCTCTCTAGAGAGAGAGAGAGAACCGAATTTAGAGAGAGAGAAGGGCCAATCTTGAAGATCTTGCTAAGGAGCTCAAGCTTTGAAGGGCTAGGCTCAAGAATTTGCTACTATTTGGGAGATTGAAACTCTAGGTGAGCATTTGAGCATAAATTCATGAGTATAAGTTTGTAAATTTGTGTATTCAAGCTAGTTGGGTAATCAAGAACATAAATTGAGATGAAATTGAAGAATTTAAAGTCAATAGATGCATGCATGTGAGAAATTGCTATGAAATTGCATGTTTGAGCATAAAATGTATAATCCATGTTAGATTCTAATTAAAGTTCATATTTTTTACCATCTCTTCATCATCTAAGTTGAGAATAAAAGTTGTGTTCCACATGCAAGTGCAATTCATAGAAGCATGGGTGTTGAATATGTGGATTTGTTGTGTTGGAATTAAATTTGGTATGATTTGGGACATGCATGTATATGATTCATGGGATTTGAGCTTCATAAGGTTGTAATTTGGTGTTTGTATCATGTTAGTATATATATATGAGAAATATGGGCTGTAGAATGCAAGGAATATCAACTTGAATGCATGATTGAAGCTCAAAGGGAATTCTGGAAAACCCAGAATTCGGCATGTCCGCTCGAGCGGGGAAAGCGCCGCTTGAGCGTGAAATGTAAGCTCCCAGAACTTTTGCAGACATGGATGTCCACTCGAGAAGGGATATTCACGCTCGAGCGAGGAGCCATGTAGTTTGACTTCCAGCTCGAGCGTCCGAATTCATGCTCGAGCGTAAAAATGAGGTAACCAGTATTTCTGCAGACCATGAGGGTCCGCTCAAGCGGCGGAACCCACGCTCGAGCGGAGACCCCTGTTTCAGAAATTTTGTGAAGGTGTTCTGTGTTTCATTTTCTGTTCTCTTTCATTTCTGAGCACTCTTAGGCATGCATTGAGCATCATAAATGAGTTAAAAGGATAAGAACAAAGCCTAAGGGGATTATATGAATTAAGAACAGCTTGAATTGTTTGTGACCCATTGTGTTCATGAATGTGTAGAGTCGAGTTCCAAGACAAATCCGCCGGCAAAACACTGTGAGTAATATCTTAGTAAAGATATTTTGAAGTATGCTATTTGTCCAATTGCTTATTCCCATATAAGTCTTATAAGTTTGTTAATTTGAATTGTGGACAAATGTTTGTTGTTCCATATGGTTGGGCCAAAGGCCGTTGGGTACAATTGATTGGGCCGAAGGCCGTTTGACATGCATGAATGAATGGGCCGAACGTTGTTTGACACAAATGAATGGGCCGAAGGCCATTTGACACGAATGAATGGACCGAAGGCCGTTTGACATGAATGAATGGGCTGAAGGCCATTTGACATGAACGAATGGGCCAAAGGCCGTTTGACACAAATGATTTGGGCCGAAAGCCGTCAGACAAGAACGATTGGGCCAAAGGCTGTCGGATACGAATGAATTGGGCCCGAGGCCGTTTGATGTGTTTGGGACCGCAGTCACTTGACCTGTATATATATATACTAGATAGTAATACGAATTGGGCCCAAGGCCGTCTGATGTATATTGTTCTAAATACTGTCTGTGTATCTTCTTTATTTGATATTGTTCACTAGGCTTTCGCTCACGCTTATTCATGTGCCTGTAAGTGAGCCAAGGGAGGTCCAAACCTAGCCTCAGTGAAGTTTGTGTGAAACAGTCAAGGTTTTGAAGAGTCAGCCCATACGTCTCACGCACTAGACTTGTTTTCGCCCTTTTGCTATTTTGTTATATTTTGTCATGTTGGCGAGAACTTTAGATTATGATTGTATATAGTTTTGATTGACTGACCATGACTTGAATGATCCTGTTGTGTAAAGCTTATATGTTAACTTTCCTTGATGTGAGTTATTAATGTATGTTTGTGAAATGTTATGACATGCCACGTAAGCACAACTCTATAGACAAAAGTTTGAAATTGCTTCCGTTTGGCCCCCTTAACTTTGTTAAAATATATCTGATTTGGCTTAAGGCTGTAGGTAATCTCGTAATTACTGGCCGGTTATGTCCTTAACCCATGGGGGTGGGTTCGGGTCATGACATGAAGGCTGCTCGGTTCTCTCTTAACGGTTTATGCCCAACTTTTTCCCCAATTAGATTTCTTCCCTCTCCTCCAATTTTCTTCAACTCCAAACCTCTAAATAAGATGTTTTAAAATATTTTTGAAAGAGTTCACCTCTCTTCCATTTATTTCCACTTTGTCCTTACTCGGTTTACCGAAAAGTGTAATTTTTAACGAAATGTGAGTCTCGAAACATCGTAGAAGCTTTTCAAAAATATTTTGAAAGAGAGGGTTTTGAGGTCTAAAAAAAGTTATGGTCAATATAGTTTTGGTCCAAAAAGGGGTGTAAGGTTAGGATTTAGAGCTCTTCTTACTGAAGAAATCAAACATTTGCATAACACAACTTTCATCATCGAGTGATCAATTGGTGGCGCCTAAATCTTAAGGGCAGTCAAAAATGGAGTGTGTACAAATAACCAATTTTAAGAAATACTTATTTTCTATCTATATAATTATAATTTAATTATTATGATAATTGAAAAAAATTATCTTGATATACAAATAAATAGATAAATAAATAAGACATAATGTGCTTAGTTATGTACATTGCACAGATTAAATTATTATTATTATTTTTTTTTATTTTTTTGGTCTATCTTATTTATGTCTTAATATTAATTTATATTTAATTATATATATAAGTATCATTTACCCTCGAAATTTTTCTTTCTTCTATGTGGCATATCTCTCTTCTTCTTCTTCTTTTTCTCCAAGTGTCATGTGACATATCCTTATACTTAATTATTTCTAAAATCTAATATTTAAAAGATTTCTACCTAATCTAAACTATCTATAAAAAAATTTTAAAATAATTATATGTACTAAAAAATACTTTACAAATTAATTTTCTTCTACTTTTTTCACTTTTATTCAAGTATTCAACTTTTAAATTAAAATTAAATATAGTTCTTATTTTTTTTCGTCTATCTTATATGTATTTTATTATTAATTTATATTGAGTTTCCTATTTAACATGAAGTTGTTTATTAGGAAAATTTTATATTTAATTTAAACTTTATATATATATATATATATAATTATATATAATATGTAGAAACAGTTTTAAAATAGATATTAAAAAAAATCAATATTCAACATAATTAATCTATGTATTTTTCTCAATCTAACTGCAATATACTTATATTTAATTTTTTTAAAAATAACTACCATTCCTCCTTTTTTTTATTATTATTTCAAACTAAATAAAAATAAATAATTAATTAGAATCACTTTTAATTGTATCTTACTATTTTTCTTTCCAATTTAACTATAATTATTAACGTCAAATTGAGTGTTTATTTTTTTTATTATTATTTAATATGATATAATTTTATTATATATTTATTTCAGTTACACTCTTACAGCACGATAAGTTTAAAATTATTTAAATATACATACATAATTGAAATAAAATTATTATATATATATATATATATTTGTTTAAATAACACTTTTATAAAACGATAAGGTTAAGATTATCAAAATAAATAATCAGAATCATTTTTAATTTTAAATGACTTTTTTCTCCAATTCAATTATTATTTTTAATATTAAAATTAATGTTTATTTTATTATTTTGAAATTATGTACAAAAATATTATATATACATATATATATATATATATATATTTAAACTACACTTTCATGGTTTAAAAACATAAAAATTATATTGCATATTTCGTAATATATTTTTTAAATAGTTATATATATATATGTATACATAGATGTATACAATTTAATTAAAATTAAATTTTTTTATTTATGCTATATTTTATATCATAATAAATTTAATATTTTTCTTTTACAATGCATATATTGTAATATATTTCTAAAAATAATTTATATACACATATATAAATAATTTAATTTAATTTTATAAAATATTATTTAAAATAAAAAAAACAATTAACTCGTACGTCGTACGGCTCCCCTACTAATCAAAGCTATGATGATCAAAACTAATGAAATCATAATAGGGATTTGTTATTAGGGCCTTGTCAACAATTGTCCACTGCCCATTCGATAAAAATTAAATAATATCAAAAATAACAAAATTTTAATATACGTTTTACATATTTTTATGTACTAATTACACCAACCGTTTTTACAATTTGGAGCTCGTGTCACTTCGATTCTTAAATTTTTAATTGTGACACGTTTGATATTAAATTTTGAATCTTATTTTAAATAAAGACAATTAAAATTACTATTGCTTAATTTCAAAGGCAAAGTCGTCAATTTGATAAAATATAAACTAGGGTGAATTACATTAACAATCCGTATAGTTTGGGACTTGTGTCACTTTAGTCCCTGATTTTTCAATTGTGACACATTTGATCCTAAATTTTAAATCTTGTTTCAAATAAGGATAATTGAATATACCATTACTCAATTTCACGGGCAAAGTTATCAATTTGATAAAATATAAACTAATTTGACAAAAATAAATGTCAAAAAAATATATTTGAATTTTTAAAAATAATTTCTACACACCAAAGATAAAATTATGTAAAATTGATAAATCTTTTACACATTTATTTATTTATTTATTATCAAACTAATTTTTATTATGTGCTTGGACGATGATCATGTAATGGGTGGTTGTTAGGCTTTTAATGTGTAATCGATATATTTAATATATGAAATTTTTTTAACTTTGAATTTTTTGATTTAATGGATTAATTTAATAATGATATCAAAGTTGTTGCCATATTTGAATTTTGAAAAAATAGAAACTAATTTAATGAAAATAAAAATAACCATCCATTAAATAATTATCATCCAAACACATAATAAAATTTAATTTGATAAAAAAATAAAAATAAATGTCTAAAAAATTTATCAATTTTATAATTTTATCTTTAGTGGGTAGAAATTATTTTTAAAAATTCAAATATATATTTTTTGATATTTATTTTTGTCAAATTAATTTATATTTTATCAAATTAACGACTTTGCCATTGAAATTGAGCAATGATATCTTTAATTATCCTTATTTAGAGTATGATTCAAAATTCAGGGTCAAATTTGTCACAATTAAAAGTCAGGGACCAAAGTGATACAAGACCCAAACTAATTTGACAAAAATAAATGTCAAAAAAATATTTTTAAATTTTTAAAAATAATTTCTACCCACAAAAGATAAAATTATGTAAAATTGATAAATCTTTTAAACATTTATTTATTTATTTATTTTACCAAATTAATTTTTATTATGTGCTTGAATGATGATCATATAATAGGTGGTTGTTAGGCTTTTAATTTGTAATCGATATATTTAATGTATGAAATGTTTTTAGTTTTGAATTTTTTGATTTAATGGATTGGTTTAATAATGATATAAAAGTTGTCGCCATATTTGACTTTTGAAAAATTAGAAACTAATTTAATGAAAATAAAAATAACCACCCATTACATGATCATTATACAAACACATAATAAAAATTAATTTGATAAAAAAAATATAAAAAATAAATTTCTAAAAATTTATCAATTTTACATAATTTTATCTTTAGTGGGTAGAAATAATTTTTAAAAATTCAAAAATATTTTTTTAACATTTATTTTTGTCAAATTAGTTTATATTTTTATCAAATTGATGAATTTGCCCTTTAAATTGAGTAATGGTATCTTCAATTGTCCTTATTTGGAATAAGATTTAAAATTCATGATCAAATATGTCACAATAGAAAAGTCAAAAATCAAAGTAACACAAGTCCCAAACTGTATAAACCGTTAATGTAATTCACCCAATTTTTATATATTTCAATAGATTTTATACATATATATTAACAATAACCAACACTACTAGAGAACATACTTTTTGAGTCAGCAGAGTGCTGCTGCAAAAAGTATAATTGTCATTGCAAAAACTTTTACAAACGGCGTTTCGACGGCATGGTGAGGGACGATAGTACTAGGGTCACTAAAAGTTTTTGAGTCGATAAAGATGTCGTCGTAGCATATTTGTGACGGTAAAGAATATTAATAGGGACGATCTCCTGCAGTCACAAAAAAAAAAAAATGATCAAAAATCACTTTAGTGTCTCGAAGCATGCTGTCTCTAAACTATTATTGTGTCGGTATATGACTATCGCCATAACTTTTTTTGCGTCTGTAGGTTGCCGACTAGAAAAAATTCATCTCTAAACATTATTTTTTCTATATAGGTTTTTGAGACTGTTAGTTGTCGTCGCAAAAAAATAAAATAAATATTTATTTTTCATAAAAAAGTTATTTCGTTTTTGTAATTAATACCTGTATTATGTTTATTGAAATCCAATGAGAAAAATGCATTCAATGAATAGACATTCATTCACTCATTCAAAAACCAAAAATGTTTACACATATTCAGTCATTATCTTAGTTTCATTGGCATCAAAATATTAACAAAAATTTGTTTAATCAATGCAAACCATAATATAGCAATATGTTGTAAATATTAAGTACAAATAGCTTGACATCTAAAACCATAATATAATATGTTCAAAAATAAAATTTGTAACGCCCTCAATTTAAGACATAAATCATTCATTTACAAGTTCCATGAACATAAGGAAAAGAATACATCTTCAATCATCAGAGTCTTCATTACAAAAATATTACATGTTATCAACAAAATATATGCCCTATGGGTTTACAGCTTTCCAAGTTATTACTTGGTTGCAACAAAAGGAGAGTTCTAACTCTATATATGAAAAGCCCTCGGCTTGAATATACATTTAATCATCAAAACAAAATATATGAAGGGAGTCTTCAACTCCTAAACCTCCCAAGCTAAGACCTTGGAGGCGGCATATCACCTGTACCTGAAAAATGGTGTCCCAAGTAGGGTGAGCCAATGTCCAATAGAGATATGCTAAACAGTATATGAGAATTAATTAAAACATTAGCATTCGATAAATGTTTAACACTTATAAACCATCATACACCTTTTCCCATAATTAACCAACATTGGCACCTATATTTCAATTCACTTCCAGTCATTTACCCAAGTCAATCCATTTACATAGTTCATTATCATATAAACAAGTTAAAATGAGACTACAACTCATTTATAAATACTTCGATCATAAACATCGATTATACACTTCCATAACTTGTCATTTTACGGAACTACGTCTGAGGGAACCGGCAACCAAATATAAATAAGATTTCGGGACTTTCACCCAGGACACTCCGGCCAACTTAATTATCCATGGAGTCCATCCCTTATCTCCTCCCAAACAAAGATACATATACAATGTATTTAAACACGTTGTCATATACAATGACCAATTCAATCACATATACAATGTTTGCATCCAACCGCCATACTCAATGACATATTCCAATTGATTAGTTTCAATTTACCTAATCATCATGTATTTTCTACAATAATCATGGCTATCCTCCACCGATAGCCCAAAACAAATATATCTAGACAGATAAATAAATTTCTCAACAGATAATATATCACATTTTTCATAGGTAACTGATTCATCAATCCAACTACACCATTTAATCACAATTTCCCCCAATTTCATAATTTCCAAACCAATTTCATGTTTCCACAATGATCTCACTATTTAAACAAATAATTTGTATAACACTAAGTATGGCATTCTCCCATTTTTCTCAAACATTGCACCCAAGGCCAAATTTCACATAGTATACCCAAATATTCCCATATTCAAGACCTCACATACATGTGGAACTCCAAAATAGGAAACCCCTCTTTCAAATGACAAAGCCCTAACCTTGACTTTACCCAAATCTTCCATAAACCAACCATTTATACAAAATGACTAATACTTATGTTAAAACCCACATAGGAGAGTAAAACATCCCTACCTCAAGAAGTGAAGATGAGCCAAGCAAGAGATGAGCTCCAAAAATGACGAAATCGACTTCTACTCGGATGAAAAGGTAGATCTTGAGATGCTCCAACTTTTTATCAAAGGAAGGAGGGTAAGAAGATCACTAGATCTAGGTCAAAATGTAAAGAGAGAGAGAGAGAGAGAGTATTTTAGAGTGAGAAGCTCTCAACTTAGGGTTTTGGAAAGTTTTAGAGAGAGAAATGACAGAAAAAGTGATTGAAAAAGTCACTTTCGCGATCTGATATACGTACAGTCCACTCGAGCGGATAGATTGACGCTCGAGCGTCAGATTCAAAAATTATACCCGTTCAAGCGCAAATAAGCCGTTCGAGCGCCAAGACACAACAGCAAGGCACTACCGCTCGAGCGCAATAAGACCCGCTCGAGCGTAGAATACACTCGTCCAGTATTTTACAGACTTCAGACAGTCGCTTGAGCGCCAGAGGGGCCGCTCGAGCATAAGAAACTCCGCTCGAGCGTGAAAAACACTTCTGCAGTATTTTTGCAAACGCACAAGGTACTGGAGGATTGCAAACCCCGCTCGAGCGCAAAATGACCCGCTCGAGCGAAAGACCAAAATTCTGGGCAACAAGGTTCTAGACCAACAACCAACCAACTTGTTCTGAACACGCCCAAGACATCCCAAAACTCAAATTCAATGAGTAAGATGAGGAAGAGGCATAACAACAACATTAAACCATAAGACCCGAGTCCGAAACACCATAAAGGTCGAGTTAGAAACCCGGGTCGCTATAAAATTAGCTTCCATGCCACCATTAATTCATCCATTCAACAGTCATTAATTAGTTAGTCTTCATGTAAAACCTAAAAACAAAAAGAAATTAAATCAAATATTAGGTTATATAATATATATATATAGCTTCACCAAGTCATAAACTCAATTTAAGCATTCTTTACAATTTTAGTAGGACTCCATATCTAATACTATTGGGCCTCATTGAATATAATCAAATTTTCTAGATTATATTGTAGGGTACCCTACAAAATGTGGGTATGTGTTGCCCTTTTGCAGCGAGTATAAAGGCGAAAAAAAATTCATTGTAAACTCTTTCATGTAAAACTATTAAATAAAGTCAACTAGCTTTTCATATGCATGAAAATAACACATTCTCATGCCAATTTGAATACTAATGAATCATTGTGTCGTGATCCTTTTTTTTTCTTCAAATCTAATTTTCAAGAAACAAGCTTTAATTATTATTTACTTTTTATTCAAAGCATTTCACAAGTATATATATGGAAGGCATATAAAATACACAAACTTTTATTTGGTTGAATGGTGTGGTATCATGTTCATGAATTTGGCAGCATATCAATATCTTTCAGCCATATAATTTACAAACAAAAGTATATAATATCAAGAGCATATCTGATGCCCTCGAAACATTGGTTTTTGATAGGTACTTCTAAAATTCAAAGATTTAGTGTTATTGGTTTCAAATAGATAAATTTTGTCGCTTTGTGTTTAAATATTTGCATTTGATACCGTAACAATGGAAAGAACACAACTTTAACAACTCGGAATATAGAGTAAAAACTCTGATAATGAGGAGGAAAACTATTAAGAAAGGCAAAATAGGTTCAACACTACTCAGTCTTACTCTAGGTTCAACATTAGGAAATAGGTTCAACAACAACAATAACACTAAATCGGGTTTTCAGTAGGCTAACCCTTAACCTCAACTGTGTGTGATTGTGAATATTGCATTATGTAATAGAGATACCTGCACAGGAGAACCCAACAACTCATCATCATGACTATCATTATTTGCTACAGACTTCCTGACTTGTCGATGTCCACTAGAGGCATTTGGAAGCTAGATAACCAACACCAATACCATTTTATTAAATATAATACATAGAAAGAAAAGATGTGTAAAAACAGTTTCTATATTATTTAGAAAGCAAATATGTTTCTAAAAAAAAAATAAATAATACTAGTGAAATAGATTCTCTTATATATATTAACAAAATATAATTTCTATTTTTTCTATTTAAAAACAGTATGGTGTGTAAAAAACATATAAAACATTTTCAGTGTTATTTTAAAAATTAATATGTTTTTTTGAAAAAGAATAACAGTGAAACAGTTTATATTCAAATAAGACAATTTTGTACTTTATTATATATTAACAAAAAATACTTTATGTTTTCCTTATTTAAAAAAAAAAAAAAAAGCAAAAGCAAAAACAAAAACAAAACAAATTCTATATATATATATATAACTTATGCCACATTTAAAAATCAAATTATGTTCAAAAAAAAAACAAAAAAAACAAAAAAAAAAAAACAAACAAACAAACAGATTCTATGTGTATGTGTATATATATATTTTATGAAAGGTCAAATAGACAACTGCTCATTTTTTTTATCTTGCTTTCTTGCTTCCCCTCCACTTTCCTCCCATTTTCCCTCACTTTCTTTATCCTCCCTTTTCCTCTCTGCTTCATTTATGTTCACACCCATCTCCTTCTCTTACCATTTTCATTCTTGTTTGAGTGAATTACAATAACAAAATACAATTGCATTCCCTTTCAACTCCCAACTTACACCCAGCTAGAGATTTTCCCAAGAAAATTTATGGGTTTTCTTATATTGATTCCTTGCTATTGTTGCAATTCATTATCTGGGTACAGAAATTTTGAATTCTACTTTCAAATTCTCTTGAATGGAAAAGGAACAACCCTTTCTCAGTGAGGACAACACAATATTACCCAATTGGAATTCTTCTAGTAGATTACAAAAGTATACACCATTAATCCCTACTATATAGAAAGCTCAAAAATAAGTTGACCAATTGGTGGGAGAAAACTTCTTCGCACCTTCTCTTTCTATTTATTTACTTATTTAATTTTGTTTTTCTCAGCCAAGAGCTCTTTTCTCTATGCTCTGTATCTTCGTTTTTATTAGACAAAAACAGAGAACTCTTTTTGGGTACATATCAAGCCAAACCCGTGAGGTTTGGAACTCACTCACCATTCTTGATTTTCTTTTTGTATTATTTACACATACCCTTTAGACTAGCTTTTGGAAAACTTGAGGAAGCTGGGGAGATTTGATATGGCTTGGATTTACAATCCTCATCTCCTATTTGTCTCACTCTTTTGTTGATTAAAGCTTTTAAGAGGTAGGGTTTTCTCCACGGAGGTCAATTCTACCTTTCCCCAGTTTGATTCCAAAGAAAGCTCAAAAATAACTAGGGGCGAAAGAACAAAAATTTGTGACACTCCAAATAGTAGTTAATATTAACACACACACACTATGTAATTTTATAATTATATGGGCCATTGTATCATTGGACTATTAGTTGGATAAGCATTATCCAATAACTGAGGATAAAGATAATGACATAGGGCAATTAAATTGCCACATGTCAATACCCTGTTGCTTGGTGCCCGCCCAAGCATTGCTGAGGCAACACCCATATAAATACGTGAGCCTTTGTTAGAATGGAGGCAGCAAATTTTTTTTGTTAAGGCTAAAACACCTTAAGGAAAAAATTGAATCACAAAGTTTAGAAAGGAAAAAGTAAAGTTGGATAAGTTATATTATATCTTGAGTCATCATAATATATTTTACGTATATTTCAAGTTATCATAATTTATTTTATGCCATTCATGTTTTATAAGGTATTAAAATTTCAATTACGTTGATTATTTTCTGAACTCTATTTACTTAAATTAAAACCCATGGATATGATTGTTTAAATTTTAGAAATTATTTGACAATAATTTTATAAATATTTATTTTTGTAAGTACCACCACGGGAGTCCCATGCCTTGGAGGACTTAAATAACCATTGGCCTCTGAATGGTTACTTTGTGACCCTCTATTTGTCATGGATTCGTTGATCTCTATTCTGATTGTTACTCCAGTGACCTCTGTTTTGTTCTGTTCTGTACCATGGTTATGATTATTTGCTTATATAATTTTCGCATTCTGATTATGTTATTTAAAATTAGTTATGTATTTCAATTACCAAACTAATCTCTGTTTAGCCAAATAATTATTCATAGTAATTTTTGTACCCTCGTGCTCACTGTATAATATTTTTCACTCTGCCATGTGATTATAGTTGTTATCTCATTTCAAGTGATGAGATTTAGCTGGATGGAGATTGGAAATAAATCGCAGTGTTTTTTATTATTATTATTTACTATCTGTAATTATGATCGGACTCTTGTAATAAAATAAAGCCGAAATAACTATTTTCCTTTTAAATAATTTTTTTTGGTACCCATATATTTTATTTAATTTATCCGCTTGCGCTACTAATGCAGAAATTTTAGAATTATTTTATTTTTATTGTCTTGTCGCGACGCCGAATCTTTGGATACTGGATTTGGGTCGTGACAAAAGTTGTATCCGAGCCTTTAAAAAAAACAAAAAAAAAAAAACACCTTAGTTTGTTTAACACAATTAAACCGCTTTATAAATATTTCTAGGGTAAGTTTTCCTGTGTTGTAGGGAGTAACAAATCTAGTAGAGTTATTCTAGTTCGAACCCCCAGGAGCCCATCTTGTCCTGAACCTACTAGAGGGGTGGGGAGATTCAAAGAGTATTGTTAGACAAGCCCACCCAGGACTTGACCAGCTTATGGAGAGACCTGTATACTTACAGGCTGACCCCGATGAGGATTTCTGGTTTTGGAGACTTAGTTGAGGTAGCACACGCGAGAGATATATTGGACCAATCCACGTTGTTGGTCTTGCTCCAGATTTAGGACATCCGTACTTTCTGGTTGCACCTTTGCCTTTGGGCTCTGCTAAAAGGAGAGGGCACATGTACCCCAGCAGCCACATACGTAGTACGACACCTCTTCTGCAGCACATTATCCATGTCCCAGCTGTGGATTTCACTAATAGCGCAACATACTTAGAGGTACCTGTACGGATTACTAGGTGGGAGTTCTGGGGATATGATCACGACATTCCTACCTATATAGTCCAAGTGTAGACACCCCATTTTTGACTGCCCATAAGACTTGGGCGCCACTGATTGATTACTCAATGATGAAAGTTATGTTGTGCAAATGTTCGATTTCTTCAGCAAGAAGAGCTTCTAAATCCCAACCTTGCACCGTATTTTGGACCAAAACTATTTTGACCAAAACTATTTTAGACCTTAAAACCCTCTCTTTCAAAATATTTTTGAAAATGTTTCTACGATGTTCCGAGGCTCGCATTTCGTTAAAAATTGCACTTTTAGGTAAACTGAGCAAGGACAAAGTGGAAATAAATGGAAGAGAGGTAAACTCTTTGAAAAATCTTTTTAAACATCTTATTTAGAGATTTGGAGTTGAAGAAAATAGAAGGAGAGGGAAGGAAACTAGTTAGAGAAGAAGTTGGGCATCAAACCGATAAGATAGAACTGAGCAACCTTCACTAAAATAGGCATATATCTTTACACACTTAGAATTTAGATGTGAGATTGCTACCATTGGAAAGTAGACTTCCGGGGCTTCAATTTAGACTCAAGAATGACCTAAAACCGAGTCCGAATGAGAGAGATATACCCATTTGAAGTCAGGCCTAGAAGCATGGCCGGTAGGTGGCCGGCAACCACCATTTGTGGACAACAAGCCACCATTTTTTGCTTGTCGGCCACCAATGATGGCCGGCCGGCCACCACTGCTAGTCAGCCGGCCACCACTGCTAGTCAGCCGGCCACTAGTGTAAAACCCATATATTTTTTCCAATTGTTTCCACAAAGTTCCAGCTGTCTTTTTTCAGATATTTTTGAGATAGGCACATTGTTTTCTATATATAGAGGACCTCCCTCTCATCTTTCAAGGTGAGAAAACATTTTAGGAGTAAGAAATATTTTGGAAAATATCCTCTCTCTCTCTACAATTCTCTCACTCTCTTGCAAATTGCATAGCCTATGCAAACACTCTAAACCAAACCTAGAAAACTTCTTGCTGAGATGATTTGATCTTAAATTTGAGCTCTTGAAACACTTCAGAGTGTGAAATTGGTGGTTTATGGCTTAAGGGTTGATTCCTCTCTAAGAGGTATACCTTCTCTTGCTTTTGCACCATCTCTACACCACTTGTTTTCCATGTTTTCTTGCTGTTTTTAAGCTCTTTAAAACCTATTTTTATGGGCTGAAGTTTGTGGTTTAAAGCTATTAAACGTAGAGGGGTTAATCACCCTTCTTTGAACTTTATTCTCTAAGCCTTTCCACTTGTGTTTCCTATTCTTTTCAAAACTTTTTTTAAGCTTTTTACCACTAAATAAGGTTTTTAGAGGCTAAAAAAAGTGATTTTGAAGTCCAAAAAATAGAGGGATTAGCCACCCTTCATTTGGCTTGTTTACTTGCTTAAATTGCTTAGCTACTTTTGTCTTCATTCCAGCACATTTTTGTACTGTTTTTGGGTTGTTTGTGGACTGTCTAAACTCTGAAATTTTGGGCTGAAACTTGTGGTTTAAGGCCATTAAAGGTTGAGGGGTGGTTCACCCTTCTTTCCACCTTAGTGTTCAAGGCCTTTACCCTTGTGTTTCCCACCTTTGCACTATCTTTGTTTGAGCTTTTAAATGCTAAATTTTAGAGTTATTTCAATGGCTAAAATCATGTTTTGAAGTCTAAATTTGGAGGGGTTAGCCTCCTCTCCTTGTGTCTTGCTTACTAGCCTAGTTGGTGCCATGTTTTAGCATATTAATCTAGCTATTTTTAGCTCAAGTCCATCATGTTTTGGTACTTATTTTAGACTGTTTTAGGACTGTTTTAGGCTGCTAGTTGCATTTGAGCTTTGCATTGCATGCTTATAGTATAATAGTACTCACGAGTTTGGTGTTCTAGGCCTTAGACACCTTCTTATTTGAGTTGATAGCATTTATTTATGCTTTTCTCACTCATTTTTAGCACTAATGATCTCTGTAACCTTCCTCTTTTCTTTGCTTTTTTATTTTGCTTTGAAATTGGTTTCAAGTCACTTGCTTGCCTGAGCATGAAATTGAGATTTCATACTTAATGGTTTAATCCCTTAAGGGGTTCATTACCAACGGTATGATGTTTCTTTCATACCTAAAGTAACTTGTGTTTTAAGCCCTCTTTCCATTAAAGGACTTTAATGCATCATTGGACTTAATTGAATTAAAGAATGGTTGGTAAGTTAAAATGAGTAACTAACAACTTGAGACTAAAAATGAGCAAGATAATAACTTGTGTGTTCAATCGAACGTTAATTGAATACATAGAACTTGGACCATTTCATACTTGCTAGTGATGAAATGATCCAAGTCTCCAAGGTCTACTTCTTCCCTTGATCTTTCATGAAAGGGGGGAAGTTTGTGCCTTGTTTTGCATTTATTGAACTTGCACTCTTGGGTTCACAAGCCATCATGCAATGAAATTGCTTGAATTGGTAGTTTGTGGCTTAGGTTCACCACTCCTTGGATTTGTTCATAAAAAGGAGGGGTGAGTTGTGCAAACAATCCTTGAAATACCCTATATATGCTCTGTTTGTCCTCTGTTGCAGCAAGATAAACCAGTGCATCAGTGGCCGGCAGGTGGCTGGTAGACCACTATCCATGGCCGACAGGTGGCCGGCAACCTTTACCAGTGGCCGGGAGGCCACTGATACAAGTCTCAGCAGAGTGTTGGTAAGGTGGGGCAAAATTGTTCTGGAAATGTTCAATTGTGCAAACAGAGGCTTTCGGGAGCAAAACGATGGTCTTTTCAGGTGGAATCTGAGCATGCGCATGCACATCTCTCATTTCCCGGGGCAGAATAGATAATTGCTTAGTTTAATTACTTAGTTTACTTACACTTGTGTTGTAATTATTTAATTAGTTAGCTTACTAGTTAGTTAGTTCAATTGTTGTAATAATTAGTTAAGTAGTTTAGCTAGTTATTCATTTAGTTTTGTAATAGTTAGCTTAATTAGCTTTAGTTTAATTAGTTGCTAGTTAGCTTAAGTCATTCAGACTCTCTTTCGTGAGAGCGCAATGTTGTAATAATGTGTATGTCTTCCAACCTCACGTCTTTCTCCCTTTTATTTACCAGCTTTTGATGGTTAGATTAAGGGCATCACGTTTCAAATAGCATACCTTACGCTTGCATCCATTCATCTTGTCTTACATGCACCGAGGCTCGTTTAATCATTCTAACTGCATTGTTGTTTAAATACTTCTTTGAATACGTGTTTAGACTGCATGTTATCAAACTGATTCATATGCTATATTAGTAGCTGAGCCTATTAGTTGCATATCGCATGTGTTGCATCAGTCGTAATTGCATAGTTAGGTATCATGTGTATTTATCTAACTTTATTTTATCTTAGGTTGGAGTACTAGGTGAGTTTTTAGTGCTTTAGCATACTTGCATGAGTGCGAGCGATTGCCATGACTAGCATGCTTGCCATGAGGCTAAGTGTTTAATTACTATAAATGTTTGAATGCCTGTGGATGAAGGCTTGTTGTCTGAATTGGAACGATTCAATGAATGTACGTTTAAGCCCACTTTGCCAAGTGGCAAATTCGCAAACTTTAAGCCCACTTTGTTAAGTGGCAAATTCAAACCATTTTCACAAAACAAACAAGAAATTGAGTTAGTCCAATTCGAGCAAACTAATCTATACTTGCTTGTGTACATCATATAGTAATGCCAGCCTATTAAACCGGAACAAGAGCATATAATGTTGATAAAAATCATATCATGATTAGTAGATGCCGATCTTTGATCGGGCGAGCAAGGGTGCTCAATTCATGACCTTTCCCTCTCATACGTAAGTTCTTGAGCCGAGGCAACTTTGTTAATAACAGACACGTGGCCTTTGGCACGAGTCATGGGTTTCCTAAATTTTCTCAAAATAAAATATTTAGGTGGCAACTCTGTATCTGTCAAAGCAGTCTATTTTTAGCAATTTGATTCAAAATCGATTTTCCAAAAGATTTGCCGGATTTGGACTCTTTGGTGTTTATCAATTTCACATTACACTTGTGAGATTAGATTAAGAACCGCAGGAGTCCGAACTGTAGGGATTTATTTCAAGCCTCCGAAAGGGGTCGCGGAAAAGCCAAGTTACACCAGGTTATATGGCGTTGTTTTGGAATAGAGCACAGTGGTTGGGAGTTTGAGTCCCTCATACAAAATGAGTTTGCAGGACTGTTCCATGGCCCAGTTTTTCAGAGCCAGTTCTCGTAGTTGCCTAACGGTCCATTTTAGATGCTCGACCAGGAGATTTTTTGTGAACTGACCATGATTTGTCTAATCCTTATTTTTGTATTAGTAGGATTAGACACTAACTCCTGACTACTATATAAGTATGTTGTACTAAGACCTTATGTATAAGTAAGACAGATGTTATGTAAATTATATATGTGCTATTGTGGTATCTTTGTGAATCATAGATGTAATATTGCGATGATTAAGTACATGATAATTTGGACTATTCCACTAATTGTTTTCACCTTGTAGTAATGGCTAACGATGAAAATTGAACCGAATCATCGGTTAGCGGTGCCGACCTAATGGAGCAAATCATGGAAAGAGCAGTTACCAGTTTTCTGTGGGCCCTGCAAACCAACATAAATAATGGAATACCCAAATAACGAGAAGAGCTAGTTACGATAAAACAGTTCCAGGATCTGAAGCCCACCACACTCACCGACGGCTCAAACCCGTTAGTAGCAGAAGCTTGGGTTAGGGATATGGAGAAGATTTTTCGCGCGCTACCTTGTACAGAAAGAAAAAATGTAACTTTTGCCACTTTCACTTTCAAAGATGATGCACAAGAATGGTGGCTTCTTACCCTAGAAAAAGAAGAAATCGTGACCTGGGCAAGATTCTTATAAGTATTTTATGAAAAGTACTTTC
The DNA here is from genome assembly GCA_030407325.1 of Camellia japonica. Classification (NCBI taxonomy): domain Eukaryota; kingdom Viridiplantae; phylum Streptophyta; class Magnoliopsida; order Ericales; family Theaceae; genus Camellia; species Camellia japonica. The sequence continues at coordinate 183,232,122 of JAPPVO010000019.1, forward strand.
TAGATTCGCTGTGAAAACAAAAGGCATCAGAATTCATACACCTAAAGCAAGGAACAATGATGGTGGTGAATATGAGAGCAAGTTCACGCAACTGGCTCGATTTGCGACATATGTCATTCCCACCAAAGCCCGAAAAGCTAGGAAGTTCGAAGCCGGATTAGATGATGACATTAGAAACAAGATTGAAGTTTAAAGTTGCCAACATATGCCAGAGTGGTGGATTGAGCATACATTGCGAAAAAAGGGATTAAAGCCTCACGTTCCAGAGAAACAAGTCAAAAGAAACAATTTTGGGAAAAAGACAATAGAAGATTTAGTGCTGCACCCCCAAATAAGGTAAATATAGGCTCAACTAGTGCAGGCAAACAAGGTCCTACTAATTCCAGAAGTGGCACCATTCCAACTTGCCCTACTTGTGGAAGGACTCATTGGGGATGATGTCATCGAGACACAGGAGCATGCTTTAGATGAGGTCAAGTTGGCTACTTGCTGAGAGATTGTCCTAAGTTTCCCAATCCTGTAACGGGCAGTCTGAACCAGCCCTGAAACCCGCAGTACCTGGAGGAATGAGAAAGGACCAAAAACGCCAAGGAAGAGCTTTTGCCTTGGTGCATGAAACTCAGGGGCTACTGAGAACATTGTGTCAGGTACACTTTATGTTTGTGATCATTTAGCTCATGTTCTTATTGACTCTGGTTCAACTCATTCTTTTGTTGTACCACATTTTGCTTTTGAGTTAGCATCAACACCCGAACCCTTAGGATATATAATGTCTATATCTTTTCTTTCTGGTAATTCTACCCATGGTATTGATGTGTACAAATCTTGTGCCATATCCTTAAAGAGCGAAACCTTATACGTAGACTTGATTCCCCTCCACATTGGTAACTTTGATGTGATCTTAGGAATGGATTGGCTAGTTGCCAATCATGTCTCTATCAATTGCAAAGACAAAAAAGGTCTCCCTTCAGTTACCAAACCAACTCGAGCTTGTCTTTGATGGAACTGGAGTTTCCACTCCTCCATGTGTTATATCCTCTATGACAGCCCAACGACTTCTAAGGAAGGGTTGTTGTAGTTATATCTGTTATGTGATCAATACTCAACAAGAAGCCCCCACACTTGGTGCAATCCCCGTGGTTCGAGAATTTTCGGGTGTCTTTCCTAAAGAACTACCTGGTACCATGGTTGACCGGGAAATCGAATTCACCAATGAAACTCAACCTAGTATACAACCAATATCAAAAGCCCTTATCGCATGTCAATGGCGGAATTGAAAGAATTGAAGACCCAACTCCAGGAACTATTGGACAAAGACTTCATTCGACCAAGTACCTCGCCCTGGGGAGCTCCAGTACTGGTCGTAAAGAAGAATGATGGTATTATGAGATTATGTATCGATTATCGAGAATTGAACAAGGTCACCATCAAGAATCAATATCCTCTACCATGAATTAGTGACTTGTTTGATCAACTTCAAGGTGCCCAAGTATTCTCAAAAATCGACTTGCGTTCTGGCTACCATAAACTAAAAGTCAAAACAGAAAGTATCGAAAAGACTGTGAAAGATATATTGAGAGAGTGATTGGAAGCTAATGCTCTGTAATTCAATATCTATTGAAACCAAATGGAAGCTCCATTATATAGGAGTTGATACAAGACAGCATTATGATACAGATGAAATAGAAAAATGAAAAGAAGGCCATGAGGCCGAAAGCAAGCCGAAAGAAGAAAAGAAAAAGAAAAGCAAAAGCAAAGGAATCCTATCATCTAGCAGCTGTATACATTATTATATAACATATGATATTAACATATTATATTAACTATACATTAATATATTAACAGCATACAGCTGGTAGTATTATAATATCAATAGCTTGATTTCCAACACTCCCCCTTAAGCTACGTTGTAGATGTTAATCATTCCCAATTTTTCTGTCAGATCTTCGAAGTTTACTCGAGCAAGAGCTTTTGTGAGAATGTCAACCTTTTGACAGTTTGTTGGAGTGTAGCTGTTGAAAAACTCCTTCTTCAATCTTTTCCTTGATAAAGTGTCGATCTATCTCCACGTGTTTAGTGCGATCATGATGAACCAGATTCTTAGCTATACTGATGGCGGCTTGGTTGTCGCAGTATAAAACCATGGGATGCTTAGATGGAACCCGTAATTCTTCTAACAGCCTGTTCAACCAGATTCCTTCACAGATACCTAGTGCCAGCTTCGCCATGTAACCGCGTTCCCCCAAACAAACGAACAATAGCCAGAAGTTGATCTTCGATCAGTCACTGAACCTGCCCAATCTGCATCTGAAAAAATCTCAATTTTTCTATTTGTTGTTCTTTGGAAGAAGAGACCCTTTCCCGGTATCCTTTTTAGGTACCTCAATATTCTGGTCACAGCAGTCATGTGTTTTTCGGTTGGATTATTCATGAATTGACTGACCACACTAACAGAGAAGCCGATGTCTGGCCTTGTATGAGAAAGATAAATGAGTTTTCCCACAAGACGTTGATATCTCCCTTTATCACTTGGTGCACTACCGTCACTTTCTTCCAGTTTGATAGTTGTGTCCATAGGTGTTTCTGCCGGCTTGCATCCTAGCATCCCTGTTTCATTCAGTAAGTCTAGAACGTATTTACGTTGTGAGACTGCTATACCTTTCTTTGACCTAGCAATCTCCATTCCAAGAAAGTACTTAAGGTTTCCAAGATCTTTAATCTCAAATTCCTTTGTTAGGAATTTTTTAAGTAAGCCAATTTCCTCTTCATGATCACCTGTTAAAATTATGTCATCCACATAAACAATGATAATTGCCAATTTCCCTCCTAGGGAGTGCTTCACAAATAATGTATGATCGGATTGACATTGAACAAAACCGTACCCTTTCACTGCCTTAGTGAACCGTTCAAACCAGGCCCTGGGAGATTGTTTGAGACCATACAAGGATTTTTGGAGTCTGCAAACTTTGTTGAAATTTGATGTCGTCTCAAGTCCAGCAGGAATGTCCATGTAAACTTCTTCCTCTAAGTCACCATTGAGGAAGGCATTTTTCACATCAAGTTGGTGAAGTGTCCAATCGAGATTAGCTGCCAAGGATAAAAGTACACGAACAATGTTGAGCTTGGCAACTGGAGCAAAGGTTTCTTGATAGTCAATGCCATAGGATTGGGAGAATCCTTTGGTGACCAACCGAGCTTTATAACGTTCTACATTGCCATCTGCCTTGTGCTTTACTGTGAAAATCCACTTACACCCAACTGGTTTCTTACCTCTTGGAAGATCAGTAATTTCCCAAGTACCATTCTTTTCCAGAGCCTGAACTTCCTCATTGACTGCTGCCTTCCACTTCGGATACTTGAAAGCTTCCTGAATATTCCGAGGAATGGGTATCTCCGTGATGCTAGAAGTAGCTTATCATAAGAAATAAAGTTCCCAATGGGATGCTGAGTACATGATCTAACTCCTTTTCTCCAAGCTATGGGCATATTAAGAATGCTATTTTGTAACTCAGAATTATCAGTACTATCTGTGGGAGGAACATTGTCACCTGGAATGTTGCTTGGATTAGAACCCGGTTCAGCCTCATGGGATTGTTGAGAAAGTGCTCCTTCCTCCGTTTCCTCTTGGATGTGCTCATTATCCCGCAAGTCAACAATGAACTCGGAATTTTCGGCAGGTAAAGATTGATTCAATGACTCAGGAGGTGTGGGATTTTTGGTGGTGATGGATGGCTCACTAAATGACTCAAGGGTCCAAAATTGATATTCCTGGGTTGGAGTCTCCCCCTGAATATCGATTTTAGGGTAGTAAGACTGGGTTTCAAAAAAATGTGACATCCATGGAAGTATAGAATTTCCTGGTGACCGGAGAGTAACACTTATACCATTTTTGATGTGACGAATACCCAATGAAGACACACTTGAGCGACCTGGGATCAAGTTTACTTCGATACTGTTGATGGATATGAACAAAGACAGAGCACCCGAAAATTTTGGGTGGGATGGTGGAGATGAGGCGAGTAGTGGGAAAGGTTTTTAGGAGAAGTTAACAAGGAGTTTGGAATTGTAGTACCTTAGATGGCATCCTATTGATAAGGTAGGCTGCTGTAAGAATAGCTTCCCCCCAGAAGAATTGTGGAACATTTGTGGAAAACATTAGCGATCTAGCAACATCTAACAAATGCCGATTTTTCCGTTCAGCGATGCCGTTTTGTTGTGGGGTGTCAACACATGAACTTAAGTGAACTATCCCTTCTTTTGCTAAAAATTCTCCTAGAATGGAGTTGAAATACTCCCGAGCATTATCAGACTTTAGAATTTGGATTTTTGACTGGAATTGTGTCTGAATCATAATTTGAAAATTTTTGAATATTTGGCTCGTTTCAGATTTGTCTTTCATGAGGAAGACCCAGGTTAATCTAGTATGATCATCTATGAATGAGACAAACCACCTAGTACCAGTTACATTTTTTATTCTTGATGGACCCCAGATATCACTATGAATTAGTGAGAATGGATGAGATGCTTTATAGGATTGAATGGGAAAATGGGACCGTACATGCTTAGACAATTGACAGATTTCACAATCAAAAGGTTTTGGAGTTTTAAATAATGAAGGAAATAAATGCTTGAGATACATAACATTAGGATGACCTAAGCGATAGTGCCACAACATAATTGCTCTATCGTTATTTTGACATGAAACCGAAAAAGAACTACCACGAATTGCCGTTTGAGGTTGTTCCTGTGGATAGTGGCGTTCCTTAAGGATGTAGAGTCCAGAGCATTCCTCAGCATTGCCAATCGTCTTCCCCGAATCCAAATCCTGAAATTCACAATGAGTGGAGAAAAAATTAGTAACACACCTCTTTTCCTTAGTGAGTTTACTAATTGACAATAAATTACAGTCCAAGTCAGGAACAAGGAGAACAGAGTTTAGAATAAGATTCCTAGACAGCACAACTGAACCTGTACCGGCAACCTTTGATAGTGAACCATCTGCTATTCGGACCGTTAAATTATTTTGACATGAGCTATATGTATCAAAAATTGTTGCATCTCCCGTCATATGATCAGATGCTCCTGAGTCCACAATCCAATGTTTTTTACATTTCTTACCAATAGTAAAGGCGTTCAAAGAATTACCTTTGTGAGCCAAGGTTCCGGATCCAATGATGTGGTTGGAAGACGAACCAGATTGTGACTGTAGTAGTTTCTGGAGCATCTCCATTTGCTCCATGGTGAAAGGGCTTGCTTCAGGTTGTGGTGATCGTTCATTTGTACCTACATGATTACCTCGTCCTTCTTTCTCAAGAGACTGACGTGGCTTCCAATCTGCTGGCTTTCCATGAATCTTCCAGCAAGTTTCTTTCGAGTGACCCGGCTTTCTGCAATGATCACACCAAGGCCTACCTCCTTTATTTTTCTGACGGTTGTCAATAGGAGCGAATTGAGTCTTAAGAGCCGAGCTTTCTGCCATATTCAGTTGTTGATGGGATCCCATCATGAGTTTTTTCCGACTTTCTTCGCGACGGACTTCAGAGAATGCCTCTCTAAGGCTAGGTAGCGGTTTTACTCCCATAATTCTTCCTCTGATTTCATCAAGATTTGTGTTCAATCCTAACAAGAATTTAAACACATGCTTTCCTTCGACAATCTTTTTATACAACAAACCATCAGCAACACACTGCCAGTTATGAACCTCAAATGTATCAAGTTGACGCCATAGACGAGTAAGGGTATTGAAATATTCAGTTACCGTAAGATTGTCTTGACGTAAATCGTGGAGGGAGCTTTCAAGCTGGATGATTTCAGATGTGTTTTCCTTGTCCGAAAACGTTTCTTTTGCATGTCCCAGATCTCTTTGGCAGTATCAAATGACAGAAAGTTTTCGCCAATGTCAATGGTCATAGAGTTGACGAGCCATGACATGACCATATTATTTTCAGCTATCCACCTTTTGTAGGTTGATGCTGTGGTTTCTGGTAGCGCTGAGGCTCCGGTGATGTAGTCATCTTTCTCCTTTCCCCGTATAAACATTAATATGGATTGAGACCATTGCAAATAATTTTGCCCATTTAGTTTATGGGCGGTGATCGGAAGATGAGAGGTTTCCATTTGATGAGAGGATAAAGATGATGAGATGATAATATCAAAAGAAGAGGAGGATGAGTCGATAGCCATTCCAAAAGCTGGACCGTATTTAGGCATGAAATAGAAGGATAGATTTGAGTAGAAGAGAGAGACAAAAATTAAAACAGAAAACTCGAATACTGACTGAAGAGGCGAAAATGATGAGACAGGATTACACCCGCTCTGATACCATGAAAGATATATTGAGAGAGTGATTGGAAGCTAATGCTCTGTAATTCAATATCTATTGAAACAAAATGGAAGCTCCATTATATAGGAGTCGATACAAGATAGCATTATGATACAGATGAAATAGAAAAATGAAAAGAAGGCCATGCGGCCGAAAGCAAGCCGAAAGAAGAAAAGAAAAAGAAAAGCAAAACCAAAGGAATCCTATCATCTAGCAGCTGTATACATTATTATATAACATATGATATTAACATATTATATTAACTATCATTAATATATTAACAGCATACAGCTGGTAGTATTATAATATCAATAGCTTGATTTCCAACAGACTGCCTTCAGAACACGTTACGAGCACCATGAGTTTCTTGTCATGCCATTTGGCATCACAAATGCTCCAGTGGCCTTCATGGACCTCATGAACCTAGTTTTTAAACCATATCTTAATGAGTTCGTCATCCTCTTCATTGACAACATTCTCATATACTCCAAGTCACCAGAGGATCATGAGCAACACTTAAGAACAGTTCAGCAAACACTATGTGATCACAAACTTTACGCCAAGTTGAAGAAATGCGAATTCTGGATCACTAGTGTGTACTTCCTCGGTCACGTCATTAACAAAAATGGCATCTCGATTGACCCCAAAAAAGTTGCCACAATCGTGGATTGGCCACGACCTACTAACGTGTCTAAAATTCAAAGCTTCTTGGGTCTAGCCAGCTCTAACCGACGCTTCGTTCAAGATTTCTTGATGATGTTACCCTTGACTCAACTAACTCCGAAAAAAACACACCCTTTGAATGGACTGACAAGCAGAAACATTGCTTCCAAGAGTTGAAAAATAGACTTGTAATAGCTCTTATACTAGCACTCCTTACTGGAATGGAAGGGTTCGTAATTTATAACGATGCCTCATACAATGGTTTGGGTTACGTCCTTATGCAAAATGGAAAAGTCATTGTGTGTGCCTCGTGTCAACTAAAGACTCATGAGAAAAACTACCAGACCTACGATCTAGAATTAGCCGCAGTAATCTTTGCCCTCAAAATTTGGCGTCACTATCTCTACGGAGTAACCTGCAAGATTTCCTTGATCACAAGAGTCTTAAATATCTATTTACACAGAAAGAACTAAATATAAGGCAACGATAATGACTAGAATTTATGAAAGACCATGATGTAGATATCCATCACCATCCAAGCAAAGCTAATGTGGTAACAGACACGTTGAGTCGAAAGACTACCAGAAGTTTGGCATATACCCTTGTCCACCGCAAGATCAATGGACTGCTCGCCAATATAATCGTGGAACCCACGTTGGTTGAAGAAATTAAAGCACGCTAATGTGAAGACAAACTTTTGAAGAAAAAATACGAGAAGCAAAGAAGTATGCCCAATCCTGACTTCACTATAAGCAATGAGATGCTAAAATACCAAAATCGAATTTGCGTACCCGATATTCCATAGTTCAAGAAGAAGATATTGGTGGAAGCGCATAGCTCGAGGTTTGCAGTCCACCTTAGCAATACAAAGATGTATCATGATTTGAAAAAACACTACTAGTGGACGGGAATTAAAAGAGATATTACCAGCTACGTCTTCAAATACCTGCATTGTCAGCGTGTTAAAGTAGAACATCAAAAACCCGCAGGAATGTTGCAACCACTCCCTATTCCTAAATGGAAATAGGAAGATGTTACAATGGACTTCGTAGTTGGGTTATTAGAGTCAATTTTGAAGAATGACACAATATGAGTTATAGTATACCAGTTAACAAAGTCGGCGCATTTTCTACCAATCAAAATTACGTACTCCTTTACTAAGTTCACGAACTCATACATTAAGGAAATTATTTATTTGCACGGTACCCCAGTTTTAATCGTGTCTGACCGAGACCTCCGCTTCTTGTCTCACTTTTGGAACAAATTGCAAGAGGCTTTGGGAACCAATTGAAGTTTAGCATTACTTATCACCCACAAACTGATGGCAATCCGAAAGAACAATCCAGACTTTGGAAGACATATTACGTGTGTGTGTGGTAGACCTCAAAGGTCATTGGGATGAGCACTTACTTTTAGTGGAGTTTTCCTATAACAACAGCTACCAAGCAAGCATTGGAATGGCACCGTACGAAGCACTGTATGGAAGGAGATGTCGATCACGTTTGTGTTGGCCAGAAGTTGGGGACTGGAAGTTGTTAGGCCCTGAAATTGTGCAAACAACGAGTGATAAAATTCAACTTATTCAACAACGAATTCGCACTACCCAGAGCCGCCAGAAAAGCTACACGGATACACGGAGACGAGATTTGGAATTTCAAATAGGAGAGCATGTTTTATTAAGAGTCTCACTGTGACAACCCTACTTTGTGTTATGCTGATTAATCTTAGTTATGCTTATAATTAAATGCTTGATATGATTTTGAGTGCTAATAACATGATTATATGTGGTTTTGAATTTCTATTTGTTCACCGTAGGAAAATCTATTCAATTTCCTGTTACAAAATTTAAATTGAAGGTCGTAAAGGCGACAGAAAGAGAAATTGATTGTTCCATTGCGATTGGCGTAATTTTTAGAGCCTATGGTGAAATATAATTAAAAATTAATTCGGATCAAAATAATTGGATTAAATTAAGTGTGGTTTATTAACCATAAGAGAGTTTGATTAGTTTAAACTAATCACCTAGTATATATAAGAGCCAAACACACTTAAGGTCATATTATGAGCTTAAAATCTGAAAATACACTCTAGAGAAAGAGTGTGAGCTGATTGTTGAGAGAGAGAGAGAACACAATTTGAAGGATTTAGCTCAAGCTTGGAGAATTTAGGAGAAATAACTCAAGAACTAGCTAGAATTTGGAAGATTGAAGCCTCTAAGTAAGTAATTGAACCCTCATTCATAAGTTTAAGCTCATAATAATATGAATTGAAAATGAGTTGTAGCTAAGATCATGAATTGAGCTAAGATGATAGAAAACATGATCAAGATGAACATGCATGTAGAAATTTGTCATAAATCTTCATATTTGAACATATAGCATGTTAATCATGTGGAATTAAGGGTTGTTTGATACATGCATGAATGAATTGCTATGTTTTAAAGTCCAAACTTTAGTCTCAAAGCTTGTAAATGCATGATATAGAGCATGGACTATAAATGTATAGAGTTTAAGGTTTAAATTTTTGTTAAATCCATGGAATTGTGAACTATGGGTTGAATTAACTTTAAATATATGTATTTGGGAGTGTTCTTGCATATTTGGGGTGAGTCAAGAATGAAATTGGGCCCTTGAATGTGTGTTTGTAGCTCAAACAAAATTCTGGAAAACCCAGAATTCGTACAGGTCACTCGAGCGAAGAAACTGTCGCTCGAGCGTAAAATGCAAGCTCCCAGTACTTTTATAGAGAATTGCACGGCAGCTCAATCGGCAAACCTTGCACTCGAGCGAACCCTGTTTTGCATGGCTCATCACTCTAGTGATAGAAATCTCGCTCGAGCGTAAAAAGCATGCAACCAGAAGTTTTACAGAGTTTTACAGCAACCAAAGTTGCGCTTGAGCGGAGGACCCTGTTTCAGAAACTTTTGAAAAGCTGTTTTATGTTCCAAATTCCGTTCTCTTTCATTTCTAAGCATTCTTAGGCACACATTGAGCATCCTAAATGAATTAAAAGACACGAAAGAAGCCTAAGAACATTAAGCAAACTAAAGAACATATTGAATTGTATTATGATCCAATACGTTATGAATTATGTAGGGTCAAGTGCAAGGACAAATCAAGCACCAGAATATTGTGAGTAATATCTTAGCAGAGATATTTTTGTATATACATTATTTTCTAAATGACGCATATGTGGTAAGGTTCTAAACTTTTGAAGTGATATTATGAATGTGTATTCTAATCACTTAATTCGAAATGAAATATGCGAAGTGATTGACGTATGAGTATGAAATGGGCCTAAGGCCGTTCAGTATATTCACTAAAGATGTGGAATGGGCCTGAGGTCGTTCTGTATAATTGTTAAATGGGCCGAAGGCCGTTTGGAATAAGGAATTGAATGGACCTAAGGTCGTTTTGGATACAAGGATGAATATGGATATGACCATGGATCTAAATGTGTGCACACAAATGTGTATATGAATTGGACCTAAGGTTGTTTTGCGTGTAATGGACCCAAGGTCATTCTGAGTGTAAGTTTGACCCAAGGTCGTTTTGCCTATGATGGACCCAAGGTCGTTTTGTATGCTACATGGACTTGGGGTCGTTTTGTGTTTGGGATATGATAGAAAGGACCTGGGGTCGTTCTGCTTTATCATTGATTACCAAGCGTAATAGTGAATTATAATTATAAGAATCTTGTTCATGAACCCCTTTGCTTTGGTATTATTTATTGGGCGTTAGCTCTTTATTTATATTTATGTATGTAGGTGAGCAACAAGATGTCTAGCCCCAGCCCCAGTGAGCTATGAGATACCGAGTTTTGAGGAGTCAACTAAGATCGCCTCACACAAGAGGCCTTGTTTTATTTTGCTTTTCTTTTTGCTCCTTTGTGGTCTTATGTGGCCGAGTTGTGTATAACCTTGGTTTTTGTTAACACTGACTTTTGAATGATCCTGGACTTATGTAGTACATAATATGGATGTGTGTATAGTGTGAGTTATTACACTTATGAGAAAGTTTTTGGTTAAGCCATCTATGCAAACCTCATTGGACAATCTTTGTAAGTTTTTGCTTTCGCTATTTGGCCCCTGTAAATAAACATGATTTGATTTTTGACTGAGGCTGCAGGTAATCTCATGATTACTGGCCGATGGCGGGTTTGGGCCATGACACTCACCAATAAGAGGAATAATTCGATTTGGCAAATGAAGGAAACTAAATTCACGTTACATCGAGCCATTTGAAATATTGGAAAGGATTGGCCCTATAGCATACCGTCTTGCCCTTCCACCAGAATTGTCCAATGTTCATAATGTATTTCATGTGTCAATGCTCCGGCGATATCTTCGAGATCCGGGATATGTCATTAATCACAAAGGCCTCAAACCTTCAAAACGATTTCTCTTATGAAGAGCAACCGATACAGATTCTCGACCGTCGTGATCAAATTCTTCGAAACAAGACTATAAGCCTTGTGAAAGTCTTGTGGAGAAACCATCGTGTCGAAGAAGCAACATAGGAAACTGAAAGTGAAATGTGGACCAAATACCCAAACCACTTCGAAAACTAAGGTACGTCAAGTTTGAGGACAAACTTTTATTTAGAAGAGAAGAAACGTGACACTCAAAATAGTAGTTAATTTTAACACACACACACACACACACATACACACAAAAATGTAATTTTATAATTATATAGGCCATTGTATAATTGGACTATTAGTTGGATAAGCATTATCCAATAACTAAGGATAAAGATGATGACATAGGGCAATTAAATTGCCATGTGTCAATACCCTGTTGCTTGGTGCCCAAGCATTGCTGAGACAACACCCATATAAATAGGAAAGCCTTTGTTAGAATGGGGGCAGCAAAGAATTTTTGTTGAGGCTAAAACACCCGAAGGAAAAAATGGAATCACGAAGTTTCGAAAGGAAAAAGTAAAGTTAGGTGAGTTATATTATAACTTGAGTCACCATAACATATTTTACGTATATTTCTAGTTTTATAAGGTATTAATATTTCAATTACATTGACTATTTTCTGAACTCTATTTACTTAAATTGAAATCCATGGATATGACTGTTTAAATTTTAAAAATTATTTGAAAATAATTTTATAAATATTTATTTTTATAAGTACCACCATGGGAGTCCCATGCCTTGGGGGACTTAAACAACCATTGGCCTCTAAATGGTCACTTTGTGACCCTCAGTTTGTCATGGATACATTGACCTCTATTCTGATTGTTACTCCAGTGACCTCTGTTCTATTCTATTCTGTACCGTGATTATGATTATTTGCTTATATGATTTCTGCATTCTGCTTCTGTTATTTAAAATTATTTATATATTTCAGTTACCAAACTAATCTCTATTTAACCAAATAATTATCCATGGTAATTTTTATACCCTCATGCTCACTGTATAATATTTCTTACTTTGTCATGTGCTTATAGCTGTTATCCCTTTCAAGTGATGAGATTTAGTAGGATCGAGATTGGGAATAAATCGCAGTGTTTTTATTTATTTATTTACTATCTGTAATTCTGATCAGACTCTTATAATAAAATAAAACCCAAATGACTATTTTCCTTTTAAATAAAGTTTTTTGGTACCCATTTATTTTATTTTAATTTATCCGCTTGCACTACTAATACAGAAATTTTAAAATTATTTTCTTTTTATTGTCTTGTTGCGATGCCAAACCTTTAGGTATTAGATTTGGATCGTGACAAAATTGAATGCTCAAATCATTTACACTTTCAGTTCTTAGGGAGACTGATATATATATACACTACAAAAAATTTCAATTTTTCGCGACAGCAAAATACTATCGCTAATACTCCTAATGTCATCTCAAAAAACTTTTAGCGACGGCAAATGACTTCTAGCGACGGCAAAGGGGGGTCACAATAAAGGGTGTTGCTAAAAACGTTTTAGCGATGGCATGATGTTGTTGCCTTTTTTTTGCGACGGAAAATGTTGGCTTTTGTGACAGCGTTTTACTGTAGCCTATAATATATAAAAAATGAGACCTTTTGTGACGGCAATGTTGTACTGTCACTAAAAAAATTATTTGAGACGGCAAAAAATGTTGTCGCGAAATGTTTTTTTTTTTTTTTTTTTTTACGATGACATAACCTCTGCCACCAAAATTCTTTTGCCTATGTTGCCAAAAAAAATACATTTTAGCTCTAATGTTTTTTGCGACGATGTGGTGCCGTCGCAAAAAAAAAAATTTGAAAAAATAAAAATAAATTCAAATTACCTGTATTAAATGAAAAAAAAAATTTGAAAAAGAAACCAATAATTGCATAATAATATAAAAATTCTTGTACAGAAATAACAATTTCTCCATAATAAAAATATTCTTACATTCATAACCAGACATCAGCGAAATTACCCCACTACATAATGTTGCATAATACATATATAATGTTTAAATACATAATGTTATTCACAATTCAAACTAACATAAACCAAAAACAAAAGTTTTCCTCATCATTCTTCGTGGGTAACAAAAACAAAAGTTAGTCGCATTTTTCACAGGCATGGATTCCACAAGAAGCAAACTTCTACTCGGGAAATATCTGAAAATAAAAAACAAAAATAATTAATGACAATATAATTATGTGTTAATATGTTAAATACAAAAAAAACATAAAAATTTAATTACTATACAATTACAAAGATAATTAAGGAAGTAATTTTGCCTAGACCAAAATCAGGCTCTAACTCCCAAACCGAGAATCCGTTTCGAGTCTCATCTTCTCCCACTAGTCTCTCGTGCCAAGGCTGTCATGTGTACCAAGTTTTGTGCTAATTCGACGTCGTTTAGTGATTTTGGGGTGTCAACACTTCGAATTCTAAGTTTCTTAAGGAACTAGTTTACCTAGACCAAAATCAAACTCTAACTCCCAAATCGGGAACTTGATTCGAGTCTCGTTTTCTTCTACAAGTCTCTCATGCCTAGGCGGTCATGTGTGCCAAGTTTCTTGCTAAACCGACGTCGTTTTGTGATTTTGGGGTGCCAACACCTCGAATTCTAAGTTTCTTAAGGAACTAATTTGCTTAGACCGAAATCCGGCTCTAACTCTCAAATTGGGAACCTGATTCGAGTCCCGTATTCTCCCACAAGTCTCTTGTGCCTAGGCAGTCGTGTTAGGATTTACTTTTGTGTCATTTACCTGCTATCATTGCTGAGTGTTATTTACCTTTGTGGGTTGAGTGACTTAGTTATCCAAAGGAGTGAGATTTGTTTGCAGGTTTTTAATACTCACATCTTTTACACTGTCATGGTCTTGTCCAAAGCCTTACCTTTGTTTTCTCTTTGTTGAGATGTGTCTTTAGTGTGGATTGAGAGTCTCATTTGTTTTTTTTACACTATGAGCTTTGCTTTGAATAATGTTATGCAATATTTACATATTTATGTACTCTTGGTTCTTCCTGGCTGCATTAATCTGTGTTGGGAAAAGATGTGTGCCGCCCTATTTGCTGCTATAGAGTATGTTAGGAACACAAGGACCAGGCTGCAATGGTGCGCCAGTCCGAGTGGGGAACTTAACAATGGAAAATCCTTTGTCTTTCTTTCTAATTATGTAATTAGCCTCTATCCTTTTAGGCTGTGTATAGTTAATATATGGTTATTCTTAGCTTAGAATGCAAAGATACATTTTATACCTGATTATCTGGTGGTGGTGTATATGGACTCTCATCGTCCACAGATTCCCTAAATACCCTGTGGCCACTCGATGCATCAGGAACCTATGGCAATCCATACATAATGTGTTAATCATATTTGAATTCTATTATATATATATATATATAAATATGTCTATATATATGTTATGTGAAAATTTAACTATCAAACAATCTAAGTTATATCGAACCTGTCTATTGGGATCCATACTCGCCTCCTATGACACAATGGCCATCATCTCAGCTCTCATCTACTGTAAATGTGTAGAGAACTCTGCTCGCATCTCCTCCCTTAGCTCCTCCCTCAACTCATCCCTTAGCTCCGTACGAACCTGCTGGGTGATTTGAACAATAGTCGATGGCTGGGATGTTGACCGTGATGGCCCAATACCATCTTTATATACTACGCTCTGAGGCACAATTTTCTCGTAAGTGCGACAATATCCATGTCCGTCATGACCTATTAACTCATGGAAAATGGCATTCCTAGCCTCTAAAGTTCGGCAATCCTCAGGTAACATGGAGAGTTGACGATTAAAATCATCCTATATTGAATAAGACATACAAGTATATGTCAAATTAAGATGGTTGACACACAAAAAATAAAAAATAAAAAATAAAATTTAAATACAATGTTAGGTATTTGGAAACTACCAAGGTGTCACGACCCAAACCCGCCCCTATGGGTTTAGCACCGTAACCGGCCAGTAATCCGAGATTACTGAAGGCCTGCTTAACAGTAATACAGTAAAACAGAGTACAGGGGCATGGCGGAAGCCAATACAGTAATAAAACAATGTCCAATGAGCTGTGACAGTTTGTATGCAAAAAGACTTTTCAGACATATAAACCTTCAGTACAGAACAGTTATGCACAATATTTACATTCATTCAGTACAGGGACTTAATCCCTACTAAACAGTACAGATGGTGTTGTCAGTCTATACAGTATTACAAAACAGTACAAAGACAGACGGGGAAATAAAAAAAACACCCCTAAGCCATAGCTTGGTAGGCTCGGAACCTCGCAGTGAGGCACTTTGGTTGGCTGACAAAACTGGAGTTAACCCTGACGCTTCTAGCTTTGATCCGGTGCCTGTACACCTACATATATATATGAGCAGTGAGCTAAAGCCCAGTGAATAACATAAAGCGTAAAGGGGTTTAGAATGAATGTCCTTACAGTAATGAAAACAGTTCATTAAATCAGTATATCAGTTGTTCAGTACAGTAAACAGTCATATATGGTACATCCATTAGCATAACAGTAAACAGTAGGTCTTAAAAGACCGAACAGTAAGTGATGGCCATCAATCAGTAAACAGTAGTGGTTCCAACGAGGAAACCGACAGAGATCTCTGTAACAGTAACAGTAAACAGTAGGTGCTAAGGATGCCACAGTACAGTTCAGAATATAGGACATACATTCATTCAGTAAACAGTAAACAGTGCAGAAAACAGTACAGTTCAGTTGTTCAGAAGATAATCATTTTGAACATATCTTTACACAATTGTTACTCACAGAGTTCTGGGCTACAGTAGGCTAGAGCGTCTCCTCGAAATCCCAACCCTAAACAGTACAGAACGAACACACACTAAGCTACACTATTGGGAAGAATAATAATAATTTAATCCCTAAATGCCTCGGTGTGTTCTACATCTATATCCTCATTAAGATGTCTTAAACTAGGCCTAAGAATGCCTAGGATGGGATGAGGATGCAAAGATGTATTCAGAAAACATTTTCAAAATTTCAGAAAAACAGAGTCCTGCTCGAGCGCAGGTTTCCCCGCTCGAGCGGACATGCAATAAAGGTCCCTGCTCGAGCGGACCAAAAAGTATTGGATAGGTGAAATTCATGATCGACGCCCGCTCGAGCGTGTCACCCAGTCCTCCGCTCGAGCGCCCAATCCTCTGCTCGAGCGGACTGACCACAGTGCAAGATGCTGGGAGCTCGATTTTCCCGCTCGAGCGGCACTTCCTCCGCTCGAGCGGACGACCGAAAGCTGGAAATTCCAGACTTGAGTCCCAAGCTCAAAATCAAGTTTAAATGCACTAAATTCGATCCTCTTGGGCCAAATTTCTGGAAAACATTTGTAAACACATAGAATAACATAATTCCAAGCTTAATTTGTGAAATCAAAGCCCAAGGGTGTTTAATTCAAACTCAATTTCGAACCAATTTCATGAACATGAAGAACATGCAAACATGCATGAATTTAAACCAATTTAGAGCTTCAAAGCTTGCTCAAATGAGCTCAAATCTTGCAAAACATGATGACAACATGAACTATAACAATATTTTGAACATGCATGTGAGAAATCATGAGCTATGACCACAAAACTTCAATATAATTACATGCATGCAACAATTAAGCTCTAATTCAACACTATTGGACCAATCCATGACTCAATTCTTCAAATTGGCATGAAGTATGTTAGAATCAACTCAAAGACACAATGAGGAAGATGAATTTCTACCTTAAGTCTTGAATTAAAGGTAAGGAGGCTCAATTGATCAAGAACTCTTCCAATCCTCTCAATTTCCAAGCATTACAAGATGAATTCAATCTAGTCTCCTACTCTCTCTCTCTCTAATTCGGTGGGAACAAGAAAAGGAGCTGATGAAATGTGTGAAATGAAATGAAGGCAAGTCTCAAATGTTCCATGTAGTGGGCCACTAAGTGGCATTTTGGCAATTAAGTCCACTTAATGCAATTTAGCACATTTTAATCTAATTTAATCATACCAAATCAATTTTCAGATAATTACACCATAAAATTACATAAATTCTAACTAACACAGAACATCAGTCAATTTCGGATTCGGCCGCCGATAAGGCCTTCAATTTGCAGTTCAAACATAAAGACATGAACAGATAATCAAACATGCAACAGATAAACATGCAATTAAACAGATACAATCAATCGATTCAGTTTCAGATCTCAGTCAGTCAGTCCAGTATTTTAATCAGTTCAATTACTTCTCAAAATCAGTCTCAGTTTAATGGTAAACAGTAATTAATCGGTAAGCAGTAGTGAGGGTTGTTACAGTCTCCCCTCCTTAAAAAGAGTTTAGTCCTCTAAACTCGGGTTACCTTCATTCTGGAAGAAAACAGGGTTCAGTGGAAACAGTTCAGGATATCTTTTAGCCATGTCATCTTCCCTTTCCCAAGTGGCATACACGCCACCATGGTTTTGCCAGTCGACTTTCACTAACGGGATTTCTTTGTTCCTCAACTTCTTGATCCGTCTGTTAACAATCTGTATGGGCCGTTCCTCGTAAGTGTAGTCATCACTCAGCAATACACGAGTAGGCTCAATCACATGGAAAGGATCCCGGAGGTAGTCCCTCAACGTAGAAATGTGGAAGACGTTATGCATATGCTCCATTTCAGGAGGAAGCGCAACTTGATACGCCACCGGATTGATTTTCTCAGTGATCTCATACGGTCCGACATATCTTGGCGCTAACTTGCCTTTGACTCCAAAACGAGTCTGGCCTTTCATCGGTGTCACTTTGACAAATACGTGATCACCCACTTCATATTCTCTAGCTCGTCTTCTGACATCTGCATAACTTTTCTGTCGGCTCTGTGCAGTTTTCAATCTCTGTTGTATCAGTTTCACTTTCTCAGTTGTTTCATATACAATCCCGGGCCCAAGCAAAGGCCCATCTCCAACCTCTGCCCAGCAGATCAGAGATCTACATTTTCTGCCATACAATGCCTCGAAAGGCGCCATACCAATACTTGAATGATAGCTGTTGTTGTAGGCGAATTCAGCTAAGGGCAAATGGCTTTCCCAGTTTCCCTGAAAATCAAGGACACACATTCTCAGCAAATCCTCCAGAGTTTGGATGGTCCTCTCTGACTGGCCATCTGTCTGAGGATGATAGGCACTACTCAGTCTCAGTTCAGTACCCAATGCAGTCTGTAGGCTTTGCCAAAATCTTGATGTAAACTTCGAATCCCTGTCAGAAACAATAGATACAGGCACTCCATGCAGTCTAACAATTTCATCAATATAGAGTATAGCCAATTTATCCGCATTATAAATTGTCTTAATAGGTAAGAAGTGAGCAGATTTAGTCAGTCTATCAACAATAACCCAAATCGAGTCCATACCTTTACTGGAGCGAGGCAATCCCACAATAAAATCCATGGTAATATGTTCCCATTTCCACTCCGGTATCGGTAAAGGCTGCAATAAGCCTGCGGGTCGTTGATGTTCAGCTTTGACTTGTTGGCAATGAAGACATTTCGATACAAAATTAGCAATTTCTTTCTTCATTCCCGGCCACCAGAAATTCAGTTTCAAATCTTGATACATCTTCGTGTTTCCTGGATGGATAGAAAATTTCGTGTTGTGGCCCTCTTGCAAAACTCTTCTTTTCAGTTCAGTATCATTCGGTACACACAGTCTTTCTTGAAATTTCAGTACATTATTTTCAAATTTGAACCCCGGTCTCGGTTTAGATTCTCTTTCTTCGATGATCTTCTTCAAGAAGTCATCCGTTTGCTGTTTCTCTTTAATTTCTTCGATCAATGCCGGTTGAGCAGAAATAGCAGCTATTGTTCCACCTTGTTCTCTCAAAACAACTTCAATCCCAGATTTTTCAAGGTCACAAAGCAACTCTTTCTGTCCAGTGAGCAAACAAGCTAAATTTGCGATCGACTTCCAGCTCAGTGCATAGGCAACGGTGTTGGCTTTTCCCGGGTGGTACAGAATCTGTAGGTCATAGTCTTTAATCAGTTCTAGCCATCTCCGCTGTCTCATGTTCAGTTCTTTCTATGTAAAGAAATATTTCAGACTCTTGTGGTCGGTATATACTTCACATGTCACCCCATACAGATAGTGACGCCAGATTTTCAGTGCAAATACTACTGTAGCAAGTTCCAGATCATGGGTCGGGTAGTTCTTTTCATGTGGTCTCAGTTGGCGGGAAGCATAAGCAATTACTCTCCCATTCTGCATTAAAACACATCCCAAACCCTTACGAGAAGCATCACTAAATACAGTATAACCATCCGTACCTGAAGGTAAGGTAAGAACAGGTGCAGTCACAAGTCGAGTTTTCAGCTCTTGAAATGCTGATTCCCTTTGGTCAGTCCAGTCAAATGATGTCCCCTTCTGAGTTAACTGAGTCAACGGTAAGGCAATTTTGGAGAAATCTCTGACAAATCTTCTGTAATATCCAGCCAAACCCAAAAAGCTTCGGACTTCTGTTACATTTGTTGGTCTAGGCCAGTTCACTACCGCTTCAATTTTCTGTGGATCAACTGAAACCCAATCTTTGCTAATAACATGTCCCAAAAACATAACATGGTCAAGCCAAAATTCACATTTAGACAGTTTAGCATAAAGTTTCTGTTCTCTTAAGGTCTGCAGGGCAAGTCTCAGATGATGTTCATGTTCTTCTCTAGTCTTAGAATAAATCAAGATGTCATCAATGAATACAACAATAAAGTCATCAAGGTACGGTTTAAAGATTCTGTTCATGAGGTCCATAAATGCAGTAGGTGCATTGGTAACTCCGAAAGGCATAACTAAAAATTCGTAATGTCCATACCTCGTTCGAAAAGCAGTTTTATCAATGTCTTCTGGTTTAACTTTCAGTTGGTGATATCCAGATCTGAGATCAATCTTAGAAAACACTTGAGCACCCTGTAACTGATCAAATAAGTCATCAATACGCGGTAATGGATATTTATTTTTCACAGTTACCTTGTTCAGTTCACGGTAATCAATACACAGTCTCAGTGAGCCATCTTTCTTTTTCACAAATAAGACAGGTGCACCCCAGGGTGAAGCACTAGGCCTGATAAACTTCTTGTCTAGCAGTTCTTACAGTTGCACTTTCAATTCTTTCAATTCAGTTGGAGCCATTCGGTAAGGAGCTTTCGATACAGGCTGCGTTCCCGAAATCACATCAACGGTGAATTCAATCTCCCTGTCAATCAAATCCCCTGGCAGATCATCTGGAAATACATCTGGGAATTCTCTGACTATAGGAATACAGTTCACATCAGTTTTAACATTATCATCAATAGGTACAGTCAACACAGAACACAGATATCCATTACACCCCTTTCTAATCAATTTAACGGCTCTCACAGATGAAATCGAATACGGAGGAGGTACTACTCCAACCCCATTAAACACAATTTCGGGTAAACCAGGTGGACGGAAAACAACTTGCTTCGTCACACAGTCAATGGTAGCATGATATTTTTGTAACCAGTCCATCCCCAATATTACATCGAAATGATCAATGTTCAATGGCAGTAAATCAATAAACAGATGCATATCCCCAACAATAATCGCACAAGCAGGATACATATATGCACATGTCATGGATCCCCTAATAGGTGATGATACAGCTAACAGATAGTTCATGGGTTCTAAGGGTCTATTCAATTTTCGTGAAAAAGCATGCGATACATATGAGTGTGTAGACCCCGAATCAATCAGTACATATGCATTTTGAGTACAAATAGAGAGGATACCTGACACCACGGTCTCAGTATTTTGCACATCTCCCGGTACTAGGGCGAACACTCGGCCCTGCCTCATGGGCTCTTTCCCGGTAGCTTTGGGGTTCAGTTTTGGTGCAACAGTTGATGCTGCGGCGCTGCCTGCAGCTTTACTATTGCCCGGAGCAGTGGAAGGGCAATCTTTCACCATGTGGCCCACCTTGCCACACCTGTAACAAGCACCAGAAATTTTATAGCAAACTCCCTTATTGTTCTTACCACATTCGGAACAGGGCGGGAAGGAACGGTTTCCTTGACTAGAAGTAGTCGTTGACCCTGTATTTTTCTTTTTGTTCAGTGGGTTGTTCTTGCCTTTCTTGAACTTAAAACCCTGCCTTTTTCCACGCCATTCAGATGCCGACGTTTCAGATTGTTTCACAGCTTCGATGTTCGCTTCAGCCATCAAGGCTCGGTCAAGAACATTCACATAAGTCGGTAATTTCAGAACACTTATTCTGTCCAGTATTGCAACATTCAGGCCGCCTTCAAACCTTCTGGCTTTCTTGTAATCAGTGTCCACCATGTGTGGTGCATATCTAACAAGTCCGGTGAACTTTGTTTCGTATTCAGCAACGGACATCGTGCCCTGTCTCAGTTGTTCAAATTCAGTCACCTTCCTGTCCCTGACACACTGAGGGAAGTACTTTTCAAAGAAGGCTACTTTGAATTGAGCCCAAGTCATAGCAACGTTGTCATCACGGGTAAGCATCCACCACCTTCTAGCCTCTTCTTGCAAAGTGAAGGTGGCCAACAGTACCTTATGTGCCTCCGAGCACGGAAACACTTCAAACAGTTTTTCAGTCTCCAAAATCCATGCTTCAGCTTTTAACGGTTCAAGGCCTCCCTGGAAGGATGGCGGTTCCAGTTTGCTGAACTTTTGGGTAAGAGCAATTATGTCCCCATCATTAACATTCACATTCGGTTCCGGCTGTACCGGAGGAGGAGGTGGGGGCTGTTGATTCTGTTGTTGCTCCAATCTTGCAGTTATCAGTTCCATCATTCTTTCCATTCTTGCCATTCTTGCCTCAGTGGATGAGGACTCAGATTCATTTGCATTATCCATTTCACTATAAGCAGTTATAGCAATTAAAAATATAAGCAGTTGCACACTTAACAGTTTATCACTTTAGCGCATATTCTGTCATATCATAACCACACACTTATCATGCTCATGTAATGCCCTAATCGCTTTTCTAGGACATCCTATAGCTCATTTGGACACGTGTGTGCGGTATAACTCGTGGTTAAGTATCGCTCTGATACCACTCTGTCACGACCCAAACTCGCCCCTATGGGTTTAGCACCGTAACCGGCCAGTAATCCGAGATTACCGAAGGCCTGCTTAACAGTAATACAGTAAAACAGAGTACAGGGGCATGGCGGAAGCCAATACAGTAATAAAACAATGTCCAATGAGCTGTGACAGTCTGTATGTAAAAAGACTTTTCAGACATATAAACCTTCAGTACAGAACAGTTATGCACAATATTTACATTCATTCAGTACAGGGACTTAATCCCTACTAAACAGTACAGTATGGTGTACTTCCGATGCAGAGGTGTTGTCAGTCTATACAGTATTACAAAACAGTACAGAGACAGACAGGGAAATAAAAAAAACACCCCTAAGCCATAGCTCGGTAATCTCGGATTACTGGCTGGTTACGGTGCTAAACCCATAATCCTCAGGTAACATGGAGAGTTGACGATTAAACTCATCTTATATTGAATAAGACATACAAGTATATGTCAAATTAAGATGGTTGACACACAAAAAATAAAAAATAAAAAATAAAATTTAAATACAATGTTAGGTATTTGGAAACTGCCAAGGTCTGGATAACCTTAGGGTCATATATTATACGTTTCATAAGCTAAACATTCATCTTATCAATAGACTCCCCCTTGCTGGTCATCTAAATGTTTTTAGAAATACAAAAATTAGAATCCAAATAATTTTCAAATATATAATGCTTATTTATATACAAAAATAAAAACAATAAACTATAAACCTCATGTCGAATCTGAGCGAAAGTAGTACGCCCTGTGGTATGAGGTATGCCGTGACCTCGCCGATTTTTAGCGTTCCTAGTTACAATTTTCTATAACAGGTTCAACAAATGTAAGTATATAAATATGATTTGTATGTTTACATATCATACATATAACTTATTTGTATACCTCTGCATCGGAAGTACGCCAATACTCCACAAGTTCTTCCCACTGGCTTAGCACAATGTGCAAAGGAACATCATCCTTCAGATTAGGATCAGAACTTCTAGGCTTGAAATACTTGGTCTTAATCTTATTCTTGTTATCCTTTTGTAGACGTCCCCGAACGTCCCGGGAGGGAATCCCGTTTTGTTCATTAGGCTCACTACAGTTCGGACTCAACGTCACGGTCCTGTATCTAATCTCGCAGAGTGCAATGCAAGACCGATGAATCATCAAAGAGTCCAAATCCGGCAAATCGTTTTTTTTTTAAAACAGATTTTTTGAAAAGAAGTGCCAAACATGGACTGCTTTGCCAGATACAGAGTCGCCACCTAAATATTTATTTTGGGAGAATTTAGGAAACCCTGACTCGTTGCCTAAGGCCACGTGTCCATCATCACCAAAGTTGCCTCGGCTCGGGAACTTGGGTACGATTGGGGAAGGTCACTTCGTGAGCACCCCCGCTCGCCCGATCAATGATCGGCCTCTACTAATCGTGATATCAAGTTTTGAAAACATTATGTGTTCTTATTTCGGTTATTAGCCTAGAATTACTATGTGATGCGCGCAGCATACAAGTATAGACTGGATCGCCTGAGTTGGAACAAAACATTTCATGTTTGTTTTTTAAAGCGGTTTGCTACTCGCAAGTAGGCTAAAATGCAGATTTTGCCACCCTCAAGTGGGCTTAGAAAACATGGTGATTTGCCACTATCTAGTGGGCTTAAAACTCACAGTCAATACATTATTCCAATTCAAATAATCCAACCTTCACCCACAGGCATTCAGGCAGGTATGTCACATAAGCAGTTAGCCTCATGGTAAACATGCTATCATGGCAGTCACTCACACGCATGCAAGGATGCTAAAGCATAAACACTTACCGAGTACTCCGAGCCAAAATAGAAACTAGTTAGTAATCAATGCATGATCCTAGTTCATGTTAAGATGGCTAATGCAACACATGCAAAATGCAACTAGAAATAGGCTCGGCTATCCTAAGAATGGCATATGAGATGCTACAGCTAACACGTATTCAACTTGGAATTAGAATACAATGCAGTTAGTATGATGCGCCGAGCCCGGTGCATGCAAGACAGAATGAATGCAAACATGCGAGCATAAGTATGCTAATTGAAACGTGCCCTAAACTAACCATCATAAGCTGGTAAATAAAAGGGAGAAAGACGTGGGGTTGGAAGACATACATCACACACATGCACACTTATTACAATTGTGCCCTCGCTCGGAGGGTCCAAATAAATAATATAGTCCGAATAAATAATTAACTACTCTGGCTAATTAAATATTACAAAACCCTAATTAATTAACAAATTAACTAGGAAAGCGAATAAACTAGCATGCAAGCTATAAAATGGACTGCCTTAGCTCTTGTTCCGAATGATGAAAGATGCATGCGTGCTCGGGTCGCTTTGTCGGGAAATTCCTTGCGATGCCTCGATTTGCCTCTGTTTTGCAATTGGTCCTAGAACACTGTACAAAACTTCCGAAGGCTGCTGACTAGTTTTTGCTGCTGGATTCCGATTTGCTGCAACAGAGAGCAAGAAAGGGGCATGGCAAAGTATTTTCAACACATGTGTGCATGACCAGTCTCCCCGTCATTGCACAAGCTCTAGGGAGTGTAGTCCTCGATCCTCGTGCCACCAATTACGCATCCCGATGCATGATGGCCGAGGAGTCGAATTGCACGACTCAATATGAAATGGATGCACACATAAACACAACAAGGCCTAAACTCCATCATGGGTAATCCGGAGTGTCGGCGACCGAAAATTGAGACACGTTTCGTCACTTTGAGTACGAAACGTCCCTCGTTTCCCGTGTTTGGACTAACCCTACTCCAAACACAATGCAATGAGATAGCATACACAATGCGACTAACATGCAACCTAGCATACGCAATGCTATGGGCTAAAATGGCATACACAATGCACGTGACATAACATGACATACACAATGCACTTACGAAGACTATCATGCGCACATGAACTAAATGGCATATACAAATGGAAGATGGACTTACACCAATATGAGTGGACCTCAGCCACACTCACATCAGTGGCCATATGATGAAAATGAGACAACCGAAATACATGCAAGCATGCACGAATGCAATGGACCGATCCTAAGGCACAACATGCAACTCTAACTAAGCATGGCAAATGATAAAATATGGCATACAAGCATACATTTTCCAGCTCTGAAACATGATTTACAATGGTCCCAAATCATGCAAATATGTTACCCAATGCATGCTAGATGGCCCGAATACCGAAACTAGTGAAGTGCGTTACACTAGAGGTACACAAAACAATGCACGAATGGCAAAACCAACCCCAAACAGACCTTAGGCAGGTCTGAAACAGTGGGAAAATGGCCCAAAATGATGGTTCAAAGTGCATGGAAATGAAGCTCATTCAATGGTCCGAAAACAAGGCATTCATGCACAACTCTCAAGCACACTTAAAGAGGAGAAAACATGAGGATATGGCATTCACATAGGCTCTGAAATATGATGCAAAATGACCCCAAAGCATGAAAACACCTCAGTATATACATGCAATAGACCTCAAATCTCAAAGCTAGGCAAGTGTATTGAACTACAAGCATGCAAAACAAGCATCATTCGACCCTGAGACCCAAAAATAGAGCTAGGGAAGTCCAAAATATGCACAAAATCAGTTTAAGGCAAGGCCAAAAAGTGCTAAAATCAAGGGTCAACAAAGCATGCAAAATAAGCTAGTGAACCATGATTTGCACTACAACTATATGAAGCACATGAGAGCTCATCAAACCAGCCAAAAACAGAAGTATTCCATGACAAATAATGCCCAAAAACCCACTGAAACTCAGTCAACACATGTTAGAATGAAGTGTTCCTTTGAAAGGCCAATGAGAGGGTTGTTCTACACATGTATGATGGACACACAAAATGGAAAAACTACCTTTGGACAGAGGTTATGAGGACCCTAAAACTCACTGAAAAGGGCCTGAAATGAGTCTAGGAAGCATGCAAGTAAAGGCCCCTTTGGAAGGCCTTTAAGAGGGTTACTCTATGCATGCATAATAAAGATTCAACATGGAAAAAAGGGCTCTGGAAAGAGCCTATGCAGGTCACAAAACTCACAAAAAGTGGCCTGAAACATGGCTTTGAAACATGCAAAAAGGGGCTCCTTTGCAAGGCCAACAAAGCTAGTAAACAAAACAAGGGGTAAGAGGGTCACCCCTCTTTGATTTTGAGGCTCAAAAACACATGTTAGCCACTAAAAATCCGCTGGATTTCAGTAGCTAAAAGGCCAAACCAAGGCCAATACAAATGCTCTGATGCATAGCTCAAAACAAGAGGAAATGAAGCATGCAAGGGGGTAGATGACCCCCAACAGAAAAATAGTCTTAAAAAAACATGTTTAGAAGCTCAAAACAAGACTTTTTTCAGTTTATGACAAAGCCTAAATATGCTTGCAAGCTAGGCTAAGAGATGGATCAAAATGATGCTCAAAAGAGGGAAAAATGATTACCCTTAAAGACCAACAAGAACCAGCAGCCTCTGGACCAAAAATGCAGCCCTCAAACTCTAAAAACAAGCTCCAAGGACCTTAGCTTGATGGTGGAGGGGTTAGGCTAGGAGATGGTATGCAAAGGGACCAAGAACCAAGCAATTTAGAGCTCAAAAAAGAGAGATATATTGTTTGCCTTCACCAAAGTTCTGAACCCTTGCAAAGGAAGGGAGGCCCTTCCTTTATAGAGAAGAGAGGCCAAAGCTTCTCTTGGAAGCTTCAAACCAAGAATAAACATCCTCCATACACGTGTATGGAGGATGCATCAAATGGCTCCCAGCTGGCACAGCTGGAACACATTCAATGAGACCAAAAAGCAGGAAGCAGGCCGACCAGTTAAGGTGGTCGGCCGGCCACTCCCCCTGGTCGGCTGACCAGGGGTCAAAAGGGTCAGGTTGAAAAGGTGGTCGGCCATACCAGATTGGTGGTCTCCCAGGTGAATGCAACACAATGGTGGTATGGAAGACCCAAAATTGTGGCTCAAAAGTGAGGGAGACCAAGGGGTCAAAAGGGTCAGGCTGAAAAGGTGGTCAGCCATACCAGATTGGTGGCCTCCCAGATGAATGCAACACAATGGTGGTATGGGAGACCCGAAATTGTGGCTCAAAAGTGAGGGAGACCACCTACCTGCCAAGAAAAATCGGCCGACTGGGGAAAGGTGGTCTCCAAGAAGAAAAGGTGGTCTCCCACCCTACTACCACCTTCCTAACAATGAAACCAGGGTCCATGCCAAAAATGAACCCACACCGATGCAAAACGAGGGTTTGGGGACCAAAACGCACAGCTGGGGGCCCCGAAAACTGACTATTAAGCACCGGAGGTGGCGTGCGACCACAAAGGTGGTCTCCCGGGCCACAGTGTCCCTCTAGGGAGAGGGAACAAGGTGTGTGCCAAAAACCGGAGCAAACAGAGAAAGTTAAGTGGTCCCGAACTGAGGCGCACGGCCGACGGCTCCGAAAACCGGAAACTGGTCTCCAAACGAGAATAGTGGCCTACGACCACGAAACGTAGCCTACGGCCATTGAGAGATGGTCTTCGAGACCTCTCCCTCCCTTCGGAAAGAGAAAACAGGACCTGGTTCGCAAACTGTAGACACCCCATTTTGACCGGCCCTAAGACTTGGGCATTTTATTTTGACCACCCTCACCAAAAAAAAAAAAAAAAAAAAAAAACAATCAACTTGAAATTTTAATTCCAAAACTCACCAAAAAAAATATTTTTATATATAATTTTGTGTTTTTTAAGTGTATTTGTATAAATTGGTATATGATATAAAAAAATGATAAAAACACAAAAAAAAGGAAAAATAGAAATAAAACATAAAAAAAAAAAAAGATGTTGATTTCATGGGATTAGGCTGGCGAGAGATAATAAAAAAAATAGGCTTTGTGTAATGGTGGGGTTTCTTGACTGAGAGCATTGTTTTAGAGAGGAAAAGGTTAGACAAAGAAGGTAGGTTTTGTGTAGCTGTACAGCATGGGGTGGAAGATATGTTAAAAAAAGAAAAGGAAGAGGAGCAGATGAAGAAAATGGGGAGCAGGTGAAGAATAAAAGGGACACATCAATTTTCGGTGAGAGCATTTAGAGTGAGTGGGGAATAAAAACAATGAGGGGAGAAAGCAACACAGGAACACATGCACCCAATTCAATCTCCTCTCTCTCTTTAAAACCCATCGGATACACATTGACACAAGGAGGAGAGATACATGGGTTAGAGAGGAGAGACCCACGGCTGGCATGAGAGAGGATACACGGTTTAGAGGAGAAGAATACAGCACATGGGGGGGGCTCGGGGAGAGAAATACAGATGATATCCCTCTCTCTCTGGTCTCTCGGGGGAGAACCCAAACACAGCACCACCACACCACCATGGCAGCACACACGGCATAGGAAAAGAATGATGGACTAACTCTCTCTCCCTCTTGGCTTGGAGAGGGAGATCATGCACAACCCACCTCTCTCACTCACCTGCACATGAGATACCACACCCATCACTGAAACACCACCCAGCAGACACTCACACACGGCTATGACAGCACAAAACACACCCACTCGAACTCTCTCTCACATGGCTCTCTCCCTCCCTCACAGCTAACACCCACAACACCACCACCACCGTGGCCACCCGGCAGCACACACACACACCATCAACCTCACCATCTCTAACACACACCATGCACACACAAGCACAACTCCCTCTCCTCTCTCTCTAAACACACACAGCTCACACAAGACTCACCATTGACACACTCACATGCACACACACATACAGCAAACCCAGCACACCCATTCAATACACACACACGGGTTGGTCTTTCTCTCTCTAGGACACACGACACACACATAGGCTGAGGTCCTCTCCCTCTCTTTCGGCACCTCACAGACCCATGCATCATAGCGCCAAACCCACGGCAGCAACAACCCAAGAAACCCATGCACACACCCATGCATAACACACACCCACACACCCACGGCACTTCTCTCTAGAGACCCGGCTCTCTCTCTCTAGAGACCCACCCGGCACTCACTCTCTCTCTCTCTTTAGAGACCCACATGGCACTCACTCTCTCTCTCTCTCTTTATGTATATATATATATATTTTATATGTATAATATTGGTGTCATGCCATTTTTTTTTTTGTATATATATTTATATGTATAATATGTGAGTCATGGGTGTTATCTGCCATTTTCCTCAATTATACATATGTTATATGTATAAATCTGAATCATGGGTGGATATTTGAGTGGATATATTCCCACTGGAAATTTCTCGATTATAATATTTGAGTGAATATATCCCCACTTGAAGTTCCTGATCAATTTCAAATTTTGAGTGGCTTAAGTGGCAGGACCTCCATTGAAGATGACTTGACATGGGCTGAGGTGTGCAGGTCTAAGAGATTGAAGACATATGGATCTTTGTGCTAGCGATGAATTTTTTTATTTTATTTTATTTTATTTTTGAGTGTGTTGTGAGGTTTTATTTTATTTTATTTTTCTCTCCTCTCTCCCTCATTCGGATCTGTAATATTTAAGGTGTTGTAATAATTCCCCCACCCCGCTTCTTTCTATCCCGTTCTTTATCGCTTTCCATAACTGTGTGTATGTATATATCTTGACATACCATGCATATCCCTGCTTTACATCCATGATCCATGCATAAGATTTGGCTAAATTTGCATCTTTATGCTTCAATTGATTATCCCATGTTTTGTGCGCTATCACATGTTTTGCAGTGTTTCACATGCCATATTCTAGAAGCCAAATCTTTAGTGCATCTCATGAGTGAATTGCATTAGGATTTTGTATATAAGATCATGCATATTTTACTAACTTTTGTTTTGTAGTTGTTCGAGGGACGTCGGTCAATCTGTGAGTTTTATGCTTTAGCATCCCATTTGTGTGTGATTTTCTTATTGTGTTTAGCATCCTACCATGTGGCTATTTGCTTAAGTGATATAACTGTATGAATGCCTGTGGATGAAGGCTTGTTGTTAGAATTGGAATAATTCAATAAATGTACGTTTTAAGCCCACTTTACGGTGGCAAATTCACAAACTTTAAGCCCACTTTGTCAAGTGGCAAATTCAAACCCTTTTCGGAAAACAAACATGAAGTTGAATTGTTCCAATTTGAGCAAACTAGTCTATACTTGTATGCTTCACATAGTAAATTTTAGGATTTACTAAAATAATCAGAACATGAACATATAAAGAAAATAAAAGTCATATCATGGTTTAGTAGAGGCCGATCTTTTGATCGGGTGAGTGGGGGTGCTCATTATTGACCTTCCCCTCTCATACCTAAGGTTCCGAGCCAAGCATCCTTGGTTACGACGAACAGTGGCCTTGGCACCGAGTCATGGGTTTCCTAATTTCCCAAAATATTAGGTGGCGACTCTGAGTTCTGATGACGCAGTCTATTTTTGACAAAATTGCAATAAAATGGATTTTTCAATAAAAGTTGCCAAATCTGGACTCTCATCTATGTTTCACATTACACTCGTGAAACTTGAGATCAAAGAGAACTCGGGAGTCCGAACTGTTTAACGCGCGCGGGTACCCCCCGGGCATGTTACACAAACCGAGGCAAAGCATAAAAGAGTCCCGAAGTCCGGAGACAAGGCTCTCAGCCGAGACTCTGTGACCTCAGAACGAGGACAATATGCATCATCACCGATCGCTCAATCGGCGACGTCTGAGTCTTAAGGTCGGTCAAAAATGGGGTGTCTACACCTTTCATATGTTATTGCAGGTTTTCATGCAGATTGGTTTATATTCCTCTGGACATATATTCAAATTGTCCTACAAAACACAATTTAAAAGTTTAAATAATAATAACACAATTTTGGAATTTGAATTTTTGGACAAAAATATACTTTTACCTTTACATCCTTCCAGATAGCATCAAGGATATCGTCAGGCACAGTGATCTAGTCAAGAAAAGTAAGAGGAACAATGTTACTATTGCGCACAATAATGCCAAGTTGAGTAGTTAACTTAGACACATTATCCCCTATCGGGTAGTAATTTTCGTCAAATTGTATGTCCAACTTTGTACCAGTACCCCACTCCTTCGTGCCCTTGGCACATCCTCTGCCACGCCTAGTCGAAGTTGATGAAGAACTAACATGACATGCGAGATACAATAAGAATAAACAATATACAATGATAATAAGCAAATGCAAATTTAAATAGTGTTAATACAAATCAAATTCTTATACCTGAGGTGGGTTGTGAAGAAGTCGAAGGGTCTGGAAGATACAATGAGAATAAACAAGTTATATATAATGAGAATAAATAAATGTATATTTAAATAATTTTCATCCAAATCAAACTAAATTTATATACCTACGGTTGGCTGTGAAGATGATGACTCTAGTTAGGATGATAGCTGTTGTGCTGCCACTGATGGTGGTCAATGCGGTGGCACTAATGGCCCCTCTAATGGTGGTTGCTGTGATGCCTTCTCTAATGGTGGTGCCACTAATGGTGGTCGCTACAGTGGCTGGTCAGATGGTGGTCCCACTAATGGCCCCTCTGATGGTGGTCGATGTGATGCCTCCTCTGATGGTGGTGCCACTGATGTCCTCTTACGTACCACATCGGACATCATACATAGGGGATGATCAGGCTTCCTCTTCCTTGCCATAATAATTTGTAAGCCATATAACATTAATTGACATTAGAAACATGGAGAATGGTCTTGAATCAACTAGAATATGACATTAGAAACATAGCGAAAGGTTTTGAATCAACTATAATATGACATTAATTGAACTAATATAATTACAAAGACAAAGTAAATTAAGAAACTGATGATTAACAACAACGTTGGCCTTAATTCAATTACTGATGTTTATTAAATATCAACCTATTTCAACATCAAGTGTTTCTTCTTCTGCGACTTCCCTCACCTAACCAGCTTCTTCATCACGGAGCATTATGTTTTCTTCTAATTGTTGGCTCAAAAATGGCTCGATTTCTGGATCAGTCGAATCCATATCAAATAAACCTTTTTGAGACATCTTCATTACCACTAGCCAGTCTGGTTCTAACGGGTCTGCAACATACCAAATTTGCTTTGCTTGGGATGCTAAGATGAAAGGCTCATTGATCATCTCGATGCAACAAATGATTGAAGTTGACCAACGTGAAATTGAAGACATCTTTTTTCTTCCCGTGAATGTTGTCAATCCAATCACACTTAAACAACACATGCTTCATCTCATTGGAATATCGAATCTCAACAATAATTGTCAATTGTCCATAATAGTACACAGACCCCACACGAGGATTCTTGTCTTTTCGACTAGCATAATGCCTTCAAAGCTACACCACCATTTTGTGTGGCTCGATGGTCATCCATGGCCTTTACTCGATACTGTAGACACCCCATTTTAGCTGCCCGTAAGACTTGGGCCCTTTCGGTTGATTACCCAATAATGACAATCAGAACGTGTTTCTCACAGAATCCTCAGAAGAGAGATGGAATTTGAACTTAATCCCAACCGTTATACATTTTTGGCCAAACTATTTTAGACCTTAAAACGCTCTTTTCAAAATATTTTTTCAAATGTTTCTACGATGTTTCGAGATTTCCATTTCAATTAAAATATTGTACTTTTCTATAAACCGCTTAAGGACAAAGTGGAAATAAATGGAAGGGAGGCGAACTCTTTGAAAAATATTTGAAAACATATTCTTTATAGGTTTAGAGTTGAAGGAAATATGAGGGGATTAAAGAAAACTGGTTTAGGAAAAGGATGAACATCAACTCGTTAAGAAGGAAATGAACAGATTTCACTAAATTAGGCATATCTCTTTGTACACTTGGAATTTAGATGTGAGGCCACCACCATTGGAAAGTAAACTTCTAGGGCTTTAACTTAGACCCAATAATCACCTAAAACCAAGTCCGGATAAGGGAGATATGCCTGTTTAAAGTTGGGCTTAAGAGTAGATTTTGTTGCCCTGGCTTGAGGGAAATGAATAACCTTCACTAAATTAGGCATATCTCTTTGTACACTTGGAATTTAGATGTGAGGCCACCACCATTGGAAATTCTACTCCTAGGGATTCAATTTAGATGCAAAAATCACCTAAAACTGAGTCCGGATAAGAGAGATATGCCCATTTGAAGTTGGGCTTAAGAGCAGATTTTGTTGACCCGACCCGAGACAGCAACAGACCCATTTTGTTTTGGTTTTGGTTTGGTTGGGACACCTCATTGACCCATTTTCTGATCCATTCAAGTACACCCACTCATCCTCCATTATCTCCATTCACCCTTCATTATCAAAAGAGATTTTGGCCTTGTCATAAAGGATTAATCAAAAGCAACAATGTCTTGATCATCATTATCATCCTTGTCATCCGATCACCTTTGTCTTCCACCTTGTCCCCCATTCCTTAACTTATTATTCCTTCATGGCTTATACATTCAGATGGTAGTTTGGAGAGGGAAATGAGAGAAAAGAATAGGGGAAAATCATTCGAGAGAGTTAGAGAGAAAAGAGAGCAAAAGAGGAAAGATTGTCTAAATTGTAACCTTGAGCCAAAACACTTCCAAGCTTCCATAGCTACTGAAATTCCTCATTTCCATACACCAAAACCACTCCAAATATTCTAATATAGCTAAAGATCAATTGCCTTGATCATAAGGAAGAGTGTTTAGTGATTAAAAGTGAGAAAAACTAGAGAGTTAGCCACTTTCCATACCATAAACTTTATAAACTCCATAATTTCAAATTAAGGATTTTAGAACACACTTCCTACACTTGAGGGTGATCAAGAAGGAGTTTGTGAACTAAGGAGTTCATCATTTCCTTGGAAGGTGAATTTCACAAACTTTTCATTTTTTTTCATTTCTTACCTATTTTGCTCTTTTACTTTGATTTCTTGTTATATTATATATTGTTGTAATCTAGTT
This sequence comes from Camellia japonica, assembly GCA_030407325.1. Classification (NCBI taxonomy): domain Eukaryota; kingdom Viridiplantae; phylum Streptophyta; class Magnoliopsida; order Ericales; family Theaceae; genus Camellia; species Camellia japonica. The sequence goes on from JAPPVO010000019.1 coordinate 183,266,563, forward strand.
GAAAGTGGTAAGTTGAGACTCCCATATATATTATTTTTAGTTCTGTTTTTGTTATGGAAATCTAAGAAAACAAAGTTTAGCCAAGCCTACTAGGCTACCCGGCCCGTTAGTAGGTCGGGTAGCCACCTAAAAGTACACCATCGCGCTCACGACCTTCATGAACGTGCCCGTGACCTCTAGGCGAAACCGGGTAGCCTTCTGACGTTGAGAAGATCAACCTCTGATGGTCTTTTAGGTGCTTGAAGCTGCGATTTTCTTATGTTTATTTTATTTTGAGTGTTTGTGAGGATTTTTATATTGTATTGTAATATTTATTCATCTCTCTCAGATTTGTAATATTTAAAGTGTTGTAATAATTTCCCTTCTCCACTTCTTATCTATCCCATTCTTTAATCACTTTCCCTAACTGTACATATGTATATATCTTGATTGCAATGCATATTCATGCTTTTACATATATGATTCATGCCCAGATCCGGCTAAATTTGTACCTTCGTGCTTTAATTGATTCTTACATGATTTTGTGCGCTATCGCACATTTTGGAATATGTCACGTTTTAGAAGCCAGATCTTTAGAAGGATTCTTGTGTATATATTGCATTAGGATTTTGTATATAGGATCATCCATATTTTATTAATTTTGTTTTGTAGCTGTTCGCGGGACGTCAGTAAATATGTAAGTTGTTATGCTTTAGCATCCCGTTTGTGTGTGGTTTATTTCTTACTATGTTTGAGCATCCTACCTTGTGGCTACTTGCTTACTTGATATAACTGTATGAATGCCAGTGAATGGAGGTTATGTCGCTTAATTTGGAATGATATTGATTTTTCAATTTGTAAACTCAATTTATTTGGGTTGAACAACTTCAAAACTCTTTCAAAATACATGAAATCAAATTCTTCCAAAATGAATGGCATAGTTTATACTTGTATGCTTCACATAGTAAATTTTATGATTTATTAAATAATTAGAACATGAACATATAAAGAAAATTAAATTTATATCATGGTTTAGTAAAGGCCGATCTTTTGATTGGCTGAACGGGGGTGCTCAATTAATGACCTTCCTCTTTCATACCTAAGGTTCTGAGCCAAACATCATTGGTTATGACGAACAGTGGCCTTGGCACGAGTCATGGGTTTGCTAATTTTTCCAAAATATATAATAGGTGGCAACTCTAAGATTTAATGACGCAGTTCATTTGTGGAAATAATTTTGTAATAAAAGGGATTTTCTATAAAGTTGCCAAATCTAGACTCTCATCTATGTTTCACATTGCACTCGTGAGACTAGATCAAAGAAATCAAGGGTCCAAACTGTTTAACGCGCACGGGTACCCCCCAGGCATGTTACAGTTTCTGGAGACTCTACTGGGAATTTTATGAAACCTGAACTCGAACTCCATGATATGACTTTTATTTTCAATTATATGTTTATTACATTGCATGCATTGGTGCACTTAAAGTCCCTGTGTTGCCCAGATACTAGTGGGAGCATAGACATACTTTTTATGACACTATACCTATCTCTACATTACTTTGGAGGCCTTGTGTTATAACCTTTTGAGATCTGAAGGTTCTTAAACTTCGAAGAGAGGCTATATTGACTCTTCAGATTTCTTGGGATCTTTATTGGTTATGACCCAAAGAACTCTTTGGTAACGTCACCTTGACTTCAACCCCTAGAGTATAACCAACCTTGTGCATATAGTGAGCTCTACTACCTTCCAATAATAGGACAGGATGCTCTCCCATTTATAGGTTGTATGATGCCGCTTGTTTGAATAGTGAAGCCCTAGATCATTTCAAGCTAGGATAGGGTAACCCTAGCCCCCATAGGGGTGTTTGTTCTTTTTCCTGCTATGTGCAATGTATGAGATCTGGGGTTCTCAAATTCTGAATAGTGGTTCATGCATGTCAATTTGTGGGGTTCAATTTTTTTTTCAGTGGGAGCCATACAACAATCATTTGTGCGAATTGGGCCAAAGTACTGCCATAATTCTAATTGGAAGTTTTGTTTTTTTTTTGCTAAGTTGTTATAGCACCATTGCTTCAGAAAAGTCCAATATCCCACAAAGTCTACCAGTGTAAATAAATAGAACTTGTGGGATATCTGACCATTTCTGTGATTGGGAAGTGACCACCTGTTGATTGCACGGGCTTTATTTTGAATGTTATAGATAGCCCACACTTTGACTAGCAATTTGAGAATGGTTTTATTCTGAGTTCTAAATTGAGTATTGAGTTTACGTTTGATTCCACCAAGTTTGTAGAGTTAGGATCAAGCTTGAGTCATTCTAGTGAGTTAGAGTCGGTTGATTTCAGGAGTGCTAACCTAGACATTTCTGTCATGTCTAGGTCTTCTTTGTCATTTTCTTTTGAGTTTGTTGTCATCACTAAGTCGTAGTTTCTTTTCAATAAAAGTGCCATAGATTTTGCCTACTTCTCTGTGCCTTTAATTCATTGCATTGACCAAAAATTACAAAGCTTTTTTTCAAAACTCTGATAAAAACGAAGAGGAAGAAATTCCTTGGGATTTGTAAATTTTGATCGACTAAGAAGAAGAGAGGTGTGCTAAGCCCTTGATGAATGAGATCATTTCTCTTATTGTGGGTACTGAAAATGATCCTGGCTTGGTCCAGATTGATTAGATATTGTCTTCATAAGAGCACGAGCTATTAGTCACTTTGTTAAAAGATTTCAAAAAAATATTTTTGCGTGGTCCTATGAAGACATGCTTGGAATTGATCTTGAGATTGTACAGCATAGGATCCCTCTTAACTTGAGGTCCGACCTTTTTAGCTTTCAAACCTTGATTCAAAATGTTCAGCAATCAACCAAAGTATAAGGCTTGCATAGTTGGAATAGAGGAAACCCTTGAACTAGGGGCAATAAGGTCGGATGTGATTCAGATTAGAAGTAACCCTTGAATTAGAGGCAATAATGTCGAATGTAACAAAGATTCAAACTAGATTGTTTCTCAAGCTAATAAAGACTGAAAAAGAAATCAAATCCCAAAATCTGAAAGAATGAGTTTTATTACTGAAGGACAATCGAGTTCCTATCCACGACACTAGGGGCAAATTCAGACCCAATTAGCCTAGTCCCTATATCATCATCTCTATCTGGTCAAGTGCAGCAGTCATTCTTATAGATTTAGATGGCCTAGAGATCTCATAACTAATCAACATGGACAAGTTAAAACGAAAGTACCACCCTTGAGAGTCTCACTGGGCTGAAAACTTGGAAGTGCGACCCAAGCAAAAGTTAGAGCAGAAAAACAAAAAAATAGAAAATGAAAAAAAATATAAAAATATTGAAAAATAAAAAAATAAAAAGCTCGCAAGGTTGAAAACTTGAAAGGGCGGCTTTGGAAAAAGTTAGAGTAGAAGAGGAGAGTGTCAATACCTGAGTGAACCTTAGCCGAACTACGTAAGGCCTGATTCCCATCTTTGGGATACGTAGGCAACTTCATCCTAAAGTTCAGCCATAACTATCTTCAACTCAACTGTCCTATCCATTCTGTTTAATCGGTCCATCTTTTTCCATCTTCTATGCTTGGTTGTGTTATCTCCATTTGATAGAAGGGCCAGTTGCAAGATAAAGCGGTGATAGTGAATGCAGTTGTAAGCAGTTATGATCTTCTGATTCGGGGCAATCCGTCTTAAGAATTGATTCCATGTGTGTTAGGTGGTGACTATTTCCAAAAATTATTTTGAAAAGTTTTAATAAAAGTGGATTTTTCTCAAAATTTTACCTTATACAACATAGACCACTCTTTAGACCAAACAGGAAAATTTTCAGTGCTCAAAACTTTAATTTCCATTGATTTCAACACAAGTACATTCTCCAACTCTCTAGTTAAATCAAAGTTTCTTTTACATCATAAAAACAAAACAAAAAAAGGTCAAAGCGATGAACTAGGGGCACAGTCGAGTCAGGTTTTTGCCCTTTATCCACACTTCAAACTCTCGTCACCTTAATCTAGCAATCGCTAGAAAATGCACAATAGTTGTCATCGGTGATGCTTTTCGGTTGGGCTGTCAACTGGTGATGTTTTGTTTTGTGTCTATTTTATTCCAGCAAGCATAAAAGGGTGCGCTTGGGATGGTTTTCGCTCGTTGTCGCTAGTGATGCTTTTCCGTCGGGTAGTCGAGCGGTGTTTCTCTGTTTTGTGTCCATTTTATTCCAGTAAGCGTAAAAGGGTGTGTTTGGGATGGTTTTTGCTTTGTTTTCCTTTCATTGAGTTGTATTTTGTGTTTTAGTCAATGATAGGCTCAATAATTCAGTTCAGAATTCATTAAAATGCAGCCATTTTCAAGTTTAAAATTCAAAACGAAATGATTTTTATGCTCAGTGTTGTACCATTCATGCTATTTGGATTTGCAAAACAAACTCGTTTTATTAATGCCAAAAATTAACCCCGATCAAATTTGTACAAGCATATATACAAAAAATAAAAATCAAAAAGAGGGATTTGTTTTCTTTTTTGATGAAGGCCACACGCCGAACTCACTTACTCGACTCTCCCGCCGATCTCTTTATCTTGATTTCATCTTGGAAGATCCTTGTAAACCCTGCCTCAATGCTTACAAAATTGCCGAGAGAGTTGACTCCTGCTGACCGTCAAAGGCAGAGTACGATGGAACTCTCAATCGAGCCATGGAGGTGGCCTGCCGTTTCAACTCTTTGTTCTCCACTTTCAGTGCGCTAATCTCTACTTGCTTATCCTTCTACATGCATTGGAGCAGAGAAAGTTGGGTGTTTAATCGGTGTACCTCACTTGTCTTGTTTTGCAGTCGGTGAGACAAATTGGAGACCGCAGCCACTGTCTCCATATAGGACTTCAGCGTGTAGTGGTTGGCTTCAATGTCAGATTAAGCTGCCATTATTTGCTTGACTAACAGCGTAGGAAAGTTAAGAAGAGTAAGAGCGGGGCCACTCTATCCAGGGGAGCTTATGGGATCATTAAGGTCTGGAAAGAGAGTGAGGGGATGGGACGAGGCCATGTGTCAGATCAGAGATGTGTAAAAGAAAGGAGTCACAAAGTAATAGCAAAGAGCAAACTGAGTTTTGGTAGCCTTTCTCCTTCGCTCAGTCTCTTTGTTTTGTCTCTCTCAAGCAGTGATTAAGAAGAAGATGGAAGAGAAGAAGACAAAGACGGAGAGAGAGCCGAGGCAATCGTTACAAAAAAAAAAAAATCGAGAAGGGTCTAGTTTTGTCGGCCGGCTGACGCAAAAGTCGAAGCCGTGTGTTAGGCGCGACATTCAAAAGGAGAGAGAGACAAAAACATAAGAGACAGGAGAGTTGCATGCATATGTGTATATGTATTGTATTATATATATTTGTTTGAATATTTTGTCACAATAGTGCCTTGGTTAGGTGGTCTAGTTCGACGGTTAAGGACTAGGAGGCCGAGCTTGAGATTGGGGGTTCGAACCCCCGTATCAACGCATTTGTGTTTTTCCCTTATTTTTGCGTGTTTTGTGTACGCTGACATCAACAAATGGAATATTCCTTGTCAGTAACGGAATATTCCATGAATGTGTATATGTACCGTATATGTGTTTTGGTTCATATATGTGTGTGTGTGTGTGTGTGTCTCCGTAAATGTATATAGCTTGCTTGTGTGTGCTTGTGTATATGTATACAATATTTCGTATTTATACAAAAACTAATAATAATTTTGATTTTCAGAAAACAAAAGAAACTAAAAAGGGAGAAATCATTCTACTATACCTTCTTCCATTCGCAGGAGATACGTTTGGACTTTGAATTTACCTTCGCTCCTTTCATGAGAAACGTGTTAGGATGTGACGTTTGCCTGGTTAAAATCTTTCCTCTCCTGTAGGAAACGGTTAGGTATGTTTGTTGGTTAGTTCACCTTTCTCCTCTCGCGTGAGACGTATTTGGATTTGTTCACATTTTTTCCTCTCGCATGAGATGCGTTTGGATCTCAAGTTCACCTTTTTCCTCTCACGTGAGATGCGTTTGGATTTGTTCACCATTTCCTTCTTTCACATGAGATGGTTAGGTTGTTGATTTACTCAGTTAAAAACATCAGGTGCGTCTGGTGTTCACACCATCTTTCCTCCTTTCATACGAGACGCGTTAGGTTGTTTAGTCACTCGGTTAAAAACATCAGGTGTGCTTGCTGTTCACACCATCTTTTCTTCTTTCGTGTAAGAGGGGTTAGGTTGTTGATTTACTCAGTTAAAAATATCAGGTATGCCTGGTGTTCACACCATATTTCCTCTTTTCGCGTGAGACGCGTAAGGTTGTTGTTTCACCTCGGTTAAAAACATCAGGTATGCCTAGTGTTCACACCATATTTCATCATTTCGGGTGAGACGCGTTAGGTTGTTGTTTCATCTCGATTAAAAACAACAAGTGCGCCTGGTGTTCACACCATCTTTCCTTCTTTCGTATGAGACGCGTTAGGTTGTTGTTTAGGTTGTTGATTTACTCGGTTAAAAACATTAGGTGCGCCTGGTGTCGTAGATACCCCATTTTTGACCGTCCTCAAAGACTTGGATGCCATCACTTATGCACTCGATGATTATGATTGCATGTGCTCGTTTCGGTGCCCGAAGTCCTAAGCTGAATGCACTGTCTTTGAGCCTTTAAACCCTGTCCATTCTTTGCCCCGTTTTGGACCAAAACCTTCAAGCCTGCAACCCCTGGTGGCTACCGGCCACCAATTGAGGTTGTCAGCCATCATTGGTGACCTGTCGGCCACTTTAGTGCCCTACCGGTTGTAGACACCCCCATTTTTGACCGACCTTAAGACTCAGACGTCATCGATTGAGCGCTTGGTAATTGTGCATGTTGTGCTTGTTTCGAGTTTCCGAAGTTTCGGCTGGGTGCCTTGCCTCCGGGCCTCTGAATTCTTTGTGCTTTGGCTCGGTTTGTGGACCAAGCCTTGTTTCTCTTCCTTGGAGGGAGGGAGTGGTCTCGTAGACCACCTTTTTGTGATTGTAGACCACTTTTCACATTTGGAGACCAGTTTCCAGTTTTCAGAGCCTTCGGCCGCGTGCTTTGACTCAGGACCACTTAACATTCTCCATTTGGTGTGGTCTTTGAACCATACCTTGTTGCCTCTGCCTAGAGGGACACTGTGGTCCGGGAGACCACTTTTGTGGTTGTAGACCACTTTTGATGCCCGTAGACTAGATTTCGAGGCTTTCGGTCGCGTGCCTTGCCTCCCGAACTTTCGTCTCGCATCCGTTTTGGTTTGTTTTTGGTACAAACCTTGTTTTCCTTGTTTGGAAGGTGGTACAAGGCTGGGAGACCAGTTCTTCCCCTTGGAGACCAATTTCCTCCCCGCCAGCCAGTTTTCTAGTCGGGAAACTGGTTTTCTTGGTCTTTAGGCCACATTTTCTGGTTGGCCACGACACCACTGCATTGTTTTCATGCTACTGACCATCTCCCACCATGGCCAACCAGTTTTCTTCTTGGGAGACCACTTGTAGTGGTCAACCGACCACTTCAAGTAGTTGGCCGACCACTTCAAGTGGTCGGCTGCTTTTCATCACCTTTTTGGAGATATTTTGATCCAGCTGGAAGGCACTAAAGCCATCCTCCATACACGTGTATGGAGGGATGGCCTTGGACCCTAAGCTTGTCTAACAAGCTTGAGTTTGGTTCTCTATAAGAGAGAACCTCCCCCCTCCTCCTCCAGGTTCAATTCTTGAAGCTTGAGAGTTATACATACATACTTGTATCTATCTTGCATCTTCCTTTCATTTTTGTGCTTTAAAGTGTAATTTTATCATACTTTAACACACAAACGCACACTCAAACACCATACTCTTGGAGCTGAGGTCCCTTGAAGTTGTTTTTGAAGTTTTTGGACTAGTTTTGGTTCAAAAAGTGTGCTGGAGTTGCAGCTTTGAAGGTGATCATCAAGGGTGAGTTACTAGCCCTTTAATCCTTTGTTTTTTTTAAGCTTTTAGACCTATTTGCATGGTGTTTTAGACTTAACTTCCTACTGCAAAAAGTTCTATTTTTCAGTCCTTAAAATGTTTGTTTAAGGTCACTTTTGTGTTGGGCGTGGTCTACCCCCTCTTAGGCCATGTTAGGCCTTGTTTTGAGCCATCCCTTTTGGCTCTTGTTCTAGCCTTTGCATGACCTTTCTACCACTAAAATCCAGAGGATTTTCGGTGGTGGAAAGGTGGTTTTGGGGTCCCAAATAGGAGAAGGTCATCCTCTCTCCTTGTATTTTGAATACTTGCTTTATATGCCTCATGTTTGAGCATGTTTATTAAGCTTGTGTTGGCTTGTTCTTAGCATGTATTTGGGGATATTTTGAGATGGCATGCCACTGTTTTTGGTTGTCTTGATCACCTCATGCATTCTTAATACACTTGTAGTGTAAATTTCATAAACTAGTCTTGTATGCTTCATGAAGTAGCATGTCTTTCTAGCTTATGTTGACTCCATTTCAGTAGGTTTTTGGTGTTGTTTTAACATGCCATAACTCTGTTAAGGTTGGGTTTGATAGCCTCATGCATGCTCCATGCACTTGTAGTGCAATTCCATGAATTAGCCTAATGTGTGCCATGCTTTAGACTATCTTTCTAGCATGATTTTGGCTTAACTTTGAGAATCTTTGGTCCATGTTTTAGCATGCTTTAGCTCTGATTTGTGTTGTTTTGGTCATGCATGACTTGCTTTGTATAGCCATGGTTCAATCTAGCTTGTTAGCTTTGTGTATCAAGTCCACTAGCATGCATTGCTTGACCTATTACCATGATTTGGCATCATTCGTCATGTGATTTCAGTCCATGTAATGTTGCCATGCACTCGCATTTGTCACTCATTCAATGCGTTGGAGGGTTGGTCCTTTATGCCTTAAACATGAACCATTGCGTATGCCTTCATGCCTAAGCTTGCGAGCTATCATTTCAAGTGTTTTTGGGTTATTTTGCCATGATATAGCTCTGATTTTTGTTGGTTAAGTCATCTCATGCTTGGTCTTGGTAGGTGTAGTGTAATCCACCTTATTTGCCTTGCATATTCCATGCCTTATGCCCTTCATGCTAGCATATTTTAGCTTTGGTCCTTGCATGTTTTAGTATCATTTTGACATGCTCTAGGACTGTTTTGGGTTGCCTTGACCATATGCCTCATGGATTGCATAGTTGTAGTGCAATTGGTTCATGCATTTATGCCATGTATTGCATGCCCCCTTTGTAATCCTCTTTACTAGCCTTATGCTTTAAGGACCCTAGCATGCTATACTTGTATTATTTGGGTGATTTGGCATCATTTCATACCATATTTCAGAGCCTTTAGTGTTGTTACACTTCCATTCTTGTCACTCCTTAATCACTCTTGAGAGTTGTGCTCTTACGCCTAGTTGATGGGCCAATGCATATGCATGCTCTGTTTTGCATTTCATGCCTCTTATTTCATCATTATGGCCACTGATTTGGGTATGATTGAGGTCTTTCCATTTTGGTTTAAGTCCATTGAGCATGTTTGCTTTCAAGTTATTTGCATGCTTACATTGTCATGTTGTTGCATGCTTATATTACCTTGCTTTATGTGTGCATGCATTGGCCTTCTTTGCATGTCATTAGCTTTGTTAAGTTGATCATGTTACATTGCATTGAGTATGCCATGTTATTCATTGCATGTTTGCATGCTTGATGTTGCATTGCATTATGTATGCCATGTTATTTGTTGCATTTTGTTTGGAATAGGTGTTAGTCCAAACACGGGAAACGATGGGCATTTCATACTTGAAGTGATGAAACGTGCCTTAATTCCCGGTCGCCGACGCTCTTGATCATTCATGATAGACTTCTAGGCTTTATGTGATTATGTGTGCATTCATTTCATATTGAATTGTGCAACTTCGCCTCTCGGCCATCATGCATCGAGATACGTGATTAGTGGCTCGAGGGTCGAGAACCGCACTCCCTTGAGCTTATGAAATGATAGGGAGGGTGGTTGTGCACACATATCTTGCAAATACATTGCCATGCTCTTTCTTGCTCTCTGTTGCAGCAAACTGGAGAAGTGCAGCAAAAACTGGCCGACCAGCTAGAAAATTAGCTGGCTGACCACTTTTTCTGGTCTGTAGCAACAAAAAGTGGTCGGCCAGTGGCTGGAAGCATCAACAACTGGTCGATAGCCCTCCCACAGGTCCCCAAGGTGAGTTAGAAGCTTTCTGGAGCTTGGTGCAAGGTTCTGAGAACAATTGCAAACAGAGGCAAGTTGGGGCATCGCAACGGATTTCCGAATGAGGCGACCGGGCATGCATGCACTCTTCTCCCCCTGAAGGCCTCATTGTTTTACTGCTTTACTTAGCTAATTTGCTTAGCTAGTTTACGCTTTGGTTTGTACTTAATTAGTTAATGCGTTTAACTATTCAATTTGTGTTGTAATAGCTTAATTAATTAGCTTGTTAGTTAATTGGTTTTGTGATGTAATAATTAGTTTAATTAGCTTAGATTAGCTAGTTAGCTTCTTATTCGGACCCTCCGTCGAGAGGGCCAACTGTTGTAATAAGTGTGCGTGTGTGTGATGCATGTCTTCTAACCTCCATTTATTTCTCTTTTTTACTTAACCGCTTACGATGGTTAGTTTTAGGGAATATTTTGTTTAGCATACCCTATGCTTTGCATGCGTGCATCATTCATCTGTATTGCATGCACCGGGCTCGGCGCATCAAACTAACTGCATTGTATTTCAATTCCAAGTTGAATACATGTACCAAGTTACATTTCATATGCCATCTTAGAATAGCCGAGCCTATTTTAGTTGCATTCTTGCATGTGTTGCATTAGCCATCTTAACATGAACTAGGATCATGCATGATTTCTAACTAGTTCTCTGTTTTGGCTCGGAGTACACTGTGAGTGTTTACGCTTTAGCATACTGCATGAGATGTGTATGTTGCCATGTTTAGCATGCTTGCCATGAGGCTAACTGCTTATTTGATTAACTGCCGGAATGTCTGTGGGTGAAGGTTGGATTGCTTGAATTGGAACAATTCATTGAAATCCCCGATTTACCCTACTTGCGAGTAATAAACTTCAAACCATTTTCAAACAAACGAACATGCAACGTTTTGTTCCAACTTAGGCGATCTGGTCTATACTTGTATGCTGTGCGCATCACATAGTAATTCTAGGTTAATAATCGGAATAAGAACACATGTGTTTTCAAAAACAAAATATCATGCTTAGTACAGGCCGATCTTTGATCGGGCGAGCGGGGGTGCTCATTGCATGACCTTCCTCTCTCGTACCCAAGTTCCCGAGCCGAGACAACTTTGGTAATGACGGACACATGGCCTTAGGCACGAGTCAGGGTTTCCTAAATTCCCCCAAAATAAAATATTTAGGTGGTGACTCTGTATCTGGCAAAGCAGTCCATGTTTGGCACTTCTTTATAAAAAATCAGTTTTCCAAAACGATTTGCCAGATTTGGACTCTTTGGTGATTTATCAGTTTCACATTACACTTTGTGAGATTAGATTCAGAACCGTGACACGAGTCCGAACTGTGGTAGCTAGAGAACAAAACGGATTTCGCGCCCTCGCAGGCGCGGAGCCGGGGAGTTCTCGGGGGCGGTCCACAGTTTCTGGCGACTCTGTTGGGGATTTAGAGAACTTGACTCGAACTCATGATATCTTGTTTTGTTTACACTTATGTGTCTCTTTGCATTGCATTTGCATTGGTGCACCTAGGACACCGTGTTTGCTGTATGCTATTCCTTAACAGTTTGTCGGAGGCTTGCTTGGAAAAGCGTGCCATAAGGCTGACCGTATAGTGATCCCGGTTGTCCCTTTACTGTTCAGTTGTATTCCGGACTCGGTTTCGTGAAGTTGATAGTAGTAATTATCTTGTTTACGCCCTTTACTCTTTGTGTGTGGGTTTTGGGGATGTTTTGGGCAGGTGTGTTACAGGTTGATTGAGCCTAAGTCTCAATTCTAGTCGCCCAGGTTTTTGGTGTTGCGCTTGAGCGGGTTATTCTACGCTCGAGCGGAGTTTGGTTTTTGGTTGTTCGCTCGAGCGGGCCTTCTTGTGCTCGAGCGGGGTTTACACTCTTCCAATATTTTGTATCCCTACAAAACTTCTGCAGGTGTGTTTTCTACGCTCGAGCGGGTTTCCTGCGCTCGAGCGGGTTGCGCTCGAGCGGGATTGTTGGCGCTCGAGCGAGTAGTACTTTTTGGGTGTAAGTTCTAGTTTTGGCGCTTGAGCGGGTAGTACTTTTTGGGTGTAAGTTCAAGAAATCCACGCTCGAGCGGACTAGTTTTCGCGCTCGAGCGGATGTACTTTATTCCTGTGTCTTGGCGCTCGAGCGGGATTTCTTGCGCTCGAGCGGACCTAGTCTTTTGTTCTTGACGCTTGAGCGTTGTGTTCTCCGCTCGAGCGGGAATGTCGCATATCAGTTGGCAGTTGGGCTTTTGAAAATCACTTTTTACATTCACACTCTCTCTCTTACTTTTCAAAAACGCCATTTGAGAGCTTCTCTCTCTAAAGTCTTCACTTCTCTCTAAGTGTTGATCTAGCTAGAGTGTTTTCCAAACCTTTGGCCTTTACAAAAAGGTTGTTGATCGTCGTGGGCTATCTTGTGATCCAAGAATCTCGGGATTTGGAGCATCTTCATTTTCGTCATCTCCTTCGTTGGGTTTCATCTTTTGAGGTAGGGATTCCTACTCACTCTTATGGGTTGTAACCTAGATTATTGAGCATTTGGTTAAATGGTTTGATTTTGGGATCTAGGGTTTCGAAATATGTAATGGGGGTTTTGTCATTTTGGTTCTTAAATATGTATTTTGGGCTTCAAAATGGTGTTATTGTTGTTGGTTGTTGATTTATGGACCATGGGGTTCTTGTTGGAAAAAAGGGTAGAAAACCCTAAGTTGTAGTATAAATTAATTGATATAATTAATTTGGGAGAAATGTTGTTGTTTGGAATTGAGATGGAAATAATGAAATTGGCTCATTACATTGCAAAAATGGTGGAGTTGGATTTATTAATCGCTCACTTTTGAAAACATAGATATTTTATCTGTTGGAGCTTTTATTATGTGTTTAGAAATAATTGCTTGGGCTACCGGTGGAGGGTAGTTTTGATTGTTGTAGACAATGCATGATGATTAGGCAAACTAAAACTAATCAATTGGATATGTCATAGAGTATGACGGTTGATAGAATACATTAACGTTATGTATTGATTGATTGTGTATATGACCTATGTGTATATACGTTGTGTGTGTGGGAGAAGATAGGGGATGTACTCCACGGTTTAGGGGAAGATAGGGGATGGACCTCTAAACCGGATGTTGTTTGGGAGGAGATAGGGGATGGACTCCACTGATACAGCTCATATGCTTGTCAGTTAAAGTGTTGATATAGCTCATATGCTTATCTTTGGAAGTGTTGATATAGCTAATATGCTTATCTGTTGAAATGTGGATACAGCTTGTATGCTTATCTGTTGAGATGTTGGTACAACTAGTATGTTTATCTATTGTAAAACGGGAAGCGTTTAATATGAGTCACTGTCTCATATAAGTGGTTGGCCAGGTTCTGAGCCGTTGATGTAAATTGAGAAAATGATGAGAAATGGAAAATGAAATGAAATATGAATATTGTGGTCATGTAATGGAAATGGGTTATGAATTGATTTATGGTAATCGAACATTTATCAATTGCTAATGTCTTAGTTACTGCTCATATTGTGTTTAGCATATCTCTACTGGCCGTTGGCTCACCCTATATGGGACATTATTTTCAGGTACAGGTAGCATGCCACCTCCAAGGACTTAGCTTGGAAGGATATGGGAGTTGAAGACTCCTTTTGATTATTTTGTTGTATTACATGTACATCAAGCCACGGGCTTATTTTGTATAGAGTTAGTACTCTTCTTTTGTGTAACCAAGTGTTAACTTGGAAAGCTGTAAGCCTAAAGGGCACTTGCTTTTGTTGTTAACATGTAATACTATTGTAAGAATTACTCTGATGAATGAAAAGGTGTTGATTTCTTTATACTATTGCATGTCTGAAATGATGGGATTTATGTATTATTTTTAGGGCGTTACAGACCGGTTGCGGGCTCTGCCATGACGGGAACACAAACCCGGATTTTTACCGGGCCACCCTTTTTGACCATTCGACCTAGTGCATATTCGGAATCCATAGTGACCATTCCAAGCTATGACAGGTTGCTTACCCGATTGTAGGTTGTTTTGAAACCGCTGTGTGCGTAGTGAAATCCTAGCTCCTGACAAAATAGGGCAGGGAAACCCTACCCCAACATAGGGGTGTTTTGGCTCTCATTTGCTTGCTATGTGCTTTTAGATTGTGCCTCTACAGGAATGCATGTATCAGTTTGCAAGTCTGGGTATTAGGCCTGAGGGCATCAGTATTTGAAGAATCAGTTTCACCTGAGGGTATCAGTTTTGGGGCAGCAATTTGGGCACAGTAAACAGTGTTCGAGAATGGTGTATTCAGCTTACAAGTGCCAACTGTGTGTTGTCTTTATTTAAGCCGTTATGTTGTCCGTTTTTCTGTTCATTGTTTCCTTATTATGCTTTATTTATCTTTTTGCAAGGTAGTTTAGCACGATTGCATCCGACCAGGTAGATATTCCCCAAGCACTCTGGGTTAGAGGTCGCAGACTTCATCGATCCGAGGATCTGATAGACGGACAACCAGTGTACCACTCATTACCCCCGGTTATTAGACGGAGATCAGCTAGGCGCAGTGCATCAGCACAGCGGTCTCCAGATCAGTGGTCTTTGAGTAGTCGGGTTGTGATTTCCGAGTCTACTGCAGAGACAGATAAACCGGTTATTCAGATAGATCAGTACAGTATGGCAGGCATGGAAGAGATGATGCGTCAGCTCCAAGAGACTATGCAAAACATGCAGCGAGATGCTGCCCGTCAAACAGAAGTAGTGGCCCAACAGGCAAAGTTAATCGCCAGACTACAGCAGCAAACCAGAGCATCTGCTTCACACCCAGCTCCTCCTCCACCAGGAGTTCCAACACCCGGGGAGACAGCAAACGTCTAGGAAAATACGGATGTTCCAACGGGGCCGGCTTCGCCCCCAATCCTACCCCAGCTATCCAAAGCGCCCACCAATCTAGTGGATTCACCGTTTGAATTTGAGGCGGATCCAATGGCGCTAAAAGTAAGCAAGCTAGAAAAGCTTTCCAAGAAGGCTCAAGGCGTGAAATCCATTCTGGATATAGAGGATGGATACACCGACTTGGCCGTGACTCTGCCAGATCAGTTTAAGATGCCACATATTGACCGCTTTGACGGTTCTAGAGATCCTATGGTGCACCTGTGGCTGTTTTCGGATATCTTAAGGTCAATGGGCCTCTCCAGATTACAGAAGCTTTCACTATTTGGCCGGACCTTGCCGGGTGTAGCGGCTATTTGGTATGCGAAGCTGGAGAACTCTGTTAAGAGGAACTGGGAAGAGATGGTTGAGGCCTTCATAGCTTAATACTCCTACAACACGCAGATCGAGGTCACAACTCGTGATCTCGAGACAACCAGGCAAGAGTCAAAGGAGAGCTTCTCCAATTTTGTGACCCGTTGGAGGGCTAAAGCCTCGATGATGACCATTAGGCCGGTTGACAAAGATCAGATACGGATGGTTGTGCGCAACCTCCAACCCAAGCTCATGCAAAAGATGATCGTCCTCCCCCTACCCACCTTTGCAGATTTACATGAGATCAGGGTGCAGATCGAGGACGTAATGAAACAAGGTCTGATTGACCATGAAAGAGAACAGTCCAAGAGGGCATTCAATCGCAGTACGAATGCAAGCACAAGCAGTGCTGCAGCTGCCAGAATTTCAGATGTCGGAATGGTCACCACCACCACTCTAAAAACCCTTGCAACTACACCCTTTACCGGTGCGCCCAGAAGTAGCTCGCAAATAACTAGGTACACACCCCGAGGCCAAAGAACCTTCACCCCACTATACATGCCTTTGTCCAAAGCTTTGGGGGTTTTGATCAAGAAAGGGCACTTGAAGCCCCTAGAGTCGCGGCCCTTACCAGAAAAGCTTCCTCCCTCCCATAACCCGGCAAAGTACTGCGCCTATCACCAACAGCATGGTCACAAAACCGACCAGTGCTTTCGATTACGTCATGAGATTCAGGATCTCATTGACAATAGGGTGATCATGCCTCCGGAGAAGCCGAATGTCACAACCAACCCTCTCCCACCACATAACCAAGCTCCACCTCCCAAACGCATTAATCTAATCCAAACCTCGGTCATTCCTTATGATCCGAGCATATATATCACCCCTTGCCACCTACCCAAGCCGGAGGTGTTCATTCCTGACAGCACTAACTTGTGCATGTTAGACATCTCCCAAACCCAACTTGAACCTGTGGTGGTGACTACTGAAGGTAGAATTGGGACGACTGTTAAGGCAGATGGTAATGAGGATTTAGGGCCTGAGGGGTCTGCAAGCTTTGTATACAACCCGAGTGATTACATTACTTCAATAGGCCAGATTAAGCCGAGTGCAGAGCTGCCGGTTGGGGCAGAGATTTGTGTAGTTCGAGAGGATGGACCTAATCAGGGGCTAGATGACCTAGCGGAATTGGAAGAGGACATAGCCAACCTTCAATTTTTCAATGAACAGGATCCGGCGGACGTGACTATCAACTGGTTCAACTTGGAAGGGTCAGCGGAAGCTACTGGGTGGCTCAACGATGAGCCGGATGTTATTGAGCAGCCTCAGCCAGAACGGGGTCCGTCAGAGATGGAGACATTAGCAGTGGCCGGAATGGCCGGGAATCAGAATGGACCGCCAGAGAGCACCGGTGTTAAGAATTTTGCTCGGGATCAGAGCATTTTGAGTACAGAAGATACTGAGTAGCAGGCTGGACTGAAACAGTTTGAACAGGAAAAGATCGAAGATTTGGAAAGGGCTAGAAAGGCCAAAGCCCCCGTGGGGACGAAATGTGCTGTGAGCAGAAGAACGGAAGGTGCTGCGTGCACAGGAACAATTGTAACAGAACCGGATAACTGCTTGTCGATGGCCGACGGTATGTGCTGAGAAGACGACGACTTGTGTCTTGCCCACATAGATGAAGATTGGGAACAAAACTAACCGGATGATACCTGGTATGTGGGAGAGGTGGACCACATGACCAAGAGTGGGCGGTATTTCAAGCCCCCACACCTGGATCAACCAGAGGCGTCCGGGAAGGACAAGGAGGCGGAGAGGCAGAAAGAAAAACTACTCGAGGAGGAGGCTGTACTGAAACAGCTTAAGAAGATACAGGCAGACATCTCTATCTGGGGACTGCTCATGGCCTCAAGAGTTCATAGACAGGCTATCCTTTCTGCAATGGACAAGGCCAAGCTATCAATCGATACCACGCCTGAGCAGTTGGTGGGACTGGTCTTTCCGAGAGGAGCTTCCCCGACGTTGACCTTCACTGACAAGGAACAGTCGCCTGAGGGCTTAGATCACAACAAACCTCTCTACATCTCTGTTGAGTGTAGAGAAAAATGGATACCAGTAGTTCTTGTCGACACAAGATCTGCTATCAACGTGTGTCCATCGAGGACGGCATATGTAATCGGGTTGAAGCCCGTGGATTTTATGCCTACTGCCCAGGTGATTCGGGCATATGATAATACCGGCAGAGAAGTGATGGGGACTGTGCAGATTCGGACTCAGGTTGGTCCAGGACAACACGATATTGACTTTCATGTCTTGGACATTCCTGCAACCTTTAATCTACTCCTAGGGCGGCCGTGGCTGCACCAGGTGAAGGCGGTCTCCTCCACCCTACATCAGATGTTGAAGTACCCCCACGGGAAGGGGATGGCTATAGTTTTTGGGAATTCTTCAATCCATCCCCCGCCAGAGGTTTCTACGCCAGTTCTGGAGATCGAACATGGCACGGAGGATGTGTTTTTATCAGGGTTCACCCTAGCCGAGGCCCGGGTTGTACAGAACATACTGGCTATTGACGAGGGGATATATGTCAGTGCACAGTCTGTGTACCTCATGAACAAGCTCCAGCACATCCCCGGGATGGGATTAGGGAGAAGTGGCCGAAAAGGCGTAGCAGCATTGGCCGAAGTGCCGCATAACCCACATACCTTTGGTTTAGGTTATCTGCCTACCAAAGAGGATTGGGTGAGGAAGGGAAAGAGATGGCCGGAAGGGCCAGAGCAAAGCAGGCCGGGAAGCCTTATGAATTGGTGCACCGGCCTATCCAAGGCACCCTGAACGGACGCTTTGTTCGAGAGGGGGAGGACTTTCCGTTCTGCGGCTTCCCAGAGCCATGGCTAAACGCAGAAAGGCGGCGGTTGCCGGGATTTGAGATTTTCTTTGACTTGCAATTGTCTGGGGATGATGTTGTCGAGGAGCAAACAGACCCACCAGCTGAGGTTGAACAGTGCAAGAAGGAGGATTTCGAGAGTGCAGAGTTTGAAATGGGGATAGCACTGGCTTGTCTACTTTTAGATCCTCCGATCGTACATGAGTGCTTGGGGGATAACTTCTCGGTGTCCATGATCAGGAATGAAATGGCTGCGAGCCCATCTTCAAACATTCTGGATGCATCCATCGCACCCTCCCTCGTCTGGCAGTACGAGGAGGGCTTTTTATTGAGCAGCACCAGGTCAGGTAGTGAGCTAGAATCTGATTCCACTGAGTCTGTGGAGTCGGAATCAGGTTCCAGCTCGTCTGAGTCTGAGTCCGGTATTCTTGGGGGTGACAACCCGAATGCTATAGTCCTGTCTAGGTCGTCTTTTTCTTTTTCCTTTAAGTCTGTTGTAACAGAGGAATCAGGCGATTTGAAAGTGATTAATGAGAATGGAATGGCTGTGGCTTCCGAGTACCTTTCTGTACCCTTAATTTATTGCATTAATCAGGATTTTCAAAATTTCGATGAAAACGATGACGAAGAAATTCCTCCGGCTTTGAAATTTTTGTTTGATCAAGAGCAGGAGAAGTTTGTAAAACCCTTGGTTGATGAAATCACCCAAATTAATGTTGGTACTGAGAAGGACCCACGGCTGGTCCAGATCGGGTCCACGTTGTCTTCGGAGGAGCGCGAGCGCTTAGTCGCTTTGTTAAAAGATTTCAAAGATGTTTTCGCGTGGTCCTATGAAGACATGCCTGGAATCGATCCTGAGATTGTACAGCACTGGATCCCTCTTGACCTAGAGGCCCGACCCGTTAAGCAGAAACCCAGAAGGATCCGCCCGGACTGGGCCCTCAAGATTAAAGAAGAGGTCACCAAGCAAATTGACGCAGGGTTCCTGTTGGTATCTGAATACCCAACTTGGTTGGCCAATATAGTTCCAGTGCTGAAGAAGGACGGCAGAATTCGGGTATGTGTGGACTTCAGGGATTTGAACAAAGCCAGTCCGAAGGACGACTTTCCTCTGCCGCATATCGACGAATTAGTGGACTTCACTGCGGGACATGCGTTGCTCTCATTCATGGATGGGTTTTCCGGCTACAATCAGATTCTGATGGCACCCGAAGACCGAGAGAAGACTGCTTTCACCACGCTGTAGGGAACCTATTGTTATAGGGTGATGCCTTTTGGGCTAAAGAATACTAGGGCTACGTATCAACGGGCTGCGACCACAATTTTGCATGACATAATCCATAAAGAGGTTGAGGTGTACGTGGACGACATGATTGTCAAGTCCAAAGAAAGAGAGGGCCACTACACTGCCTTGCAGAAATTCTTCCAACGGATCAGGGAGTATCGGCTGCAGCTGAATCCTCAGAAATGTACGTTTGGTGTTACAGCAGGGAAAATGCTGGGGTTCTTGATCACACAGAGAGGTATCGAAGTCGATCCTTCCAAAATCAAGGCCATCTTAGAAATGCCACCACTGAGGACTGAAAAGGAGGTGCGAGGCTTTCTGGGTAAAGTACAATTCATAAGACGGTTTATTACAAAATTAACCTTGACTTGTGAACCACTCTTTGGTCTCCTGAAGAAAGGAACAAAGTTCCAATGGGACGGCTGATGCCAAGTTGCTTTTAAACAAATCAAGCAATAGTTACAGAACCCACCTGTGTTGTCACTGCCTGAGCCGGGGAAACCGTTGATTCTGTATCTTTCAGTGACTGAAACTACAATAGGCTGCATGCTTGCACGGGAGTTTGAGGACAAAGTGGAGAGGGCTATCTACTACCTGAGTAAGAAAATGTTGGATTACGAGACCCGCTACACTTCGCTGGAGAAGGCTTGTTTGGCCTTGGTATGGGCTACCAAGAAGCTGCGGCACTACCTGTTAGCTCACTCTGTAATGCTGGTTTCGAGATTAGATCCCATCAAATATCTTTTCGAGAAACTGGCACTTACGGGTAGGCTAGCCCGTTGGTTGCTTCTGCTTTCCGAATTTGATCTGAAGTACATGACGCGCAAGTCAGTAAAAGGGAGAGCGGTAGCGGAGTTCCTAGCCGATCACCCAGTTGAAGGGGATGAAGCAGTCGAGTACCTGTTCCCAGACGAGGCCATTCTGCATGTCGAAGAAGAAACTTGGATGATGTACTTTGACGGAGCGTCAAATCAATACGGGTATGGAATAGGGGTGTTGCTAATAGCACCCAACAATTCCCGCATACCTCTGGCATTCAAACTCCGGTTCAGAGGGTCAAACAATAAGGCAGAATATGAGGCATGTATTGCTGGTTTAGAAGCTGCTCTAGAACTAGGGGCAAAACGGTTGGATGTCATCGGGGACTCGAACCTTGTTGTATCTCAAGCTAAAGGAGATTGGAAAGTTAAAGAAGAAAATATGAGAATCTACCACCAGACCTTGGACGTGCTAATTCCTCGGTTTGAGAAGCTGAATTTCGCTCATCTGTTAAGAGAGAACAACAGGTTCGCAGATTCATTAGCAACTTTATCTTCCATGATAGACATCCCTTTTGGAGTCCGGATGCGTCCGATCATCATTGAACATAAATTCGTGTTGGCTTATGAGCTGATTGCTGCCATAGATGAAACACAAGATGAGAATTCCTGGTATTATGATGTCTGGAACTTCTTAGAAAAAGAGGCGCATCCACCAGGGGCAAATGCCAAAGATAAGAGGGCAATTCGAAGAATGATTGCTCAGTTCATCGTCTGCGGGGGTAAACTGTACAAGAGAGGTCATCTCGGGATGCATAAACTGTGTGTTGATACTGAAGAATCCAAGCGTCTGATGGAGGCCATCCATGGAGGAGAGTGTGGAGCGCACATGAACGGGGTGATGCTAGCCCGGAAAATCCTTAGACACGGTTATTACTGGTCCACCGTGAATGAGGATTGTATTGGCTTTGTTCGGCGATGCCACAAATGTCAGATCCATGCAAACCGCATGAACATTCCACCGTCGAAGCTGTACAACATGACTTCGCCATGGCCGTTTTAAGTCTGGGGGATTGATGTAATTGGGGCTGTCACTCCGAAGGGGTCCAACGGGCATGAGTACATTCTCGTAGCGATAGATTACTTCACGAAGTGGGTTGAGGCCCAATCTTATGCAGTGTTGAAGGCTTCGCATGTTGCAAAGTTCATCAGAAACAACATCATCTGTCGTTACGGGGTTCCGAATGAGATTATTTCGGATAATGGTTCTCACTTCAAGAAGGAGGTGATTGACTTCTTGGAGAAGTATATCGTGGCTTTTCATAAGTCATCTACATATCGACCGCAGACCAACGAAGCAGTTGAGGCCGCCAACAAGAATGTCAAGCACATTCTGCAAAAGATGGTGGAAACCTACCGGGACTAGCCAGATAAGTTGCCATTTGCTCTGTGGGGCTACCGGACTTCAATTCGAGCTTCTACTGGAGCAACTCCATATTCCTTGGTTTATGGGATGGAGGCTGTTCTACCTATCAAAGTTGAGGTTCCGTCATTACGGGTACTGGCTAAGTGTCAGATAGCTGAGGCAGATTAGCAGCAGAGCAGGTTCAAAGAACTCATGTTGTTTAACGAGAGAAGGCTGAAAGCACTGTATCATGTTCAGGGTTATCAACGAAGAATTGTCAGGGCTTTCAATAAGAAGGTTAAGTCCAGGAATTTGAAAGAAGGAGATTTGGTGCTCAAAAACAACCGAGCTCCCATCCATGACCCTAGGGGCAAGTTCAGACCCAATTGGATTGGCCCTTACATCATCAAGTCTATCTGGTCAGGTGGAGCTATCGTTTTGATGGACCTAGATGGCCTAGAGTTCTCCCAACCGATCAACATGGACAAGTTGAAGAAATATTATCCCTGAGAGGCTCGCTAGGCCGAAAACCCGAAAGGGCAACCTAGGCAAAAGTTAGAGCATAAAAAATTTGAAATAATAAAAACTGAGCTCGCAAGGTTGAAAACCCAGAAAGGGCGGCCTTGGCAAAAGTTAGAGCACAAAAGGAGAGTGTTAATACACGAGCAAACCTGAGCCGAACTACGTAAGGCTTGATTCCCATCCTTGGAATACGTAGGCAACTTCATTCTGAAGTCCAGCCATAAACACTTCCCCGATTAACTTTGTCCATGTGATCATGTTTGGTCATCTTCGTATTTTCTGCATTCAAGAGCTCGGTTGTGATCTCCAGTGCAGTGCTATTCAGACTGGGGGCAACTTTGCAGTTGCTGGATCTGGGGTTGTACATCTCAGTGATAGATCTCGGGCGTGTCCAGTTTTGATCCATATCGAAAATGGTTTTAAAAAGTTTTAATAAAAGTTGATTTTGCTCAAATTAATCTTTTTACAACTTAGACCATTTTTGGACCAAACGGAAAATTTTCAGTACCCATAACCTTCAATTACATTGATTTCAGTACAGAGTTCTCCTACTCTTGAATACAAATTGAAGTTACTTTTTATTACATTCATAAAGAAAACTTGAAAGTACTGATTAAAGCAAATAAATTCGGGGCATAGTCAGGTGTTCCTGCGTCCCCTCCCAGAGCTTGTGGAAGCCTCTGATGCCGAAGTAAGCCCAACCTGTGCCTCTTCATCAAGCTAAGCTATGCACTCATCAGAGAGACTGCAACTGAAAGTAGAAGCGGGGGCCAAAAGCTCTCTCGTCCTCCATGCTGTGGCATACCGAGCTAGCTGTGCGCCTCAAACTGGAAATGCAGCAGGGTACTCTATCCCTTCCTTTGGGCAAGTCTGATCATGTCCGAATTGGCGCTGGAGTCGGAATGGAAAGTAACGTACACAGTGTGTCAGCCCGATCAACTGAATCCTGGGCTGGCGAGTCATGCTATAGCTCATCGCCGGTAGATTAAGCCAGGGGCAGCGCCAAGCAATGTCAAGAGCAGTCAAACTGCACATCCATTCGTACAACCATCCCTCATCCGGGGCATCGACTAGACGTCGCCGAAAGAAATAGCCGCAAGCTGAATATGCTGGGCATGAGTCCACAACTTTCAACTTATCCATCGACCATATCTGAGGAGGGATGAAAAATGAGAGATTAAAGAATAGAGAAGCGTACGTTGAGAGAAAAGTAAGAAAAGGGTTTCGAGAGAAAAACTAAGCCTGAGGGCCGAGTGATGTGAGAAATATATGTGAGATGGGGTGGGAAACATTACCTGCAGCAGTAGTGGACTCCCCGCGAATCTAGTCGTCTCTCGGCGATGGAAAGCGTCCAAACCCATCAACGTCTCAGCTAGTGTCATCGCAATACAGCTCTTGCCCTCTTTCAAGCCTTCGGTAACCTCAATCAAATGGGCGCTAAACCCACCGATGCCTGGGGCAAGCAAGAAATATGACAACATGTACAAGCAAAGCGCATGTTGCCGAAAACCCTGCCAGTCATGGTCGCCGCGGTCGCCGGCATCAGAAAACCGACGAACCAAACTCGGAATGTCCAGCATTCCGTCACAAATCAATGACCGAGCATCATGCAAAGTAAACCCACACATCCATCCTAAGGCTTGGACGTGGCCGAAGCGGAACTGGGGCAAGATTTCTTCGTTGCGCTCTGATTCCATCAAAACTTGGAAATCTTCGATGGTGAGACATATCTCTTGTCCGCCAAAGCTAAAGACGTGTCTTACCGAATTCCAAAACCTTGCCGCGGCATAAAGGAACGGAAAACGCAGCGGGGTGCGACTCAACGTGAATAGTGCATTTATGCCGAAGCCCCAGAAATTCAACTTTTCCGAGCCATCCAAGTTGGCAATCCAATTTGTGAGATTTTGGACAAGAAATGCTTCCATTTTAGTGCAAAACTGAGTTAGAATGAGGGAACTACGAAGCTGAAACCTTTATGGAGGATAAGGCACTATTTGGAGGATAGGTGTCAGAAAACTGGAGGTCCCCAGGCCAAGTGTTCGACCAACCATTTTTCTAGTCGGCCAGCTAGTTTTTCTGGTCTGCAGAGCAAAAAATTGGTCGGCAGCCCTCTTTACTGGTCGGCCATGTACAAAAAAGTGGTCTGCAGCTTTTTCTTGTCTCCAAAAGAGAGTCTAGCCTTCCTGTGTGCTGAGAGTGCTCGAGGTCTGAGTTTACCTCTGTTTCGGATGCGTTCCGTCGCTTTATTGTCCAAAATGCATTTGCTTATCGAGTTGTTAAGTTTTGCTTATCAAGTTGTTAGGTTTTGCTTATCGAGTTGTTGCTCTTTGATTATCGAGTTGTTGCTCTTTGTTTATCGAGTTGTTGCTCATTGCTTATCGAGTTGTAAACTTGCTAAGGTTTTGTTGTTTCTTAGTGAGTTGAGTTGTTTTGTTTGTTACATTGGTTCACTACCTGACTTGGCAATACACGGTGTTCAATTTCCATTCAATCTCATTTTTTTGTGCAAAATGGTGCGATGCGATGCATAGAATACAAATACAACACTTTTTGAACAAAAAGCTGTTTCATTCTATCATAGCTTCTTTTTTACAACATTTTACAACAGGGTACAAGTTTTGAAGAAAATAAAACTACCTAAGCTGTACAATGTGCTAAAACTACATGTAAAAAGAAAAATAAAGCAGGAACATCTGCATCAGTGATATCAAGCTCACGACCGAGAGGCCCTCTTCACCCTCTTCGGCTGAGCAGCCACTGCACCATCGCCGCCGGCACCACTATCTGAATCGGAGTCACCGTCCTCGGAATCCTCCTCGGCACCACCTCCGTCTTCAGAACCAAAACCGAAGTCATCATCCCTGCCTGCAGATGTCTTTGACTGTGGATGTGCTGACTACTCCTCCTCGCTGGACTCCTCGTCATATCTGACAGGTGCTCTACGTCCTCCTCGACTGCGAGTCGAGTCCTCTCTCATAGCTGCTCGAGAAGGCCTGGATGGCCCGGGCTGTGACAGTGGAACCTGAAAAGGGCAATTTGAATACATCAGCCAGAGTATGTATATCAGATGCAAATATGATCCATGGAATGTGTGCATGCAGATATGGTATGTGAATGTGATGTGTCAGATGTGCTTTATACATGCAATGAATCAATGCAGTGAAATATTCAGTTTCAGTATGTCATCAGAAGTATGATAAATACAAGGAAATTGAAAAGTACCAGAATGCCGGCGGCGTACAGCATCGTCTCCCTCCGCAAGACCATGCACTCGAGTGAGGCCACCACCCCGAGCAACCCCTTTGTATACTCTCTGGGAGGCTACAGATGCAAATTCAAGTCATCAATGAATGAATGAATGTCTAAATATCTGAGTGATAAATGAAAACTGCGGAGTATACCGGTGGTGAGTCAGGATCACTGACGTATCGATGATTGGGCAATGGAGGCTCTAGTGGAATCTGGTACGATGTCCCATACTGCCAGCCTATCAGCTCTGTCGGAAGATCTGGCCACCCAGCATACTGGCAAGTCGAGGGTATCTCTCTAACCCTCCCCCTCGATATGCTAGCCCTGCTAGTGGAAGGGATATCTGCAGCTCGAGCGCAACTCGATGATGGCATATCAGCAGCCCTCCTCGTAGGAGTACAGACACTTGTCAGTGGAGGCATCAAGTATGTATGGCGGTAGGTCCCATACTCCCCCTCCTCCAAGAATAGAACTGTGTCAACACCCAGCATAAGGTCGTCAACCTCCCGGGGGGTGAGGCTCTTCGTGGACCGCATGTCTAGTGGAGGCGGTGAGGGGATCTCTTGAATGGGGTTGCCCATTGTCTGGCACATGAAGCGGTCCCCGAAAAACCAAGCTCTGCTGACTGGTTTCTCAAACAAAACCCTATATCAGGAAGCGCCCCATGCCCCAGCGAACTGGAACTGAGAATATCCAGGCATCTCCAGCCAAGGCTGCCAAGTGATCTGCGGATAGCAAGTGCATAAACTGATTATATGTCATAAATATGCAAGATGAATCAAAGCTGAAAGCATGAAGAACTGAGAGTTTTGGTTTACCTCGGTCACCCGCACCGTGTCAAAGTACTGCCGAAGATACGACAGAGTCTCCCGAGGCCTGGACCGACACCGACTCTCAAATATGCGTGAATAAGGGATCTCGAGAGGTGCCTCGACCTCTAGCTCGGGGGCGAGCGTCGAGAAGTAGACATAAGCCCACAGCCGTGAAAAGCAAGATAGTGGCTGTCAGAATACAGAATGTACAGAAAATGTAGAATGTTGAGAGCAGAATGCAGAGTACAAAATGTAATATGTGCAACGTGTGCCGTGTGCAGTGTACAGATAATGAAAAGCAGAAATGTAAATCAAAAGGGCAGAATGTACCTCCCAGGCTCGCCAGTAGCCACCTACTATAGTCCCCCGCTCGCGGGAGGTCGCGCTCATGTACCAATAAATGGTAGCGAGGCCAGCGTCATCCCAATCATACTGACTGACCTGTGATAGGTCTACCAGAGCACTGAGCAGATAAAGCCTAATTGTGTTCCCCCTATCGAAGAATAGAGTGGTCCCGAGCAGGAACATCAAAAATCCCCGAGCATACTACTGTATGGCCTCAAAAGTCTCGGGCGTAGTCCTCCTATACTGCTCTGCAAACCAGGTGTACCTGACCCTGCCTGATGATTTGTCAATCGGCGGATGGGCTCCGAGCAGATACATCCAAGCCGCCTCCCACTCACCCATATCTGCATCGTACGGGATTGATCGGTCTGCCGCATCGAGGCCCGTTAGTATGGAAAAGTCATACGGGGTCATCGTCATGTCCCCGATGGCAGAGAAATGGAAGGAGTTGGTGGTGTCCCACCATTTCTCTACAAGTGCACCTAGAAGGGTCCTGCTCGCTGGATGACACGACAATCCCATACAAAACGGGCCAAACCCCGCCTCATCAATAATATGCCAAACAGCATCAGGGAGCTCCATATACCACTCCCTCGCAATAATCGACCCGTACCCCCATGTGAAGCGGGAAGATACCTGCGGGTAGAATGAACAAATGTAATCAGTCTCAACATTAAATCGAATGCTGTGTTATGAACTGTGTGTTCAGATTGAATAGTGTGTTATGTTATGAGCTGCGTGCAAATTAAACCGAATGCTGTGTTATGAACTGTGTGTTCAGATTGAACATTATGTTACGTTATGAGCTGCGTGCAAATTAAACCGAATGCTGTGTTATGAACTGTGTGTTCAGATTGAACAATGTGTTAGGTTATGAGCTGCGTGCAAATTAAATCGAATGTTGTGTTATGAACTGTGTGTTCAGATTGAACAGTGTGTTATGTTATGAGCTGCGTGCAAATTAAACCAAATGCTGTGTTATGAATTGTGTGTTCAGATTGAACAGTGTGTTACGTTATGAGCTGCGTGCAAATTAAACTGAATGCTGTGTTATGAACTGTGTGTTCAGATTGAACAATGTGTTATGTTATGAGCCGTGTGCAACATTAAATAGAAAACTGCGTTATGAACTGTGTTCAGATTGAGCAAAAACTGCGTCATGAACTGTGTGTTCAGATTGAGTAAAGACTGCATTATGAACTGTGTGTTCAGATAGAGCATACCCTGCGTTATGAACTGTGTGTTCAGATTGAGCAAAAACTGCGTTATGAACTGTGTGTTCAGATTGAGCAAAAACTACGTTATGAACTGTGTATTCAGATTGAGCAAAAACTGCGTTATGAACTGTGTATTCAGATTGAGCAAAAACTGTGTTATGAACTGTATGTTCAGATTGAGTAAACTTGCGTTATGAACTGTGTGTTCAGATTGAGCAAAAACTGCATTATGAACTGCGTGTTCACATTGAGCAAACCCTGCGTTATGAACTGCGTGTTCAGATTGAGCAAAAACTGCGTTATGAACTGGGTGTTCAGATTGAGCAAACTCTGCGTTATGAACTGTGTGTTCAGATTGAGCAAAAACTACATTATGAACTGTGTGTTCAGATTGAGCAAAAACTGCGTGATGAACTGTGTGTTCAGATTGAGCAAAAACGGCGTTATGAACTGTGTGTTTAGATTGAGCAAAATACTATGTTATGAACTGCGTGTTTAGATTGAGTAGTGTAATGTGCTGTGTGCCCAAAATGAGCGGTGTGCCGAAATGAGCTGTGTGCCCAAAATGAGTTGTGTGCCCAAACTGAGCCGTGTGCCTAAATGAGCTATGTGCCCAAATGAGCTATGTGCCCAAACTGAGTCGTATGCCCAAATGAGCTGTGTCCCCAAAATGAGTTGTGTGCCCAAATGAACTGTGTGCCCAAAATGAGCTGTGTGCCCAAACTGAGCCGTGTGCCCAAATGAGTTATGTCTCCAAAATGAGATGTGTGCCCAAATGAGCTGTGTGCCCAATGAACAGTGTCCTATGTTATGAGCTGCGTGCCAAGTGGACAAAATGTTGTGTGCAAGTTGTGTTCGAGAATGAACAGAAGTACTGTGTCAGAACGAGCAGATAGAATACATGGTGAAAGCATGAAATGTGCAAGAAATGCAAAATACGTTGCAGAAAATGTAAAAAGTGAAGTACGTACCTCTCGCGCATGATGAGATAGGTGGTATTCAGGCTCCCGTAGTAATAGGTCTGCGGGCGCCGGTCGCGCGAAGTCCGTGAAACGATGGAATGTGCTAGGAGGTAGGATGTGCTCCCGCGGGTAGTACTCCTCCGGGTCGAATGGCCGTATCCTCGGTGACAACGGTATAATGTTGGGCTCATCCTCTACTCTCGGAGAGCCTCCGCCATACGGAATATTGTCAGCCATCTGAAGAAATCTGCAAAAATGAGTGGAATGAGCCAAAATTGCAAAAAGTCAACAAAAGTCAACTCTCGGGAAGAGAAAAAGTCAACAAAAGTCAACGCCCAAGAAAAGGTGCTAAACTTCGAGACAAACATACCTCAAGTGGTGAAAATGGAGGAAGAAGCTCCGAAAACAAATTCTAATCGATTCAAAACGATGATAATCGAAAGTTTTCGCAAAACAACTTCGCGTGAGGTGTTGGAAAACGCGTATAAAGTGCAGATCTGAGAGGGAAAAGGGTCTAGAAGCAAAGGAGAATGTGTTTCGGCCTTGTGTTTGTGAGCAAAAGTGATTTAGAGTTGTGTACTTAAAGATCCAGCCTTGAAATGACAAAACTGTCCCTGTTTTCATAAACTGGTCGGCCGACCAGTTTTTTTTCTAGCTGGCCGACCACTTAGGTGGTCAACAACTAGTCGGCCATTGTTCTAGGTGGTCAGCCACCCTCCTGGGTGGTCTCCAAGGTCCCATTGTCCTCCCTTTGTGTTTTGGTGATGATTGGAGTCCTCGGCTCTCGAGAAAGTGCAAGGAAAGTACACTTTTCGGCTCAAAATTGTCCTCGCGGGAATTTCAATTCAAGTCTTCGATGCGTGGCTCATCATTACTCGTCAAGAGCAAGGTGTATCCTTTTGAGTACTTTGTGACCCCTCTGGGAGGTAAATTGGAGGTTCAGGTTTATATGCTCGCGTTAAGACTTGTATCTCCTTTTTCAGTATTCTGCTTCGAACGTACTTTTGGAGTTGCACATTTCAAATACATCTTTATGCACACCACTTGTTGCATTGTAATGCACATCACTTCTTGCATTGTTATGCACACCACTTGTCGCATTGTTATGCACATTTCTCTCGTATTGTCAGGCACACTTTCTTTGCGTTGTCACGCACATGTTGCTCGCATTTGTTTTGCACATTCCTTTTGCATTGTTATGCATTTCATCGCATTGTTATGCGTCACACTTAGGTTGCATTGTCAAGCACCCCTTCCACTCGCATTGTTATGCATAACACTTAGGTTGCATTGTCATGCACCCCTTTCACTCGCATTGTTATGCGTCACACTTAGGTTGCATTGTCATGCACCTCTTTCACTCGCATTGTTATGCACACTCTTTACTTGCATTGTCACGCACGTTCTACTTGCATTGTTACGCACTTTTCACTTGCATTACTACGCACCTTTCCATCGGCATTGTGTATGCACGCGTTTATCTCGCATTGGAATTGTACCATGATGTAGCGTTGAGCATGTGCTTCTTACTATATTGTACCTGTTGAGTTTCTTTCTTTTGCAGGCACGATATTGTATGTACAGTTCATTTGAGGCTGGTGCGACCAGACGGTATTGTATTTACTCCGCATGAGGCACAGTGAGAATTGTATAATTTTCTTACATCCTTTCTGCATGTAATGTAGTTTGGTTCATATTCGCCTACTTAAACTGTTGCATTTATTGTGTATAATTGCTTCATTACAGCTTTCTTTGCATGATCATAAGTTATGTTTGGCTTTGTGCATCTCATTTGCATCTTGCCCCTGCCTACGGGCACATCTCTTTGTTATCTTGCCTGTTTGTCTAAGTCTTCGGCCTCGTTAAAAATGGGTCGTCTCTGGGCTTTAACATTCACTCCCATCACTTATGACTTCCGAGTTCTGTCAAAGAGGGGCAACTGTAGACACCCCATTTTGACCGACCTTAAGACTCAGACGTCATCGATTGAGCGCTCTGTGATTGTGCATGTTGTGCTTGTTTCGAGTTTCCGGAGTTTCGGTTGGGTGCCTTGCCTCCGGGCCTCTGAACTCTTTGTGCTTTGACTCAGTTCGCGGACCAAGCCTTGTTTCTCTTCCTTGGAGGGAAGGAGTGGTCTTGTAGACCACCTTTTTGTGGTCGTAGACCATTTTTCATGGTCATAGACCACTTTTCGCGTTTGGAGACCAGTTTCCGATTTTCGGAGCCTTTGGCCGCGTGGCTTGACTTGGGACCGCTTAACGTTCTCCGTTTGGTGTGGTTTTTGAACCATACCTTGTTGCCTCTGCCTAGAGGGACACTGTGGTCCGGGAGACCACTTTTGTGGTTGTAGACCACTTTTGTGGTTGTAGACCACTTTTGATGCCCGTAGACTAGTTTTTGAGGCTTTCGGCCTCGTGCCTTGCCTCCCGAACTTTCGTCACACATCCGTTTTGGTTTGTTTTTGGTACAAACCTTGTTTTCCTTGTTTGGAAGGTGGTACAAGGGTGGGAGACCACCCTTGGAGACCACTTTCCTCCCCGCCAGCCAGTTTTTTGGTCAGGAAACTGGTTTTCTTGGTCTTTGGGCTACCTTTTCTGGTCAGCCACCACACCACTGCATTGTTTTCATGCTGCTGACCATCTCCCACCATGGCCGACCAGTTTTCTTCTTGGGAGACCACTTGTAGTGGTCGGCCGACCACTTCAAGTAGCTGGCCGACCACTTCAAGTGGTTGGCTGCTTTTCATCACATTTTTGGAGATATTTTCATCCAGCTGGCACAGCTGGAAGGCACTAAAGCCATCCTCCATACACATGTATGGAGGGATGGCCTTGGACCCTAAGCTTGTCCAACAAGCTTGAGTTTGGTTCTCTATAAGAGAGAACCTCCCCCCTCCTCCTCCAGGTTCAGTTCTTGAGGCTTGAGAGTTATACATACATACTTGTATCTATCTTGCATCTTCCTTTCATTTTTGTGCTTTAAAGTGTAATTTTATCATACTTTAACACACAAACACACACTCAAACACCATACTCTTGGAGCTGAGGTCCCTTGAAGTTGATTTTGAAGTTTTTGGACTAGTTTTGGTTCAAAACGTGTGCTGGAGTTGCAGCTTTGAAGGTAATCATCAAGGGTGAGTTACTAGCCCTTTAATCCTTTGTTTTGCTTAAGCTTTTAGACCTATTTTCACGGTGTTTTAGACTTAACTTCCTACTGCAAAAAGTTCTATTTTTCAGTCCTTAAAATGTTTGTTTAAGTTCACTTTTGTGTTGGGGGTGGTTTACCCCTTCTTCGGCCTTGTTAGGCCTTGTTTTGAGCCATCCCTTTTGGCTCTTGTTCTAGCCTTTGCATGACCTTTCTACCACTGAAATCCAGAGGGTTTTCAGTGGTGGAAAGGTGGTTTTGGGGTCCCAAATAGGAGAGGGTCATCCCCTTTCCTTGTATTTTGAATACTTGCTTCATATGCCTCATGTTTGAGCATGTTTATTAAGCTTGTGTTGGCTTGTTCTTAGCATGTATTTGGGGATATTTTGAGATGGCATGCCACTGTTTTTGGTTGTCTTAATCACCTCATGCATGCTTAATACACTTGTAGTGTAAATTTCATAAACTAGTCT
This sequence comes from Camellia japonica, assembly GCA_030407325.1. Lineage (NCBI taxonomy): Eukaryota > Viridiplantae > Streptophyta > Magnoliopsida > Ericales > Theaceae > Camellia > Camellia japonica. The sequence goes on from JAPPVO010000019.1 coordinate 183,299,029, forward strand.
TGTATGCTTCATGAAGTAGCATGTCTTTCTAGCTTATGTTGACTCTATTTCAGTAGGTTTTTGGTGTTGTTTTAACATGCCATAACTCTGTTAAGGTTGGGTTTGATAGACCCATGAATGCTCCATGCACTTGTAGTGCAATTCCATGAATTAGCCTAATGTGTGTCATGCTTTAGACTATCTTTCTAGCATGATTTTGGCTTAACTTTGAGAAGATTTTGTCCATGTTTTGGCATTCTTTGGCTCTGATTTGTGTTGTTTTGGCCATGCATGACTTGCTTTGTATAGCCATGGTTCAATCTAGCTTGTTAGCTTTGTGTATCAAGTCCACTAGCATGCATTGCTTGACCTATTCCCATGATTTGGCATCATTCGTCATGTGATTTCAGTCCATGTAATGTTTCCATGCACTTGCATTTGTCACTCATTCAATGCGTTGGAGGGTTGGTCCTTTATGTCTTAAACATGAACCATTGCGTATGCCTTCATGCCTAAGCTTGCAAGCTATCATTTCAATGTGTTTTTGGGATTATTTTGCCATGATATAACTCTAATTTTTGTTGGTTAAGTCATCTCATGCTTGGTCTTGGTAGGTGTAGTGTAATCCACCTTATTTGCCTTGCATATTCCATGCCTTATGCCCTTCATGCTAGCGTATTTTAGCTTTGGTCCTTGCATGTTTTAGTATCATTTTGACATGTTCTAGGACTATTTTGGGTTGCCTTGACCATATGCCTCATGAATTGCATAGTTGTAGTGCAATTGGTTCATGCATTTATGCCATGTATTGCATGCCCCCTTTGTAATCCTCTTTACTAGCCTTATGCTTTAAGAACCCTAGCATGCTATACTTGTATTGTTTGGGTGATTTGGCATCATTTCTTACCATATTTCAGAGCCTTTAGTGTTGTTACACTTCCATGTTTGTCACTCCTTAATCACTCTTGAGAGTTGTGCTCTTATGCCTAGTTGATGGGCCAATGCATGTGCATGCTCTATTTTGCATTTCATGCCTCTTATTTCATCATTATGGCCACTGATTTGGGTATGATTGAGGTTTGTCCATTTTGGTTTAAGTCCATTGAGCATGTTTGCTTTCATGTTATTTGCATGCTTACATTGTCATGTTGTTGCATGCTTATATTGCCTTGCTTTATGTGTGCATGCATTGGCCTTCTTTGCATGTCATTAACTTTGTTATGTTGATCATGTTACATTGCATTAAGTATGCCATGTTATTCATTGCATATTTGCATGCTTAATGTTGCATTGCATTATGTATGCCATGTTATTTGTGGCATTTTGTTTGGAATAAATGTTAGTCCAAACACGGGAAACGATGGGCATTTCATACTTGAAGTGATGAAACGTGCCTTAATTCCCGGTCGCCGACGCTCTTGATCATTCATGATAGACTTCTAGGCTTTATGTGATTATGTGTGCATTCATTTCATATTGAATTGTGCAACTTCGCCTCTCGGCCATCATGCATCGAGATACGTGATTAGTGGCTCGAGGGTCGAGAACCGCACTCCCTTGAGCTTATGAAATGATAGGGAGGGTGGTTGTGCACACATATCTTGCAAATACATTGCCATGCTCTTTCTTGCTCTCTGTTGCAGCAAACTGGAGAAGTGCAGCAAAAACTGGCCGACCAGCTAGAAAATTAGCTGGCTGACCACTTTTTCTGGTCTGTAGCAACAAAAAGTGGTCGGCCAGTGGCTGGAAGCATCAACAACTGGTCGATAGCCCTCCCACAGGTCCCCAAGGTGAGTTAGAAGCTTTCTGGAGCTTGGTGCAAGGTTCTGAGAACAATTGCAAACAGAGGCAAGTTGGGGCATCACAACGGATTTCCGAACGAGGCGACCGGGCATGCATGCACTCTTCTCCCCCTGAAGGCCTCATTGCTTTACTGCTTTACTTAGCTAGTTTACGCTTTGGTTTCTACTTAATTAGTTAATGCGTTTAACTATTCAATTTGTGTTGTAATAGCTTAATTAACTAACTTGTTAGTTAATTGGTTTTGTGATGTAAAATTAGCTTAGATTAGCTAGTTAGCTTCTTATTCGGACCCTCCGTCGAGAGGGCCAACTGTTGTAATAAGTGTGCGTGTGTATGATGCATGTCTTCCAACCTCCATTTGTTTCTCCCTTTTACTTAACCGTTTACGATGGTTAGTTTTAGGGAATATTTTGTTTAGCATACCCTATGCTTTGCATGCGTGCATCATTCATCTGTATTGCATGCACCGGGCTCGGTGCATCATACTAATTGCGTTAATTGTATTTCCATTCCAAGTTGAATACATGTACCAAGTTGCATTTCATATGCCATCTTAGAATAGTCGAGCCTATTTTAGTTGCATTCTTGCATGTGTTGCATTAGCCATCTTAACATGAACTAGGATCATGCATGATTTCTAACTAGTTCTCTGTTTTGGCTCGGAGTACACTATGAGTGTTTACGCTTTAGCGTACTGCATGAGATGTGTATGTTGGCATGTTTAGCATGCTTGCCATGAGGCTAACTGCTTATTTGATTAACTGTCGGAATGCCTGTGGGTGAAGGTTGGATTGCTTGAATTGGAACAATTCATTGAAATCCCCGATTTACCTTACTTGCGAGTAGCAAACTTCAAATCATTTTCAAACAAACGAACATGCAACGTTTTGTTCCAACTTAGGCGATCTAGTCTATACTTGTATGCTGTGCGCATCACATAGTAATTCTAGGTTAATAACCGGAATAAGAACACATGTGTTTTCAAAAACAAAATATCATGCTTAGTACAGGCCGATCTTTGATCGGGCGAGCGGGGGTGCTCATTGCATGACCTTCCCCTCTCGTTCCCAAGTTCCCAAGCTGAGGCAACTTTGGTGATGACGAACATGTGGCCATAGGCACGAGTCAGGGTTTCCTAAATTCCCCCAAAATAAAATATTTAGGTGGCGATTCTGTATCTAGCAAAGCAGTCCATGTTTGGCACTTCTTTATAAAAAATTAGTTTTCCAAAACGATTTGCCGGATTTGGACTCTTTGGTGATTTATCAGTTTCACATTGCACTTTGTGAGATTAGATTTAGAACCGTGACACGAGTCCGAACTGTGGTAGCTAGACAACAAAACGGATTTCACGCCCTCGCAGGCGTGGAGCTGGGGAGTTCTCGGGGGCGGTCCACACTGGCCACTAGTGCCCTTTTTGTAGATATTTTGTTAATAGCTATTCCATCTATTAGCACAAGTGTCTCCATCTCCCAACACGTGTATGGAGGGATTTTCTTCAGCCTAAAGCATGTTTTTCTAGATATATGGGGTCTCTTCTCCCATTTTTAAAGGTTAGAAATTTTGGAGCAAAAATCTCTCTCTCTCTCTCTCTCTTGCAAATTTGTGCACATTAACCCAGTTATACTACACTTTTGCCTACACTTTCTTAACCAAAGTTGATCATCTTTGAGCTGAGGTTTCTTGAATCCTTCTTGGAGCTCTTGAAGGTGGTTTTGGCTTGAATCAACGCCTAAAGTGGATCTTTGCTTCAAGAGGTATACTACTTCCCTTTTAAGCTTTCTTTATTTACTTATTTCTCTATCTCTTTCCACTGTTTTTGGGCTGTTTTGGGGCCATAAAAAGCTCTATTTTTGTAGGTTGAAATTGGTGTTTTAGTCCATTTAAGGTTAGGGGGGTACCTCACCCTTTTTCATTCCTTACTTGTAAGGCTTTTCCACCTTTGTTTCCCACCTTCAAATTATCTTTTTTTGGGATTTTGAACACTGAATTTGAGAGTTATTTCAGTGATAAAAATCATGTTTTGAAGTCTAAAATTGGAGGGGATAGCCTCCCCTCCTTGTGTCTAGTTTGCTAGCCTAGTTAGCTCTATGTGTTAGCTTTATTTTCTAGCCATTGGTAGCTTAGTTCTAGCATGTTTTAGGCTCTATTTTGAACAATTTTGCCTATGTTTTTGGCTATTTATTGCATTTGAGTCTTGTTTTGCATGCCTCTAGTGTAATAGTCCTCACAAGCTTGGTGTTTTAGGCCATTAGACACCCCTTGTTTGAGTTGATTGCCATGTTTTAGTGCTTTTCTCACTTGATTTCAGCACTTATAATCTCTGCAATCTTCCTCATTTCTTTACTTTTTATTTTCTTTGAGGGTTGTTTCAACCTTAGGATAGTTTAAGCTTGAAATTGAGATTCATTGCTTAATGGTTTAATCCTCTTTTGGGGGTTCATTACCAACAGCATGACACCTCTCTCTTGCCTTAAACTACCCCTTGTTTGACACTTCGTTCTCTTTAGATGACTTCTCACCAATGGACTTAATTGGTTAAGGAATGGTTGGTAATCTAAAATGAGTAACTAAAAATTTGAAACTAAAAGTGTGCAAGATAAGAATTTGGTTGTGTTTTGATGTGTTCAATCGGACGTTAATTGAACACAAGGAAAATTGGGGCATTTCATATTCAAAGTGATGAAATGTGCTAAGTTTCCAAGGTCTCCATTGCCCTTGATCTTGCATGATAGGGTGATGGTCTTTTTTGTGTCTTGTTTGTGCATTTAGTAACTTGTAAATCTTGGTTCCTTAGCCATCATGCAATGAAATTTCTTGATTAATGGTTTGAGGACCAAGTGTATCACTCCTTTGAGATGATTTGATGATAAGGAGGGATAAACAGTACAAACAACCTGTGAGAATACCCTCTATTTGCCCTGTTTGCTCTCTGTTGCAGCAAAAAAAATTTGGTGTGTCATCAATGGCTGGCCGGCCACTGTTACTAGCCTGCCGGCCATCACTGTTTCGACGGTAACCCCTCAATGGTGACCAGCCAGCCACCACTTCTGGCCTACCAGCCACCAATGAATTTTAGGCAGTGTGCTTGTGAAGGATGGCAAAATTGATATGGAGAAAGAAACAGTACAAGGGTTGTGCAAACCGAGGCTTTCGAGGGCAAACAGCGGATGCTCTTCTGGTGAAAACCGAGCATGCACGGTCCTCCCTCGCTTCCCGGGACTAGTTAACTAGCTGATTAGTTTAATTAGTTTAGATTAATTAAATTAGTTTGTGTTGTAATAGTTAATTAGCTTAGAATAGTTAATTAATTCAAGTGTTGTAATAATTAGTTAATTAATTAGTTTAGCTATTTATTTCAAGTTTTGTAATAATTAGCTTAATTAGCTTAGCTTAGTTAGCTAGTTTCTTCATTCGGACTCTCCTTCATGAGAGCGTGATGTAATAATGTGTATGTCTTCTAACCCCACATCTTTCTCCGTTTTATTTAACAATTTACGATGGTTAGTTTAGAAGCATCACGTTTCAATTAGCATACCTTATGTTTGCATCCATTCATTTTGTATTGCATGCACCGAGGCTCGACGCATCATTCAAACTGCATTGTCATTTCAATACCTTGATGAATACATGTTTAAAACGCATGCTATCAAATTGTTGCAAATAACATGTTAAATAGCCGAGCCTATCTTAATTACATTATTGCGTATTGCATTAGTCATAAATTGTATAGTTAGGAATCATGCATTTTTTCTAACTCTTTTGTTTATCTTAACTTGGAGTACTAGGTGAGTTTTAATGCTTTAGCATACTTGCATGAGTGTGAGTGACTGCCATGACTAGCATGCTTTCCATGAGGCTAAGTGCTTACTTGTTAAACTGTTTGAATGCCTGTGGATGAAGGCTTGTTGTTTGAATTGGAATGATTCAATAAATGTACGTTTTAAGCCCACTATGTCTAGTGGTAAATTCATAGCTTTAAGCCCACTTTGTTAAGTGGCATATTCAAACCATTTTCGAAAAACAAGCATGAATTGAATTGTTCCAATTCAGGCAAACTAGTCTATACCTTGTGTGCGTGCATCACATAGTAATGCTAGCCTAATAAATCGGAACAAGAGCATATAATGTTGATAAAAAATCATATCATGATTAGTAAAGGCCGATCTTTGATCAGGCGAGTGGGGGTGCTGAATTCATGATCTTCCCCCCTCGTACTTAAGTTCCCGAGCCGAGACAATCTTAGTGATGACAGATACATGGCCTTTGGCACAAGTCATGAGTTTCCTAAATTTCTCCAAAATAAAATATTTAGGTGACGACTCTGTATCTAGCATAGCAGTCCATTTTTGGCAATTTGATTCAAAATTAATTTTCCAAACGATTTGCCAGATTTGAACTCTTTGGTGTTTATCAATTTCATATTGCACTTGTGAGATTAGATTCAGAATCACGGGAGTCCGAACTATAAGGCTTCTTTGGAGCTTTCGAAAGGGGGCGAGAAAAAGTCGAGCTACAGTTTCTGGCGACTCTGCTGGGTATTTAGAGAACTTGACTCGAACTCATGATATGAATTTTATCTACACTTATATCTTTATTTGCATTGCATTTGCATTGATGCGTCTAAGTCACTGTGTTTGTCATCTACTATTCCCGGACGGTTTGCCGGAGGCTTGCCTGAAAAGGCTTGCCAAACGGTTGACCGGTCGCGGGCTCTGCCACAATGGGAACACAACCCTTGGATCTGGACTACCGTTGTACCGTTTGATCCTCCTTTCACTTCTCGATGTTAGGTGTGAGACGTATATTATGTAGTCTTGCTGAGGTACCCTTTTTGACCATTCAACCTAGTTGCATATTGAAAATCGTAGAGACTGTTCAAAACTAGGACAAGTTGCTTACTCAAATTCAGGATTGTGTGAAACACTTTGTTTGAATAGTGAACCCTAGTTCCTGACGAAACTAGGATAGGGTGACCCTACCCCCTCATAGGGGTGTTTTGGCTCTCACTTAACTGGTATGTGCTTTTAGAGTGAAACTCTATAGGAATGTGCATATCAGTTGCAAGTTTACGTATCAGATTTGGGAGCAGAAGTCAGTGTTGAGTGCAGTTCTACAGCTTTTGATTACAACTGTGTGTTATTCACATCTGAGCTGAGGTGCTGTGCGGTTTCTGATTTTTGTTTTCCTTTTACTTTATTTCTTTTTGCAAGGTAATTTATCACAATTGCTTTGGACATTTTGGTTACCCCCTAAGCACTCTGGACCTGTATAAGGAGACTTTACAGATCTGGAGATCTTGTCAATGGATAGCCTATGTTTGTTTCACTCCCACCGGTTACCAGACAAAGGAGGGTTAGGCATAATTCACCAGTTCATCAATCACCTACATCCAGTCAGGGACAATCTTCTACATCCGGGCCAGTAAGAGATCACTCGCCTATTCAAATGACTCAGTACCCTGCAGCCAGTATGGAGGACTTGATTCGTCATCTCCAACAAAAAGTGGAAACCATACAGCAAGATACTGCCCGCTGTAGACACCCTAATTTTGACCGCTCGTAAGACTTAGGCGCTTTATTCCGGACACCCGATGATAAAAGTTACACTGTGCAATCTTTTGAATTCTCAGCGAAGAAATTTGGATTCAAGCTCTAATCCCAAACCTTGCACCCCATTTTGGCCAAACTATTTTAAACCAAAACCCTCTTTCAAAATATTTGTCCAAATGCTTCTACGATGTTCCGAGGCTCGCATTTCATTTAAAACTACACTTGTCGGTAAACCAAGCAAGGACAAAGTGGAAATAAATGAAAGGGAGGTGAACTCTTTGGGAAAAAAAATCTTTAAAACATCTTGGTTAAAGGTTTGGTGTTGACGAAAATTGGAGGAAAGGGAGGAAAACTAGTTGGGGAGAAGTTGGGTATAAAACCATTAAGAGAAAACTGAGCAGCCTTCATTAAATCAGGCTTATCTCTTTCTACATTTAGACTTTAGCTGTGAGGCCACCACCATTGGAAAGAGAACTTTCAGGGCTTCATTTTAGGCTCAAGAATCTCCTAAAACCGAGTCCGGATGAGGGAGATATGGCTGTTTGAAGTTAGGCATAAATCTGATAAGGTCAAAACTGAGCAACCTTCACTAAAATAGGCATATCTCTTAGCACGCTTAGAATTTAGATGTGATGCCACCTCCATTGGAAAGAGGACTTCTGGGGCTTCATTTTAGACTCAAGAATCACCTGAAACAGAGTCCAGATGATGGAGATATGCCTATTTGAAGTCGGGCCTGAATGCAGATTCTAAAGTCAGATCAGACCTCATCGAGGTCATGCCGCCCCTTTTGACTTTTCAAAGCTGTCCAAATGTGTTGATATCTTGAGGAGCAGTAGCTCAAGGCCTATAAATACAAGGCTCAAAGTGATGTTTTAGGAGAGACAAAAAAACATTATCAAGAGTTAAGAAAACAATATCAAGTTAGGAATATCATATTTCAAAGAGAAATATCAAGTTAGAAATATCAACAAAGAGAAATATCAAGGTGTTAGGCAATATCCAAGAGTTGAAACCATCTTTGTTCTTCCTTGTTCTTCCATCCATCCATACCATACAAGAGCTTGAACTTGAATCTTGATTTGAGAATTGAAAATCATACTCAAACTTGAGAGTGCTTTGGAATCAAGTTTGATTTACAACAAAAACACTTCTCTACAAGAGGTAAAGCCTCCTTTGTTCTTTTTTTCTTGTGTTTTCATATTATTTTGGTACTATTTTGGGACTATTTTGAGGGCTGAAACTTGTAATTAACAGCTACCCAAAGGTGGAGGGGTTAATCACCCTTCTTTGAACCTTATTCCAAGCTTGAATCCTTGTGTTTCCCACTTGTTTTCGCTAATTTTTCCCGCTGTTTTGGGGCTGATTTGGGACTATTTTGGGGCTGTTTTTCAACCTCTAAACTATGTGACTTGAAGTTGTAAAAGTGGAGGGGTTAGCCACCATTTCTTCTACTTGTTTACTAAACTATGTGACTTGAAGTTGTAAAAGTGGAGGGGTTAGCCACCATTTCTTCTACTTGTTTACTAACTTGATCCTATTTAATTTTGCTCGCTTTCTATAGCTTAATTACAGCGCTATTGTATGCTATTAGGGGGCTGTTTAATTTATTTCAATGATTTATGTTTTAAATATCAAGTTTGTTGTACTAACCAATTAATCAACTTCGCATAATCATCTCTGCAACCTCCCTCCATTCTTTGCTTATTTCGATTAAAAAGTTGCGAAAAATTAAGATTGTGGTTCAAGTATAAGAAAAGAACTCTTCCATGCTTAATGGTTTAATCTCTTCGGAAGTTCATTACCAAATGTATAAAACGCTCTACGCTTAATGGTTTAATCTCTTTGGAGATTCACTACCAAAGGCATAAAACGTTTTATGCTTAGGAGGTTCATTACCAAAGGTATAAAATGTTCTATGCTTAATGGTTTAATCTCTTTGGAGATTCACTACCAAAGGCATAAAACGTTTCATGCTTAGGAGGTTCATTACCAAAAGTATACAACGCTCTATGCTTACTAATTTAATCTCTTAGGGGATTTACTACCAAAGGCATAAAACGTTCTATACTTAACGGTTTAAATTCTTTGGAGGTTCACTACCCCAAATGTATACATGTTCTTATACTAAAGCACAATCTTTTAATTTTCATTTCTCTTTATTCATCAGTGTATTTACTTTTAAGGGACTAATTGACCCTTGGAAATCACCAAGGAAAGTGTCATTATCACTTATTATCAAGTTTGGATTTCAAGTCATTATCACTCAAGTTTGGGTTTTTCTAAGTCATTATTACTCTTTTGAGTTTGACTAGTCCTTGTTGCACATCTTGAGTTTGACTTCGAATTCCTTATCGCTTGTAAATAAGTTTGACTCTTCCTTTGTAATTTCCCCCGAAGAAAATAAGATTTGTTTCTCAGGTTAAGTTGATGCTTGTTTCTCTTTATTGCGTTTTGGACTTAGTGGACGTAAAATCACTTTTGCACAAACAGGAGAAAAGATAAAGAAATGGAAAGGTAATAAAAAAATGCAAATAAAATTGGTTAAAATTGGATTACAACCGATATAAAGAACCAATATAATTAATTGAATTCTGTCAGACGTTAAACCAAGTTTATTGTGTCAAGGCTTATCTTACATCAATTCATGATAATTTGATGAACCTTGAAGTGTCTCTACTTCCCTTCTTGAATTCAGTTCATGATAGGAGGGAGGGGTGGTTGTTTATTCATTGCATTTATTGATCATTTTCAAAATTGTATCTGAGATCATCAAGCAATCAACTTGCTAATTGATGGTTTTGGAGATGATTCCAACCCTCTCTTGAGTATTTTATGATAGAGAAGGGTAAAAAAAAGACAAACATGGCTAGGAATACCCTGTCTGCATTGTTTCACCTCAGGTACAAAAAACAGATTTCCACAAGAAAATAAAGTATTGGATTTGTTTGGGGCTCGACTGAGTCGCGTTTTGGGGTCGGCAAGGCTCCAATAAATTGCAAAACAATACACTTTTGATCGAAAGCAGTAACTAGGGGTGAAACAAAACAAATCCCAGCAAGGCAGACAGAATAATTCCCGAGGAGCATCAAGCAATCATTGCATATTATTATTGTAATAAATTAGATAGCCCCTTTCATTTATTATTCATTCGGCTTTGTAATAATTATTTGTTCGGACACTTGGACATTCGGACCTTCCTTCGCAAGGGCAAATATGTAATAAGTTGTATGTCTTCTAACCCCCATTCTTTCTCCCTTTTATTTCACTGCTTATGATGGTTAGATTAGGGACATCATGTTTAATTAGCATTTTCCATGATTTGCATCCATTCGTTTACATGCATAAAAGTTCGGCTCATCATATTATTCAAATGTCAAATTCAAACTCCTTACTTGCATACATGCGCTATCACATGCCTTGAATTGACTCACATGCCATACTAGTAGCCGAACCTTAATTGCACGTTGCATGTGTTGCATTAGTCATTAAATTAGGATCATGCATTTTGTTCTAACTATTTGCTTTCTTTTTGGACTCACCTTCGGACATTAAGGTAAGCATTTTTGCTTTAGCATATTGCATAAGTGTGAATGTTGTCATATCAAACATACTACCATGAGGCTAACTGCTTATTTGAATACCTGTTTGAATGCCTATGGATGAAGGCTAATCGCTTGAATTGGGATACTTTGATTCATGTATATATGAGATCACCATTTTCAGTGGTATATATTCAAAACATTTTTTTTCAAAACATGAAATCAAACGTTCTAACTTTTCGTGAAATTAGTCTATACTTGTATGTTACATATAGAACAAGAGCATATATTGTACATAAAAACCACATCATGATTAGTAGAGGCCAATCTTTGATCGGGTGAGTGGGGTGTTCAATTATTGACTTTCCCCTCTTATACATAAGTTCCCGAACCAAGACACTTTGGTAACGACGGACTAATGGCCTTTGGCACGAGTCATGGGTTTCCTAAATTTTCCAAAATAAATATTTAGGTGGCGACTCTGATATCTGGCAAAACAGTCTATTTTTGCCATTTGATTCAAACATCGATTTTCCAAAAGAAATTGCCGGATTTGGACTCTTTTTGTGTTTTCACTACTTCACATTGCACGTGTGAAATCAGAATCAGAACCAACACAAGTGGAGTCCGAACTGTAAGGGCTATTAATTCTTCCGAAAGGGAGCGCAAAAAGCTGAGCTACACCTGCCAAGCTGAAGTTACAGCCCACCAGGCGGAAGTGATAAACAGGCTGTAGCAACAACAACCACGCCGGTAGTGGCTTCTGCATCTCATGTACCTCTAGTGGGTATCCTAACACCCGGAATTACTGCTAATGCCCAGTCTAAGAATCTGGGCAACTCAGTAGACCCTATCCCACCGCAAGCCTCAAAGGGATCAATGTACCAAACTAAGGCGCTGTTTAAATTTGAAGTTGACCCGACGGTACTCAAGGTCAACAAGCTGAAGAAGCTTCTCAAACGGGCACAAGCTGTGAACTCAATCCCTGACATCGAAGATGGATACACTGACTCCGCAGTAACTTTGCCAGACCAGTTTAAGATGCCACACATAGATCAATTCAATGGCTCTGGGGATCCCATTGTTCATCTACAGTTGTTCTCTGATATCCTGCTGCCGATGGGCCTCACCAGACTTCAAAAGCTATCACTTTTCGACTGGACCTTGTCAGGAATAGCAACTATCTGGTATGCAAAATTGGAGCACTCTGTGAAACAGAGTTGGAAGGAAATGGCTGAGGCCTTCATCGCACAGTACTCATACAATACCCAAATCGAGGTCACAACCCGTGATCTTGAAGCAACCCGTTAAGAGCCAAATGAGGGCTTCTCGGACTTTGTAACAAGATGGAGGGTGAAGGCTTCGATTATGACTACTAGGCCATCCAAAAAGGATCAAATCAGGATGGTGGTCCGCAATCTGTAAGGGAAATTATTGTAGAAGATGATCGTATTTCCGTTGTTCACATTCACTGTGCTCTATGAGATAGGGGTTCAGATTGAAGATGCAATGAAACAGGGATTGATAAACGATGAGAAGGAGTAGCCCAAGAGGCCTTTTTCATGCAGTTCCAATGCAACCACTAGTGGTTGCACGTCTGCACGGCCGTCTAATGTGAATGTCGTCACCACTACAGCCAAGACCGCTAACCTTTTCGCCAGTACAAATCCACAAACCTCAAACAACCAGGCCCGATCTCAAAGGGTCTTCACCCCACTCTATATTGTAGACACCCCATTTTTGACCGTCCTCAAGACTCAGACGTCACCGATTGAGCGCTTAGTGATATTGCATGCTGTGCTCGCTCAGAAGTTTCGGAGTCTCGGCTACGAGCCTTGCCTCCGGACTTCCGGACTCTTTGTGCTTTGCCTCGGTTTGCGAACCAGGCTCCGTTTTCTCTGTTTTCTCTTCCCAAAGGGAGGGAGAGGTCTAGTAGATCATCTCTCAGAGGCCGTAGGCTACGTTTTGTGGTCGTAGGCCATTTTGCCCATTTCGGAGCCCGGTTCCCGATTTTCGGAGCCGTCAGGCCGTGTGCCTCGGTTCGGGACCGTCTAACCACCTCCGTTTGCCCCAGTTTTTGGCATGCATCTTATTTCCTCCCTTTCGAGGGACACTGTGGTCCAAGAGACCAACTTCGTGGTCGAGCACCACTCCCGGTGCCTAACAACCCACTTTCGGGGCCCCGAACTGCGTGTTTTGGCTCCCGAACCCTCATCTTGCATTTTTGGGCCTCGACCCGAACTTGAGATAGTCATATTTTGAGGTCCTTTTCATGTTTGATTAAGGACCTTTTACTGTTTGACATCTCCATCTGTCACTTGCCTCTTTACCTCTTTTTGGGCCTATTTTTGCACGGTATTTTAGGCGTACTTTTGGGCTGTATTGGACTTGGTCGTAAACTACAAAGTATCTTATTTTGAGCCCCTCTTCAACTTTGAAGAAGGGCTCTCGGCCATTTGAGACCCGCAGCTATCACTTATCCCTTTAACCACCTTTTGGCCCTTTTTGGTGCACCCTTTGCTCAAGGCTTCTTGAGGAAGCCTTGACCCCTTGTCTTGGCTTCTTCAAGAAGCCTACCAGCTGTCCAAGCTTCTCAAATAAGCCACAAACCCTTTGCACCCTTTGCCCCTTTCATTTTGGCTTCTTGGAGAAGCCAAGAACCTTTGCCTTTGCCTATTTAAAGAGCCCTTCTCTCCCATTGCAAGGGGTTGGAGGATTTGAACCAAAAAAAAAAACCAGAGGATATATACATACATTCTAATATATACATATATCCCTCCATCTCTCTCTATATCTATCCCATCCAAGCCTCCAAACACCCTTGTTCTTGGGCCATTTCTTCATCAACTCATAGCACAAAGCATCCTTACTCCATTGTAGCGACTTGGGGCTGTTCTTCAGAGCTTAGGAGCACCCAAACTTGATCCAAGAGGCGCTGGTTTGCTGGTCTTCAAGGGTAAGCCATCTTCTTCCCTTTTCTAGCATTTTCTTGCTTCACATCTAAGCCTTGCTTGCAAGCACTCTTGGGCTCCGACCCAAACTGCAAATCATCATATTTTGGGGTCCTCTTCATGTTTGATTGAGGACCTCTTGCTGTTTGAGGACAGTAGCTAGCACTTCCTTCATTAGCCCTCTTTATGCCATAATCTTGCATAGTATGTTTGGCTTGTGTATAATCTGTTTTTGAGCATGTAATAAACTGTAAAGAGGCTTGTTTTGAGACCTTCTTAAACATTGAAGAAGGGCTCAACACTGTTGGGGGTCTCCATGTAGTACTTACCATTATACCCCCTCTTTGGCCCCCATTTTTGCATGCTTTGTTAGCCTACCATGATTCTGTTTTTGGGTCTTTGACAGGCCTGAAAAGGGTCTTAGTTTGACCCCCTCTACATGTCTCATGAAGGGTGTTTGGCTGTTTGGTGCATCCTTTTGGTACTTCATGTTATACCCCTTTGTGGGCCTTAATCTTGCATTGCATTTTGAGTATGTGTGCATACTGTTTTGGGACTTGTTATCTACTGTAAATGTTCATATTTTTGGTCCCTATTCAGTGTTGTAGAAGGACATTTTTCTGTTTGAGCATTGTATCTGTCACTTGCCTCATTGCCTCCCTTGAGGAGCCATTTTTTTGCATGCCATGTTAGTCCCACTTGTGCTTGCTGTCTTGCCATGCTTTGTACTATGAACATGCTTGTTTTGGGACTGTCTAGTTGCTGTCTTCATACTTCATGTTCATATCTTGCATATTTGGCATAGCTATAGGCCATTTCGGGTGCTAAAATTCATGTTTCGGGACTATTCCGTGCATCGGGTGTACTTTGGCCATGATTCGGGGCTGTTTCGCCCCTCATTTAGCTACTGAAATTCCATTAGCATGTTTGCATACCATTTGCCATGCCATTTCATGCCTTCATGCCATTGCCTCGGTTTGCGTGCCCGTGTGCACGCATTTCGAGGCACTTCATTTTCATCTCACGGCCTCTTATGTGAGTGTGGTTGAGGCTCTCTCATGTTAGAATAAGTCCATGTTGCATTGTATATGCCATTTTAGCCATATTGCATTGTATATGCCATCGCCTCGGTTTGCGTGCAAGTGTGCACGCATTTCGAGGCGCCTCATTTTCATCTTATGGCCACTGTTTTAGGCTTGTTTGAGGCGGCCTAATCTAGTTTAAGTCCATTCCCTCATGTGTTGTAGCATGCTTACTTTGTATGTGTTGCTTAGGTTGTGTGCCTAGCATGTTTGTATGCTTGCATGTTCATATTGCATGTTAGATTGCATGCTTAGGTTGCATTTGACATGCATGCTTTACCTCTTGAATTGAGTATGATAGAGGTTGAGCTCTTTGTTTGTTTATGTGCATTTCATTCCACATTGAAGTTGCACACTTTGGCTTCTTGGGCCATCATGCATTGAAATGCGTGATTGGTGGCCCGGGGGTCGAGGGCCATGCTCCCTTGAGTCCATTGCATGATAGGGAGTGTGTCCGTGCATACATTTGTCCCAAAATTTCATACCATGCTCTGTTGCTGTCTGCTGCTGTCAAAACTGTCTCCTGCAGGAATTTAGTGCCGACCGGCACTCTTCAGTGCCGACCGGCACACTTTTTGTGCCGATAATCTCAATTGCAGCCGGTGGCCAAACCCTGTAGCCGATGGTCCAACCCTTCAGCCGGCGGTAATATTCAGGGTATTTGGAAGGTGTCCCAGGACTCTCGCAATTTTCCAGAGAGGCAGGGCAGCAAAAGCAGAGGGAACAGAGGCATGGTGCGGGTTCCCGGGCAAGGCGGACATCGAGCATGCATCATTCGCACATCCCGAGGCGAGGGGCTGTGGCCCCCTTTTATTTCACATTTATTTATTCAGTAATTAGAATTTGTAATATTTATTCATTTATTTTTGGACTGTATTATTATTTTGGTCCCTCCGAGTGAGGGCGCAAGTGTAATAAGTGTGGGTGAGTGTGTGTATGTCTTCCAACCCCCACTTCTTTCTTCCCTTTTATTTACCTGCTTATGATGGTAGATTAGGGCATATTTAAATTAGCATACCTTATGCAATGCATGTGTGCATCCACGCATTTGTTGACATGCATCGGGCTCGGTACATCATACAAACTGCATCGTACTTTCAATTCCAAATTGAATGCGTGATAGTTGTAGCATTTCACATGCCATGCTTAGGATAGCCGAGCCTGCCTAGATTACATCTTTGCATGTGTTGCATTAGACATTTCAGTATGCTTAGGTCCATGCATGGATTTCTAATAAGCTTCTGTTTTGGCCTGGAGTACTTGGTGAGCTTTTATGCTTTAGCATATCGCATGCGTGTGAATGTTGCCATAATAGCATGACTACCATGAGGCTAAGTGCTTATGTGATATAACTGCTTGAATGCTTGTGGATGGAGGTCAAATTACTTAGGTTGGAACAATGCATTAAAACTGTGAGTTTTAAAGCCCGCTTGAGAGTGGCAAAACCTGCATTTTAGCCTACTTATGAGTAGCAAATCATTTTTCAAAACAAACACGTAGTGTTTTGTTCCAACTTAGGCGATTTGGTCTATACTTGTTTGCTGTGCGCATAACATAGTAATTCTAGGCTAACAACCGGAATAAGAACATGTAATGTTTTCGAAATCGGATATCACGGTTAGTAGAGGCCGGTCTTCGGACCGGGCGAAAGGGGGTGCTCATAGCTGACCTTCCCCGATCGTACCCAAGCTCCCGAGCCAAGACCACTTTGGTGATGACGGACACGTGGCCTTCGGCACCGAGTCAGGGTTTCCTAAATTTCCCATTTTAAAAATATTTAGGTGGCGACTCTGTAATCTGGCAAAGCAGTCCATGTTTGGCACTACTTTTCAAAAATCTGTTTTCTCAAACGATTTGCCAGAGTTGGACTCTTTGGTTCAGATTTAGAACCGCAACACAAACGGAAGAGTCCGAACTGTAGCGAGGTCCCCCGCGGGCATGTTACATCTTAAGCCGTTAGAACAACGCCCACTACCTGATCCTCTCCCACCAAAACACAACCCAGACAAATGCTACGCTTTTCACCAGCAACACGGTCACAGCACCGACTAATGCTATAGGCTGCATCATGAGATTCAAGATCTCATAGACAACAAGGTGATAGCACCACCCCAAAAGCCAAATGTAACCACCAACCCTCTCCCAGTCCACAACCAAGTTCTCCTACCTCGAAACTTAAACCTAATACGTACACTGGCCATCCCATATGACCCCAGCGTATATATTACCCCTCTCACCTACTCAAACCAGCCGTGTTCATTCCTGAAAGCACAGACTTATACATGATGGACCTATCCACACTTCAACCTGAACTAGTGGTGGTAACAGAGGAAGAAGAATGGGGGTTGGTCTTAGAGGAAGATGTCAGTCTGCTGCCTAAGTGCTCTGAGGATTTGATTAAGGTGGTGTATGACCTGTGCCGCTACATTGTGCCAGTCGATCAAGCCAAACCCGAAGTGGTATTGCTGACAACAGCGGAGGTCAATGTGGTTAGAAAGGATGGCCCAAGTCAGGGACTAGATGATCTAGCGGAGCTGGAAGAGGACTTAGATAATCTATAAATCTATGACGAACAAGATCAGGGGAATGTGCAGATTGACTGGTTTGATCTGACTGGGTCGACAAACAACTCACGATGGTTGAGTGATGAACCTGACTGAGAGGAATGAACTAAACCAAAACCAGAAGAAAAGGAAGCGAGAATAGCTACAATGGTCGGAATGGCCAAAGATAAGGGGAAATTTCCAAAGAGCATCGGCATCAAGAATTTAGCTTAAGAACTAGGCGTTACGAGTACGACGGATGCAGAGCAAGAAGCCGCGTTGAAGCAGTTTGTGCAAAAAAGGAATCAAGACAAACAAGAAGCTGGAAAAGCCCAACACACTGCGGGGGATACTTCTGATAAGGGAGTGATCAGAACGAAGCCGGACAACTGTTTGTCAGCTGCCGAAGGTGCATGATGGGAGGATGATGATCTACTTTTGGCTCACACCGATGAAGATTGGGGTAAAGATTAGCCAGATAACACTTGGTACTCTAAATAGATTGACCATATGATAAGAAGTGGGCAATATTTCAAGCCCCCGCACTTGGACCAAGCTGAGGCCTCAGGGAAAGATAAAGACGTTGAGAAGCAGAAGGAAAAGTAGTTGGAAGAAGAGGCGGTGCTGAAACAGTTAAAGAAAATTCAGGCCGATATTTCAATCTGGGGCCTGCTTATGGCTTCTCAAGTGCATCGACATGCTGTACTATCAGCGATGGATAGGGCCAAATTATCCATTGATACAACTCCTAAACAGCTTGTAGGGCTGGTCTTCCCCGGAGGGGCTGCGCCAACTTTAACCTTCTCGAACAAGGAACTCCCGCCAGAAGGCTCAGTACACAACAAACCTTTGTATATATCTGTTGAGTGCAGAGAAAAGTGGGTGCCAGTGGTATTGGTCGATACTGGATCGGCTATCAACGTCTGTCCATCTCGTACAGCATATGTCATCGGCCTGAAACTAGCAGATTTCGTGCCTACAGCCCAGGTGATTCGGGCGTATGACAATACGAGCAGAGAGATGATGGGCACAGTACATATCAGAGTTCAAGTTGGCCCAGCTCAACATAATATTGAGTTTCATGTCCTGGATGTGCCGGCCACTTTCAATCTATTGCTAGGAAGGCCAGAAGGGCGTCACAGCACTGGCCGATGTGCCACATAACTCGTATGCCTTTGGTCTTGGCTATATGCCCACCAAAGAGGATTAGGTTAGGAAAGGAAAAGAGATGGCAGGTAGAGCCAGAGCTAAGCAGACCGGGAAGCGCTGTGAGCTTGTGCACAAACCAATCCAGGGAACCCTGAATGGCCATTTTGTTCGAAAGGGAGAAAACTTCCCATTTTGCTATTTCCCTTAACCCTGGTTCAATTCTAAGAAGTAGCGTGTTCCTGGCTTTGAAATTTTCTTTGACTTGCAGCTGTAAGACAATGATACAGAGGAAAGGGCTAAGCCAATTACTGCTGAAGCTAAAAAGAGCCTAGAAAGTGACTCGGACAGCAGCGAACTTGAAGTAGGGGCAGCACTGGCATGTCTCCTTTCAGATTCTCCAGCCGACTCAGAGAGCTTGGAGGATAACCTGACCATTTCCATGATCACGGATCAACCGGGTGTGAACCCTTCTAGCAGCATTTTGGATGCATTTGATGCACCATCTCTCGTTTGGCAGCTGGATGAGGGCTACCTGTCTAGTAGTTCTGAGTCGAATATTGAGCTAGAATCTGATTCCACAGAGTCTGTGGAGTTGGAATCAGATTCCGACGCTTTTGAGTTTGAGTCTGGTATTCCTAGGGGTGATAACCCGGATGCCAAGGTTTTGTCCAGGTCGTCTTTTTCCTTTGCTTTTGAGTCGGTTGTAACTGAAGAGCTAGATGAGCTGGACTTTGTGAATGAAAATGCCACTGTAGATTCTGAGTATTTCTCTGTGCTGCTTGTTTATTGCATTGATTATGATTTTCAAAATTTTAATGAAAACAACGAGGAAGGAATTCCTCTGGTTTTGAAATTTTTGATTAATCAAGAGGATGAGAGGTTTGCAAAACCCCTTACTGATGAAATCATTGCTTTTAATGTGGGTACTGAGAAGGATTTGCGTCTGGTCCAGATCGGGTTTACGTTGTCTTCAGAGGAGCGTGAGCGCTTAGTCGCTTTATTAAAAGATTTCAAAAATGTTTTCGCGTGGTCCTATGAAGACATGCCTGGAATCGATCCTGAGATTGTACAGCATCGGATCCCTTTTGATCCCGTGGCCCGACCCGTCAAACAGAAATTGAGGAGAATACACCCGGATTGGGCTTTGAAGATTAAGGAAGAAGTGACCAAACAGATTAAGGCAAGGTTCTTGCTTGTGTCTGAGTATCCGACGTGGTTGGCCAACATTGTTCCAGTCCCAAAGAAGGATGGCAGAATCAGAGTCTGTGTTGACTTCAAGGATTTGAATAAGGCTAGTCCGAAGGATAATTTTTCCCTGCCACATATTGATGAATTGGTAGACTTCACCGCGGGTCATGGATTGCTCTCCTTTATGGATGGATTTTTCGGGTATAACCAGATTCTGATGGCACCCAAGGACAGAGAGAAAATTGCCTTCACTACGCCATGGGGAACCTACTATTATCAGGTGATGCCATTTGGGCTGAAGAATGCCAAGGATACTTATCAAAGGGCTACAACCACTATTCTGCATGATATGATCCACAAAGAGGTCGAGGTGTATGTAGATGACATGATTGTCAAGTCCAAAGAAATAGAGGGCCACTACACCGCCTTGAACAAATTCTTTCAACGAATCAGAGAATACAGACTGAGGTTGAATCCACAGAAGTATTCTTTCGGTGTAACAGTAGCGAAAATGTTGGGTTTCTTGATCACACAGAGGGGCATCGAGGTAGATCCTTCCAAAATTAAGGCCATCTAAGAAAAATCACCACCAAGGACTGAAAAGGAGGTGCGAGGCTTTCTAAATAAAGTGCAATTCATAAGACGGTTTATTTCTAAATTTACCTTGACTTGTGAACGACTTTTTGGTCTCCTAAAGAAAGGAAAGAAGTTCCGATGGGATGATCGATATCAACTCGCTTTTGAGCAGATCAAGCAATACCTTTAGAATCTACCTGTGTTGTTGTCGCCGCCAAAGCCGGGAAAGCCTTTGATTTTGTATCAGTCAGCAATGGACACAATGATGGGATACATGCTTGCTCAAGAATCTAAGGATAGGGTGGAGAAATCCATCTACTATTTAAGCAAGAAAATGCTAGATTACGAGAATCGTTACACCCCGCTGGAAAAAGCTTGCTTAGCCTTGTTATGGGCTACCAGGAAGTTGAGGCACTACTTGTTAGCTCACTCCATAATTCTGGTTTCGAGATTAGATCCTATCAAATATCTCTTTGAGAAACCAACGCTTATGGGTAAACTAGCTCATTGGTTGCTTCTTCTCTCCGAATTTGATCTGAAGTATGTCACTCACAAGTCGGTCAAAGGGAGAGCAGTAGCGGAGTTCCTGGCAGATCACCCAGTAGAAGGGAATGAAGCGGTAGAATACCTGTTCCCAGATGAAGCTATTCTACAAGTTGAGGAGGAGATTTAGACAATGTACTTTGACGGAGCGTCTAACCAATACGGTTATGGGATAGATGTGTTGCTGATAGCACCCGACAATTCCCATATACCTTTAGTCTTCAAACTCCGGTTCTAGATATCCAACAACGAGGCAGAATACAAGGCGTGTATCGCTGGTTTGGAAGCCGCCCTGGAACTAAGGGCAAAAAGGTTGGATGTCATCGAGGACTCAAACCTAGTTGTTTCTCAAGCCAATGGAGACTAGAAGGTCAAGGAAGAAAAGATGAAGATCTATCACCAAACCCTAGACGTTCTGATTCCTAGGTTTGAAAAGCTGACTTTCACACATCTATTGAGAGAGAACAACAGGTTCACTGACGCCTTATCAACTTTATCTTCTGTGATAGACATCCCGTTAGGAGTCCGGATGCGTTCAATCATCATTGAGCAAAGATATATGCCATCCTATGAGACTATCACCACAATAGATGAAGCGCAAGGTCAAAACCCTTGGTTCAACGATATCTGGAACTTCTTGGAAAAGGAGGTTTATCCACCAGAGGCAAATGCCAAAGACAAAAGGGTAATACGGCGTATGGCCGTTCAATTTATCATCTGTAGAGGTAAACTGTACAAGAGGGGTCATCTAGGAATGCACAAGTTGTGTGTCGAAGCAGAGGAATATAAACGCCTAATGGAGGCCATCCATGGGAGAGAGTGCGGAGCGCACATGAACGGGGTAATATTAGCCCGGAAGATTCTCAGGCAAGGTTACTACTAGTCCATTATGGAAGAGGATTGAATTGGTTTTGTTCGGCGATGCCACAAATGCCAAATTCATGCTAATCGCATGAACAGCCCGCTATCGAAGCTGTACAACATGACTTCACCATGTCCTTTCTTAGTCTGAGGAATCGACATCATCGGTGCAGTCACACCAAAAAGGTCGAATGGGCATGAATAAATTCTGGTGGCAATTGATTATTTCAGAAAGTGGGTGGAAGCTTAGTCCTACGCAGTGTTAAAAGCAGCGCATGTGGCTAAGTTCATCCGAAACAACATCATTTGCCGTTATGGAGTCCCAAACGAGATCATTTCAAATAATGGCTCCCATTTCAAGAAAGAAGTGATCAACTTGTTGGAGAAATACAACGTGGCTTTCCATAAGTCATCAACATACCGGCCGCAAACCAATGGAGCTGTTGAGGCCGCCAATAAGAACATCAAGCATATTTTGCAGAAAATGGTTGAGACTTATAGGGACTGGCCAGACAAATTGCCATTCGCACTCTGGGCCTATAGAACTTCAATCCGGACGTCTACAGGGGCAACTCTTTACTCTCTTGTCTATGGGATGGAAGTTGTTCTGCCAATCGAAATAGAAGTCCCGTCCTTGTGAGTTATGGCTGAGTGTCAGATAGCAGAGGCGAACTGGTAGCAGAGCCGGTTTGAAGAACTGATTCTATTTGATGAGAGAAGGCTGAAAGCATTGTACCATGTTTAGGGTTATCAACACAGGATTGCTAGGGCTTTTAACAAGAAGGTTAAGTCCTGAAATCTTAAAGAGGGGAATTTGGTGCTAAAAGACAACCGAGCTCCCATCCATGACCCTAGGGGCAAGTTCAGACCCAATTGGACTGGTCCTTACATCATCAAAACTATCTGGTCGGGTGGAGCTGTTATTCTCATGGACTTGGATGGCCTAGAATTTTATCAACATGGACAAGTTAAAGAAATACTATCCCTGAGAGGCTTGCTAGGCCAAAAACCCGGAAGGGCGACCTAGGCAAAAGTTAGAGCACAAAAAATTAGAAAAAAGAAAAACTGAGCTCGCAAGGTTGAAAACCCTAAAGGGCAGCCTTGGCAAAAGTTAGAGCGCAAAAGGACAGTGTTAATACTCGAGTGAACCCGCACCAAACGACGTAAGGCCTAATTCCCATCTTCGAGATACGTAGGCAACTTCATCCTGAAGTCCGGCCATAAACACCGCCAACTTAACTGTCCTGTCCATGTGTCTGATCAAGTCAACTTTGTCTATTCTTTATCTGAAAGTTTGGTTACGATCTCTACTCTAAGAGAAGAGCTGGTTACAGTGCTGAGTAGTGTTATTCAGTCAAGGGGCAATCTGTGATCTTTGGATTTGGGGTTGTACATCTCGAGAATTGATTCCATGTGTGTCAAGTGGTGATCCTTATCAAAAATGGTTTTGAAAAGTTTTGATAAGAGTTGATTTTTATTCAAATTTTACCTTTTGAAACTTAGACCATTTTTGGACCAAAAGGAAGACTTTCAGTGCTCACAACTTTAATTTCATTGATTTCAATACAAAGTTCTCCTACTCTCGATAAAAATCAAAGCTGCTTTTATTACATTCATAAAACTTGAAAAGTAAAGATCAAAGCAACAAACTAGGGACATAGATGAGTCAGGTGTTCCTACGTCCCCCGCTCGTGCTCATAGAAGCTTCTGATGCCAAAGTGGGCCCGGTTTGTGCCTCATCCTTGAGCCAAGTCAGGCATTCACCAGAAAGGGCACAGCTGAAATTAGAGGCAGGGCCAAAAGCTTTCTTGTCCTCCAAGCAGTGAGGTACCTAGCCAAATGTGAACCTCGGATAGGAAACGAAACCGGGTATTCTACCCCCTCCTCTGTGCGAGTCTGATCATGTCCAAACTAACGTCTGAACCTGAATGGAAAGTAGAATACACAGTGTGTAAGGCTGATCAGTTGAATGCCAGGTTGCCGAGTCATGCTGTAACTCATTTAGGTCAAGTTAAGCCAGGGGCAACGCCAAGCAATATCAACAGCAGACCTGTTGCACATCTAGTGGCACCACCACCCTTCATTCAGGAAATCCATTAGCTGTTGGCGGAAGAAATAGCCTCGAGCTGAGTACTCAGGGCATGAGTCCACTACCTTTAGCTTATCCATAAGTCACACCTGGGGAGGGATGAAAGAAAAAAGAGATTAAAGAATAGAGAGATGTATGTTGAGAGAATAGTGAGAAAATGGCTTTGAGAAAAAAACAGAGCATGAATGCAAAGTGATATGAGAAACACATATGAGAAAGGGTGGGAAATATTACCTGAAGAAGTAATGGGCTCCTTACGAATTTGGTAGTCTTTTGCCGATGGAAGGCGTCTAAGCCCATCAAAGTCTCAGCTAGCACCAAACCAATACAACTCTTGCCCTCTTTCAGGCCTTGGGCCACTTCCATTAGCCGAATGCTAGACCCTCTGAAATTAGGGGCAAGAAGGAAATGAGCCAGCATACATAAGCAAAGGGTGTGTTGCCGAAAACCCCGCCAAAGAAGGTTACCTCAGTCGCCGACGTCAGAAAATTAATGGATTAGGCTGGGAATATCCAGATTTCCATTGTGAACTAAGGATCGAGCCTTATGTAGAGTGAGCCTACACATCCATCCCAAAGCTTGGATGTAGCTGAAACGAGGCTGAGGTATGATTTCCTCATCACGTTGGGATTTCATTAACGCTTGAAATTCTTCGATTGTCGGGCATATCTCTTGTCCCCCGAAGCTAAAGACGTGTGTAATCAGGTTCCAGCATCTAGCCGCGGCATGAAGGAACGGAAAGCAAAGTGGAAAACGGCTCAGCGGGAAAAGTGCATTTATGCTGAAACCCCAGAAATTCACCTTTTCTGGGCAATCTAAAGTTGCAATCCGATCCGAGAGTTTTTAGGTAAAAAATGGCTCCATTTGTGAAAAATTTGCAGCTGAAATGAAGAAACCATGAAGCTCAACCTTTTGTAGAAAATAAGGCAGTGAGTGGAAGCCAGGTGTCAACAATCTAGAGGTCCTGCACATTGGTGGTCGGCAGGTGGCCGGCAAACTCCTATTCTAGCTGGCACCCTTCCTCTCAGGTCTGCTATCCACCTTTGTGCTAAACAATGCTGGAAACATGTGTTTTGTTCTGCTCTTTGTGTGTTTTAAGGTCTTGTTTTGAGTCCTTTTGGTTTTAGCACGTCTGTCGAGTTGTATTGGAGTTATTTTGTTTATCGAGTTGTGTATTGCATTTTGTATTTTGGTTGGTTGGTTGGTTGGTTGGTTGGTTGGTTCATTACCCGATTAAGCATCTTGTTTTAATCAAACACTCTTGGCCTTTTCGATTCCTATCTATTTCATGCATATATTGTGCTCATGATGCAAAAATGATAACACATTTTTCATAAAACCGCGAGTTTTTATTCCGATCATGGCTTTTTACAAAAGAGGAGTACAAGTTTTAAAGCAAAACAAAACTTCCTAAAGCTATACGCGTGCTAATGCTACTAACAAAAAGAAACTAAGAAAAGTACAAATAAATCAGCGCCAGTCATCTCAAGCTCGAGAGGCCCTCTTCGTCCTATTCTTGGGGAGAGACTCAGAGCTGTCTGCGTCAGCGCCGCTGTCTGACTCAGATGTTGAGCCGGAACCAGAATCATCGCCACTCTCTGCTCCAGAGCCTGACTCAGCATCACCTCTACTCTCAGATCTTGAGTCACCATCACCTCCACTCTCGGAGGACTCAGACTGCGAAATCACTACCTCTCCAGAGTCACTGGTCTCAGCGTCATCGTCACTCAACACTGGCTCCGAAGGGCTCCTCCAGCCTCGGTTGCGTGCTGGGGTCCGTCTCTCTCTCTCCTCTCTACTGTTGGAGGAGGTAGTGACGATACAGGCGCACTCATCACCGCTAGTGCTCTCCGTATGGCTGAAACCTAAAAAGATGCAGTATTGACGCATCAGATACAATGTATAGTTGCAAATGCAGTATGATGAAAATGAGGGAATACAATGAGCCAGATGCAATGCAAGTATAGTACAGTGTGTTAGTGCGGCATATCAGTGTGATGTGATAAGAGGTAAAATGCATGCCGTGATGTAAGTATCAGTGCAATGCTTCAGTGAGAGTGATATGCACAACAGTGTGGATAATGTTGAAATGCGAGGAGAGAATGAGAGAAGAATACATGAACGCTATGGAGACTGAGCAGTGCCTCCCTCCTCATAATCATGCTCTCGAACGAGGCTACTAGGTTGAATAGTCCCTCAGTGTATCCCGGGGATGTCTATAAATGCATTAAGATTGATTAGGAACAAATATCATAAATAAAGTGGAAAGTTGAAGAAAATGTGGTACATATTGAAGGTGCGTCATAAGCTCGGACGTATGCCCGGCCTCTACTGGCTCAATCGGAATCTGATAGGATGTCCCGGCCGGCCTCCAGCATGGTCGGTATCTCTGGCCAACCGGTCGCCCTATCCAATGGGAGGGGCCCCTCTAGTCCTAGCCCTCGTCCCCCGAGTCCTGCCTGCCATAGGGGCACCTACTGCTCTGCCTGTATGAGCACCCGTCAAGGGAGGCATGAGATGTGTCTGAATAAATGTCGAATAATTCCCCTCCCCGCGGAAGTAGTTGGCATCTAAGCCCTCTGTGAACTGGATCATCTCCTAAAAGGAGAGGCTCTTCGTAGCCCTCATAGATGCTGGAGGAGACATGGGAACTACTGGCTCAGGCAAGCCCATGGTTTGGTGCACAAACTGCTCGCCTAAAAACCAGGCTCGACAAATCGGGCCCTTCAACAGAAGCCGAAAGTGGGATGACCCCAGGCACCGACATACTAGTCCCTGACTCCAGCTGGCATCATCACCCAAGGCTGTCAAGCAATCTGTAAACAGGGGATATACAGATTATTAGTTGTCGTCAGTTGTTGATAAAGCAAAAATAACTGTGAGTTTTGGGTTACCTCTGCCACAGTCACTATATTGAATTACCGGCAGAAGAATGAAAAGGTCTCCCAGGTCCTCCTCAGGCATCTATCGTCGTACCGACAAGAGTACGGTACAACGGGGGGCATCTCCATCTCTGGCTCAAGAGCGAGGGTCAGGAAATGCTTGGCGAACCAGCTATATCAGACCATCACCGATCAGAAGAGAGGTGGGCGTGCTCCCAGCAGGTGTAGCCAAGCAGCCTCTCACTTACCCATGTCCATATCGTAAGGGATCGGATTACTCCCTACTTCTATGCCCGTGAGCATGGCGAAGTCGTAGGGAGTCATCGTCGTCTCCCCGGCAGTGGAGAAGTGGAAGGAGCTAGCGGTATCCCACCACCGCTTCACCAATGCACCAAGAAGCGGTCGACTCGCGATATGGCGCAATAACTCCATGCAAAATAAGCTGAAGCCGACCTCGTCAATAATGTAGTAGACACCGGCCGAGAGCTCCATATAACAGTCCCTCGCGAACGTGGCTCCATAGGCCCTAATAGAGCGAGAGTCCTCTTGTGATCAAAACAGTGATATACAGTGATATGAGAATAGGCAGATGAAAAAGCATTGTAAGAAATACAGTGCAAGAGTGTGATTAAGGCAAGAAATGTAGCAAGAGGCAAGAAATGTAGTGTAAGCATACAGTTGAAGCAAGGGATACAATTAAAGCAAGAAATGCAATGTACAGTGAAGAAAGCACGAGAATATAGTGTATACCTCGGTAGTGCCGTAAGACAAATGGGAGTCCGGCTCCCATAGCAAGAGGTCCTCTGGTGCACGTCGCGTAAACTCTCTGAAGTGCCTGATACGCCCCGGGTGGTAGTACGTGTGTCCGAGGATGGTATGTCGCCGGATCAAAGGGGCATACTCCCAATGGTAATATCTCAGGCTCAGACTTGGTCTCCATCTCTACCGGGGGTGGAATCTCAAACGGAGCTTCGTTATGGGGTAAATCATCCGCCATCTGGGAAGAACATGAGAACGTGGGTGAAAAATAGAGAAAAACAGAGGAAAAATAGCAAACTTGGAAAAAGTCAAACCCTAGGAGAGAGAAAGTGGAAGGAAAAGTCAAAGCCTGGAAAAAGCACAAACCCGAGAGAAACTCGAGGGAAACAAGCCCCAAGAGGTGAAACTCCAAGAAAAAGCACCGAAATCAAATTTCAATCGGTTTAAAACGGAGGAAACAAAGAGGGTTTAGCGAATAAACTTTGCGTGCGGTGTTGAAAAACGCGTAGAAAGTGCGGATCTAGAGAGAAGGAGCACCTAGAGAGAGAGAGGGAACAATTTCGGGCATGGGGTAGTGAGGAAATGAGACCCCATGCCTTATACTTAAAGACCCGAGCCAAAAAGATCCAAATACCCCGAATCTGCCAAGGGTGGCCGGCAAAAGTTATTGAAGGCCGTTAAATGGCCGACAGCCTCCTCCAGTGGCCGGCAGTTGGCCCACTGCTTCCCTTTGAGTCCTAATGTTGTTTAGTGTCCTTGGTTTCCAAGAATTGAAGGGATTGTTCACTGTTGAGTTCAAAATGTCTCTATGGAAGCTCAAAACTATGTTTTCGATGCGCGATGTTCGTCACTTCTCAACATGAATGAGGTGTATCCTTTAAACATATGGTAACTCTTTCAAGAGGTAAATCGGAAGTTGCTACTGAATTTGTTTTTATCAAATTATGCTTTTGTACCTACGTTTCACGTTGTTGCATGAATATGCATTTCACGTTGTTGCATGAATATGCATTTCGCTTCCTTGCATAAGATGTGCATTTCATGGGTGTTGCATGTGCATCTTGCATCATGTTATGAGTTACACATAGAATATGCTCTCACCCTTGTTTTATGTGCAGAATATGCTTCCGCTCTTATATCACGCATAAAATATGTTTTTACTTTTGTTTCCCGCATAGAACATGCCATTAACATTGTATCTCAGTTGTTTGTTTTGCATAGAACATGCATTCTTACTGTGTCACACTTGTAATTATACATGCACGAGATTGTATGTATGGTTCATTCATGCGCGAATTATATGTATGATTCATTCATGCACGTTATTGTATGTACGGTTCATTCAGAGGAGTTCCAGTTAAAATCATTCGTGCCATGTTCAAGCACCATCCTTTTTCAACTCAGTTAAAAACATTCGGGTGCACCCAGTGTCCACACCATCCTTTTTCAACTCGGTTAAAAACATTCAGGTGCGCCCGGTGTTCGGGCACCATCCTTTTTCAACTCGGTTAAAAACATTCGGGTGCGCCCAGTGTTCACACCACCCCTTCCTCCTCTCGCATGCAACTGTAGACACCCCATTTTTTACGGCCCTTTAAGACTTGGATCTTCTTGCAGGTACATCCGATGACGATTATGCTGCTCGCCGAGTGCTCGAAGTCCTCAACGGAATGCCATAGCTTTGAGCCTTTCAAACCCTGCATCCATTTTGTCTCATTTTTGGACCATGCCTTGGTCTTTCCATCCTACAATCTCTGGTGGAGGCTGCCAGCTATCTCTTCTTGTTTGCCGGCCACCAATGTTTTCTGTAGATATTTTATGCCAACTATGCTAGCTGTTTGCACAGATGATTGCATTTGTCCACACGTGGAGGAATGGATCTCCTTGTATAGATTTCATGTTCTCTATATATAGGGAGCCCCTCTCTCATGTTTTGAGATTAGAAAATTTTAGACTCAAAAATTTTCCGCTCTCTCTACAATTCTCTCTCTCTCTCTACAAATTCCCTACACTTTTGCCTACAATTCCTACACTCTTGCCTATACACCCTTAACCAAATCCCCTCATCTCTGAGTTGAGGTGTTCTTGGACTTGGTTTAAGCTCTAGAAGGTGGTATTTGCTTGGAATCACTCTTCTCTTCAAGAGGTATAATACTAGCTTGCAGGCTTACTTTACATACTTGTATTCCTATCTTTTTTTCATTGTTTTGGGCTGTTTTTGAGATATAAAAAAACCTATTTTTATGGGCTGAAATTGGTGTTTTTTGGCCATTTGAGGTTAGAGGGTGGTTCATCTCTCTTTATTCCTTGTTGTTAAAGCCTTTGCACCTTTATTTCCCATTTTCAAATCATCTTTTTTTGGGCCTTTAAACACTGATTTTCAAAATGTTTTCAATGGTAAAAATCATGTTTTGAAGTCCAAATTTGGAGGGGTTATCCTCCCCTCCTTGTGTCTTGTTTGCTAGCCTAGTTGATGCCATGCTTTAGCTTATTTTTCTAACTTCTTGTAGCTTAATTACAGCATGTTTTAGCCTCTGATTTAAGCTATTTTAACTATGTTTTGGGTTGGTTGTTGCATTTGAGTCTTGTTTTGCATACTTGTAGTGTAATAGTCCTCACAAGCTTGATGTTTTAGGCCTCTAGACATCACTTGTTTGAGTTGATTGCATGTTTTTGGTGCTTTTCACACTCAATTTCCACACTAATTATCTCTGCAACCTCCCTCATTTCTTGGCTTTTCATTTTGCTTTGAAAGTGGTTTCAAGTCATTTGTTTGCCTAAGTGTGAAATTGAGGTTTCATACTAAATGGTTTAATCCCTTAGGGGGTTCATTACCAATAGTATAATGCTTCTTTCATACCCAAAGCAACTTGTGTTTTAAGCCTTTTTTCCATTAGAGGACTTTAATTCACCCTTTGAACTTAATTGGATCAAAGAATGGTTGGCAAGTTAAAATGGGTAACTAATAACTTGGGACTAAAATTGATCAAGATAATAACTTGTGTGTTGTGTGTTCAATCGGACGTTAATTGAACACAAAGAAAATTGGGACATTTCATACTCAAAGTGATGAAATGTGTCAAGTTTCCTAGGTCTTCATTGCCCTTGATCATGCATGATAGGGTGATGGTTCTTGAGTGTCTTGTTTTGCATTTATTGAGCTTGCACATCTTGAATCACAAGCCATCATGCAATGAAATTGCTTGGATTGGTGGTTTGTGGCTTAAGTTCACCTTTCCTTGGATTTACACATGAAAAAGAGGGGTGAATTGTGCAGACAATCCTTGCAAATACCCTTTCTGTGCTCTGTTTGTCCTCTATTGTAGCATGATGATCCAGTGCATCAGTGGCTGGCAGACCACTATCCATGGCTGGCACGTGGCTGGCAAAGCACCATAGATGGCCGGCAGGCCACTCCTATGGCCGGCACCTGGCTGGCAGTCTTTGCCAGTGGCCGGCTAGCCACTGATGCAAATATTAGCAGAGAATTGGTAAGGAGGAGCAAAATGATTCTGGAAGTGTTCAACTGTGCAAACAGAGGCTTTCGAGAGCAAAGCAGAGGTCTTTTCGGGCGAAAACCGAGCATGTGCATGCACATCTTTCATTTCCCGAGGCAGAACAGCTAATTAACTTCGTTTAATTACTTAGTTTAATTATTAGTTGCAATTGTTTTGTAATTATTTAATTAGTTAGTTAACTAATTAGTTCTTTTGTTGTTGTAATAAGTAGTTAAAAAGTTTAGCTAGTTATTCATTCGGTTTTGTAATATTTAGCTTAATTAGCTTAGCTTAGCTAGTTCGCTTAGTTATTCATTCGGACTCTCCTTCGTGAGAGCGTAATGTAATAATGTGTATGTCTTCCAATCCCACGTCTTTCTCCCTTTTATTTATCCGCATTTGATGGTTAGATTAGGGACATGTTTCAATTAGTATACCTTATGCTTGCATCCATCCATTCGTATTGCATGCGCCAAGGCTTGGCACATCATTCAAACTGCATTATTATTTTAATACCTTCTTTGAATACGTACTTAGACCTCATGTTATCAAATTGCTCCATATGCCATGCTTAGTAGCCGAGCCTAGTAATTGTATATTGCATGTGTTGCATTAGACATCTTGTATAGTTAGGGATCATGCATATTTTCTAACTCATATCTTCTTAGCTTTGAGTACTAGGTGAGTTTTTAGTACTTTAGCATACTCGCATGTATGTGAATATTGCCATGTCTAGCATGCTTGCCATAAGGCTAAATGCTTACTTGTTAAACTGGTTGAATGCCTGTGAATAAAGGCTTGTTGTTTGAATTGGAACGATTCAATGAATGTGTGTTTAAGCCCACTATGTCTAGTGGCAAATTCACAAACTTTTAAGCCCACTTTAGGTGGCAAAATCAAACCATTTTCGCAAACAAACATGAAATTGAGTTGTTCCAATTCTTGTAATTTTAGTCTATACTTGCTTGTGCGCATCACATAGTAATGCTAGCCTAATAACGGGAACAAAAGCATATAATGTACATAAAAATCATATCTTGATTAGTAGAGGCCGATCTTTGATCGGGCGAGCGGGGGTGCTCAATTCATGACCTTCCCCTCTCGTACCCAAGTTCCCAAGCCAAAGCAACTTTGGTGATGACGGATACGTGGGCTTTGGCATGAGTCATGGGTTTCCTAAATTTTCCTAAAATAAAATATTTAGGTGGCGACTCTGTATCTAGCAACGCAGTCCAATTTTGGCATTTTGATTCAAAATTGATTTTCCAAAAAGATTTGCTAGATTTGGACTCTTTGATGTTTATCAATTTCATATTGCACTTCTGAAATTAGATTCAGAACCACAGGAGTCCGAACTGTAAGTCTTCTTTCGAGCTTCCGAAAGGAGGCACGAAAAAGTCGAGCTACAACAACGCGTTAGGATTTTCAATGGGTTAAAAACATTCGGGTGTGCCCGGTGTTCACACCACCCTTCTTCCTTTCGCGTGCAATGCGTTAGGACTTTCAATCGGTTAAAAACATTCGGGTGGCCCAGTGTTCACACCACCCCTTCTTCCTCTCGCGTGCAACGCGTTAGGATTTTCAATCGGTTAAAAACATTTGGGTGTGCCTGATGTTCACACCACCCTTCCTCCTCTTGCGTGCAACGCGTTAGGATTTAACTTGGTTAAAAACATTTGGGTGCACCAGGTGTTCACACCACCCTTCCTCTTCTCGCGTACAACGCGTTAGGATTCAACTTGGTTAAAAACATTCGGGTGCGCCCGATGTTCACGCCACCCTCTTCTCCTCACACGTGCAATGTGTTAGGATCTCAGTTGAGACCTCAGGTGCACCTGACGGTTACGTCGCCCTTCGCCTTTCCTGTGCGACGCGTAGTTAAGCTTGCATAATTTTCTTACATCCATTCTGCATGAAATGTGGTTTGGCTCATGTTTCCCACGCGAGGCGTGTTTATTTACTTACTTCTTTTCATGATTGGAATTGATGTACCTTGTTTTAATTTGTTTAAATGTGGCATTTTCTTTGCATTGAATTTGCATTCAAATGTTTCATTGTACAGTCTCATTGCATGATCATAAGTTATGTTCTTGCATTATGCATCTCGCTTGCATCTTGCCCCAAAACTACATTGGTTTGATTCCTTGTAAAGGGATACGTAGGCAGCCTGCAGGCCCAACCATTTATTTTCTGTCTTGTTTGTTTGTCCAAGTCTTTCGGCCTTGTCAAAATGGGTCATCTCTAGGCTTTGACATTCACTCATGTCATTTCATGACTTCCGAGTTCTGTCAAAGAGGGACAACTGTAGACACCCCATTTTTTACCGTCCTCAAAGACTTGGACGTCATCACTTGTGCACTCGATGATTATGATTGCATGTGCTCGTTTTGGTGCCCGAAGTCCTCGGCTGAATGCCATGTCTTTGAGCCTTCAAACTCGGTCCATTCTGTGCCTTGTTTTGGACCAAAACCTTCAAGCCTGCAACCCCTGGTGGCTGCCGACCACCAAATGAGGCTACCAGCCACCAATTGAGGCTACCGACCATCATTGGTGGCCTATCGGCCACTTTACTGGCCTGCCGGCCAGCAGTGCCCTTTTTTGCAGATATTTTGTTGGCAGTTGTTCCAGTTGTTAGCATAAGTGTCTCCATCTCCCTACATGTGTATGGAGGGATTTCTCTCAGCCTAATGCATGTTTTTCTATATATATGGGGTCTTCTCCCCCATTTTTAAAGGTTAGAAATTTTTGAGCAAAAAACTCTCTCTCTCTCTCTCTCTCTCTCTTGTGCAAATTTGTGCACATTAGCGTAGTTATACTACACTTCCTTAACCAAAGTTGATCATCTTTGAGCTGAGGTTCCTTGAAGCCTTCTTGAAGCTCTTGAAGGTGGTTTTAGCTTCTACTTCCCTTTTAAGCTTGCTTTATTTACTTGTTTCTCTATCTCTTTCCACTGTTTTTGGGTTGTTTTTGGGCCATAAAAAAACTCTGTTTTTGTGGGTTGAAATTTGTGTTTTAGGCTATTTAAGGTTACCCTTCTTTATTCTTTGCTTGTAAGGTTTTTCCACCTTTGTTTCCCACCTTCAAACTATCTTTTTTTGGGCTTTCGAACACTGAATTTCAGAGTTATTTCAGTGATAAAAATAATGTTTTGAAGTCTAAAATTGGAGGGGTTAACCTCCCCTCCTTGTGTCTAGTTTGCTAGCCTAGTTAGCTCTATGTGTTAGCTTTATTTTCTAGCCATTGGTAGCTTAGTTCCAGCATGTTTTAGGCTCTATTTTGAACTAATTTGTCTCTGTTTTTGGCCATTTATTGCATTTGAGTCTTGTTTTGCATGCCTCTAGTATAATAGTCCTCACAAGCTTAGTGTTTTAGGCCATTAGACACCCCTTGTTTGAGTTGATTGCCATGTTTTAGTGCTTTTCTCACTTGATTTCAACACTTATAATCTCTGCAATCTCCCTCATTTCTTTACTCTTTATTTTCTTTGAGGGTTGTTTCAACCTTAGAATAGTTTAAGCTTGAGATTGAGATTCATTGTTTTATGGTTTAATCCTCTTTTGGGGGTTCATTACCAACAGCATGACACCTATCTCTTGCCTTAAACTATCCCTTGTTTGACACTTCCTTCTCTTTAGATGACTTCTCACCAATGGACTTAATTGGTTAAAGAATGGTTGGTAATCTAAAATGAGCGACTAAAAATTTGAAACTAAAAGTGTGCAAGATAAGAATTTAGTTGTGCTTTGATGTGTTCAATCGTACGTTAATTGAACACAAGGAAAATTGGGGCATTTCATATTCAAAGTGATGAAATGTGCCAAGTTTCCAAGGTCTCTATTGCCCTTAATCTTGCATGATAGGGTGATGGCCTTTTTTGAGTCTTGTTTGTGCATTTAGTAACTTGTACATCTTGGTTCCTTAGCCATCATGCAACGAAATTACTTGATTAATGGTTTGAGGACCAAGTGTATCACTCATTTGAGATGATTTGATGATAAGGAGGGATACGCAGTACAAATAACCTGTGAGAATACCCTCTCTTTGCCCTGTTTGCTATCTGTTGCAGCAAAAAAATATGGTGTGTCATCAGTGGCTGGCTGGCCACTGTTATTGGCCTGTTGGCCATCACTGTTTTGACGGCAACCCCTCAATGGTGGCTGGCCGGCCACCACTTCTAGCCTGCCGGCCACCAGTGAATTTTGGGCAGTGTGCTTATGAAGCATGGCAAAGTTGATCTAGAGAAGGAAACAGTATAAGGGTTGTGCAAACAGAGGCTTTCGAGGGCAAACAGCGGATGTTCTTCGGGTGAAAATCGAGCATGCAGGGGCCTCCCTCGCTTCTCGGGACTAGTTAACTAGTTGATTAGTTTAATTAGTTTAGATTAATTAAATTAGTTTGTGTTGTAATAGTTAATTAGCTTAGAATAGTTAATTAATTCAAGTGTTGTAATAATTAGTTAATTAATTAGTTTAGCTATTTATTTCAAGTTTTTTAATAATTAGCTTAATTAGCTTAGCTTAGTTAGCTAGTTTATTCATTCGGACTCTCCTTCATGAGAGCATAATGTAATAATGTGTATGTCTTCCAATTCCACGTCTTTCTCCCTTTTATTTAACCGTTTTCAATGGCTAGTTTAGGAGCATCACGTTTCAATTAGCATACCTTATGTTTGAATCCATTCTTTTTGTATTGCATGCACTGAGGCTCAGCGCATCATTCAAACTACATTGTCATTTCAATACCTTGATGAATACATGTCTAAAACGCATGCTATCAAATTGTTGCAAATAACATGTTAAATAGCTGAGCCTATCTTAATTACATTATTGCATATGTTGCATTAGTCATAAATTGTATAGTTAGGAATCATGCATTTTTTCTAACTATTTTGTTTATCTTAGCTTGGAGTACTAGGTTAGTTGTAATGCTTTAGCATACTTGCATAAGTGTGAGTGACTGCCATGATTAGCATGTTTGCCATGAGGCTAAGTACTTACTTGTTAAACTGTTTGAGTACCTGTGGATGAAGGCTTGTTGTTTGAATTGGAACGATTCAATAAATGTATGTTTTAAGCCCACTATGTCTAGTGGAAAATTCATAGCTTTAAGCCCACTTTGTTAAGTGGCAAATTCAAACCCTTTTCAAAAAATAAGCATGAATTGAATTGTTCCAATTCAGGCAAACTAGTCTATACCTTGTGTGCGTGCATCACATAGTAATGCTAGCCTAATAAACCGGAACAAAAGCATATAATATTGTTAAAAATCATATCATGATTAGTAGAGGCCGATCTTTGATCGGGCTAGTGGGGGTGCTCAATTCATGACCTTCCCCCCTCATACCTAAGTTCCCAAGCCGAGACAATCTTGGTAATGACGGACTTTTGGCCTATGGCACGAGTCATGGGTTTCCTAAATTTTCCCAAAATAAAATATTTAGGTGGCGACTCTGTATATGGCAAAGTAGTCCATTTTTGGCAATTTGATTCAAAATCAATTTTCCAAACGATTTTTCGAATTTGGACTCTTTGGTGTTTATCAATTTCACATTGCACTTGTGAGATTAGATTGAGAACCACGGGAGTCCAAACTGTAGGGCTTCTTTCGAGCTTCCGAAAGGGGGCGCGAAAAAGTCGAGCTACAGGTGTTCACACCGTCTTTCCTCTTTTCGCATGAGACGCGTTAGATTGTTTAGTCACTCAGTTAAAAACATCAGGTGCACCTGTTGTTCACACCATCTTTTCTCATTTTGCATGAGACACGTTAAGTTGTTGTTTTACCTTGGTTAAAGACATCAAGTGCGCCTGGTGTTCACACCATCTTTCCTCCTTTTGTGCAAAAAGCATTAGGTTGTTGATTCACTCAGTTAAAAACATCAAGTGTGCTTACTGTTCACACCATCTTTCCTCCATTCGCGTGAGACACGTTAGGTTATTTAGTCACTCGATTAAAAACATCAAGTGCATCTGGTATTCACACCATCTTTCCTCCTTTTGGGTGAGACGCGTTAGGTTGTTGTTTCACCTCAATTAAAAACATCAGGCACCTGATGTTCACACCATCTTTCCTCCTTTCACGTAAGACATGTTAGGTTGTTGTTTCACCTCAATTAAAGACATCAAGTGTGCCTGTTGTTCACACCATCTTTCCTCCTTTTACGTGAGACGCATTAGTTTGTTGATTTACTTGGTTAACAACATCACGAGCGCCTATTATTCACATCATCTTTTCTTCTTTTGTGTGAGACACATTAGGTTGTTGATTTACTCGATTAAAAACATCAGGTGCGCCTATTGTTCACACCATCTTTCCTCTTTTTGTGTGAGACGCGTTAGGTTGTTTCACTTGGTTAAAAACATCAAGTGTGCCTGTTGTTCACACCATCTTTCCTCCTTTCGCGTGAGATGCATTAGGTTGTTTAGTCACTCGGTTAAAAACATCAGGTGCACCTGGTGTTCACACCATCTTTCCTCCTTTCATACGAGACACATTAGGTTGTTGATTCAGTCAATTAAAAACAACAGGTGTGCCTGTTGTTCACACCATCCTTCCTCCTTTCGCGTGAGACGCGTTAGGTTGTTGTTTCACCTCGGTCAAAAACATCAAGTGCACTTATGGTTCACACCACTTTTCCTCTTCTTGCTTGAGACGCGTTAGGTTGTTGATTTCTCTTGGTTGAGGTCTTCCCTCTCTTTTCGTATGCAACACGAGGAGGTGTTTTTGCTTGGTTGCACCGTCTCGTTATTCGCTTAATTCTTTCCGTGTGAGACATGGCTTGCTTTTTGTTTTGATTTTAGCTTTTCATTTATGTTATCACATTGCTTATTATGTTATTTTGCATGATCATAAGTTTTTCAAAAATAATTGGCTTCACGTAGCGTATAGCATCTTGTCCCTGAACTACGCTGGTTTGATTCCATGCAATGGGATATATAGGCAACCTTCAAGTTCAACCACTTGCATTGCATCTTGTTTGTTTGCCCAAGTCTTACGGCCTTGTCAAAAGGGTTGTCTTTGGGCTTTGACATTCACTCACGTCATGAAATGACTTCGAGCTCTATCACAGAGGGGCAATTGTAGACACCCAATTTTGACCTGCCCTTAGACTTGGGCGCTTTTTGTTGACTACCCGATAATGACAATCAGAGTGTGTTTCTCACAGAATCCTCAGACAAGAGATAGAATTTGAGATTTAATCCCAACCTTCACACAGTTTTGGCAAAACTCTTTTAGACCTTAAAATGCTCTTTTCAAAATATTTTTCCAAATGTTTTTACGATGTTCTAAGGCTCCCATTTCAATTAAAATATTGCACGTTTCAGTAAACCAAGTAAGGACAAAGTGGAAATAAATAGAAGGGAGGTGAACTCTTTAAAAAATATTTTTAAAAATATTGTATATAGGTTTGGAGTTGAAGGAAATAGGAGGGGATGGAAGAAAATTGGTTTAGGAAAAGGATGAGCATCAAATCTTTAAGATGAAAATGAACATATTTCACTAAATTAGGAATATCTCTTTGTACACTTGGAATTTAGATGTGAGGCCACCATCATTGGAAATTAGACTTCTGGGGCTTCAATTTAGACCTAAGAATCACCTTAAACCGAGTCTGGATAAGGGAGATATGCCCGTTTGAAGTTAAGCTTAAGAGCAGATTTTGTTGACTTGGCCTGAGGGAAATGAAAAGCCTTCACTAAATTAGGCATATCTCTTTGTACACTTGAAATTTAGATGTGAGGCTACCACCATTGGAAATTCTACTTCTGGGGCTTCAATTTAGACCCAAGAATCACTTAAAACTGAGTCCGAATAAGGGAGATATGCCTGTTTGAAGTTGGGCTTAAGAACAGATTTTGTTGACCAGGCCCGAGATAGCAACAAACCCATTTTGTTTTTGTTTTGGTTTTGGTTCAATTGGGACACCCCATTGACCCATTTTCTGATCTATTCAAGTGCACCCACTCATCTTCCATTATCTCCACTCAGCCTCCATTATCAAAAAAGGTTTTGGCCTTGTCATAAAGGATGAATCAAAATTAACAAATTCTTGATCATCATTATCATCCTTGTCCTCCCCATCACCTTTGTCTTCCACCTTGTCCCCCATTCCTTGACTTATTATTCCTTCATGGCTTATACATTTAGATGGTAGATTGAAGATAGAGAGGAGAGAAAAAAAGAGGGGAAAATCATTCGAGAGAGTTAGAGAGAAAAGAGAGCAAAAGAGGAAAGATTGTCTAAATTGCAACCTTGAGCCAAAATACTTCCAAGTAGCTACTGAAATTCTTCATTTCCATACACCAAAACCACTACAAAAATTATGATATAGCCAAAGATCAATTGCCTTGATCATAAGGAAGAGTGTTTAGTGATTGAAAGTGAGAAAAACTAGAGAGTTAGCCACGTTCCATACCATAAACTTCATAAATTTCATAATTTCGAATTAAGGATTTGAGAACACACTTTCTACACTTGAGGGTGATCAAGAGGGAGTTTGTGAACTAAGAAGTTCATCCTTTCCTTGAAAGGTGAATTTCACAAACTTTTCATTTTCTTGCATTTCTTACTTATTTTGGTTTTTTGCTTTGAATTCTTGTTATATTATATATTGTTGTAATCTAATTGAAAGTGGTGAGTTGACACTTCCACATATATTGTTTTTGTTGGAAATCTAAGAAAATAGAGTTTGGCCGAGCCTATCGGGCTATCTGGCCTGTTAGTTAGTCGGGTAGCCACCTAAAAGTACACCATCGCGCTCGCGACCTTCATGACCGTGCCCGCGACCTCTAGGCAAAACCGGGCAGCTTTCTGACGTTGAGAAAATCAACCTCCGATGGTCTTTGAGGCACTTGAAGCTGCTATTTTCTTATGTTTATTTTATTTTGAGTGTTTGTGAGGATTTTTTTGTTGTGTTGTAATATTTATTCATCTCTCTCGGATTTGTAATATTTAAAGTGTTGTAATAATTTTTCATTCCCACTTATTATCTATCTCATTCTTTAATCGCTTTCCCTAACTGTACATATGTATATATCTTGCATGCCATGCATATTCATGTTTTTACATACATGATTCATGCCAAGATCCGACTAAATTTGCATATTTGTGCTTTAATTGATTATTACATGATTTTGTGCGCTATCGCACGTTTTGGATATGTTATGTTTTAGAAGCCGGATCTTTAGAAGCATTCTTGTGTATGTATTGTATTAGGATTTTGTATATAAGATCATGCATATTTTATTAATTTTGTTTTGTAGCTGTTCGCAGGACGTTGGTAAATATGTAAGTTGTTATGCTTTAGCATCTCGTTTGTGTGCATTTTTTTTCTTACTATGTTTGAGCATCCTACTATGTGGCTACTTGCTTACTTGATAAAACTGTATGAATGCCAGTGGATGGAGGTTGTGTCGTTTAATTTGGAATGATGTTGATTTTTCAGTTTGTAAAGAAAATAAAATTCATATTATGCTTTAGTAAAGGCCGATCTTTTGATTGGGTGAGCGTGGGTGCTCAATTAATGTCCTTCCCTCTTCATACCTAAGGTTCCAAGCCAAGCATCCGTGATTACAATGAACAGTGGCCTTGGCATAAGTCATGGGTTTTCTAATTTTTCCAAAATAAATATTAGGTAACGAGTCTAAGATCTGATGACGCAGTCCATTTGTGGCAATAATTTTGTAATAAAATGGATTTTCTATAAAGTTGTCAAATCTGGACTCTCATCTATGTTTCACATTGCACTCGTGATACTAGATCAAAGAAATCGAGGGTCCAAACTGTTTAACGTGCACAGGTACCCCCCGACCATGTTATAGATACTGAAACCCATTCATTATATACCTGTTGAACCTCATTTCCAGGTTATGAGGACCATTTACCAATACAATAATCTCTTCAAAAAATGTAACATCACTAGTCCTTCGCAAAGTTTGGACCTATTTAAAACAAAAATGTAAAATTTAAAATGTAGTTCGACTTAGGAAACTAGAATCTGTAGATTTAAATATATACATGTTCCTTGAACTAAATGTGAAAAGTTTTAAAATGTTCACGCCAAAGCTGATGATCGTCGACACGTGGCATTTTGACCTTAAGTACTTCAAGGTGTTTGCTATGTAGATTGAAAATTTATCAATAAAAAAATTTTGGTTCAAAATTCAATAAAACATAATAAAATATTGAGTAAGTGACATAACCTACTTTATGAATGGTTGAACCGCGCTTGTATTGAATAAGACATACCGATAAGCTTGTACCTAAGAAGTATTATCAAGATAAAAGCTTCTGTTTTCACCAACAGCATGACCCAGATTATCATCACCACTGTAGTTCCTCATGGGTCAACTAGATTTGGTTTCCACATCATTAAGATATTGTGCACAAAAAATTCATGCATTCTTCTATAAGATACCCTTTAGCAATTGAACCTTATGGATGAGCTCTATTACGCACATATTGCTTTAAAGTAAGAAGATATCTCTCAATTGGATACATCCATCGAAACTGAATCGCTCCTGCCAATAATGCTTCGCCAGCTAGATGTACAGGCAAGTGCTCCATTATATCAAAAAAAGTCGGAGGAAATATTTTCTCTAGATGACAAGTGTTACGGAGATACAATCTTGAATGTATTACAAATCCGTCGCACGATTCACTTTGGAACACAATTGTTTAAAGAAATTGCTCAATTCAATTAAGGGTTCAATTACATTCTTCAGTAACGATCTTCGAATAGCCAATGGAATAAGTTGTTGCATCAGAATATGAACATCATGGCTCTTAGGACCCCCAATACTTCTATCTTGTGAGCGCACACGACACAATATATTGGATGAATACTCGTCGGGAACTCTAACTTCCTTCAACACTTTCAAGAACAAATCTTTCTCATCCTTTGTCATTGTGAATTGTGCTCGTAGTAAATAAGCTTTAGTCGACCCTCTTAACTGCAAATGTAGGGTTTTCTAATATTCATTTCTTGTAAATCATGCCGAGCATTAACACCATCCTTCGATTTTCCTACAACCCCTAATATTGTCCACAACACATTGTCACAAACATTCTTCTCTATATACATCACATCGAGGTTGTGTCTTGCTTGATTGTGCTATCAATACGGCAGTTTATAAATGATACTCTTTTTCTTCCAACTATGGGTGCAATGTCCAGCTTTCTCCTTCTCTACTTGTCTCCTATGCCTGTCTTTAAGGTCATCCCTCTTGTATTGGGTTAAAATACCCTCATATTCTAATTATAGCAGCATCTCAATTCTAGACCACAATTTTAGTTTGAGTCTGAATTCCCGACTACCATCAAATGATACTTTATCCTTTCGGAATTTATGGCCACTAAGTAAAAATCTGCGATGACCCAAGTATGATTGTTTCCTACTATGCTTCAACCAACACGATGTAATTTCCTTATTGCAACAAGGACATGCATATTCGCCTTTAGTACTCCATTTTGGCAAGTTTCCATATGTAGAAAAATCACTAATTGTC
This sequence comes from Camellia japonica, assembly GCA_030407325.1. NCBI lineage: Eukaryota > Viridiplantae > Streptophyta > Magnoliopsida > Ericales > Theaceae > Camellia > Camellia japonica. The sequence continues at coordinate 183,341,529 of JAPPVO010000019.1, forward strand.
CACAGTAAAGCTACATGCATTTGAAACATTTGATTTGTTGATGCATCAAATGTGAAGACACCATCATTTCATAGTTCTTTCAACTCCTCAATCAACGGTTGCATATATACATTAATCTTGTTACCAGGTCCTTTCAAGCCATCAATAAGCACAGATAAAATTAGAAATGGTTGTTTCATGCACATCCATTGTGGCAAGTTGTATAGAATGAGCACAACAGGCCAAGTGCTATGAACTATGTTCATCACCCTGAATGGGTTAAAACCATCAAATGCTAAGCCAAGCCTTACAAATCGGCAATCATTACTAAAGTCAATATTCCGACGGTCAAAATCTTTCCATGCAAGGGAGTTGGCAGGATACATAAAGACACAGTCATCAGTTCGTTCCTCTGCATGCCATCTCATTAACTTGGCCATCTTGGATGACATAAACAACCTCTACAACCTTGGCTTTAAAGGAAAATACCTTATCTGTTTTGCAGCTATTCGTTTGCTACCTTTGTTAGGACCATTTGATCCACTATCACCATTTGATTTCCATCTAGAACTATTGCATATGACACATTTATCGAGATTGGCATCCTTTTTTCAAAACAACATACAACTGTTGGGACATGCATCCCGCGTCTCATACGTGAAGCCCAAATCTGTTATGACCTTTTGAGCTTTATAATATGAGTCTGGGAGTTTCACACCCAATAGGAACGCCTCATTCAATAACTCAAGCAACATGTAAACAGACTTGTCTGTCCACTGATTAAGCACCTTCAGATGTAGAAGTCGAACAATGAATGACAAAGATGTCAACTTTTGACAACTCGGATACAATTTACTTTGTATATCTTGAAAAAGTTTAAAATACTTTGCAGTCTCTGCATTTGGACCGAGCTGGGGTTCAGATGCATGGGACCTGTGGTTCATTACCTTCAACACTTGTATCAACATGTGGATTTTCCAAAGCCCCTTATATCATTCCAACCATATCATCCCAATGTCTAAATTAGCCGATGTTTCATTCTCTCGATTACCATGTAGAGATACGTAAGATTCTCTATGGTTAATCCAATGTTTGTACTTTTTTAAAAAAACCATTCAAAATCAGATGCTCTCGCACACCCTCTTGTACAAGATGGTTTCGATTCTCACATTTCCTACACGGACAACTAAGCATCGAACCTTCAGCCTTATTGGTGTAGGCAAACACAAGGAATTGATCAATCTCATTAATGTATTCCCTCAACATCCTATTTGGCAAGTCAATCCAACTCTTATCCATCCTTTGTACTTCCCTCAAATATCTCTTCTGCATATAGTATATTCTTGTTAAGTTTAAGGGGAAATTTTATAGAATAGCTATAAGGATCTGTAATGTATGGTACTAAATGTTTGGTGGTTAAGAAAAAGCATGTTTATGAAAAGAGTGTAGCTGAAATGAGATAGTTGAGATGGATGAGTAGAATTACAAGAAAATATAAAATAAGAAATGAATCCATTAGGAACTTCTTAGTTTAGTTTGACTGAAGCAGACCATAATCATTTATGAACTTCTTAGTATAAACAAAATGAAGGCATTTTATTCCTCACAAAATTCAAATCAAAGCATCAAAAAGGGAATGCAAATGAACATGGCATAAACCATTAAAAAACAAATCCCAGAAATTAGGGGTGAGCATGGTCCGGATTGGATCGGATTGGGGTAAAACCAGGACCAATCCGTTATCTACGGTTCCTGAAAAATTGAAACCAACCAAATCCGTTTAAATCGTGGAACCAATCCGAACCAATCCATTTAAACACGGATTGGATCGGTTTAGGACCACGGATTTACATAATTAAATAACAAAAATATATATATAACACTTTAATTTCATAAAAATATAATTATAGCACCATATTAGTTTCACAATAACAACATGTCTTTTCATAATAGTGACATACTGTTCTAGAATTTAAACAACCATAAAAAAACTAGTTTCACCATAAGTATTTAGACCATTACAAATTAACATTAAAAACTAGCAAACAAAAATAATAAAAGAAGATACTATGTGAGTTTAGGTTTGGATTTAAGTTTTATATAAAATAAGAGAAGATACTATGCAGGAGGGTATATAATAAAAATATAGACTATTTGTATACGGTCAGGATCGGTTCCAATCCGGAACTGTGGAATTCAATCCGGAACCAATCCATGAACTACGGATTTTTAATTTTTCAATCCGGAACTGAATCACGGATTCAAAAAATCAATCCAAACCTACTGGATCGGATTGGACTGGATCGGATTACGGATTTCACGGATTTCTTGCTCAGCCCTACCAGAAATTGCTAGTACTTCCAAGGCCAAATTCAAATGGGTTAAGACTAGAACCCCATAACCAAGTCATTATTTGAAATATTTTGCTTCTATTCTATTTACTTGTTTGTAAATTTTGTCCCAAGAAATTAGGATGAAGGTGGTTGAGTTTATGTAATGCTTGAACTTCTATATAGAACAACAATTGGATATTGTGTCAAAAATTGGAAAATGTATCTCCGTATATTGCAAGGCCCCAAAAAATTACGTAGCACTAAGAGAAAATAAAAATCCACTTTTAGGTACGTCCTTTCCTACTATGATTTTGTCTTGCTGGTCAGAATATAGAACCAAAAGATTCTCCAAATCAATGAACATGATGATAAATGTGTATATACTATAAAGAAAATAATGGAGAATGAGCTACCCTATTCTCACATTCATTGCCCTTAAAGTAGAAGGGCTCCTCACTCACACATGCATGCACGTATAGAAGGGTTTAATACAAAAGGCCCAAATTGTTAGATATACATAGCAAGCTAGCTATAATGGAAGAAATCATTTTCCCATATAAATAAAAGATGTTTCTCATGTCAAGTAAAAAAATGGGTAAACTACCAATAGGTCCTACTTTGGAGACTTATTACCCAATAGGTCCTACTTTGGAGACTTATTACCCATTAAGTCCTATTGATAAATTTATTAAGTGATAAAGATAAATTTATCAGTCTTTTATTTTTATGAATAAATTTATAGTGATAAATTTATCAGTCTCTTTGTTTTTATGAATAAATTTTTAGTGATAAATTTATCACTCTCTTATTTTTATAGTGTTAAATTTATTAGTTAAGACCTGTAGGTAAATAAGTCTAGTTAATAGGACTAATTGGTAAGTACCCCTAAAAAAAAAGATGATAATTATATCAAATTAAAGAAAATTATATATGCTTCCTCCCTCATCTCATGACAATTTCTCAGATCCATATGACATAATTTTCAATGAATTTATAAAATTAAACAAAAAATTCAGTTAACTTGGCAGAGCAGAGATGTGAAGACAAAGAAGAAGAAGAGTTAACCTAGTTCAGAGATTGAGACTGACTGAGAGAGTTGAAGAGAGACACGCTGCTTCGTCATCACTCGCTCGCCACCGTCGCATACTGCTCGCCGTTGTCGCACGCTGCTCGATGTTGTCTTATGCTGCTCACTGCTGTCACTCGATGTCGTCGATTTGATGCTCACTGTCGTCTGCCGCTGCTCACAGTCAATCGAGAGAGAGAGAGAGAGAGTCGAGAGAAGAGATGGGGATTTTTGATAGGGTTTTTGGTTCAAAAGATTAGGGATTTTTTAGATTGGGGATTTTTGGTTAAAGGGGGAAAAAACGAGCGTGAAGGGAAAAAAAAACTGAGCGCTCAGCTTTTGGGGTTTTTTTTTTTTTGCGACGTCAAGTTTCACTATCACAAATGAAAATTTAAATAAAACAACGTCGTTTAACTAATTTTTTTTATTTGCGACAAGGGGATTGTCGTCGCCAAAAACCTTTATTTGCGATAAGAGATATTGCCGTCACAAAAAAACTAAGTTTTTGCCAAAAACCTCCGTGTCCATTTTGTTGCACAATGAAAACTAGGGAGAAAGAGAAATAGAAAAAGAGAGAAACAAGAGATGATCAGCGAGAGATAAACAAAGAGAGAGAGAGAAAGATAGCGAAAAGAGATTAACGAGAGAGATATATATAGAGAGAGAAAGAGACATAGAAAAAGAGAGAAGAGAGATGAGCAAGAGAGACAGAGAGAGATAAAAGAGATAGAGATAAGAGATGAGAGAGATAGAGAAGAGAGATGAGTAAAAGAGAGAGAGAGAGAGAGAAAAGAGATGAGCCAGAGACACAAAGAGAAAGAGAGACACAAAGAGAGACCCATTTCATTTTTTGACTTTTTCCTCTTTCAACAACTACAGGCTAAAAGAAAGAGATGAGTGTGATTGAGAGAAATGAGCAATTAAGAGAGAAGAGAGATGAGTAAGAGAGAGAGAGAGAGAGAAAAAAAAGACAGAAATAAGAGATGAGTGAGAGAGAGAGAGAGAGAGAGAAAACGAGAGCAAAAAGAGATGAACGAGAGAGATATAAAAAGAGACATAGAGACATAGAAAGGGAGAGAATGAGAGAGAGTGGGAGAGAGAGAAGAAAGATGAGCAAGAGAGATAGAGAGCAAAGAAAGATGAGAGAGCCAGAAAGAAGAGTGATGAGAGAGAGAGAGAGAGAGATGGAAAAAAAAAGATAGATAAATCGAGAGGAAGATCGGTAAATCGAGAAGAAGAGAGGGAAAGTGTAAGCAACGCGAACACAGTGGGGGAGAGAGACAGAGACAGACAGACAGACAAACAAACAAACAAACAAAGAGTGATGAGTGAGTGAGAGAGAGAGAGAGAGAGAGAGAGAGAAAGAGAAAGAGAAAGAGAATGAGAAGAGAGATGAGCGAAAGCGAGAGCAAGAGCAAGAGCAAGAGCAAGAGAGAGAGACAGAGAGAGACGGAGATAGAAAGAGACGAAGAGACAAGTAGATGAAAAAATGGGTGAAAAAATAAATGTTAAATCAAAACAATATCGTTTTTTCTTTTTTTTTTTTAATTTTTTTGTTTGCGACGGCACCTATTACTGTCGCAAAAAACTCTCTTATTTGCGACTGTAGTTCATGCCGTCGCAAAAAATAGCTTTATTTGTGACAGTAAGGGTTGCCGTCGCAAAAAAGGCACATTATTTACGACTGTAGTTGTTGTCGTCGCAAAACTTGCTTTATTTGTGACAGGAAGTGGTGCCGTCACTGAAACCCGATTTATTAGCGACAACAAGTGGTGCCGTCACTGAAACCCGATTTATTAGCAACAACAAGTGGGGCCGTCGCAAAAACTCTCTTTTTGCAACGGTGCCGTCGCAAATACTTCAATGTTATATGTCCCTTTTTCTTGTAGTGATATATATATATGGAGAGAGAGAGAGAGAGAGAGAGAGAGAGAGAGAGAGAGCACTTACCCGTAGGAGGACAGTCGGCGGCGTCAGTGGAGGGAAGGAAAGTTGGTGCTTCCGGTGGAGATGGAGAATTGGTGGTGCCAATGAAGAGTTGGTTTCTAGTTGATGAACCAAGATGGAATTTAGGGCAAAAAGAGAACAAAAAAGTGAAAGGATATATATATGAGGTTTTAAAAATGATGTCATTTTAAATTTTTTCAATTACTTTTTGTGACGGCACACAATATAGACGCAGAAGCAACCTGAAAATGGCGCAAAAAAAGGCGAGCGATTGAATTTTTGGAGCCAAAAAAATGGATAAAAAATTAAATAATTTTTTTTGAGATGGCAAAAATCTAGCCAATACAAATAATATATTTTTGAGACAGTATAATTTATCGACTCAAATAATAATAGCAAGCAAAAAAATTTTGAAACAATCCTGTTTCACCAATGCTAATAATACATTTTTAAGTTAACAAGTGTTCATGTCACAAATAATTCGATTCAGAGATAGCTCCTTTTCTTGTTGTGGAATGCCGCTGAGACAATAGTTAGCATTTTTTTAGTATTCCAATGTAAACAAAAGGTGGGAAAATTAGTTGAAAACTCAGGCTGACCTCACATGGCTAGGTCGGCGAAGTTGGCAAAATTTGATTGGATATATCAATGCCACGTGATGCAAGATGATTGATTAGTAACTGTTCGTGCAACAATCAAAGCATAATCAAAGAAGTCAGCAAACTAAGCTTTTTAATGATGAAAATCAAAAATTTTTGAAATATTAATTCGTAATTATATTTTAATTCAAAATAATAAATAATAATTTCAACTAAATAATTAAAAAAAGTTGACATAATGATTTAACATGAAAAAAATTATAATTAAAATACCTCCAATTGTACTAAAAAATTACGAGCCAATATCACATAATAATCCATTAAAAAGATAAAAGAGAATTACATATGAGTACTTTTAATTACCTAACAAATCAACCTCCGAGTTGAACTAATCCCAATGTGCCTCTTCTACTATCGTCTTCACCTCAGAATTGTCTTGTTCAACGTTGAATCCACAATATTGACGTCGAATCCAGGACGATGAGCCACTCTAGAATTTACCAAAACTTCTAAGCTCAAATTTTTCAGAATCCACCAAAGAACACCTCTCTCTTTTGTAAACAAAATAATAAGAACAACCCTTGATATTTGACAATCTGTAGTTTGTTGATCAATCGATCACATTCTATATACCAAGGAAACTCATATAAAACAGTCTCCAATATAAAATACTTTCTCTTTTCTTTCTCTCTAAAATTCTGGACGGCTTAAATCTTAAAAATAGCAAATTGCACACTTTATAGTAAACTGAATCGCGAAAACCGCTCGAGTGATGTGAGTAAAGGCGATGTAAAACATATAGGCCGAGCACAACTTTCACCGCTCGAGCGATAAAATTTACTTTCTAGAAGTTCAGGTGCTCTGTAAAAGTCCTAGAACCCCCGCAAGCTAACCGAGCAACTCGATCCCCATATATTGTCAGCGAAGTGGCAAACATGAAAACCTGAAGATCACAAACTCCTCTGCATAGACACAATTCGAATTATATTCACATCTAAACACTCACATTTTCACTAAAATAAAAGAACGAATAAAATTAAAACTGAAATGAGTTTTGTCAAAACGGGATTGCCAATTACAAAATCTTAACAAATGATACGATGATCTCGTTGTTATGGAAGTTCCCTAAACAACAAGAAATTGTATTAGATAAAGACATACTCGCAAAAATACATTGCAAAAGCATAAATCTTAGAAAAGGTGATTTCAGATTGATTCGATAATCGTAATTATATAATTTTATCAAATTTGTTTTTAAAAAAGTTAATGAAATTTTTTGTTTGAGATAAATTTAATGAAATTATGTAGTTTTGATTATCAAATCTATATGATTTTTGTTTGTTAATCATTTATACACCGAGACAATGATTCAAATTATTAAAGTGAGACCAATAATTAGTCCCACAAGCCCAAAAATACTATACTAAATTCTTTCAAAGAAAAATAATTTATAAGTTAAACCCCAATCTCACAAGCCAAGCTAAGTAATTTATTCATTATGCACAAACTCAATTTAGTCTTTCTCTCCCTAAGAATTTATACTTATTTAAGTATTAAAATACCTCTAGTCAGCCACCATTGATATTCATGATAAGTTAAGCTTTAAAATATCTCCGATCGACCATTAATACTTATGGTGCCTTATTTTACAGATGATCCAACAATGACTCAAGTACCTGAATTATTGAGGTCTTGAGTTTAAATCTCTACATAATTAGAAATTTGAGTTCAAATTTTCGTGTAGTCAAAATGTTCTGTCCCAACGTTTGTGGGTGATTACTTAATTATGTCATATGAGTTGCTATGGTATGTACCTTTAAAAAAAAATTGTACTTTATTCACCCTACCACAACATGCAATAACATAAACATAACATTCCATAATAAATACCACCACAAGTCACAACTTTTTTACCAAAAGGACGCGTAGCATTTCTTATCATAAATAGTTCATAACATTCATAAGATAAACAAAATACTTCGTTACTTTTATTTTAGGAGTGCAAATCAAACATTTGGCATTCGTAACTTTTATTGTAAAAGGACATAAAACACTACAAATATTTATAATATTTATCACAAAAAATAAGAATCTTAACTTTTCTATGCTACCTTTTATATTTGTGCATATCATAAATTAATTAATCCTTATCTCATATTAGTAATTGGCGAAAAAGAACGAAAATAAACTAAAAATGATAATGATGTATGAAATTGTCAGATATGTTATTGTCACTGGAGCTGCTCTTGTCATAATTTCGCAGTTCACAAAAAACTTGCTCCAATGATTGGTTATGGCAGCTGTCAAATTTGGCAAATGCCAAAGCTTGTGTCAAATTTTACACAAGTTTTGACAGCTACCATAATTGCCAAGCATCAAGCAAAACCTCCCTCCCTCCCTCCTAGCAAAACATCCCTCCCTCCCTCCCTTTCGCACTCCATTTTTGCAGAATTAAATACACCAATTTATGTGTTTGGTTTTGCCAAAATGACAACTGACCATTGGAATACTATTACTATAATTCTATCATTTTTTGGTATTCTTTGCCAAATTATAGAAATGATAATGCTATTATAATATTTACCATTGAAGATGGTATTAGGAAACATAAATGCAATCGTGATAATACGTGGATAGCAATTCCTACTTCAGCATAAAAACAATATCAAAAAGGTGAGAATGGAAAGAAGATAACAAAGTTATTCAGGTGTTGTTTTGTACATTAGAGTCAATGTATCTTCTCTTCACAGAAGGTGTTCACGAATTTGATTAGTTTAGATTTAGAATAAATCAAACTGGTCCATATGGTTTTAAAAAAATTAGAATCATAATCAAATCGTTAAATTTATCTAAGCTGACATGGGTAAGCCCATTAAGGATATGGCCCACCACTTAAGGTCCAATCCATGACTCAAATACTAAAACTCAAGATTCTTGGAATCCAACGTTATACCAAGCACCAATAACATCTAAACACTTGGCAAGTGAAGAACTAGCCACATCAGCAGACAAAGATCCTACAAAGTTATTGCACCACACATCAGTCATTAATGAGTTCCCCTACAGCATTTATTACGATAACCCTTCACGGCGGAACCGAACAGCCTCATCATGAACAAGGCAAGCTAGAACATAGACTTTCGGCCAACATGACGGCTCAAAGTGGACAAGGAAATGATGAGCAAAGGATATAAGCAAGCCTCTGAGACAAAGAAAATGTTAAGTTTTCTATCACCATCATGTCTCTAGATTCCATCATCCTCTCTCTTCTCTAACTTGATCGTCGGAGGGTTCGCTGGGGGACTCTCCGTTCCCCGTTGAACTCTTGTATAGGTCTCTCTGCGGGCTCGACACTCGGGCAACGGTGTGGAAAGCGTGGATCAATCCAACCCGTTCCATCTGGAGCACTCAGTATCATCATAACCAAATCAAAATCAAACTGTATAAATTAATTTGGTTCGGTTTGCTTCTAGAAATTTTACATAACAATATTTTATAATAATAAACAAATTAACAACAACTAATATAGTTAAGTTGATAAGAGTTCGTCAATTTCACAATCAAGACTAGTGTTTAAATCTGACTAGTAACTGTTATACTATTTTTATATACAAAAACAGTAAATAAATATACCGCGGTTTCATTCGGTTAACAACTGTAACCAAATCCATAGAATTGGGAACCAAACCGTTTTGAACGGTTCAACTGTTTTCGAAACTAAAAAAAAGTTTAAAAAAAAAAAAAAAAAAACAGACCATGCCAATGATTATATGAAGATGCTGGAAAGAATTAGCATACAATTCGACATTCCCATAGAGTAAAATAGGTAAATCAAACAAATACTGAGATCATAATTAAACCATACTAGCTATCATCAATCCATTAATATCCCAACTTCTAATTCAAACACTACCCTTTAACATGTCTATAATTAGGAAATCAATAGTAGAGGTCTATTCTTTCCGATGTAAAAAATCTAAAATTTCCGAGATAGACTCGCGATTATATTTTAATTTTAAATAGTGAAAATCGACTCCAATCAAACAATCAATAACAAATTGATCCAACAATTTAACATGAAAAAATCACAATTGGAACTCCTCCAATTGTGATTAAAAAAAAAAAATCACGGGTCAAAACTACAAAACAATCCACTAAAAAGACAAAAGAGAATTGCACATGTGTATTCTCAATTACCAAGCGAATCCACTCCCAAATTGAACCGACCCTGATGTGCCTCTTCCACCACCGTCTTCACCTCGGAATTGCCTTTCCCAACGTTGAATCTACAACGCTAATTTCGAATCCATAACGATGAGTCAATCCGAAATCCACCAAAACTTCAGACCTAAGTTTTTCAGAATCCATCAAAGAACACATCTCTCCTTTGTGAATAAAAGAACAAAGACAAATCCCTTAATGATACCAATATGAAACTCGTAGATCCACCATCACTCTCAAATCATCAAGGAAATACTTATAAAAATACCCTCCAACATAAAATAATACAAAAAAAAAACCTTGGTAGCGCTACTCTTCCAAAATTTAGACGGCTTAAACCCTAAAAATATCAAACAATGCATTTTATAATAAACAAATTCGCGAAGACTGTTCAAACGCACACTTCACCTCTTGAGCGGTGTGAGTAAAGGCGGTGCAAAACATATAAGCTGACTACTCGAGCGCGGCATTCACCACTTGAGCGGTAAAACTTGCTTCCTAGAAGTTCAGTTTGCAAGCAGAGATACTAGATGCTCCTATTCACCACTCAAGTGCACAAATTACCACTCAAACGGTCAAACAATTTGACTACAAGCATAATTCGAGTTGAATTTGTATCTAAACACTCATAATCTCACTGAAATAAAAAGGTAAATAAAATTATAACTGAAAAGAATTTTGTCAAATAAAATTGTTAATTACAAAAACTTAACATGATGTAACCAAAAAAATAGCAGAAGTCTATAAAAAGCAATACCACAACCAACTGGTTTAACTCACTGTACACTTCTAATACTTTTAACTAGGAGGTATGTTTTATCTCATTATAAATTTTTTTGGGTTATTTTGTTTCTATCCTATTATAAACAAAAATTCTAGTATTGATTTACGGTTATTTAGCTTGTGGATATATGTTGTTAGATGTTTTTAAGGAAATTTTTTTTAGGATTCCTAATATTAAAATTTTATAAGATAAATGACATATAATATTTTTATAGTAGTTAAGGTCCCTTAACATTTCTGCAGAGAAAATTCGACTCAAAGAAATTTTGTCCGACTCAGAGAAATTTCAATTTTCACAGAAATCATACTAGAAAATTTCAAAATTTCTCTGAGTTAAGTGAAATTTTTTTGAGTCGGGCAAAATTTCTCTGAGTCAAATTTTCTCTGTGAAAATGTTGAGAGAGCTTAACTCATAAAAAAAAATATATTGGATCTCTCCTACTACACAAAATTAGAGAGTAACGTTTCACTAATTTTCCTTGTTTTTAAATGATTGATTGTTAAGATTGATATAATTTTCACTTCTAAATTATCTCCTACTGATTTAAACAAAAATAAAAACAAAATACAATGTGCCTATTACCTTACTGTAAGTTATAAGTTGGTCATCATAAATTAAAAGTCAAAACCACATCTCCCTAAATTTTTAGATAATCGGCTTTTTTAATCTTATTTAAAGCTATTTTCACCAAATAAATTGTACACAAAAGTTACATTAAACAGTTTGACACTGACTTCAAAAACAAATATTATAAATAACTCAAATAAGTTACACCAAAGTCATAATATATTTTTTTTAAGAAAAAGATAAATTACAAAGACACCACCTAAGGTTTGTTTGAAATAAGATTGACCATCTGTGATTCTAAAAATTACATTACACCTATTGAAGTTTATAATTTCGTAACAAATGATCTGTTTATTAATAAATCATCAATTCAATAAACAGTTTTTAATGATGTCAAAATTCTGTTTTAATTAATAATTTAAGTAATTTTATTATTATATAGGAAAACAATTAGAATTTTAATTTTTCAATTAATTCTATTAACTAATTGTTGGAAAAAATAGGTTTTTGGTAAACTTTAATGTGAAATTAAAGTAGGTCACAACCATTGGTTGAGGTGGGATTAAATGGGTTTGAATTCTTTGTAACAAGGTCTTTACACCACAAAAAAAAATGTCCAAAAACTATTAAGAATTGAATGAGAAATTATCTCATAAAGATGGCTTCATGAATGAGATTTTGGGAATTATATATAACTACCAATCCCACGTTGATTGTGACAGAAATACACACTTGTGTATACAGAAAATATATATATCAGATATTTTCTCCCATCAATTTTAGTCCATTACTCCAGCAATTTTGCAAGAGTAATGGTCATTAGTGGCCAGCCTTCAGGGGCATTAGATAATAGCCTTCATGATTAGAGACTCCTCCTCTCTCCTCCAAGGTGTATAAAAGGAGACACATCTTCCTTGGTTTAGATACAACTTTTCCCTTTCAGAATTATATAGTCAGTCTACTTGTGTCTACAATTTTCTTCCTGTGTGAGAGAGTGTTGACATTGTCGGTTCGCCAAAACTAACCGAAGGTGCTTTTGAGTTAGCCGGTTTAAGCCATCTTATCCTAGGAGACAGAAGTCAACGTTCCTCCAACACCCACGATGAGGCGGCTAATCTGTTTTAAGGACACTGTGATATCACACCGAATTTGGTTTGCTCCATTGTTTTCAATATTTCAATTCCATTTGTATTTCGGTTAATCATGATTCATGTTATGTAAGTTAACTGATTAATTTTTAATCTATTTGTTTTGTTTAATTAGCCTATATGACCAACATTAAAAAATTATGATGATAGGATATTTGTAATTATTTAAATCATAAGGGACAATTTATATTTTAAGCAAATTTCAAATAGTGTACTTGTAATTTACCCTTAAGAGAAATACAAAACTGCTCAAAATTTGAAATCTATTGATCACATTCATTCTAATTGTGGCACACACAACCTTTAGTTTACAAAAATACTGTATATATCCAAATTGTAGGTATTTTCGTAATTATTATTTTAGGTTAAATAATATTGGGGGAATAACAAATCAATATATATTTTGAAGAAAAAAAATAGATTAATGATAAACTTTACAAACTTTAATTATTAAAAGAATAAATATTTTCATGTGTATGTAATTATTTTTAAAAAATATAACTAATTTATATTTTTCTCAGATATATTTGTGGTCTATTAATTCACTTTTTTGTTATGTAGAGTATCTAGATCAACTTTTGTTATGTAATTAGTATTTTTTTTTATATAGATTGAATGATCATGCTCTTATAAATCATTATAAAATTAAATTGAATAGACACATCTATTTATTGAGAGACACTTTGTCTTTTATATAAGGTGTAAATTTTTTATTTTTTGTCACATATACAACTTTTACTTATGTTTACTGTATAAATGAGAATCCAATCACTTTTTGATAACACACATTTGTCTTTGTTATGAAAACTTCTACAAACTTAAAATTTTAGTAGAAATTTATCTAGCAAATACGTGTGTGGTTAAGATTCATTTTAGAAGATCCATCATTTAAGAATTGAATCTAAATCATTCATCAGAATTCTCAATAAATTCTAGGTTTATTTTCTTCTTTTTTACAATTTCTACTTAGTTATTCATCGGCCAAATCACATTTGTACATCATTAATTTACTTTATATCAGTGATTCTACAACATTTTAATATTGAACCTCTCACTTTTCTCATCCACTATGAAATACTATTTTTCTAATGTCTATTTTCTTTATATTATTATAAAATTTTTCATTTTAAAAATATAGTTACAAATATCACGTGCGACACATGTATATACCACCCCCAGTAATTATAAAAACCAAAATAAAAAAAGCCATTGCCACACAATTGTGTAAGAGTTTAGAGTATTGAAATTTTGTTGCTAAAACATTTCCTTATCATGTATATATATATAGTATCAAGTGCATCAAATGTTTTTTGTTTTGTTTTTTTTTTTCTTCAATTGTAAAAAAGGAAAGAAAACATGTACTCACACAACCGTATAATCTCATAATAATTTTATAAGGATCAAACATACGACACATTCCAAAATGCCTAGCCTTAGGAATAATATATTCTAGCATATAAAAAAAATAGTATAAGAACAAATCTATCTATCTATATATATATATTTTTTTGATCAGCAAAACAAAACTTTATTGATGAAAAAAGCATAATACATGCAAAAAATACATCAACAAAGCAGGGGAGAGCAGAAAGCATCATAACTAACTTAACGATCCCAACTAAGTTGGCACCTCAAAGAAAGCGCAATCATCTGCTAGCTCTCGACCCAGATTGGCGAGGAACCAATCAAAAACACCCAAAGGGAATGACAACCAAGCTACCACACCGGCTAACAGCAAACAGGTCAATAGATCAACCTAGTTCAACCTAACCTGCCAACAGCAAACAGATCAACCTACCAACCAGATCAACCAGCACACAGCCCAACCACCAGAAACTTCAATCAGTCACAGCAGAAGACCAGTGATTCATGAGACCAGAGCAGACAATAGCAATGCATGCACAAATATCAGTAGCAAACAAGTCAATCAGAGGCCAAACGATAAGTCAATCAACAAACTATAAGAGACCTGGCCATACCACTGCAGCTATGGACACCATACATACCAATAACCAACCAATAACCAACCATTCAAAACAACACTACAGATATAGGATCCAGAAAAGACTCACACTATTGATGGACTAAAGAACCATAGAGCTCATATGGAGCTCGAATGGATAGAATTGTAGCAGCAAAGTACTATCAACAGAACACCAGATCAGTCATCCTCCATCTAAATACAGAACACCAGATCAGTCGTCCTCCATTCCTAATACAGAACACCACCTCTTCACCACCAGAAGCAACCTCATAACAACAGCCTCAGAACATCATCACACACCAGAGAACCTACCACAACGCTGCTACATCCCCATACTCAGTCGACCACCTTTTAAGCATAATCTAACCTGAGCCAAATTTTCCACAATATCATGCACTGAGTAGGGAACACCATTCAGATTAGATTTCACCCACATCCCAACTTTAACCTTTACTATTTCACAGAGCTCATCCTTTCTGAATTAACAGCCATTAAAATCACAATCATTTCTTATTTTCGAAATTGACCACAACATTGCAACTGGTACAAGTCTCCACACCTTCAATACTGTCTTTTTAAAACTTGTTCCCAACCACCATTGCAACACACCTTCAACTGAAGCAGGAGTAACCCAACTAAATCCCCACCATTGCAGTAAATCTGACCAAACCTACCACACCTCAAGACATAGCAAAAATACATGCTCCACTGATTCTGCTTGAGTCTTGCAAAAGGGGCACAAGTTCTCCATTGTGTCACTTAGCACCCCAATACTCTGCAAAAGATCTGTAGTTTTCACCCTTCCTTTCCATGCCAGCCAACATAAAAATTGAGCTTTTGGTAGTGCCACATTATTCCACAGCATCCTAGGAATTTTCATTCTAGGGCCCTAGGTAACTTCATGCCAAGCTCTGACCAAAGCCACAGTGAACAGCCCCAAAGATGATGCAGACCAGCTTGCAGAATCCATCTTTTCCACATTCAGGCTAGGTAAACCTCTTGTTAGCTCCTGCAACCTGCTAACCTCCTCTTCCTCCCAAGCTAGTAGTGATCTTCGAAACAAGAGTTTCCAATCCCCTATTATGTCCCTCCTCTGCATAAAGGTGCTCAAAGTGCCTTCCTTTTCCACAGATAATCTAAACAACCTAGGAAACTCCTCTTTTAACAGTAGGTTCATGAACCATTTATCATTCCAAAACTCAATCCTATTCCCATTTCCAACTTCAATCTTGAAATTTGAAATAAAAAATTGAAACAATTCAATATTAGTTCTTGCCACATTCAAAATGTCACTCCAGACATAAGACTCATTACCAACCAATACCTTCATTGGTAACCATCTTCCTCCTTCTGCTCCATACTTGCTAATAATAACTTTCTTCCATAAATATTTATCTTCCACCCCATATCTCCACCACCACTTAGCTAACAAGAAATCATTCATATCACTAACCTTTCTTATGCCTAGCCCACCTTGATCTTTGCTCCTTGTGACTTCCTTCCAACTTACCAAGTGGATTTTCCTCTTTAGCTCTGAGCTACCCCATAGGAATGCTGCCTTTATCTTCTCGATTTCTCTTGCAACCCCTTTAGGTAATTTGAAAATAGAAATATAATAGCCAGGTAAGCTATCCAGAACAGATTTTATCAAGGTTAATCTCCCAGCGAATGACAGCAGCTTCCTCTTCCATAACGCTAATTTAGACCTGATCTTATCCACTATTGGCTGCCAAGTCTTTTTTCTTCTTGGGTTTGCACCAAGTGGTAGACCCAAATACTTAAGAGGTAATTTCCTGCATAGGCAACATAACTTGGACGCAAAGACTTGTGTCACTTCATCACTAATCCCTACTCCACACACCACACTTTTGTGAAAATTTATCTTCAAACCTGATATTAACTCAAAGCATCTAAGAATCCTTTTCACATTCACAATCTCAGCCCACTCTGCATCACAGAAAAGTATCGTATCATCGGCAAATTGAAGATGTGATACTCTCAGACCTGCTAGCCCAACACAAGCACCTTTAAAAATTCCCAACTTTTTTGCTCTGTCTAATAGCAAGTTGAGCCCCTCAGCTGCAATATTGAACAGGAAATGGGACAACGGATCTCCTTGCCTTAACCCTTTTTGTGGACTAAACTCCTCCGTTGGAGATCCATTAACTAAAATAGAAACCCTCGCTGATGTAACACATGTTTTCATCCATCCCAGCCACTTCTCTCCTAACCCAAGATTGACCATCATATCAAACAAATATTCCTAATTGATTGAGTCATAAGCCTTCTCAAAATCAAGTTTGAGGATAACTCCCTTCGATTTACACTTCTTCCACCAATCCACTACCTCATTAGCAATCATTATACCATCGAAAATATTCCTACCAGCCAAGAAAGCAGTTTGCACTTCACTGATAACATCAGGTAGCACCTTTTTCAACCTTCTTGATAAAATCTTGGCCAAAATTTTATACACCACACCTATCAAACAAATTGGCCGATAGTCCACCAATCCTTCGGGATTAACCTTCTTCGGTATAAGAGTAATAAAAGAACTATTTATTCCTTTAGCCAACTTACTATTTTTGTAGAACTCCTGCATAAATTGAAACACATCATCTTTCATTATCTTCCAACACTTCTGAATACAGATCATATTGAATCCATCTAGTCCAGGCGCTTTATTATCATCACACTCTTTTACTACTTCCCAAACCTCATCCATTGTAAACTCATGTTCCAGCACTTCCACTACCTTTGTTCTACTGACTGAAATGAAATTCCCCGTTAGTTTTGGTCCATACTTCCATTCTTCAGTAAAAGCCTTTGAAAAATACCTCAAGACTGCTCCTCTCACTAGCACAAGTTCTTCAACCCTAAGCCCATCTACTACTACTGAGTCAACTAAAATCCTTCGCTGCCTTTTGTTGGCCATGATATGGAAGAACCTAGTGTTTCTATCACCATTTTGAGCCCAGTTTAATCTAGATTTCTGAAACCAAATCAAATCCATCTTTTTCCTTAACTCCCTTACCAAGTTCCTCACCTCTCTTCTGACAGCTGATTCTTGAGTTTCCAGCACGCTTGACTCTGCCATCAGATCAAGTGCATGCAGCTCCTCTTCTGCTTTTTTTAATTGAGACTCAACAATTCCAAACTCTTCAAGATTCCATCTCTTCAGCTTAGTTTTAAGACCACACAATTTCACCTTGATTCTGAACCCAGCCCATCCCTGTACCTGTGATTCAAACCAAGCTTTTTGTACTACAGATCTGAAAGTGTGGTGCATAGACCAGGCATTAATAAATCTAAAAGGCCTAGGGCCCCAGTTTCTCTCATCTTCCATTAGCAATAATGGACAATGATCAGACACAACCCTAGGCAAACCCCATAACTTAAACCTGAATTTTTCCAACCAAGTAGGATCCAACAAAAATCTGTCTATTCTACTCCACCTTTCTCCATCCATTGAATTACACCAAGTATAGCTTCTACCCATCATTGGTATATCTATCATTCCTAATTGATCAACTAAATTATTAAAATCTTGCATTCCTCTATCTCTTCTGCTGCAACCCCTCCTTTCTGCTATGAATCTGATTTCATTATAATCACCACCCATGCACCAAGGTTGTTGGAAAGACACTTTAAGATTGACAATAATTTCCCATAACCTAGCTCTTTCACAACATCATTCGGAGCATAGATATTTAAGAACACACAACTAAAAGAGCCAAGACAAATACCTGAGATAGCCAACACATTCCTGTTTCCACAACTCTCTGTCATTGTAAAGGTATCTGGGTTCCAAATGCTTAACAGACCTCCTACACTTCCATCAGCATCTACAACTGCAAATTCCATCAACTCTCATGGCCAAATGGACCTAACAAAGCACTCATCTACTTGACTCCTTTTGGTTTCTTGAATAAGCATAACATCAACTTTCCTTTCCTTAATAACATTCCTGACTCTCCCCCTTTTCTCCGACTTCCCCAAGCCTCTAATATTCCAGGACATGATCTTCATAATAACTTGTTTAATCACCTATACCACCCGTGATTCAACGACCAGCTAGGTCTGACCCACCTCACCCCCTCTTTCACTCCTAGCAAATCTCTCTGCATCGTGATTTTCTAATTCAACTAATTTATTTATCACCTCTTGCTCCCTACCTTCGCAATTCATTCCCAAACTTTTTCCAAGTTGTAAAGTGGCTTGTGCTTCTTCAAGTACCATCTTCTTCCTCCTACGAGCTTGGCTGCTTTGAGACAAAGAAAAAGATATAGCTGCGACTGCAGCTCTGAAAATGGCACCCCTATGAAATCCTCCAGAAAGTACTTGACTTGTCTGTAGCCTTCTATTTCTCCTTCCTCTGACTCCACCACTCCTTCCCTCTATTTTTTGATGCGAGTTACTAATATTCACTAATCGCCTACCATCAACTGGAACCTGGGCTTCCTCTTGTAGTGAAGTTTGTGATAAATTAACTAGACTAATCTTGGGCTTAAACATTCTTTTCTGAACTTGGGCCAAGGCTAAATTACTTAATTCGTACCCAGACCCAATCTCCTCACCCTCTTGTTGGGCCCCTCGTAAAACTACCTTCAGATTAATACCAGGCCTTCCCTCCTCAGACCCATTAAGACTTCTAGCAAACCCTTGAGTCAAAATCTGGTCATCAACGGCTATCTCTCCACCAACTGCATTACTCCTTGATTCCATCAAACGCATGCTATCCTCCAGCCTATCACTCTCTCCACCGTTTGGTTTTCCAACACCCCCATCTGTAGTTGCCACCGTGGTTTTAGATACCCAGCTAGCATTGCCAGAGTCATCAATACTCTTACCTTGTGACATGGAAACCCTCTGTTCGGCCACCTCATCCCTAGTATCCACCTCATCATTTCCCACGTCCTCCTTCCCTACCACCTCCTCACTCCTTTTCCGGCCGCTACCCACCTCGGAGCACCGATCATCCTTCTCAACGCCCTCATATACTTCTTTATCTGGTGACCTTTTCATACATACGCAAGGATTCCAATTCATTAGCATAGTAGAATCCAGATTTTCGCAAACCCTCACTGGATAGATAATACCTTTACAATTCAACTTCACCACCATGTTGATGAACTCCATCGTCTTTGTGATAATTCTAACCTTACCGCATCGAAAGGAAACATTGTTTGTTATATCATCATCGATTTGCACCACTTCACCCCAAACAGAGCCTATACTTCGAAACGTCTTCACACTCCACAGATTAAAAGGTACACCGTAACAACTTACCCATACACACCTTTCTTCTTCAAGGCTCTCACCCTCTTTCCATTCCACCATTGAGCTACACCAGTCAAAAATCCATTCTCTTAACCTCTCAGTACTATTTTTCATTTCTTGAACAAATTTGAAAGTTAATATTGCAAGCCTCCCATCCCCTTCTCTGACTTTTACCTCTTTTAAACCTCTCTTCACACATTCCTCCTTAAAGTCTGAAAATGAGAAGAAATCATGGAGCTTAACCATCAAACTTTCATAGAGCCACCCATTACCCTCCTCTCTTACCTGAATAGTTACATTCTCCTTTACATGAGTGCTTCCTTTCCCTACAACCTCTGCATATGTCATCCTTCCTCCATGAACTGGCCTTATTGCAGTCATTTCCTTCTGGATGCTTTGCATAACATTTGAGCAAACCTTTTGATGCCCCTGGTAATTTCCTCCTGGTTGATTACTACATATGTTCCCTTTTATATTGCTATTGGATCCTTTAGCATACTTTGCTCCTTTGACCTTCAACTCCTTATCATCACACCATATTCCATCAGCTTTGTTGACAGCCATCTTAGCCGCAACCGGACAATCATACCTCACGAACCCAAATCTTGACCATGTAGCTTTTCTCCTCTTCATTGGTATGAATACATCCTTTACTAGACCAAATTTTGAAAACAAACCAAATAAGCTTCTAGGATCCATCACCTCTGGAATGTTGTCCACAAAGATCGTTGTAGACACCCCATTTTTGACTGACCTTAAGACTCAGACGTCACCGATTGAGCGCTTGGTGATGTTGTATACTGTGCTCGTTCTAAGGTTGCGGAGTCTCGGCCGTGAGCCTTGCCTCTGGACTTCCGGACTTTTCTGTGCCTTGCCTCGGTTTGCGAACCAAGCTCAGTTTTCTCTGTTTTCTCTTCCTAAAGGGAGGGAGAGGTCTCGTAGACCATCTCTCAGTGGCCGTAGGCTACGTTTTGTGGTCGTAGGCCATTTTTCCCGTTTGGAGCCCGGTTTTCGGTTTTTGGAGCCGTCGGCCATGTGCCTCGGTTTGGGACCGCCTAACCACCTCCGTTTGCCCCGGTTTTTGGCGTGCATCTTATTTCCTCCCTTTTGAGGGACACTGTGGTCCGAGAGACCAACTTCGTGGTCGGACACCACTTCCGGTGCCTAACAGCCCACTTTCAGGGCCGCCGAACTGCGTGTTTCGGCTCCCGAACCTTCATTTTGCATTTTTGGGCTCCGACCCGAACTTGAGATAGTCATATTTTGAGGTCTTTTTCATGTTTGATTAAGGACCTTTTATTGTTTGAGATCTCCTACTGCCACTTGCTTCTTTACCCTCTTTTAGGCTTATTTTGCACGGTATTTTAGGCGTACTTGTGGGCTGTGTTGGACTTGGTCGTAAACTACAAAGTGTATTTTTTTTGAGCCCCTCTTCAACTTTGTTGAAGTGCTCTCTTCGGTTTGAGAACCGCAGCTACCACTTGCCTCTTTGTCTCACTTTAGGCCAATTTTTGGAGGGAAACTTGAAATATTTCCCCCCCTTTTTTTCCCCCTCTTTTCCAGCCTCTTTTGCCTATATATACATCATCCCAGGTCTGTGTTTAAGGGTTAGAGATTTTTGTATAAGCCTCTCACATTCAATCTCTCTCTCTATATATTCTAACCATCAAAACTCCAAGTTCCTTCCACCATTTCTTCACCACCACCTAGCACCACCACCACCACTCCATTCCAGCGGCTTGGAGGACCTTCTCAGAGGCTAGAAGTGCCGCATTTTGGACCAAGAGGCTGCTAAAGGGTTGGTCTTCAAGGGTGAGTCTCGTTTTTACCTTTTTTGCTCTTTTCTTGGTCTATTTCTTAGCCCTTCTTGCTTGTACATTTGAGATCCGACAAAAACTGAAAGTGTCATTTTTTTGAGCTCTATTTCATCTTTCATTAAGGGTCTTACCCTGTTTGGGACCCCCATCTTGCACTTGCTTCAATATCCTCTTGGATGCCATATTTTTGCATGATATTTTTGGCCTATATATAATCTGTTTTGAGCTCTGATGTAAACTGAAAATAGGTTTATTTTGAGCCCTTCTTCAACATTGAAGAAGGGCTCACCACTGTTTGGGATCTCCATGTATCACTTACCATTGTACCCCCCTTTGGTCCCCATTTTTGCATGATTTATTAGCTTATTGAGCTTCTGTTTTTGGACCTTGGTCCGAACTGAAAAGAGCCCTAAAATGACCCCCTCTTCATGTTTTATCAAGGGTCTAGGGCTGTTTGGGACATCCTTGGCATACTTCATGTTATAGCCCTCTTGGTGGCCTCATTTTGCATCATATTTTAAGCATGCTTGTGTTCTGTTTCGGGATTGATCATCTACTGTAAAGAGCTTTATTTTGGGCCCCTCTTCAACATTGTTGAAGGGCCCTTACCTGTTTGATACCTCCATGTATCAGTTGCCTCTTTGCCCCTTTGTTGGCCCATTTCTTGCATCAGAATTTTGGCATAATTGTATCTGTTTTTGAGGTTTGTCATAAACTGTAAAGCATCATATTTTTGGCCCCTCTTCAACATTGTAGAAGGGGCCTCCTGTGTTTGATACCAGCAGCTGTGACTTACTTCATTACCCCTCTTGTGGAGCCAATTTTGCATGCTAATTTTGCCCTATTTGTGCCCACTGTTTGGCCATGATTTGAACTGTAAACATGCTTGTTTTGGGGCTTCCTTGCTTCTGTATTTACACTTCATGTTTGTGTCATGCATGCTTTGTATAGCTGTAAGCCATTTCATGTGTCTAGTATTGCATTTCGGGACTCGTCGCATGCATCGGGTTTCATTTCGCCATATTTCGGGGCTATTTTGTATCTCATTTTGCCTCTGAAATTTGCATGTTTGCATATCATATTCCATGTCTTGCCATGTCTCATTAGAGTGGCATTCCGTGCCGTAGGTTCGGTCCTCGGTTTGCGTGCACGTGTGCACGTATCCCGAGTTGTCTCATTTTCATCATTATGGCCTCCTATGTGAGTGTGGCCGAGGTCCACTTGTGTTGGTGTAAGCCCATATTGCATTGTGTATGCCATTTCATTCCATAGCATTGCGTATGCTAGGCCATATATTAGCGCATTGTGTATGCCATGTTTCCTCGTGCATCGTGTATGCCATTTCATAGCCTTTCGCATGTTAGGTTGTATCTTAGTTGCATTTCATGCATATCATGCATATTGCATCGTGTTCGGGATAGGAGTTAGCCCGGGCACGGGAAACGAGGTACGTTCCGTACTCCGAGTGATGGAACGTGTCTCAATTCCCCAGTCACCGACACTCCGGATTATCCATGATGGAGTTAGGTTTTGTTGTATTTTCATATGCATTCATTTCATATTGAGTCGTGCAATTCGGCTCCTCGGCCATCATGCATCGAGATGCGTGATTGGTAGCACGAGGATCGAGACATTCATACATTCATGAAATACATTGCTATGCCTCTTTCCTGCTCTCTGTTGCAGCAAAATTAAGAATCAACAGTCTTCCGAGGCTTGGCACGCATTTCAAGAACAGGTGCAAACAGAGGCTAATTGAGGCATCCCAGTGGATTTCCGCGCAAGGCAGCCTGAACATGCATCATTCATCACTCGGAGCGGAATCAAGGCAGTCCCTGGCTTGCATGCCAATTTTACAGTTTTCTTAGTTAATTTGTAAATTAATTAGGAATTTGTATATTATTTGGACTGTATTATTTGGACTGTACTATTCTTTCATTCGGGACTGTATATTTATTCGGACCCTCTGCGCGAGGGCATAATTGTAATAAGTGTGCGTGTGTGTGATGTATGTCTTCCAACCCCACGTCTTTCTCCCTTTTACTTATCAGCTTATGATGGTTAGATTAGGGCATATTTCAATTAGCATACAGTATGATAGCATGTTTGCATTCATTCATCTGTTTTGCATGCACCGGGCTCGGCGCATCATACTAACTGCATTGTATTTCAATTCCAAGTTGAATACTTGTTAGTTGTAGCATTCCATATGCCATGTTTAGGATAGCCGAGCCTGCTATAGTTGCATTATTGCATGTGTTGCATTAGGCATTTCTGTATAATTAGGATCATGCATTGATTTCTAATTAGCTTCTTTCTTTGGCTTGGAGTACCCGGTGAGTTTTATGCTTTAGCATCCTTGCATGCGTGTGAGTGACTGCCATGAATAGCATGCTTACCATGAGGCTAACTGCTTATGTGATATAACTGCCTGAGTGCCTGTGGGTGAAGGTTGGGTTACTTGGAGTGGGACAATTCATCAAATGTTTGTTTTAAGCCCACTAGATAGTGGCAAAATCATGTTTTCTTAAGCCCACCCGAGGGTGGCAAATCCACGTCTTAGCCTACCTGCGGGTAGCACCATCAAACCATTTTCAAACAAACAAACATGAAGTGTTTTGTTCCAATTCAGGCGACTCAGTCTATACTTGTATGCTGTGCGCATCACATAGTAACCTAGGCTAATAACCAGAATAAGAACACACAATGTTTTCAAAACAAGATATCATGGTTAGTAGAGGCCGGTCTTTGACCGGGCGAGCGGGGGTGCTCACGAAGTGACCTTCCCCAATCGTACCCAAGTTCCCGAGCCGAGGCAACTTTGGTGATGACGGACACGTGGCCTTTGGCACCGAGTCAGGGTTTCCTAAATTTCCCATTAAAAAAAAAACATTTAGGTGGCGACTCTGTATCTGGCAAAGCAATCCATGTTTGGCACTTCTTTTCAAAAAATCTGTTTTCAAAATCGATTTGCTGGATTTGGACTCTTTGGTTCAAGATTAAGAACCGTGACATTTGAGTCCTTGAACTGTAGTGACCCCAATATGAACGGAACGGGACTTAACCCTCCCGGGGCGTTCGGGGACGTCTACAATTTCTGGCGACTCCGCTGGGGATTTAGAGAACTTGACTCGAACTCATGATATCTGGTTTTGACTGCACTTGTGTGTTTCTTTGCATTGCATTTGCATTGGTGCACCTTGGACACCGTGTTTGCCATCTGCTATTCCTGAGCGGTTTGCCGGAGGCTTGTCTTGTCAAGGCATGTCCATAAGGCTGACCGGTTACGGGCTCTGCCAGTATGGGAACACAAACCCCGGTTTTACCGGGGCACCCTCTTTGACCATTCGACCTAGTGCATATTCGGATCCATAGTGACCATTCCAAACTAGGACAGGTTGCTTACCCGATATAGGTTGTTTGAAACCGCTGTGTGCGTAGTGAAACCCTAGTTCCTGACAAAATAGGACAGGGAAACCCTACCCCAACATAGGGGTGTTTTGGCTCTCACTTGCTTGTTATGTGCTTTTAGAGTGCATCTCTACAGGAATGCATATATCAGTTTACAAGTTTGGGCATCAGGCCTGCGGGCATTACTATCAGTATTTGGGAGTGAGCTTTACCTGTAGGTATCAGACTCAAATTTGAGGCTGAATTTTGGGGGGGCAGAATTTAGTAGAGGGCACAGTCATCCTCCTACACTCGTATCTGTTTTGGTGAAGTTGAGCTGAGGTGCTGTCTGTTTTCTCTTTTGTTAGGTAGTCGTGGAACCATAGCTTCAAAAGGCTCCGATATCCCCCGAGGTTCATCGAACTTGTGCTAATAGACTTTGTCAGGTCAGAGGTTCAGTTCAAGGGCAATCAGTGGCAGGGTAAAAGGGCCAGTCAGGCACAAATCACCAGTTCAGCAGTTACCAGATCAGGGGCCCTTATCCACCCCACCAGTGAACAGTCAGGCTGAGGTCTCAGTTTCTACTGCAGGGATAGATACCAGTCAGTTAGATGGATCAACAGAATACGTCAGGGGTGGAGGCAATGATGCGTCAGATGCAGGAAACTATGAAACTCATGCAGTAAGACGTTGTCCGCCAAGCGGAATTCTCCAAGCAGCAGGCTGCAATCATGGCTCAGCAGGCCGAGCTCATCACCAGGCTGCAACAGCAAAGCGGCGCATCCGCTTCACAACAAGTTCCTTCCCCAGCAGGAGCTCCAGCACTTGGGGAGACGCCAAATGTCCAGGAAGGTACGGACATTCCGGTAGGGCCGGCTCCGCCCCCAATTTTACCCCAACTATCCAAAACACCTACCAATCTACCGGACTCCCCCTTCGAGTTCGAGGTCGACCCCACAGCATTGAAGTTGAGCAAGCTTGAAAAGTTGTTCAAGAAATCCCAGGGGGTAAAGTCCATCCCGGACATTGAGGACGGGTACACCGACGCAGCTGTGACACTGCCGGACAGGTTCAAGATGCCTCACATCGACCGTTTTGACGGGCAGGAGATCCCATGGTCCACCTGAGTTTGTTTTCAGATGTTCTGCGCCCGATGGGCTTGACAAGATTACAGAAGCTTTCCCTTTTTGGCAGGACCCTGTCGGGTATTGCGGCTATCTGGTACGCCAAATTAGAGGATTCAGTGAAACGAAGCCGGGAGGAGATGGCCGAGGCCTTCGTCGCACAATATTCATACAATACCCAAATCGAGATTACGACCCGTGATCTTGAGACGACGAGGCAAGAGCCTAAGGAGAGCTTCTCAGAATTCGTGGCCCGCTGGAGGGCCAAAGCCTCAATGATGACCATTAGGCCAACGGATAAGGATCAAATACGGATGGTTGTGCGCAACCTCCAGCCCAAACTAATGCAGAAAATGATCGTGCTCCCCTTCCCTACCTTTTCAGATTTGCATGAGATGGGAGTACAGATCGAGGATGCTATGAAGCAGGGCCTCATTGACCAGGAGAAGGAGCAGCCCAGGAGGGCGTTTACCCACAGTTCGAATGCGACCACCAGCGGTGACGCAGCTGTAAGATCTTCCGAAGTGGGCATGGTCGCCACCACCACACCAAGAGCAGCCACCCCCTTTGTTGGTGCATCCACTTCAAACCCCCGAACTTCAGACTATCTACCCCGAGGCAAGAGGGTTTTCACCCCACTCTATATGTCTTTATCTAAAGCCCTGGGGGTCCTACTCAGGAAAGGACATCTGAAACCGTTAGAGCAACGGCCTCTCCCCGATCCTCTCCCTCCAAAGCATGACCCGACTAAGTACTGTGCTTTCCATCAACAAACCGGTCATGACACCGACAGTTGCGTCCGTCTCCGCCACGAGATACAAAATTTGATTGACAACGGGGTCATCCCCGCACCAGGTCCTGCAAAGTCTATCGGCACTTGATCAGTGAACTTGTGGGAGATAATGTGATGTGATCGAGGATGAACCACCTGCGGGCGACGTTCAGTTTATTTCAGATATGGTGGATGGCATGCACTATTTTGAGCATTTGCGAATGCTAGCTTTTGTGCTTCTGACTTGGGTATTGGGTCAGTCTTGTTGTTTTTGAGTCTGTCCTTTTGTTTTGAGTCAGTCTCTTTTGTTTTGGGTCTGTCTTGTTGTATTGAGTCAGTCCTATTGTATAGGAGTCGGGTGATTCCGGGGGGGGGGGGTGTTACCTCGGGCATCACCATTTTGTTTTGTGTTTGTCTTTTCGTTTTGTTTTGAGTCTGTTTCTGCCTTGGAGCCAGTAACGCCAACAAATTTGAATGAACAGCAGTGTTTTTTTTCATGCTTTTGTGTTTGCTTCTGCCGTGTGCCAGTTGTACCAGAAATTCCAAATGAGATGGCAGTATTTGACTAGAAGCTGTGTCTTTTCTGTGCCTTGAATTCATTGCATCGACCTAAGTTTTCCAAAAGCTTTTTGAACACTACGGTGAAAACGAAGAGGAAGGAATTCCTCAGGTTTTGCAAAATTTTGATCAATTGAGAGAAAGAGAGACGTGCTAAGCCCTTAATGAATGAAATCATGCTTGTTAGTGTGAGTACTGGGAAGGATCCTGGCTTGATCCAGATTGGTTCTACACTGTCTTCAGCGCGAGCGATTTGTCGCTTTCTTAAAAACTTTCAAAAAATGTTTTGCGCGGTCCTGCGAAGACCTGTGTAGAATCGCTCTTAAGATTTTACAGCTTAGGATCACTCTCAGCCTCGAGACTTGACCCCGCACTTTCAAACCTTGAACTGGGATTCAGAATGTTCAACGGTCAACTACAATGTGAGGCCGGTGTGGCCAGCTTTGAAGCAGCCCTCGAACAAGAGGCACCAAAGTCAGATCAAGGAGATCAGACCTCATCAGAAGAAGGTTGCGAAGCCAAATCAGAAGCACCCCTCGAACTAGGGGCAAAAATATCCGATGTGCTCGAAGAGCCGAAGATGGATCCTTCTGCGAATCAATACAGCAGTCATTTTCCTGGATTCAGATGACTTCAGGATCTCAAAACCATTTGGCATGGACCTGTTACACTTTTACCCTTTGAGAGGCTCGCTGGGCCGAAAACCTGGAAGGGCGACCCAGGCAAAAGTTAGAGCAAGAAAAGATATATACGAAAAGCAAAAAAAAGAAAAAGAAGAAAAGAGAAAAAAGAAGAAAAGCAAAAAAGAAAAAAAAAAGAAAAAGAAAGAAGAAAAGAATTGAAAAGAAAAGAAAAACAGAAGCTCGCAAGGTCGAAAACCCGCAACGGGCGCCTTGGCAAAAGTTAGAGCCTAAAAGGGAGAGGTTAATACCCGAGTGTACCTTACCCCCAAACTACGTAAGGCTTGATTCCCATCTTTGGGATACGTAGGCAACTTCATTCTGAAGTCCAGCTGTAAAACACTCCAAATTGATTGTGTCCATGTAATGGTTTTGATCATCTTTGCTTTCTCTGTATCCGAGAGTCTGGTTGTGTTCGTCGCTTTGAGGACTGACTACAATGTGCTGCGGTGCCATTCAAACAAGGGGCAACTTTCCGTTGCCATTCGACGCGCCGCGGTGCCGTTCAAACAAGGGACAACTTTCTGTTGCCATGCAGCTCTCTTCAAGCACGGGGCAATTTTCCTTTGGATCTGAGGTTGTGTATCTCAAGAGTAGGTTCCCTGCTCGCTGAGCAGTGGCCGTTTGCAAAAACAGTTTTTTTGAGAATTTTTACTGAGGTTGACTAATTCTCTCGAAAATCATTCCATTTTTCCAAAACTGGACCATTTTCTTGGACCCAAAAAAGGAAAATTTTCAGTGCTCATAGCCTGACTTGCATGATTTTGAATCAGAAAATCGAACAAGCGCGTTAATCTAACTCTCATTTTGGTTAAAATTGTTTTAGTAGAAAAATCAAAAAAAATGGTCAAAATAATGAACTAGGGGCACAGTTGAGTCAGGTGTTCTATCTTTTCCCCATTGTCAAAATACTTGCCAGAAAGGGCACCATACTCGCCAAGAAGGGCACTCTACCTGTCAGGGAGGGCACAACTGAAGTCAACAACAAAGGGCTGAAAGCTCTCTCACCCTCCAAGCAACGAGGTATCAAGCCACGTGCGAAGCACGAACTGGAATGGGGCAAGATATTCCACTTCCTCATCTGGACATATCTGATCACGTCCAAACTCCCCGGCAGAGCATCGTCAACCGAGGTCAGCTGCAGATTTGCTACACACCCAATTGTAGCACAGCCCCTCTGTGGGAGAAACTCACTAGCTGCGTGCAGAAGAAGAAGAATCTAGCAGAATGCTAGGGGCACGAGCCCACAACTTGTTGTTTATCCATCAACCACCCAGGGGAGGGATTTAAAATGAGAGATTGAAGAATATAGAGATGTGCGCTGAGAGAAAAAGTGAGGAAAAGAGCTTTTTTTTTTTTAGAAAAACAGAGCTTGAGGGCCGAGTGATGTGAGAATCACAAATAAGAAAGGGTGGAAAATAATACCCAGAGAAACTGGCTCCTCGTGCACTGAGAGGTCTCTCGTCTTTGTAACACGTCTGTGTGTCGTGTCTTTTGTTTTGTTTTTCTCGATTCTTGCTTTGAGTCGTTCCGAGCGTGTCTCGATGTGTTTAGGTTGTTTACCTTTATTTTTCGTTGTTGGGTCGTCTTTGCTGTGTTCAGTTGTAGGCTCAATACCCGGTCGAGAACTCATTTTCTCAATTTCAAAAATGATTTGTTGTATGCTCAGAGTGCTGTGCCATTCTCCACATTTGTGCAAAAAAGGAATTTGTTCTTTCGAAAACTGCAGGGTTCAACCCAGGTCATGTGAGAACAGTAAAATCAGGATCTATTTGAAGCTATGTGGGTTCCAGACTGCAAAGCAAAAGAAAAGAGGGAAAATCGAAGCATCTGAGTGTGTTTCACCTTCAGCGAATCCTGAGATTGTATTCCGAATGTACATCTTCAGACTTTGTCAGTGTTCCGAAGAATGTGCGCGCCTCTATTCCAAGTGTAAGCCTGCTTCAAGTCAGAATGGCAATTAAAGCAGCAACAGATGTTATCTCTCTCTAATATGAATAGGGTGTGCCCGTTTTTTAGCTGAATGTGTTGCAAACCCCTCCGAAAGGAAAATCGGAGGTCGCGTTTTTATTTGGTCTCGTTAAGGCTTGTATTCCCTTATTCGGCATTTTGTTTCAAATATGCGTTGTCACGCACATTCCACTTGCATTGTTATGCATCCTTCCACCCGCATTGTTATGCACTTCTCATGCTTGCATTGTGATGCACGTTCCAATTGCATTGTTATGTACCCACTTCACTAGCATTGTTATACCCATTCATTGCATTGATTATGCACATCTATCTCGCATTGTTATGCTCATTACTTACATTGTTATGCACACTTCACCTGCATTGTTATGCACCTTTTCACTTGCAATTATCATTCTTTCTCCTCGCGCGTGCGACGGGTTAGACCTGTTCGGTTAAAAGTGTTCGGAATACGTTCCAATGCTTACACCATTCTGAAACACTGGGATACGTCCCTATGTTTCTCCCTCTTCGGTTAAAAGCATTTGGAATACGTTCCAATGCTTACACCATTCCGGAACACTGGGATACGTCCCTATGTTTCCCCTTCTTCGGTTAAAAGTGTTCGGAATACGTTCCAATGCTTACACCATTCTGAAACACTGGGATACGTCCCTATGTTTCTCCCTCTTCGGTTAAAAGCATTTGGAATACGTTCCAATGCTTACACCATTCCGGAACACTGGGATATGTCCCTATGTTTCCCCTTCTTTGGTTAAAAGTGTTCGGAATACGTTCCAATGCTTACACCATTCTGAAACACCGGGATACGTCCCTATGTTTCTCCCTCTTCGGTTAAAAGCGTTCGGAATACGTTCCAATGCTTACACCATTCTGAAACACTGGGATACGTCCCTATGTTTCTCCCTCTTCGGTTAAAAGCGTTCGGAATACGTTCCAATGCTTACACCATTCTGAAACACCGGGATGCGTCCCTATATTTCACATTTCTTGCAGAACACCGAGATACGTCCCTACGTTTCTCCTCTCTTTGTGAAACACCGGGATACGTCCCTATGTTTCACATTCCTTGCGGAACACCGGGATATGTCCCTATGTTTCACATTCCTTGCAGAACACTAGGATACGTCCCTATGTTTCTCCTTCTTTCTAACCTTCGGGATGCGTCCCTAACCTTCGGGATACGTCCCTAACCTTCGGGATGCATCCCTAATCCTTGGGATACGTCCCTAACCTTTGGGATACGTCCCTAACCTCCGGGATACGTCCCTCTGTTCCCCCCTCTTTGGTTAAGAGCATTTGGAATACGTTCCAATGCTTAAACCACTCCGAAACACTAGGATAAGTCCCTACGTTTCTCTCTTTGTTCCTTTCTCAGCATTTCATTCGCGCTGTCTTGCGTACCTCACCTGTACTTGTTAGTACATTACATTGTTTTGCATACAAACTGGCTTCGCGTAGCGTGTAAGTCCAATCTTCAAACCGGCTTCGCGTAGCGTGTAAGTCCAATTTTCAAACCGGCTTCGCGTAGTGTATAAGTCCAATTATCAAAATCTTCCCGCATATCATTTTGCATCTTGCCCCCTGCCTGCGGGCATGCCTGTGGGCACATCTCTGTTTATCTTGTATGATTGTCTAAGTCTTCAGCCTTGTCAAAAATGGGTCGTCTCTGGGCTTTGACATTCACTCCCGTCACTTGTGACTTCCGAGTTCTGTCAAAGAGGGGCAACTGTAGACACCCCATTTTTGACTGACCTTAAGACTCAGACGTCACCGATTGAGCGCTTGGTGATGTTGTATACTGTGCTCGTTCTGAGGTTGCGGAGTCTCAGCCGTGAGCCTTGCCTCCGGACTTCCGGACTTTTCTGTGCCTTGCCTCGGTTTGCGAACCAAGCTCGATTTTCTCTGTTTTCTCTTCCTGAAAGGAGGGAGAGGTCTCGTAGACCATCTCTCAGTGGCCGCAGGCTACGTTTTGTGGTCGTAGGCCATTTTTCCCGTTTGGAGCCCGGTTTTCGATTTTTGGAGCCGTCGGCCATGTGCCTCGGTTCGGGACCGCCTAACCACCTCCGTTTGCCCCGGTTTTTGGCGTGCATCTTATTTCCTCCCTTTTGAGGGACACTGTGGTCCGAGAGACCAACTTCGTGGTTGGACACCACTTCCGGTGCCTAACAACCCACTTTCAGGGCCCCCGAACTGCGTGTTTCGGCTCCCGAACCTTCATTTTGCATTTTTGGGCTCCGACTCGAACTTGAGATAGTCATATTTTGAGGTCTTTTTCATGTTTGATTAAGGACCTTTTATTGTTTGAGATCTCCTACTGCCACTTGCTTCTTTACCCTCTTTTAGGCCTATTTTGCACGGTATTTTAGGCGTACTTGTGGGCTGTGTTGGACTTGGTCGTAAACTACAAAGTGTATTTTTTTTGAGCCCCTCTTCAACTTTGTTGAAGTGCTCTCTTCGGTTTGAGAACCGCAGCTACCACTTGCCTCTTTGTCTCACTTTAGGCCAATTTTTGGAGGGAAACTTGAAATATTTCCCCCCCCCTTTTTTTCCCCCTCTTTTCCAGCCTCTTTTGCCTATATATACAGCATCCCAGGTCTGTGTTTAAGGGTTAGAGATTTTTGTATAAGCCTCTCACATTCAATCTCTCTCTATATATATTCTAACCATCAAAACTCCAAGTTCCTTCCACCATTTCTTCATCACCACCTAGCACCACCACCACCACTCCATTCCAGCGGCTTGGAGGACCTTCTCAGAGGCTAGAAGTGCTGCATTTTGGACCAAGAGGCTGCTAAAGGGTTGGTCTTCAAGGGTGAGTCTCGTTTTTACCTTTTTTGCTCTTTTCTTGGTCTATTTCTTAGCCCTTCTTGCTTGTATATTTGAGATCCGACCAAAACTGAAAGTGTCATTTTTTTGAGCTCTATTTCATCTTTCATTAAGGGTCTTACCCTGTTTGGGACCCCCATCTTGCACTTGCTTCAATATCCTCTTGGATGCCATATTTTTGCATGATATTTTTGGCCTATATATAATCTGTTTTGAGCTCTGATGTAAACTGAAAATGGGATTATTTTGAGCCCTTATTCAACATTGAAGAAGGGCTTACCACTGTTTGGGACCTCCATGTATCACTTACCATTGTACCCCCCTTTGGTCCCCATTTTTGCATGATTTATTAGCTTATTGAGCTTCTGTTTTTGGACCTTTGTCCGAACTGAAAAGAGCCCTAAAATGACCCCCTCTTCATTTTTCGTCAAGGGTCTAGGGCTGTTTGGGACATCCTTGGCATACTTCATGTTATAGCCCTCTTGGTGGCCTCATTTTGCATCATATTTTAAGCATGCTTGTGTTCTGTTTCGGGATTGATCATCTACTGTAAAGAGCTTTATTTTGGGCCCCTATTCAACATTGTTGAAGGGCCCTTACCTGTTTGAGACCTCCATGTATCAGTTGCCTCTTTGCCCCTTTGTTGGCCCATTTCTTGCATCAGAATTTTGGCATAATTGTATCTGTTTTTGAGGTTTGTCATAAACTGTAAAGCATCATATTTTTGGCCCCTCTTCAACATTGTAGAAGGGGCCTCCTGTGTTTGATACCAGCAGCTGTGACTTACTTCATTACCCCTCTTGTGGAGCCAATTTTGCATGCTAATTTTGCCCTATTTGTGCCCACTGTTTGGCCATGATTTGAACTGTAAACATGCTTGTTTTTGGGCTGCCTTGCTTCTGTATTTACACTTCATGTTTGTATCATGCATGCTTTGTATAGCTGTAAGCCATTTCATGTGTCTAGTATTGCATTTCGGGACTCGTCGCATGCATCGGGTTTCATTTCGCCATATTTCGGGGCTGTTTTGTATCTCATTTTGCCTCTGAAATTTGCATGTTTGCATATCATATTCCATGTCTTGCCATGTCTCATTAGAGTGACATTCCGTGCCGTAGGTTCGGTCCTCGGTTTGCGTGCACGTGTGCACGTATCCCGAGTTGTCTCATTTTCATCATTATGGCCTCCTATGTGAGTGTGGCCGAGGTCCACTTGTGTTGGTGTAAGCCCATATTGCATTGTGTATGCCATTTCATTCCATAGCATTGCGTATGCTAGGCCGTATATTAGCGCATTGTGTATGCCATGTTTCCTCGTGCATCGTGTATGCCATTTCATAGCCTTTCGCATGTTAGGTTGTATCTTAGTTGCATTTCATGCATATCATGCATATTGCATCGTGTTCGGGATAGGAGTTAGCCCGGGCACGGGAAACGAGGTACGTTCCGTACTCCGAGTGATGGAACGTGTCTCAATTCCCCAGTCACCGACACTCCGAATTATCCATGATGGAGTTAGGTTTTGTTGTATTTTCATATGCATTCATTTCATATTGAGTCGTGCAATTCGGCTCCTCGGCCATCATGCATCGAGATGCGTGATTGGTGGCACGAGGATCGAGACATGCATACATTCGTGAAATACATTGCTATGCCTCTTTCCTGCTCTCTGTTGCAGCAAAATTAAGAATCAACAGTCTTCCGAGGCTTGGCACGCATTTCAAGAACAGGTGCAAACAGAGGCTAATTGAGGCATCCCAGTGGATTTCCGCGCAAGGCAGCCTGAACATGCATCATTCATCACTCGGAGCGGAATCAAGGCAGTCCCTGGCTTGCATGCCAGTTTTACAGTTTTCTTAGTTAATTTGTAAATTAATTAGGAATTTGTATATTATTTGGACTGTATTATTTGGACTGTACTATTCTTTCATTCGGGACTGTATATTTATTCAGACCCTCTGCGCGAGGGCATAATTGTAATAAGTGTGCGTGTGTGTGATGTATGTCTTCCAACCCCACGTCTTTCTCCCTTTTACTTATCAGCTTATGATGGTTAGATTAGGGCATATTTCAATTAGTATACAGTATGATAGCATGTTTGCATTCATTCATCTGTTTTGCATGCACCGGGCGCGGCGCATCATACTAACTGCATTGTATTTCAATTCCAAGTTGAATACTTGTTAGTTGTAGCATTCCATATGCCATGTTTAGGATAGCCGAGCCTACTATAGTTGCATTATTACATGTGTTGCATTAGGCATTTCTGTATAATTAGGATCATGCATTGATTTCTAATTAGCTTCTTTCTTTGGCTTGGAGTACCCGGTGAGTTTTATGCTTTAGCATCCTTGCATGCGTGTGAGTGACTGCCATGAATAGCATGCTTACCATGAGGCTAACTGCTTATGTGATATAACTGCCTGAGTGCCTGTGGGTGAAGGTTGGGTTACTTGGAGTGGGACAATTCATCAAATGTTTATTTTAAGCCCACTAGATAGTGGCAAAATCATGTTTTCTTAAGCCCACCCGAGGTTGGCAAATCCACGTCTTAG
The DNA here is from genome assembly GCA_030407325.1 of Camellia japonica. Taxonomy (NCBI): domain Eukaryota; kingdom Viridiplantae; phylum Streptophyta; class Magnoliopsida; order Ericales; family Theaceae; genus Camellia; species Camellia japonica. The sequence continues at coordinate 183,377,132 of JAPPVO010000019.1, forward strand.
CCTACCTGCGGGTAGCACCATCAAACCATTTTCAAACAAACAAACATGAAGTGTTTTGTTCCAATTCAGGCGACTCAGTCTATACTTGTATGCTGTGCGCATCACATAGTAACCTAGGCTAATAACCGGAATAAGAACACACAATGTTTTCAAAACAAGATATCATGGTTAGTAGAGGCCAGTCTTTGACCGGGCGAGCGGGGGTGCTCATGAAGTGACCTTCCCCAATCGTACCCAAGTTCCCGAGCCGAGGCAACTTTGGTGATGACGGACACGTGGCACCGAGTCAGGGTTTCCTAAATTTCCCATTAAAAAAAAAACATTTAGGTGGCGACTCTGTATCTGGCAAAGCAATCCATGTTTGGCACTTCTTTTCAAAAAATCTGTTTTCAAAATCGATTTGCTGGATTTGGACTCTTTGGTTCAAGATTAAGAACCGTGACATTTGAATCCTTGAACTGTAGTGACCCCAATATGAACGGAATGGGACTTAACCCTCCCGGGGCGTTCGGGGACGTCTACAATCGTAAACAAGCCCCCTTTACTAACTTTATCTGAATATCTGACTGGACCCTTCCTCCGGGGTACTGGTTGCCAGCCACCACGCCTTCTTTCACCCATTGGGATATCACTGTACATATGTTGGCTTTTTATAACCAATGCAAGTAGAAATCTATCTATCTATATATTATATAAGAAAAAGAAAAAGATTAGTGAGAAGAGTTAGAGAGTTCTAAGTGCTCAATCTAAATTTCTTATTTTTTTAATTTAAAAAATAATTAATAAATCACACACTAACACTTTCTTTTTTAAACAAAGAGTGTGTTTTTTATTCCTAAAATGATTCATTCCTTACCATCAAATAAGGACACTACTAAAAAAAACACTTTTTGCAACCACCACAAGCCGTCGTAAATAATAAAAATACAGTCGCAAAAGACTTTTTAAGACGACCTATGCAACAGCAGATGGGGGACGTAAATGTGGGGGTGGCAAATACTTTTTGCAACGGCAAAGCAACGATCGCAAATTATTTGCGACCGCCTAAACTACTTTTTGCGACAGCTATTTTGTCGTCACAAAAAAATTAAAAAATAAAAAACACTTTTAGCGACCATTGTTTTATTGTCGCAAATAATTATTTATTAAAAAAATCATATATGGTTTTGCTACAACAAAAAAGTCAATTACAAGCACCAAACAATTTTTTGTTAATGAAAAATAACAAAATTAACAAATTAATTAAATTTATAATAGACATTATCCATTAACCATCCTTAAATGCACTATACTAAAAAATTCAAGTCTTCAAAACAAAACAAAACAAAACAAAAACAAAAACAAAAACAAAAACAAAAAAATGAGCAACATAATCTTTGTCTCCGAACATCACTCGCTCAATCATATTAACTATTCCCTCAACAAAATCTGCAAAAACATATATCGAACTTCACTTGAAAATTTAATGCACTTCAATGTGTTAGTTTAGCTTGAAATAATCAAAATAAAACTATGTCAGTGACCTCTCTCTACGCCAGATCAGTGATTTGCAACAAGAGTTTCAATTACCTTGAAAGCAACTTCAGGCTTAACGATGGGATCACTTAATACGGCAATTTTGATCTCAGATATATACTCCCTTAGAGAACCATAAACTTTACCGGTACTTAGGTTGCATTTCATTTGTCTTGTTTCAACTAGTGTATCTCTCAAAGTTTTTAGTGCATTAGCTTGCTAAGAATCAAAATAGTCTCGAGGATCCTGATCCAAGAAACAAATCATAAAATACCTATTACCAATCAAAACTAACATGTGCCATTTTCTTTTAAGAAGAAAGGCATTCCTTAATGAAAAGTGGTGCCAATAGAGGGCCACAAGGTGCCTGAAGATCCTCAATCTTAGCCAATTGAGAAATCCTATCTAAGCATTCCTGGTTTGCATTTCCATCAGATGCTTCATTAGCTAACTCAACTACATAGAAACTCAACGATTTAGTGTTCAAACAGAAAGAATAAAAAAAGAAAGAGTGAATTGCACAAGGAAAAGTGAACTATGCTAACCCTGTTTTGACCTGGCTAGAGTTTTAGCTATAGACCTCATGTCTCCCAACTCCACATCTATATTCAAATTGATAAAATAGAACTTAAGAAAGCAAAAGGGCAAATTTGTAATTAAAATGTTAGAGAACTTTCTTAAAGAAATCAATATGTTCTCTGAATTACATCAACTTACTAACATTTGATTGCTATAGTATGTTCTATTCTATCAGATAAAGAAAGAGAAAAAATCGTGCACTATAAAACTATAACAAAAGAGAAACAATTCAAATAGAGCATGATCAATTAATTTCACAAGTCTAAAGATTAATTTAATAAAATGTTTCTTAAATTTGCACTATAACACACAAAATAAATATAAAAAAGAAGACAAATTGGAACAACTAGACAAATATGGTTCTGTTTGTTGAACTTTATAAAATGAAAGCATTATTGGAGGAAAATTGGTTTTAAGGGTAGTAGTAAAGTTGGTTTTAAGGCTGAAGATTACATATGGCAAAACCATGTATATCTACCAGATGTGCTAAGAAGCCATAAAAATTTCACAAGTTGAGACACAAATGTGAGATAAAGTGGTGATTTGGGAACCTCAAAAAAAGCTGGGTTTTGTGCAGCTCAAAAACACATCCCATAGCAGTTGAAAACACAGGCTGATCATTTGGGAAGATCATAAAACGCAAGTTGTAAAATTACAAGACTACCTTCCATGTTTACAACTTAAGGGTAAATTTTTTTAATTTGGGTAGGGGTATTGGTCATTTTATTGTGATGTGACATCATAAACTAATATTAACCCAAAAAGCCAACAAGTAGCTTTTTACCAACTTCTCAAATCACTTTCCAAAAAAGCCAAAAAGCTTGGTAAAAAGCTACCAAAAGAAACAGAAGCATGAATGAGAAGGAAACAACACTAAAACTACTAATAATAGAGAATAATAATAAATAATAAAACAACACAGTTTAAATAAACATTAATAATAAAACTTACAATTGTTTAATGGAGTGAAATAAACAACTCTTCAAAATACATAACTTGAAAACTGACTTGAAAAGAAAATTACAGAGATAGCTATTTGAGGAATGAGTACTCTCAGTTTTTCTAACTCTACCTTATTCTTGACTAAAGAGGCCCTTTTATAATCAAAAGAGACTACTGTTAGCCTTGTGATTGAATATTGTTAGCCTTGTGAGTGAATAATCTTGACTTAAAAGGAGCATCAGGAGCACATGGGAGCTGTCTACTGCTTTCGGTGAGTGACTAAAGTTGATGGCTGCCTTTTACTGTGCTGAATTTGTCGGTAGGATAAATCATGATAAATGTGGAATAGTAATGTTGACTTTTTTATGAATAGTGAACAGTAAAGTTGATTTTTTTCACTATTCATTGCTTGGTGGCATGTGACTGAGGGAATCGATATAGACATATATATCAACAGTTTTTCTCAAAAAACGAGTATTGATTGAAGCTAATAATAATAGCTATATAGAATCCAATGTTGATAAGTTGAACAAGTGACTAGGCATATGGATCCTGAGCATCTTGAAATTCGGGTCCATATGGATTTTCAGTAGTTGAACCTTCAGAAGAGTTTGAACTGTCTGAACTTTCTTCTGAATCACTATTATCCGAATCTGACTTGGCTTGGGCCATAAGGAGACGAGCCATTTAGAGAAGCTCATCCTTGGATGACTTGGATTTAGGCTTAACCTTGGACTTGGATTTTTCCTTTGATTTGGGCTGATCAGTGATGGGCTTTGCTGACTTGGACTTAATCTTTGACTTGGATGACTTGGGTTTGGAAGAACTGGATGTTGGGCTTCCAAGATTGACTGGAGGAAGTTGACTTCCTTGTGTTAATGGAGTAGCTGGGATCTGCTGAGCTTTAACCATAGCAGGAGTTGGAGCATGTATGTTGATTGGGAATTCAGTTTGAACAATTTCAATGATGCGTGGAATTTTGAAATTATCCCACCATTTAACCATGTGTTGACGGTAAATAACATCATCAGAAATACCATATTGCCATTTGAATATCCAAGGGATTTTGTATTTGGATATAAAAATAAGCAATTGAGGGAATTTCCTTTGCTGGGGAGTGAATGAGAAAACAGTGGAGAAGTAATTGACTTGTTCCATAATTACAGATGGGAAGATTTCTGACATGGTGCCATACTGAGTCCACCATCGCAGAAACCAGGTAGGTAACTCGGATTTGAACTTTTGATCAAATTGAAGAAACCAAGAGTGACTGTTTGACTCATTTTGATACAAGAGGACTTTGAACCAAGCATCAATGTAATCATGGTAACTGTATTGAATTGAATGACCAGGCAGATCTCGTAGTTGATAAGGAGAACCCCAATCAACCAGAGAAACAAAGTTGTGAATATAGAGTGAATGGTACACAATTTTACTTGTGTAAGTGCGATCATAAATGGGTTTAATCACAATTGACTGATGATTGAACAAGATGTCTTTATAGAAAGTAATTGTTTTTTTCTGGATGGAGAGGAATAAAATGCCATCCAGGAGGGAAATAAGATTTAACCAGATCATGAACAGTATGACTCTTTGGGTGACTAGGTTCTTTGAAAAAGAGATTAGTAGTGGTGGATTTAACATAATTAGATCGGGCTGATTTAAAAGGATTAGGAGGGTATGGAGTAACTGCTTGACTAGATGAAGCAAAAAGATCATGTAGCCAAAGCAGATGTATAACTAGGTTTAGGAATGTTACCAAGAATTTGGTAATGGTTAACCAATTCAGCAGGATGGTATTTGGTGACTAACTCCAAAGGAGAAGGAACAAAAGGTTGACTAGATGGGACCAAGGCTTTGGAAGGAGGCCGTGGATGAGACATTTGAGAAATAGAGGAGATAAATTAGCATCCACTGGGGATATCTAATTGATCAGTATGTTCATGTAAACAGTTAATATAATGAGCAAGTTGTTGTTTCTGAGTTTTAATCCGATGAAATTGTATGTACTAGGCTCTTTTAGTAGGTAAATGGGTTGATTTGAGAAAGGCAAGGCGACGAGCAGTATGTTTGACTAAGGTTTTATAGTGTTTAATCTGGTGTTTATGGTAAGGAATAGAGGGAATTGTCATGATGTAACTCACTATCCACCCTGTAAAATTTCTCAGGTAAGAAAATCAGGAATAGAATTTTGACAACCAGGTATCTATTCAATTTCAAAATAAAAAATACTTAAAATAGATTGCCAACGAGCAAAAATTTGCTTACTAGCAAGATTGTGAACATCTTTTTCTAAAACATATTTAGCAGATTTGCAATCAACACGAAGTAAAAATTTTTGATTTAAAATATCATCTTGAAATTTACTAATACATAAAACAGTAGATAAAATTTCTTGTTTAATAGTACTATAATTCTTTTGTACTTTATTCCAGACACCAGAATGATAACGAACAATTTGTTCAGATGACTGAGAAGTAATTTTCTGGAGAAGAATGCCACCATAACCAATATCAGAGGCATCAGTTTAAATAATTTTGAATGAATTTTCAGTAGGAATACCAAGACAAAGAAGAGACTTGACATATTGTTTGACTTGTTTAACAATAGCAGTATGAGTAGAAAACCAAGGAGGAGGATTGTCTTTTAACCGATCAAATAGAGGTTGACAAGTTTTCCTAAGGTCTTTGTAAAATTCAGCAATATAATTCAGTGATCCTAAAAAACGTTGTAACTTGGTTTTATCTAAGATTTCATCAGGAAATTTAGACGCAAATTCAATGGAACGACTAATAGGTAAAATAGTATTCTGCTGAATATCATAACCTAAAAATCTGACTTTGGTTTGAAACAATTTAATCTTAGGAGCAGAAATGACTAGGCCATGACTCTTAATGGTATAAAAGAATGCAGTAAAATGTTTCCAGTGTTCATTAATGGATTTAGAAAAAATAAAATAACTAAATGGATTAAAAATATCATTCATTATATTTTGAAATTCACTAAGAGCATTTTTTAATCCAAACAGCGTGGCATTCCATTCATAGTGGCCAAAAGGTGTAGTGAATACAGTTTTATATCTATCTTTAGGATGAATTTGTATTTGCCAAAAACCACTTTTTAAATCAAATTTACTAAAAATAACAGCTTGGCAAAGTCTTTTGATTAAGTCTTTTTTATTAGGAATAGGATATCGAATCCATTCTAAAACTTTATTTAATGGTTTATAATTAATAACTAAGCGGGGGACACCTCTTTCTAATTCAGTATTTTTATTAACATAAAAAGCAGGACATGACCAAGGTGATTTACTAGGACTAATAATTCTATTTTTTAATAATTCATTAATTTCTTTTTTACACATTTCAAGTAATTCATGATTCATCTGAATAGGCCGAGATTTAGTAGGAATTTGTCTTTCATTAAAATTCTTAATATATGGTAATGTGACTTCATGTTTTTTCCTATGCCAAAAGGCAGTTGGTAAAGTAGAACAAACAGCTGTTTCTAATTTTAATTTAAATTCTTCAATTTGAGATATAACAACAGGATCTGTTAATTATTGTTCAATGCATTTATAATTGACTTCTTCTTTGAGAAAACGTAACTGACGAGTTAATCGATTAATAGATTAAGAAATAGAACAATCTTTTAATTGATTTAATTCCAATACTTCAGGTGGTGATAAAAATTTAAAAGTAACTGTTTGTCCAAAAGCTTGAGTTGTTATTCCTTCACTAGATGTAGTAAATGGATATAATAAGAATATAAATGGTGTTCCTAAAATAACTTTATCAGTCATATTTCTAACTAAAACAAATGAGGTTTTAAAACAAACATTATTTTGACAAATATGAACTTTGGGTAATTTATATTTAATATGCATTTTACTACCATTCGCAAAAGTTAATTGTTCACTAGTTTTCTCATAATATTTTGTAGGTAATAAGCCTTCTTGAATGCAATTAAGATCAGCACCAGTATCAATTAAAGCAATAATATTTAATTCAAAATCATTGATTGCCATTTTGACTTTTGAATACCATTTTTGGATATGAATTTTATTAATAAGATTTAATCTTTTATCTTCATGATTCGATTGGTGTGATCGATTATCAAACAAAAGATTATCAGGATTAGTATGTTCAGATTCATGTTCTGATTCATTAGGTGATTCATTATTGGTTTGGAAATTATCTAAACTTTTATTACGTTTTAATGTAATAATTTCATCTTCTAAAGCCCTATCTTTACTTTGTAAATTTTTAATAGTTTGTTTAATCTGATTAATTTCATGTTGTAAATCTTGGAGAGTACCTTCTTTTGATTTATTCCTAAATCTTTCTAAGGTTTTAGATAGACTAATAATTGGTTTGTCAGGTTTCAATTTTTTATCAGTTAATAAAGATTTTAATTTAGCAGTAGATTTCTGTTTTAATTCTGGATCTTCTAATCTACTATTAATTCAATAAGAGTGGTTTCTTCTTGATTTTGTTTAGTAAGAACAGTAATTTGTTTAACTGGTTTACAACAAACATCATTACATCCTAATTCAATATCATTATCAGAATTATCACTACGTGAATGGTAATCAGAAGATGTATGTTGAGGATTACTAGAATCATTATCAGAATTACTAGCAGATTGGTTTAATTGGAAAATTTCAAATAATTGATTCTTGGATTCATCATTAATGTGGAGTTGATTAACCTTTTCCTTTAATTTTTGTTTTTCTTTACATTTATTAGAATAATGACTTTTTTTACCACAATTATAACAAGTAATATCTTTAGTAGACTTTGATTTTGGATGTGATTTCTTATAATATTTCTTTTTAGGTTTAGTATAAAATTTATCAGTGGATTTGGAAGGTGAATAATTCTTTCTATATTTAGTAGAATATTTTGAAGAAGACTTATGTTTATTGTATTTATGTTTTTTACGGCGAGAAGGTGCTACTGGGGGTAAACCATATTGTTCACAGAAGTTTCCTAATTCATATTTAGCCTTATGTTTATCTTTAGCAGTTTTTTGACTAAATTTAAGATCAATACACATTTTTAAACCTTCTTTTTGAATAGTACTAATAATATCACCATAAGTTAAATTATCATATTCAATAACACCTGTAGGTTGACTAAGTACATCTCTGATTTTATGAGCAAAAAGACTGGGTAATCCATTTATAAATTTTTCTTTCCGAAAGGATTTAGTACAATCTTCTCTTAACATAACTGTAGAGGTAAAAACATCTTTATACCATCGAAAATTACTTAATGTAGGGCAAGTAAGATTACTAAATTAATCATGTATGCGAGAATAAATATTAGTAGGGGTACCTATGAAATGTTGGACTATGGTATAGATTAAAGTATTAATACCATCACTACTACAAATACAGATAAAGTTCACACTTTTTTTGTGTGATGCATGTTTTTTAATCACACCTTTTAAGTTTTATGAAAGTGTGGTCTTTGGGAGTGTGATACTTTTTAAGTGTCATTAAAAAATGCTTTCATCACATCTTTAAAGTGTGATTAAAAATATTTAGATCACATCTTTTAAGTGTGATTAAAAACATTTAGATCACACCTTTTAAATGTGATTAAAAACATTTAGATCACAGTTTTTAAGTGTGATTAAAAATATTTAGATCACACCTTTTAAGTGTGATTAAAACATTTAGATCACACCTTTTAAGTGTGATTAAAAACATTTAGATCACAGTTTTTAAGTGTGATTAAAAACATTTAGATCACAATTTTTAAGTGTGATTAAAAACATTTAGATCACAGTTTTTTAGTGTAATTAAAAATATTTTGATCACACATTTTAAGTGTGATTAAAAACATTTAGATCACATCTTTTAAGTGTGATTAATAACTAATAAAACCTGTAATAAAAAAAAATTCAACATATTTGAAAAATAATCAATATTATTTTTATACGCGCATTTCAAGAATGTAATACACATTATATATTATACTTTGAATCACAACCACATATTAAATAGAATAACGTCATATATTTTATAAATGAAAATTAAATATCTTCAAAAGTATATACAAAAGAATTAAATAAAAAGTTTTAAACCATGCTTACATATATTAAAAAATGAAAAAACTTAAAAAACTAAGTTCTTGAATTCTTTGACCATATTTTGCATCTCTCCAAGAATTTCTAACCTGAAAAATGAAAATAAAAATTAATTCAAAAACCGCTAGAAACATATGAATAAACTAACTATTTGTAAAGATTGTTCTAGTCTTACAAAAGATAAAGTCCGACCGATCACACCCTTTCAAATGTCTTAAGACTTGGACAACAAGGTATCATTTCTTATATCGCTGAAGGGAGGCAAAGATGAATTGAATGATGGAAAGTGGCCAGCAATCAATGAAGACAAGGTTTCCCCAGTCCTCCACAGGCAGCAATTTGCTAACAGCACACAGGGTTGTCATTTGTTAAGTTCATCAGAACCTGCCACAAGGAGCATAGTATAAGTGTAGACAATCATCACATGAATCACAACCACGTCAAACAGATTCTCAATAAAACACATTTTTAGCCACCCCATTGCACATGCTCTCATCTTTTCTCCAACTTCTATATTTCAATATTCTATTTGACATAAGTAAAACCAATAATATAAAAAAAATTTGGAACTGATGGGCAACTTATTAATGTTGTAATTTATCAGAGATATTTTGTTACAGGAAGGATCATGCTCTCTTATTCATTTTCTATTTTTCTTCCTCGAATAAACAACACACAATCAAATCCTAAAATCAATCAAGTTTCAGAGCAAAGCACACACCCTTGGAAATCAATTCAGAACAAAGTGGCTTAATGACAGCTGTTAATGTCACCAACTACACGTAAAACGATAAAATTTGTATGCTATGTTGCCTGTTGTCTTTATGTTGAAGTTCACACCAGTCACTGTTTGTTTATCTATTGTTCTGAATCCTTTCTTTTGCATATAAAGTTTATGCTATTAGTGGTAGTGGTGGTTAAGTTTCTATTTTCTTATATACTTGTGTTACTCATTTTACTGTTGTTACTTATCAAAAAAAAAATTACTATAATAATTTTTTGCAATAATTAGGCACCTTGGTATTAACAGGCCTTATTAACTCAAATTACTTGATACACTTTATGGGTGAATATCTAATTACACATGTTAGACACATACAGAAAACAAGACATTGTTATACATAGAAAAGCAAGACCCACCGTACGCATGACATAAAGGTAAAATGGCAAGATGGCAATTCTTCCTGACTCATCTTTCTCGAACTTCATGAAGTTTGACGAATTGAAAATGCGTCGACATTTAGGGCCTATTTGTTCTGTACACAAATAGGCAATGTGGCAAAAGTCCTCATAATTCATCTGGACCTTTAGTGATGATGACTATCAACAGTCAACAAATGAGGAAAAGTGTAAATGATAACTTTAGAAAATGATATTTAGCCACCCTTTGGACCCTGTGACTGATGGACCCTTCTTCTGGTTTCTGAACAAAGGGGAAACAAAAAACAAAATAAGGGGGAGCTAAAGCAAGTACAAAATACAGGAAAAAAAATGAAAATGGTAAAAAACAATATCACATTAACAAAACCAACAAAACTATATGAAAATAAGGGACATTCTCCCTTTAGCATTTGCACTCAGGTTCTATCCAAGTAGATAACAAAATAAATGGACAAATTTTGTACTCGAGTTCTATCCAAGTAGATACCAAAGATATACAAGTATACCCTCAGACTTCAATATGGAGGGGGAGAGTTGCGTGACCTGTACCAAGAATTTATATATCCATGATATAGTTTATTTTTAATAATACGCATATCAACAAAAACACATAATAATAAGTCACTGAAATTTAAATTATAATTAAAATTATTTGTTCACTGATTCCCAGTTTCCTTTTAGTGCAAACCATTTTGCAATAAAATTCCAAAATCAAGAGAACAAAATCCCCAATTAGCGGAAAACCCCTAAGGGTTAGAAAGAGAACCATAACAATTTGTTCTAGTCAATGTCAATATTCTTCAATTACACTATATACAAATGAGATTACATCACCCTATTTATAGGCTACACAACTAATAATAGGACACTTGAATCACTAAGTGGACATTTACATGCAACTCATTTTTAACACTTGGCACCTTTATTCTACTACATCACCTTTTCTCTGTCACGAGAAACATTGTCAATATGAGAAAGCTCAAAATCAAATTAAACAATCAGAAAATAAAGGATACCATAGTGAGAATTGTAAGATAGATGACTTCATCTCGGAATCTTTTCCTATTTGATTCTCAAACCACTATACAAATTCACAACTAGGAAACACCTGAATGAGACTTTAACATCAAATCACCACCATATGTTTTAGTTAATGGGAAGGTGTATGCACACACATTGTCTGTACAGGTTCAACACCCTTGGGCACCTCTTTTGTTTTATAAACAAGTGAAGTGGCATGATGGAATGTATAATGCTGGTAACTTTCACCCATTGGGCACACCAACTAATGACGCTTTAACTTTACTTATAACTACACCCAACAAGAGAGTGGAAAAGCACTCTATAAGGTAATAGAGAAAGCCCTGAAACAACTGATTAATTTTGATATTGATAGTTAATTTTGATATTGATAGAAAAGGGGAAGGAAGGGGGGTGGGTGGGTGGGTGGGTGTGTTGGGGAACACTTCTTTTATTGTCTGTAATGCAGTCCATCATCATAAGAACAAGATTCAAGTGATGAGAGCACAATGTGCAACACCGATCCCATTCAATCATCATCCATTAGGAATCCATACTTCTTGTGAAAAACAAGGCCATTGAAGTTTTCACATGAAAAAGAAAAATATTGCCTCTTTCGGAAAAATCTATAAATTATGGAACTTCCAGAGAAAGCAATGTCAAGAACCAATAGTTTATCCTCTTAAGGGCTGAATCCAGACATCATGGTTGGACTAGGAAAATTCTACAGATAAGCAAAAATGATATTAGTACATTTCCTTCAAAAAGTATGTCAAGCAACTTATAGCCTACTTGGAGGGGCATAAGTCAATAAAGTGATTGATGATGTTTCTGATTTCATTTATCTAAAATTAACCATTTTACATTTTATCTTTCTGACGTGAAAATATGCAATTAAAAATTTCTGACAATACAAATTAAAGCAATTGGCTTTGGCCAGTTCTATGATGAAAATATAACACCAATGCTCTATTTGGTTGACTGGAATGAGATGAAATGGAATGGAATAGTCATTCCTTAAGCTCCCCTATGGAATAATCATTCCCTTACAATTGTGAGTAATGCTTCATTAGCAACGTATTTTTCAATTATTTTTTTATTCAACCAAACATGGGAATGGACATTTTGATGGAATGATCATTTCATTCCAATCCATTCCAGTGAACCAAACACTACCCAAAGGTACTACTAACATGCATTCCATCTAAATTTTTGAGCAACAAGAGCATTTCTTTAACATGATGCAGTATAGAATAATAAGGAAATCATTACTCACCATCTTATTAAGCAATCCAGAATTTTCTACTAACACGTCAGGAAAGTACTTTTTCACAGCTGCCTCAAACTCAAAGTAACATCGTCCTGGTATGCCATACCATACTTTTGGAGCACCCAAATGCATGTAACACAGTGAATACAAGTGATGCTCTTCAACTTTCTGTTTCTCAAAAGTAAACAATTAAATCAGATCAATGATCAATCTATATCCAAGCAGCTGGATGAACTAACATGTTCTGCTTAACCAGATACTGAAAGAAAGAGTTTAAATATGATTAAATTGGATTGACAAGAGCATAAAGAATCAAACAGAAAAGTTAATTCATTCATGGGCATTGAAAAACTTTACAATCTCACCCAAAGAAGAGATGAAAAACACATTCCTACAAAGAGCCGAGGGAGCGAAATGCTAGAAGTCTTGTTGCTCTCAAAAACAAGAAGAGAACCAGGCAACTTAGAAATATTATTCAAGTTCCAACCAGATTCTTCATATTCAGGATACTCAAATGTCTCTGCTGAATCTGATACTACTGGAAACCCACTTCCAAGAACTTTAGATTCCAGATTAAGACCAAGTAGCACCTAAAATATCACAACAGAATGATAAGGTAAGCTGGTAAATAAAATCAAGTTAACAAAATGGTCACTCGATGGGCTAGTTATGCTTTCTCCAACAAACCTCTATCTCTTCAGTTGGATTCTCAACAATCCGTCTGTATTCACCCTCAATATTTTCCACTGAAGGCTCCCAGTGGTTTTCAAACACGGAGGAATTATCATCTGACACTGTAACCCTGCCCTCCATGCAAAAATACTGCCTTTTGAAATCATCTGCATATTTCTTAAAAGTTTCTAATGAGAACTCTTCACCAGGTTTGAACTCAAAGCCTTCATTATAATGCCCAGTTTTATCAGGGTCTGAGACAAATACTTCATCTGATCCACATTCCAAGCTCATTCCCAAAGTTCTTCTCCTTTTTCCCTTCATCTTCTCATGATTTCCCTGAAGTTTTCTCTTTGAATACAAATGTTGTAACTCATTAATCCATTGACTATAAGTAGTGAACTTGGAACATTCCCATATGTTCTTTTCCTTAAGAAGGCACGGTGATTGCCATGAAGGAGGAGGAACAATACGACAAATTCCGTAGGACCCTGCTTGTGGTCGTATGCTTGCAACATACTTAAGTGTGTCTTTGAATTCCTGCAAGAAGATTCAAAACTCATAAAGACAGACAAATATTTCATATCTGGCAAGCAAAGCACCAAGCTGAACAAAATATAATGTCAACAAAAAGTCGAGGCAAAAAAATGAAATGCATAAACTAATTTTTTGAAGTTATAAAGAAACACCTCTTCAGATGGGTGGAAAACAGGAGCATCTTCAAATACAGTCATGCATGCCTCTTCTGGATGCCACCTTGCTGTGACCTGTTCCAAAAATTCATTATAAGAAAGAAAGTGACAAAATCACCTGGCCTATATTAATTCAAATACCTAAGCACCAATAACAATGCTTACCTTCTTTTAGAAGCTTGGAATTGTGCCAGCTTCAGCACTCTTTTGCTGCTTCTCTTTGAAAATATTAAGCAATATTCGCTTTGTCTCAAGCTCTATAAATCAAAGCACAACGTATATAGTTATACTACTAGAGAAGCATGCACGTGGTAATCATGGCCATGTTTACATCTGCTATGTAATTCATGCACAAAATGTGTATATACAAGCCACCAATAACAACTGATAAAAAAATCCCATTTTGAGATAACTAACTAACAAAAATATGTTGTCAACATGCAATCTATAATCCATACCAACATGAATTAACATTAGCATTACCTTACCATCAAGCCTGACCAGAAAAAAAATCCTAAGAGTTTAATGTGTTAATCCATATTGGGTCTAGAAGATATAATTGTTGTAGAATAAGGGCTGGAAACAAATCAAACTGTTCATAGCTCAAGGTCAATTCGTTTGAAGTTTGTTTGAATTCTGCTCCTTTGCATTCCTATGTGAAACAGAATTTCAAAATCTTAACTGACAATGTCATATTAAAGTAAAGAGCTACAAAAAATAAAAACATGTAAATGTACTTACCCTCTTTTTCATAGCAAGGTTCTCCACCCTGCATGTTTTATGAAGCATATTTGTCAGGTAGAGGATAGATACAAATTACAATACTGTCAAAAGTGATGCTGCCATTCCTGTTTCATTTGTGAAATTTCACTATTTCCATACAACTTTGTTATTTTTACTGTATAAACCTTTATTGAGATTTATAGATTTTGACAAGGGGATTAGGCATGATTATCACAGTTATCAATAGTGATTCTAAAATTCAACTGATCTCATATCTATTCTTTGCTAAACTTGAGGACAGTTTCAAATGTTTTCGTTTATATGCAATCATTCTATTAAAATAAAAGACAGGTGTAAAAGGTAGGTAACAGAATCATACCTCTAAAGGTACAATCTTCAAATCAAGGAATTCAACGTCAATTATGAATTTCCCCGTTAATGGAACCTCAATTGCCCAAACAAAATCGTCGTTATTCTTGAGCTTCTTGTCTGTAATTTCTGCATTGACACAAGATGCCACCAGTTAAACAGCATTGACGAAAGAAAAATTATCAACAATAGACCTGATGAAATTCTCATCCTGAATTTGTTCTATCAACAGGTGTTCTAATGCTAATCTGCAAAATTCTATACCTAGATTTAACACAATTAAGACTTTAAGAGCATCAATTACAAACAAAACATGCACAATTGGGTGTTGTAAGCACTAAGAAATTAGTACAAAGTCCTTAAAGAATCTAAAGAACAAGAAATTAAGAAACATCTAATTGTAATTTATTACCTGGGTGAATCAAAGACTTGCGATCTCCCACGGAGCAGACCACTCGAATGATAAACGATGCAATTGGAGGACTGTCTCTGGTTAAATTCGATATTTCTGGGCATAGTTTAATGAGCAACGTTCGATTCTTCTCCACAGCTAAATGCCTTCAATTCAAATAACCAATTGAATAAAATAAAAAAAAATAAAAAAAAAAAACCCACTCTGCCCTCTGAAGACAGCATAAAAAAACAGAAAATAACAACTGCAAATCAAACACAATTTTTTTTTTTTTTAAAAAGGAAAAAAAAAAGCAGAGTTTTCCCAGGAAGAAGGAAAAAGGGATAATTTTCTTGTTAATATTATGTTTTCTTTCCGAGAAAATTCAACAGAAATGAAGAAATTAAAATTCGTAATCTCTGGATTTTCATAACCTGGGATCATATGAAACTTAAGTCATCTCAGCTGAGCCAAAAAACTAAAAAGACTACTAAAAATTTCTAGGTATTTTAGTTTTTTTTTTACCCCATTGATCACAATACAACAACCAATTAACATATGATTCACAATCTATATTGACATATTCTACTCTTCTCCATTTTCTGAGCAACCAAACAAAACAGAGCTGAAATTCAGAAGCTGATCACAAATCAAATTCATGGAGGTCTATTCATTTGCTATGAACAGGAAATAGTGGAATGACGGAAGAGAACGTTACCTAGATAGAACAGAGAGAGAGAGAGAGAGAGAGAAACTGCGAGCTGTGCAATGGCGAACGGCTAGGGCTCGTTTGCCCTTTCGGCTGCTCCTCCTCCGCTCGCCGTCGATCGAGAGAGAGAGGGGGGGTAAGAAGAGATTAGGGATTTTGGGTTTGAGATTGGGGATTTTTTGTTTTGGGGGGATGAGCGAGAATGGAAAAAAACAAAAAGGTGGGGAAGGGAACGGGAATGGAAAACAAAAAGGGGCGGTAATAAAAAAATTTTTTTTTTTTTTTTTTTTTTTGTCAGAAATGAAATTTAAATAACAAAATAATGTCGTTTAATTTTTTTTATTTTTTTTGCGACGGAATTGTCGTCGTTAAAAAAATTTATTTTTTGTTAAAATATATATTTTTTTGTAGTTAATGAATTTTTTTTAAAAAAATTCTTTTTTTTTTTAGTTACTAAGATTAAAAATTTATTTTTTTTATTTTTATTTTAATGAAAAAAATTATTATTATTTTTTATTTGGTAGAAGTAGGGGTAAAAAATAAAAAAAAAAATTTTGTCAGAAATGAAATTTAAATAACAAAATAATGTCGTTTAACTTCTTTTTTTTTTTTTTTGCAACGGGGGTTGCCGTCGTCAAAAAAAAATTATTTTTTGTTAAAATATATATTTTTTTGTAGTTAATGAATTTTTTTAAAAAAATTCTTTTTTTTTTAGTTACTAAGATTGAAAATTTATTTGTTTCATTTTTATTTTAATGAAAAAAATATTATTATTTTTTATTTGGTAGAAGTATGGGTAATATTTTAATAAAAAATATTTTTCACTAAAATAAAAGTTAATTTTCTGTGGTCAATGAAAAATATTTTTCTACGGCCCATTTTTTTTTTTTGTTATTAAAAATCATGAATTAATTTTTTGTGGTAGAGGAGAGGGAATGGCAGTAGTGGTGAAGGTGGTGGATAAGAGATGATGGTGGTGGTGGTGGTGGTGGTAGCGGCGAAGGAGATTAGTGGTGAAGTTGTGGTAGTGGTAGAGTAGATGAAGTGGCAAGGGTGAAGGAGAGGTAATGGTAGTCGTAGTGGCAGTAGTGGTGAAGGTGGTGGATAAGAGATGATGATGATGGTGATGGTGGTGGTGGTGGTGGTGGTGGTAGCGAAGGAGATTAGCAGTGAAGTTGTGGTAGTGGTAGAGTAGATGAATTGGCAAGGGTGAAGGAGAGGTAATGGTAGTAGTAGTGGCAGTAGTGGTAGTGGTGGCAATGGTAGTAGTAATGGCAGTCGTAGAGGTGAAGTGGCGACAGTGGTAGTAATGGTGGTAGTGGAATGGCGTTTGCAGTAGTGGTGAAAGTGGTAAAGGAGATGGGTGGTGAGAGAGAGAGATGAGTGAGAGACAGATAGAGGAGAGAAAGAGAGAGAGAGAGAGAGAGACAAAGACAGAGTGATGAGCGAGAGAGAGACAAAGTGGTCGCTAAAAGTGCATTTTCTTGGATAGATAAATCGAGAGGGAGCTCAGTAAATAGAAAAGACGAAAGGGAGAGAGTGAGCAACGCGAACATAGTGGGAGAGAGAGAGAGAGAGAAAGAGAGAGAGAAAGAAAGAGAAGAGAGACAAAGAGGGACAAAAAGATAAAGAGATAGAGAGTGAGAGACAGAAAAAGAGACAAAGAGAGAAGAGAAATAAACGAGAGAGACAGAGAGAGAGATAGAGAGATGAGCGAGAGAGACATAGAGAGAAGAGAGATGAACGAGAGAGATAGAGAGAAGAGAGATGAGCGAGAGAGACATAGAGAGAAGAGAGATGAACGAGAGAGACAGAGAGAGAGAGATAGAGAGAAGAGAGATGAGCGAAGAGACAGTGAGAGGAAAGAGATGAAAGAAGAGATAGATGAGTGAGAGACACACAGAGAGAGACAGACAGACAGATAGACAGAAAGAAAAGAGTGATGAGTGAGATAGAGAAAGAGAAGAGAGAGAGGAAGATGAAAAAATGGGTGAAAAGATATAGACAAAGAGAGAGAGAGAGAGAAAAAGAGCGAAAAGAGATAAACGAGAGAGAGACAGAGAGAGATGAGCGAAAGAGATAAAGAGAAGAGAGATAGAAAAGAGAGACAGAGAGAGAAGAGATATGAGAGAGATAGACAGAAGAGAGATGGACGAGAGACACAGAGAGAAAGAGAGAGAGACAGACAGACAGACAGAGAAGAGTGAAGAGTGAGAGAGAGAAAAATAAGAGAGACAGAGACACAGAAAGAAAGAGACAGACAAACAGACAAAGAAGAGTGATAAGTGAGAGAGAGAGAAGAGAGACAGAGACAGAGAGATAGGAAGATGAAAAAATTGGTGAAAAAGTTTCGTGTCTAAAGCCTTCTTTTCTAGTAGTGAGTCGTTTCTATCATTCATAGGTAGAATAGAGGCGCGGATTTGAGAATTGTATATTTTATATAAAAATTAAATTGAAATATTTTATACAATAACACCTATTTAGGGAGTGTGATTAAATATATATATATAATTACACTTATTTAAAAAGTGTGATTAAAAAGTAGTAATGTATATATAATCACACTTTAATTAAAATGTGTGATTAAAAAATATATATATAATCACACTTATTTAAAAAGTGCGATTAAAAAGTAGTAGTGTATATATAATCACACTTTAATTAGAATGTGTGATTAAAAAATATATAAATAATCACACTTTAATTAGAATGTGTGGTTAAAAAATATATATATAAACACACCTATTTAAAAAGTGTGATTAAAAAGTAGTAGTGTATATATAATCACACTTTAATTAGAAGGTGTGATTAAAAAATATATAAATAATCACACTTTAATTAGAATGTGTGATTAAAATATATATATATATATATATAATCACACTTGTTTAAAAAGTAGTAGTGTATATATAATCACACTTTAATTAGAAGGTGTGATTAAAAATATATATATATAATCACACTTAATTGAAAAGTGACATAAAAAATAAATATTATCACACTCAATCAAATTAAGTGTGATTAAAATATCAATCTAATTTTTTTTATCACACTTCCAATAAAAGTGAGATCTTTTTTTTTTTTGTCAAAATGTGATCTTTAACTATTTTTGTAGTAGTGCATCAAGTATATAGTAGCCAATATTTTCATCAAATATAAGTAAATCATTTTCATCTTTTTGACTTGCATGTAAAATGGATTCTCTCTGTTCGTCAATAAGATATTTTTCCCACCAAGATTTGAGCATACCAGTAAAACCAAAGGTTATTAATGAGACAATTTCAGGTTGAGTATATAATCAGGGTAATTACCAAGATAACTATTTGCAACCATAGATAAATGATTTAATTTTTGAAGGATTTGATCTTCACTAAGACCATCGATATTCCATTCATATAACTTTTTAGCAGATACAGAAAATTGATTACTAAGATTAGTCTCTTCATATTGGAGATCAGATGGTGTGGGTCGAGAATATCAGTTTTTTGTAAGAGTGGTTGGAGTTAGTTTAGGATAATGAAGTTTATTAAGATTAGTCGATTAAAATTGTTGGGCTAAGATATTAATTTCATTATCAATTGTATCAGTTTCTGATTGAGTAGAAATAGGTTCGAGAGTAGGTTGTTGATTTAAAACAGTAAGACATTTTTCAATAGAAGGAGGAGCTTGTTCAGTAGTTAATTTAGAAAATAATTGTTCTATAACTTTGACAGTAGAATTATCTTTAGTTATTAGACTGTCTCGTTTAGACCGATTACTAGGTAAATTTAATAGTGGTTGGTCTAAAGTTTGTTTACTAGAAGAGGTATGATTAGCTAAATAATCTTCTAAGTTGGTTTCTATCTTATCTAATTGTTTACCAATCGTTTTTAAACATTGATTAGTATAATTATTTTGTTTAATAACTTTTTTGATTTCAGGGTCAGTGCTAGTTAACTTAAAGGGAGAGGCATGTATAGTAGATCCTTGATGTTCAATGAGTATAGTGGATAAAGGAGGGTGACTAGAACGAACAGTAGTATTAGGAGAAGTGTTCCATTTATGTTTTGTGATTGTTGTAACTTCTTTGTAATGATCTTCTAAATATTGAAAGAAAGGAATTTCAATATTATGTTCAGTCATAAATTTGTACCATTTTCGATTGATTATGGATTGTTGATTAGAATTATATTTAAGTCGATAAGCATGACGTTTGATTTTATTAATTTTAGATTTAAATTCAATGTGTAATTTATCAAGATCGGGAGCAAAAGGTTTACTAATAGTCATTAATTGAGGATTAATTGGAGATATAACCTCAAAATTAGTTTGGGTTGGGGAATCTTGAGATTCACTGCCATCTTCAGGTAAATGTGTGTGTGTTAAATAAACAGGTTTACTAATTTGAGAAGTGGTGGAGTTATCTACGCCTTTCATTTTACTATGGGAAGTGTGACCAATATGAATTTGACTATTTTTCCTAAACAAAGGTGTATTAAATATTTCGTCTTCAGTTTCAGTATCAGTAGGTGTACTAGAAGTACTATGACGAGAAGATTGAGATCGATTAAATTTAATCCTAACGGATCCATCAATAAATTGTTGTATGTCTTGAATATCTTGACAAGTAGATTGTCTTTGATTATGTTTGTAATTTTCATTAACTGTAACCCATTGGTCGGGGAGAGTAATATTTTTCCGTTCAATCATTTGAGGAATGTTTATATTAGTATCATTATTACTACTTTGGATTAGTAAAGTTTTGTCTTTAGGACTTTTATGTAAGGCTTGAACATTTAAATTGGTTTTAATACATTTGTAATGAACACGATAAATTAAAGCAATATTATGACATTTTCTTTCATATTCGTAAATGAGCCATGTAATTGAATATTTAGAGTTAAAGCATCTAGTATATGAGGGTCTCTAAGACTAAAAGTGAAATCAGGAAAACAATTAAAATGGACGGGTCCTTTGTGAAGACCAGTTTCCATCATACCCATTAAGCTATCATTATAATCAAGAAAACGAGCATCTCATAAGCATAGTAAAACAGAAGTATTTTTACCTTGTTGTGTTAATGGTTTGATCCCAACTTGAATTAATCTTAAATGAATAAAATTACTGACCAATTTTCAAATGATGTTTAATAGTATTAGCATCAAATAATTGACATGTGTCTCTAGGTTTTTCTAAAGTATAGACTTGTTCTAAAGTTTTAACATGGAGATTAACATTAAATGTATTTTGTATAAAAGTAGTTTTATAAATTTCTTTAATTGGTAAACGTGGTATATTCCAACTTAAATCAATTTTATCATTTTGTATTTCTACATCTTCTTCATTTATTACTAAACCTTAATTAGGTATAAAGGGCAAAGTTGTTGACTTAGAACTGACTGAAGAATTACTTCTAAATAATCGACTCATTTTATCTTGAAATAGTTTACAGGGATCTCAATACATTGTCTAATTTTATCATATTTTCACATACTATGTGTTCACACATACCCAAATCGGAGAACCCCTAAGATCTAACACTGCCTAACCAAAGGACTTACCTAGGACTTAGGACGAAGGATGGGTGGTTACTAGCAAAGTGGAAAGACACGAATAAACTTGGACAGATTAAGACAAAGGACTGTAAACAATTTCAACACAGGAATGAGAAAACACAGAAATAATGATTCAGTTAGAGCAGAATGCAACATAACTTGGCTTTGATACCAAAACAACTTTTTACCAACTTCCCAAAATACCCCAAAGTGATACCATTCTGTGAAAATCCTTTTGCACTTAGGCTTTCTCAATATCTATTGGTTGGATTTCCCATCTCTCTCTCTCTCTCTCTCTCTCTCTCTCTCTTTCTCACACACACACACACAAAACAATAAATTTGGTTTCAAGAATGCTTGAATTCTGTGTGTGCTTCTTAATTTGAGGCTGGATGTTATGCAGGTGCTTTTGTTTAATTCTAGGTCAGGTGTTTCATGGTGAATTCTTGCCAAGATTTTTATTTTGAAGGCAAATTCATTTGCTGGTATTGTTAATCATGCATCACTTTGGAGTACTATTTGGCATTTGGGAAGAAAAAATGGAAAGATCAATCATGAGTTCAACAATCACTACACTAATTAATTTAATGAAAATAAACGAAATTAATTGGGCTGAAGTTATGAAACAATCATGTAGTTAACAGTACACTAAGATCAATCATGAGTTCAACAACATGCACAAGATGACAACACTGAAATCCTGAAAATTAATAAAAAGCTTCATCGAATCTTCAGGTAGATTATATATGACTTACAGAATAATAAATGGATATCCAGTGGGTTGGATACTGAAGGAGGGATGAGGTGGCATCTACAGCCAAAATAGGAGAAAGAAAACAACAAGTGAGAATTAGTGTTATGTTGTTGTTATCTTTGAATGAATATACATATACTATGACATATAATAAATACACAAATTCTCCATTGCCATTCTAATAATTCAAAAAATAAAATAAAATAACATAAAGGAAAATCAATTTATAAAAATCCAACTCTCATTCAAAACAGAGAATTAATAATATCAAGCCAAATTGAAAAAATCCAAGGCAGCATTTAGGTAGACACATAAAAAAATAATCTGATTTGCTTTTAGGCAGACACATATACATGCATATTTTTTGTTCTGTTTTTTCTTTATAAATCTAGATTTTAACCTTTGAGTTTCGCTTGGTTACAATACTATAGCTCAAAGTCTCTTGTTCATTCTCAACCTCCTCTTTTTACCTCTGCTATACCTAGCAATTTCTTACACACAAATACAAACTTGACAAATAATTTGGTCCCTTGCTATTCCTTTCGAGATTAAGATGTCTCTACAGCAACCCTATGAATTATTCCATTGAATTTTCTTGTTCATTTTTTACCTGTATATTATTTATAGACAGACAAATGAGCAACTCTTTTTCTTCTTCTTCAATTTTATTTATTTATTTATTTATTTATTGTGAATTCTCTACTCCTATTTATTACATTTTTGGACCTTCTTGGCTGAATGAGTGACTCTGTAGAATAGAAAAATCTAGTAATAAGGAACAAAATTGTTTGCCATACAAACTTGCTTGCCATGCAAACTTGCTTTCCATTACTAACCAGAGAAGAAACAAGTCAAAGTAGATTGATCACAAAATAATCGCAGAACAAAAAATAATCGAATTCAGATGTGTGTATATAAATATGCTTGTATATGTGAGAAGAATTGAAAATAGATAGAAACTTTTCAGATGAGAAAAGAAAGAATTGCAAATAATTAAAAACCTAGATTTCCTAAGTCAGATAGAGAGAGAAGCAGAGGTGATAAATTATATTAAACCTAAGAAATTACGAGTGACTATGCAATTAACTGATTCAATTCAATTCATTCAGTGATATCATTAAACAGAACATAGAGTGATGATTACCAGACGAAGCAAAGGAGCTTCGGGATCCGCAATGCGAGTTAAGGCTATGTTAGAGTTGAATAGATCCAACTTAGCTTGAAATCGGAGAGCAATGTCGGAAATTAAAGAGTTTCAAATTGCCAGAATGAGCAGAAATTTCGGCGGATTTGAAGGCAACAAAGGCCAATCTGGCAGCAGAATAAACAACCATGAAAGCTCCGGCGATTGAAGCGAGAGGGAGAGAGAGAGAGAGAGAGAGAGAGAGATGAAGAAGAAGAAGATCGCTACAATGATAAAGAAACGATATTTATGAAGAAGAGAAATAGAGCAATGTGCTGTGGTTGATTAATTTGCTTTGGAAGCTCCAAAGAGTGTGAAAATGGCGATGCATACGAAGAGCTTCGACTATGGACAGTGAGATTCGAGCGAGAGAGAGTGGAGAGTCAAAAGAGAGAGTCGAACGAGAGAGATTTTGAGAGAGAGAGAGAGAGAGAGAGAGAGAGTTCATACACCACCGTTGGAGACAGATTTGGAAAATAAGAGTGAAAATGAGAGATAGGTCAAGTTTTAGTTAACAACATGATTGGGTGATTTTTTATTTTATTTTATGTAAAAAGTGATTTTTTGCTACCGCTAAACAATAGTCGCAAAAAAATAAACACAAAAACTCATATTTCATGGGAAGAAGTTTTCAATTAAAAAAAAATAATTAATAAATTACACACTAAAAAATGAGTTTTTCAATTAAAAAAATTAATAAATCACACACTCAAAAATATTTCATCGCAAAATATTTTCTATTAAAATATTTTAAATTCCTCACCATAATATATAAAATAATTTATATAATTAAAATTTCATAACATGTTTTTTTTTCTCACCATGGCCATTACTACTCAACGTATATATCAAATCTCATTATTTTCATATACAGTAAACGTTAATAAGATTTCTTTAAGGTTCAAACTCTCAACTCAATTTTTTTTTATAATGTTTTTAATAATGAAAATACTAAGTGTCATCATGTGTTGTATTTTAATTAGTTCATAATTAAATTCATGGATTGTTATATTAAACCCTTAAATTATGCCACCATAATTACCATTTCAAATTACTTCCTTAATTTATGTTTACCATGTCAAATTTATTTCCAAAATTGCTTCCCTAAGATTTCATTAATGCATGATTTTGATAGATTCATACATATACATATGGAAAATAAATAATTCTTTAACTTAAAATTTAAACATTCTTCAACATGGCCTAGGTTTCTTTCTAGTCCTCTATTGGATTGGAGAGGTTCTATGGGGCTTGTGGGTCTACTTTTGGACCCCATTTTGATCATCTGAACTATTTATTTTTTAGAATTCGTTGAGTACATCATCTAATTAAAAAATTAGTTTATTGGATAATGGCAACCATATGTTTGTATCGGTTTTATATGAAGAAAAAAAAAAATAGATTGTGAGAAAATAAACAGTTTATACCAAATTGATCCAAAAACATAATTTTTGTTATCTGATCGACTTGATTTTTATGCACGGATGATGTACTCGACGGACCCTAAAATGTAAACAGTTCGGATCATCAAAATGATCCAAAATTTTCCAAAATTTGGCCCATTGAATATTTAATCCGATATTGGAACCCCCAAACTGTCTCATGTCAGTCACGAATCGATAAATTATGATATAATTTATACATAACGTTTAAATTTATTATTATCAAATATTTTTATTAATTAATTATTAAAAATGTATGATTAAAGCTAAAATATGACATATAATTTAGGGCGACTCTATCTTAGATAATTTTTAATATATGAATATATGTAACTGTTTATTTTATAGTATTAACATAAATATATGATTTTTTATCTAAGTTCAAATTTCTTAATAGATATGCATAAAATATGTTCATATTTCTTATTTAAAAAATACTTATAAATATTTATTTACCAATTTAATAAATAAATAGGTCAAATGATTCATAAGTTGGGCATAGACCAAGATTATTTTTAATGATTAGGTAAAGATCGCATTGACATAAATATACAAATCATTTATGTGTAACACCGATAAAAATAAATAAAATTTAATTGATTAGAAATAATTTTTACTACATATTTTAGATAAATTTTATATTATTATTTAATTTTAAAAATAAGTTTTGATTATTTATTTATACTCGTGCATAGCACTATCAATGACACTTTACCGACTCTTAACACAAAGTAACTAAGATTTTTTTATTTTTTTTAAAGTGATTTTTTTTTTATTTAGTAGTTTCATAATACAAAAATTGTTAAAATTTATAACTTATTGACACAAAATAAAAATAAAATTAAAATGAAACTAACTAAGATTTTAAAAAGAAAAGTGATGCTATTTTTTTATTTAGTAGCTTTTGAATACAAAAATTGTTAAATTTATAGGTTATTGACACAAAGCAAAATTAAGAACTAAAAAGGTGATCCCTTGAATTTTTTTTTTTTTTTTTTATTTTAATTGAGTAGCTTTAGAATACAAAAATTGTTAGAAATTATTAGTATTAGACACAAAATAGAGTTAAAATTTGTATAATAAGATATCATAAATTCTTATTTTTTAACTATGCCAAATTTAAATTTTAAAAGATTGTAAGTGTCATTTAACTCTTATCTAATTTTTAACTTACTGCATCTCAGTTCTTATTTTTAAGGGGTTTTTTTTCAATAAAAATTATAAAAAAAAATATTATAGGTGACATTTCACTCGTATTGAATTTTTACCCTCTTATGCTATTCTGTTATTAGAGTTATATTTGATTTTTTTTTTTTTTGGTTTATCTTATTTTATTTTTGAATTTTTAAATTTCAACTTGATTTCTTTATTTCAATCTTCATTTGATATTTACTAATTTCTCTCTACTTTATTTTTCTAGAATTTATTTAATTTTCTCTTTCTATATTCTTATAATTCATCCTTAAATTTAAACTTGATTTTTCTTTTTTTTAATTTTTATCTTATATTTACAGAATTCACCCTCGCTCTTAATTTTCAATTAAATTTATTCTTTCTTGAAGATTTATCTAAATTTCTCTTTCTATATTCATCTTCAAAACTTTTTTTTTTTTTTAATCTTTGTCTTATATTTATAGAATTTCACTCTTGTTCTTCCTTTTCAATTGAGTTTATGCGATTGAGAATATTTCAAAAAAATTAATTAGTCTTGCATATCTATATAAATATAGCGAAATCACTCAAATCTATTATTTAAATAGCCATCTAAATTAATATCATAGTATTTAGTTAATTTTTAACATATTTAGTATTATTTATCACATTTTGTTACTTGCCCGTGTATAGTACGGGTTTTACACTACTTTTTATATTTGTAAAAATCTAAAATAATTGGGTTTATGTGCCCAAGTAACGATTCTTTTATTCATAAGTATAGAAATTTTATATAATTTTTTTTTTAAACATTAAGGATTCACTTTTTAAAAAATTGAAATTTTTTATTTTTTGTGTTTTTTTTGTCACTAATTTTTAAAAATATTTTAACCATTTTTTTTAAATTTTTAGATACACCTAGCATAAATATACTTAAAAGGCATAACATTTGTGAAAAAAAACTATAAAAAATTCACTAAATACCAAAAAAAAAAAAAAAGAATACGAAAATTAAGTATATTTTTGTATTATTGTGTATTTATTATTTTTTTATAAATATTTTATTGTTTAAATACATCTAAGTAAAGTGCATCTAAAAAAATATAAAAAAATTGCTTAAAATTTAAAAAATATTCACTAAAAAAAACACAAAAAAAAAACTCAATTTTCAGAAAATTAAATCCAAAAAATTGAAACCAAACATTCTAAATAACAATATTGCTTTTAGCATATTTGATTTTATATGCATAAAAAATGTGTGTTAGTTATATATTGTTTAGCTCATTCCTTAATAATTTAATTAAGCTTTTGAGACCATTGATGTTTTAACATGATGTAACTCTGATTGTAAAGGGCCTAGTTACAAATCTTGCCTATCATTTTACCTGTTTATAAATCATACCTTCCACATGTGAAATATTACACATTGTTCTTTCGTTTGTGTCTCCAATTGCAAAATATGACATGATGTTCTACTTGAATTTTCATGTGCCAAACAAGACATGATTACATGTAAATAGCGATGAGTATATTTGGTGTAGCTTTTTTCAAAATTAAAAATCAATATCCAAAAAATAGAGAAGTTAAAAGTATTACTCTACTAACTTTTAAATAGTTAATTTTTAAAGCTTATTTATGGTATCTTTACTTTATAAACTATAACAAAAATTACGCTAAGCAAAGTAATAGAGACTCTAAAAAGAAAAGAAACTATAAAAAGCACCAAATAATATTGTTTAATAGAGACTCTAAAAAGAAAAGAAACTATAAAAAGCACCAAACAATATCAATATTAATTAAATTTGATATATACCATATTCGATTGTTTGTGTCATTGGACAAGTAATGATTTAAAGATAGTGTAAATGATAACAAGAATTAGATCTTTTTGAAATGAACCAACATTAGATGTAGAACCACTAAATGAGTTAATAGGTCCAATTCTTATCCCCTATGCTCATGACGTGGCAAAAATGGAATGTGGTTGGGAATTGGAGATGCTGTGAGCAACTCATAACATCTTCCTATAGTATTTCGGTGGATGTTTTTGACGAGTCTTTTTTGATAATCAGAATTGTTCATATTATAAAATTCGTTAATTAGATTATCCGTGCAGAAAATCAAATTGAACGGACATCTAACAAGATCACATTTATTTTTTAAAAAATAAACGGTTCACTTCATCTTTATAATTTTTTTAAAATAATTAGTATTTGATCATTAGATTACAGATTTTTGATTAACTTGATTTTTTGTATAGATAATATATTCGACAAATCCTATAATATAAATGGCTCAGATTATACTAAAAGACTTGAAAAAGGCTTCCACCAAAATAACACAGGAAACTGTTGTAATTTGCTCACTGCGGCATCCCAAGTTCCATTTGGTTGCGACAGGTATCTGAATATGGCCAAAGCTGGCAAACAATAGAGACATAAAACAGAAAGCATCACTTTTTTTTGTAGTCCCATGCATGAAGCTCTCTCTCTCCTATCTCTCTCTCTCGGAGAGGAGTTGGAAGAAAATCTTTACCACGTTTTTTTCATGAACATTTCTTGACCGTTCTGTTCTCCTCCCCATCTATATATACCTACCTGTATTCAATTCCTTCTCTCTCTCTCTCTCTCTCTCTAAAGAAGTACTTGAAGAAGAAAAATGGAGGGAGGTACGTTGCCATTCTTGGCTATGGTGATAGTACAAGTGGGATATGCAGGGATGAACATACTATCAAAGCTAGCCATGGATTCAGGCATGAACCCTTTTGTCCACGTGGCGTACAGGCAGATCTTTGCCTCCATTGTTATAACTCCCTTCGCATACTTCTTGGAGAGGTAAAAGAAAGAAACTCGTCGTCGTCATCATCATATTCATTTTTTATTTTAAAATAAAAATAATAATTTCTAGTTCTTGGGATCATTTTATTTATGTGATTGGTTACTGTAATGGGTATGCATGTGGTTGTTTTATGTCTTTATTTATTTTTTTGATTGATATAAAACTAGGTTTGATTCTAATTGTTTCTTTACATATATTGATCAAGAAATGGAAACCAGTTTCTTGATGTGCCGTTTTAAATCGAAAGGCACATGCCAACTGTGTTTTTTTTTTTTTTTTTATCGGCAAAGAAAAATTTTATTAAAAACATAAAATTTAAAGGTAGAAAAAAATAAAACGCATTAAGGCACATGCCAACTGTGAAAACTACTTAGAGCTAACTTTGGTGAATAATACTAGAAGTGAACACGTGTCGTGTGTAGAATTTACCTTTAAAATAATTATGACTACTGCTATGTATGGAAATATTTTAAATATACAAAAGTTGTGATAGATTTTTTTTTTTTAATTTTAAATTGTGTGTTTTATATAATAATATATAATATGTTGATAATATAATATAAATAATAAAATTATTTCTCTTTTAAAAAGTTGAGTTGGCAGTTAATAATAATATGGTATTAGAGAAGACAATAGATCATGTGTTCACATTTTACTATTTACCTGATAAATTTTTTTTAAAAAAAAAAAAAAAAAAATGATTTGCACATGTTTGGCCTATTATATAGAAAAGCCTGACCACACGTAATGTTTCCAAAACTTTTAAATGAGTTGGTGGCTTGAAGCACTTAAATCATGAAGTGTGATGTTATATATATCATATTTTATATCACTTTTAATCTATCACTTTATATATAAGCACATTATTAGTGTAATGGGTCTCACTACTTGTGTCTATCTACTGAGCATAAGCTAATATCCTAAAGGTGATAAATATAGCATTAAAATGAGTATTTTAAAAATAAATAAATAAATCATGACAAAATTTTAATAATATATATATATATATAAACAACAACAACTCTATTCATACAAAGTTTCAATTCATAGTGTATATATATATATAAGTACATGAGATTTGTAGACAATGTGAATTATAAGAAAGGGGTATTAGCAATCTGCAGTGTCATGAAGTAGTCATGTAATTGTTACATTCTTGTCATGTGCAAGGTGGTGTTATACACGAGACCATCCTTAAAATGGTTGCTCGGGTTTCATTATGTGTTTTTGTCGCTTTCTTTTCTTTTATTTTCCTTTTTCCTTTTTCTCTCACTATTTATAGGTACTCGATGCTTGTACATACATACCTAAATCCGTTTGGTAGAACAGTGAAAAAGTGATTATAAATTATATCTTAACAGATTATAAATTATAATTTTAAAAATAAGCTATTAACCTGTTTGATATAGCTATGAGATTACGAATTTAATCAGCAGAGTAGTTTTTGGTTGAATAATCTAGAAAATAGTTTTTTGCATGTAATGTCCTTTTTACCCTTTTTTCTTTTTTTTTTCATTTTATTTTATTTTTCTCCTTATTTTCTTTTCTCTTATTTCTTTTTTATTTTTTCTTCTCTTCTTTTATTCGCTTAATTGTTTTTTATTCTCTTCTTTCCTTATTTCTTTTTTTTTTTTTTCTTTTCTTCTCTTATTTTGTTTTTGTTTTTCTTCATTTTATTTTATTTTCTTTAGTTTATAGTTTAGTTTGTCAAATTAGAAGTGGTGCATGCATGGTGAGATTGATCATGAGAAAATTTTGAAAAATGTTGTAATACAAATTAAAATTTTCAAATTATATTCATTTTAGTTTATAAATACATGAATATTAATTGATTTTTTTTAATTTAGTATTACAAAATTCTTACAAAATATACCAATTTATTAATATTTTTTAATTTAATTTATTAGCAATTAATGGCTTAATTGGTATCAATTAATACTAAAATTACTAGTTAGTATTAATTAATATAAAATTTATTTCATTAATGGCTTAAAATGCTTTATTATTATTATTATTATTATTATTATTATTATTATTATTATTATTATTATTATTATTATTATTATTTTATTAAAAAAATACTGAAAACCTTAGCTCCGAGAGAGAGAGAGAGAGTTCACCAGAAATGGATGGGGATGGGGGACGACGACGAAGGTACAACGGCAACGTAGTGGCTCTAGGGTTTGAGATCGCGATAGCAGAAGGTCGATCGCGATGGCATGGAAGGGTTTCACATCGATCGCAAACACGAACAACGCCGGAGAGAGAGAGAAAGAGAGAGAGAGAGAGAGAGAGAGAGAGAGAGAGTCAAATCGTCACCTACAAAACCCTAGCCGGCAGCCCCATAGTCAAATTGTGAAAGAGAGAGACAGAAAGAGAGAGAGCTCACAGAGCTAGCTCTGGTTCACGCCGGAAAGAGAGAGAGAGAGAGAGTTCACGCCACTAGAGAGAGCTGGTTCACGCCACCGGAAATTGCTACCGGAAATCGCCTTTCAAGTTTTCTCCCTCTTTCTGAAGAAGTGAACACTGTTTGGTTGTGGATTTATATATTGATTTTTTGGTAATAGTTGAAGTTGATGAGGGGCATTTAAGTAATTTCACCCTCCTTTCCTAGCTTGCCACTTAAGTTGAATTGTTAAGCACACTTACAAAAGCTATAATCTGTATTATTAAAGTACACCAAACACAATGGCACTATAGCCCTATTTGGTGCAGCTTAAAAGCTGCTTATTTCAGCTTTCAGCTTAATTTAAGTTATTTTGATGTGTTTGGTTTAGCTTATAGCTTATAACTTATAACTTTTTGGAAGTCAGAAATCAGCTTATTCTTTGAGTGGGGCAGGAGATGCTTAATTTATAAGTCAGAAATTAGCTTATGTTCATAGTTATAAGCTATAAGTTGTTTAGGTATAAGGTATAAGCACTTTCCCACAGCTCTACCAACCAGGGCCTATGTACAAAGCATTAGATTATAACTACTTACATTTTTCTTGTTTTTGGACTCCACAATTTATATTTGTAATTGATCTAAGTACAATAAATACAAAAAACAAAAACAAAAACAAAAAAATTAAAAACAAACAAAAAAAAAAAAACCAAATGTACTAAAATTGTGTTATATTTTTTCATATTTAGTACAAATATTTTACTTTTTAGATGTATTTAGATTGGGTAAATCTAAAAGTAAGAGAAAAATTAATTAAAATATTATAAAAAATTCACCTAAAGACACAAACATACGAGAAACAAAAACTAAAAAATTATTTTTAAAAATTCAAAACTAAACAAATTAATTATTACTTGTAATTTTGTCCAATACTTTTATGCATTGTTAAAGTTAATGTTTTTTTACACCTTACTGCAGAAAAACACGGCCAAGGATGACACTGCCCATTTTCTTCCAGATATTCTTATGTTCCATTTTTGGGTAAGTCCTTTTCAACATTTAATATTTTATTAAATCTTTCTTTTTTAACCCCCCATAATTCAATTTATTTATTTATGTATATCCTAAGTAAATTAATTAATCTGGGGATGAAATTCACAGGGCAACCTTGAACCAGGTTCTTTACTTTGTTGGGCTGTATAATTCTACCCCTACGATTGCCTGTGGATTGTGCAATTTGCTGCCCGCGGTCACTTTCATTCTTGCTATCCCTTTCGGGTATTTCATTACTGCATATATAGAAAAAAATGTCGGATAGATAAAAAATATTTTAAAAATAAAAAAAGGTTTAATTACTAATCGACGAAGTGTAAGCGAGAATTGTATACACTGTGGACATTATTTTGGCCGGGACCACGGCACCAAATTAAAAATATAAATAAATAAATAAATAAACAATTCATTAGATCCCATGGTATTTTGAGTATATGTTTTGTTTAGTTTTTGAAAACTACTTTTAAGGTTTTTTATTTTGTGTTTCTCAATTTAGTAAATTTCTTTCATATTTTAGACAAATATTTTTACTTTTTAAATACAAGTAATCTACATACATCTAAACAGTAAATATTAATGAAAAAGATTTACTAAAGATTAAAAAAAAAAGCAAAGAAATTTATTTATTTTCTTTTTGTTTTTACTAAACATTTGTAGAATTTTTACTTTTTATGCACATCTTATGCGCATCTAAAAATGTTTTAAAAAATAAACTAAAATATGAGGGGAAAAAAAGTTTACTAAGGACACAAAAAAAAAAAAAAAACCTCAGAAAACAACTTTGGAGTTTTGAAAATCGAACAAATAGCCCACAAAATAGATGCATCTTGACAAATTACCCATAAGTCCTTTTAAAAATTGTATATTCTATTTAATTCTAAAATCTTTTAGATAGACTTAAATATATTCATTTATTTTCTCCTCTTTCTTTACACCTTACTACTTCTCTTTATCATTCTTTCTCTTATATTGGCAACAACGACGACCACTATAACCACGACCACAACTACACCTTCTTTATTTTCTTTTTCTTTTTAATCTACAGTCATGGGCGACCGGCGACCACCATTGATTAAGGTTCACGAGCAACCACCGAGCACAAACTACTTGCTTCATGCTCACTGACAGTGAAGTTGTCGGAGTACAAGCATCTTTTTATATTTGTCTCTTTCCTTCGATTTCTCAGTTTTAATAATTTTTTATACTACACACTTTTATTTTCCTGTTATAATGGAGAAAATTTTTAAGTTTTAAATAAGTTATTTTCGAGTTTAAATTACAGGTTGAAAATTATAAAATTTTACAGTTTCATTTTTTTTTTTTTTTGTTAAAATGAATCATTCTTTAGAATTGTAAAAATTTTGCAATTTCATAACTTTTTTAGACTTATAAAATTTTGCAGTTTTATAACATATTTTTCAGTTTGATTAATAAGGATAAATACTTAATAGAATCATATTTTGAAACTGTAATATTTTACAGTTTCAAAGTTTGCTTTTCAGTTTGATCGATATTAGAAATTATTTGCTTAAACCCTTCAAAAATTAAAAATAACATATATTTTTTTTTCTATTGTTGTTATTTGTTGTTCTTAGTTTTTTTTTTTTATTCTTTCAATTTATTAATATTTACCACATTTTGCTATATTTTCTCACTTTAATTTCTCAATTTATTATTCTTCTTTTTTTCGGCAATATTCTAGACATTCTGGAAAATTTTCTATGATATTCTGGCAACTTCCCAGTGATGTTGAACATTTTGGCGAGTCTCCAATGACCGTCTGACGGAAATTTGGCGGTTGTAGGATATAGCAGCGTTTTTTTTTTTTTAAAAAAAATTAAGATTTTTTGGTAACAATTAAAAATATATGAGACTAATTGGTGCAAGTGTTTTGTTTTGAGAGTAGATGGATTTTGACTTTGTGTATGAAATTTTTTTTGGGTGAATATTGTGTATGGAACTTGTTAGTAAGTTCTCCATATATTTTTACTTTGGCCTTCAAAATTTAAATAATTTCACCTTGACTTTCTAAATTTATGGGTATGCCCTGATCTCGGGAGACAATTCTCACTTATACTTGACACATTTTACTTGCACTCCATTAATTTGTTGGTTTTTTTTTTCAATTACCCCATTTTTATTTTAACTTATTACTCATGTTTGTATACAAACATATTTCTTCATCAGGGTGATTATAGTATAAATTAGTATATAATGATGATGATGTTTGGTAGATTGGAAAGTGTGGGAATGAAGAGAAAGGCAGGACAAGCAAAGATATTGGGGACAGTGGTGTGTGTAGGTGGAGCAATGCTGTTGTCATTTTACCATGGGCATGCAGTGATTGGGGAATCAAGCATTCATTGGAAGTATGCAGATGGCATGGGGAAAGAAAACTCTACTAACCATCATCATTCCAACAGCTTCATCTTGGGCCCCTTTCTAATCATAGCTAGCACTGTCTCTTGGGCAATTTGGCTCATTATCCAAGTAAGCAACTTCACTAACCAACCATAAATCACTCACTACAATTTATTTACCAATTAATGCTTTTGTTTGTTTTGCCCAAAGATGCTAAAAAATATTTATAAATACAAGAGTCAATCACAAAATCTTATAATTTATTTTACATAAGGTGGGTTGAAACTACATTCATGTGGAATAATTATATCTAATTCTGTGATTGATTTTTGTATTTTTAAAAAAAAGTATTTTCTAAAATATTTTCTATATGTTTTTTAGCCTTTGCTACATACAAAGAAAACTAAAGTCAAATAAAAAGTTTTTTTTTATTTTTATTTTTATGATTAATGGGGAAAAACAAGTTCCTCTTGACAAAATATATATTTTTATTTTTTAAAAATGAAAAACATTTCTCACAATGTTACCATCACTAAGATTGACAGCTGAACAC
Source organism: Camellia japonica (assembly GCA_030407325.1). Lineage (NCBI taxonomy): Eukaryota > Viridiplantae > Streptophyta > Magnoliopsida > Ericales > Theaceae > Camellia > Camellia japonica. Next base: position 183,412,526 of record JAPPVO010000019.1, read on the forward strand.
ACGCACACAAAAATAAAAATTATTTATGGAATACATTTTGTTGAATTTTTTTTATTTATTTGGCCGAAACAAATGAAAACTTATGGCTAGTTAAACATATGATTAGAAATACTTACTATTTTATAATGGGTCTTACAAATGGCAGTCCTAACTACTGGCAATAAGTTAAATGTCAACAAAAGTTATAACCACAATACAGTTTTCACATATCACAAAACATTTTTATACATTTGAACAGCTATTTTTAACATTTTGTTTTTTGTAATTGATATAATGCCTAATACATTGATTAACTTAGGAGGTGTTTAATAATATGACTTAACACTTAAAATTGAATGTATTAAGTAATAATCAATTAAGCTTGTTTGATAGCCACAATTGATATTTTTAAAATTTTAAGCATCTCTTAAAATGTAAACTAAAATTTTTTCAAAAAAAAAATTTTTTCAAAAAAAAATTTTAGTCATATAAAGCTTAATTAATTCTGACTGAATTTATAAATACTAAATATAAATATCGATATACATTATTATAAACTCGCCACCGCTATCGCCACCGCCACCGCCGTTACTACCACCACTGCCATCATGCTAGTGCCACCACCACTATCGACGCTACTACTATCTACCAACACCACAATGCCACCACCGCCACCATCACTACTACTACCACTATCACTATCACTACCAACACAACTACCACCGCCACGGCCACCACTACCATTACCACTACTACGACAACTACAATCACTACCTCTACTACCACCACCATCACCTCCACCGCCACCGCCACCGCCACCGCCACCATCATGCTACCACCGCCACTATTACTACAACCACTTTTATCACAATTGTCAATGTTGTCATAAGTATTTCCATTATTTTACTATTATTACCATTGCAACCGCTACCACCACTACAACCACCACTGCCATCATACCATCACCACTATTACTACCACCACCATCATAATATAAAAATTAAAATATATAATTTAAAAATAATAAATAATAAATTTAATCTTATTCATATCAAACAATTTATTTTTAGTTTAACACTTAAATTTTTATCAAATAACTTTTAAATTTAAAAAATTCAATATTCAATTTTTAATTTTTAATTTTTAATTTTATCAAACACCATCTCAGCATAGTTTTGAATTTTATTTAAGTAATTATTTAATTATTGGGGGTAATGGATGGAATTATCATGATTACAATAATACTAATAATAATAATAATAATAATACAAATGCAGGCGAGAATGAGTGAGAGGTATGCAGCACCATGCACAATATCAGCATTAATATGTTTAATGGCGAGCATTGAGTGTGGAATCATTGGTTTATGCGCCAACCGTAACATTTCTGCCTGGTCCCTCTCTCCTCCCGGAATCAGACTCTTTTCATCTCTTTACGCGGTAGTGCTTCCCTCATTACTTCTTCTTTCGTCTTTATTAACTTATTTATTACTACCCTTGTAGGCCGCAAAAAAAAGATATAAAAACTGTCTCAAGTCTCAAAAGTTTTCTTAAAATTTTTATCAAATGAATCATATAAATATGGAACTCACATAAAATTTACATGATTTGAGTCTTACATTCAGGTAAGATATTTGATAAAAATTTTAATAGAACTTGGATGAATTACACTAATGGTTCCTATAATTTGGGCCTTGTATTATTTTGGTCTCTAATTTTTTAATTATGACACATTTGATCTTGAATTTTGAATCTTGTGCCAAATAAGAACAATTGAAAATATTATTAGATTTTTTAAGGGCAAAATCGTCAATTTAATAAAATATAAACTAATTTGACAAAAATGAATGTCAAAAAAATATTTTTAAAATTTTAAAAATCATTTCTACCTACTAAAAATAAAATTATGTAAAATTGATAAATCTTTTAGACATTTAGTTATTTATTTTGTTACCAAATTAATTTTTATTTTGTGTTTGGATGATAATCATGCAATGGGTGATTGTTTTTGTTTTCAGTAAATTAGTTTCTATTTTTTCAAAAGTCAAATATGGCGACAAATTTGATATCATTATTAAACCAACTCATTAAATCAAAAAATTCAAACCTAAAAATATTTCATATATAAATATATCGATTACACATTAAAAGCTTAACAACCACCCATTACATGATCATCATCCAAACATATAATAAAAATTAATTTAGTAAAATAAATAAATAAATAAATGTCTAAAAAATTTATTAATTTTACATAATTTTATCTTTATTGGGTAGGAATAATTTTGAAAATTTTTAAAATATTTTTTTGACATTTATTTTTGTCAAATTAGTTTATATTTTATCAAATTGACGATTTTACCATTGAAAAGTCTAATCGTATCTTCAATTGTCCTTATTTAGAACAAGATTCAAAATTTAAGATTAAATTTGTTACAGTTAAAAAGTTAGGAACCAAAGTGACACGAGCCTCAAATTATAGGGACTGTTAGTGTAATACGCCCATATAACTTTTGAGATCTCTAATATTACTAAAAAAATTATTCTTATATTTAAAAATAAAAATAAAAAAATTACCAACTTATGTGCAATTTATGCACAAAATTCTTCAATTTATATATTTTAATATATTATAATTAATATATTGAAACTCACTCATGTGTTCATCTAATAACATTTTGGCAATTTCTCTATCATGTTTTTTTTTTTTTTTTTTTTTTTTTTTTTTTTTTTTGGGGGGGGCCATGTATGCATTTAGCCTGTACTATTGGGTGGACACACAGTCAATATAAAATTTCGAAAGACATGACAATTACTCGTTACGAAGAATTCAATGTCTTTTGAAAAAAACTCATAGTGATTGCTTAAGGACATATATTGTTATTACATCTATTTTTAGTTTTCGAGTGTTAAAACACAAATGCACAATTAAACAGAACTACTTAGTTAATTGAAACAGACACTAATAAAAAAATATTAATAGCCCTAGAATTGTGTATTTCAGGGAACTGTGTGTACTGCAGCAGCATTTTGCCTAATGTCATGGTGTATCCAAAGGAAAGGTCCTCTATATGTCTCTGTGTTCAGTCCCTTGCTGCTCATTATCGTGGCGATTCTCAGTTGGGCGCTTCTCGAAGAGAAATTATATGTTGGAACGTGCGTTCATCATTTACCAATTTTCATTTTCTTTTTTTTCTGAATCAACATGCATTTAACAATTCTAGCATTTTGAAAATAGACTCATCATAGTTTTGTTATGATAGTGTTGTAGGGTCTGGATTGATAGTCATGGGGCTCTATGCAGTTCTTTGGGGAAAGAACGGAGAAATGAATGTAAAGAGCAATGCTGAGTCGTTGAATCCAGAAGAAGAAGAGGAGAAGCAAGAGGCAGGGAAGAGTGACTTGGAAATACATTTTTTCGGGCATTCAAATGGCAATTTTCGTACGGTCAGAATCTAATCAAAGAAAATGGTGGCAATGATAATTAGTTTCACAATTTGATATGATCATCGTCATCATCTTTGGATGAGCTTTACGGGCAAAACAAGCTATAGCTAGCTAGTCAATCTTTCTTCTTTATTCAATGGTGTATTCAATTACAAAATGACGGGGAAAAGTTTTTCTCTTCTTGTTTTTGGCAGCATTGATAGGGGATGGAGCCTTGCAGCTAACAAAGAGATAAGTAGTCTATATAACCAATAATAATAATAATAATAATAATAAAAGAGTTGTATTATTAGGAGGAAAACCCACATGGTTTTGGACAGTAACAATAAGAGAAAAGAATGGAATTGCAATGCCAAGCTAATTCTGTTTTTAGTCAGATCTCTCTTCCCCTTCGTTTGACATTATAGATTGGGGTTTAAATAGTCACAAAATAACAAAATAAACTTAAAAAATTAATAAGACAAAATTTCACATCCAAACCATAATTATTTTATTTTTTCTATCGCAAAAGTCAAAAAAACTAAAAAGTTTAACCCAAACAATATTTTTTAGCCCCAGGCTAAATAGTTAAAAGTCAAAAAGTCAATCTACTTCCCAAACGAAGGCTCAATTTCTAAGAGCATGTTTAAATTTTGGATTTGGTTGACAGATTTATAAACATAAAAGAAAAACAAAGGGAAATGTAAAAATACAGTTATATTTTATTTAGGCTCCATTTGAGAATTAATTATTTTAGTTAATTTTTTATTTTTTTTTATAAAAAGACATATAAAAAGAGTGATGTAACAATTTATAGTGAATTACTAACTTTTTTTTATTAAAAACCTAAGTCCTCAAACGGAATTTTTCTTTTTTCTTTTTTTCACATCCTAAGACAAAGTTGGTCATAGTTAAAAGCTTGGTAGACAAAAGTTAGTAAAAAATATGGAGAAGTTTGCTATTATTATTGTTATTATTTTGGGAACATTGAAATATAACTCTCTTATTTTCAATGTACCCAAAATATATATATATATAGGGTAAATTATACTTTGCATCCTTACATTTTGCACCAAATCACACTTTAGCTCCTACACGTGAAATCATGACAGTTAACCCCCTATACTTCTGGTCAAATCTCACTTTAGTCCCTATACATGAAATCATGACAGTCAGCCCTCTACACTTTTGCTCAAATTCCACTTTGGTCCCTACACAAGTGTCAATGTCTCTATTTTGTTACTTCATTTTTAAATCTTTAACAAAATCCAATCATTTAATAAAAATGTAACTACGAAATGAAGGTAAGAGAGAACAATTATCCATATTTCTCACCAAATACACTTTTTCCTACATAATAAGCACCAGAGAGTTATATAATACAATATATATATGTTTGTATGCTAAAAATTGAGACGAAGAGGTAGGAAAATAGAACTTTTAAAATAAAATAAAAAAATGCAACTAAGAAATCAAAGAGAAAGGAAGATAAATCGACAGAAGATTGGGATAAAATGTGCATTAGTAGAAAATATATATGATTTGTCTCTCTGACCCTTATGTCGTAGTCACATTCTTATCACATGATTATATTCTATTAAAGATTTAAATAATTGAACAACAAAAAAGCGACATTGATATTTGTGTAGGGACCAAAGTGAGATTTGACCAAGAATATAGGGATTGACTGTTACAATTTCATGTGTAGGGCCCAAAGTAGGATTTGACCAGAAATGCAAAGGTTGACTGTCATGATTTCGAAAGCTTCTATTTGCACACATCTATTCCTCTCTTTCCACATACTTAATGATATTTTTTTTAATTACATTTTTATTCTAAAATAAAATTACCAAAATATCTCTTTCTTCTTCAACCAAAACCCTAACCCTAACCTTAACTATCCCCACCGCTGGCCGCCTGCTCCTCTGGTCGTCCATTTCCTCAACACAATCCCTCCCTCTGTCATCTCCCCCCCAGAGCCCCTCTTCTCGAATTGAAACCCCTCCCCACCGCGTTGTTCGTCACTCACTCACCCTTTCCACCACCCTTGTAACCCTCCACTTCGCGACGCAACACCACTGCTGTCGTAGCTCCTACCCCTTCGTGATCCTTATTCCGCAGAGAGATAGAGAGGCATCGTAGAACCTAGATCTAGGAAAAAAACTCATTTTCTTACCATTAGGACTACAAATATGGAAAGAATCGCCTCCATTCGGAAATCAACCATCAAACCAATGAATTTAGTTCGACCATCAACATCCGAACAAAACACATTGGTTCGACCATCAACATCCAAAACCCCCTTTCATTTGCGAACTGATGCCATCGTCATTGCCTCCCTTTTCGCGACTGAGAGGAGAGAGAGGGAGGGGATGAGGTGGGGGTTGTGGTAGTGTCGCCAGTGGGTGGAGGAATGGGTGGGGATGGTGACTGGAAGTGAAAGGTTTGAACGTTGCTTGCTGGTGTGGAAGGTGTGTTGATTGGAAGTGTTGGAAAGTTGTGTGTATGGGGATATAATTAAAAATAAAAATGTGTGCAATGAGTAAATTTTTTTTATTTTTTATTTTTAGGTGTGAACTAAAAAGGATGTGGACAAAGAGGAATAGGTGTGTACAAATAGAAGCTCCCCATGATTTTCATGTGTAAGGGCCAAAGTAGAATTTGGTGCAAAGTGTAAGAGTACAAAGTGTAATTTACCCAAAAATGTGACTCTCAAAATGGAAGAGGAGGTCAACTATTAAGAGGAATTAACTAATCAAGTAACACTCTAACATATAAAATGACAACAAAATTTTAAAAATGTCACAAATAAATATGTTTTTAAGAACAAAATAATTTTGTACTAATTTTTTTTTTCTTTGAGATGAAATATCTTATCTCTAAAAGATTATAATTCATTACTAAAAGTTTAATTTCGTCAATACACTATGACACTTTTGACAGCTAAATGTTTCGTTCCTAACAAATGATTTCATCCTTAAATTTTATCCACAAAGCCTTAATTTGTTGTAATGTAAATAAAATGTTTTAAAAGAGTATATGAGCTTCTTTTGTTTAAAAAAAAAAAAACTAAAAATTAAAGAGGCATCACTTGAAATAATGGAAAAAGCCCACTAGTTTGAAAATGCAAGTTTGAGTTTTTGAGTCATTTTCTCCATTTTAAATAGAAGGATATGCTTGTACCAATTTAGCATTCCACTGCACTTCAAATTGGTGGAAGTGATTTGGTGATGGCTTTGTAAGTATGTGTATTTGAATTTCATGTGGCAAGTCACACCATCACCCTCTCCCAACCTCTCTTTTTGAATCACTCGCTTGATATTTCGTCTAGTTGCTATCCAACTACGTGGCAACCACTTTATCTTATTAAGATTCCGCTCAACTTTCAATTTGTTTATTTTGCATTATCATGTTTGCATAAGTTGGGAGCAAGGCTAGAGACCTCTTCAAGATTGATGTCACAAACATGGTTCACTCGATCAGTGTATGACCTCCCACCAAAGATTTGTGAATTGGTGATTTGAGAGATAATCGAGCTAGCAGTGTTACGTGTACAAATACAAAACACAAAATGAGATATAGATATCTTATAGGAAATGAATCTAACATATCTGTGAAACATTTGTGTCTCATTTTGTGTTTGCATCTATTAGTTTTAATGTAATTAAGCTTACCTGCTCGAGATGGCTCTACTTTGATTAGTCTTAAATAAAATAGACAAATATTTTTTACCAAGGCAAGTAACACTTCCAAAAACATATCACAATAATGAGATCTTAAAAGTTGTATCAAACTCACCTTTGTCACCCATTCTACAAGTTTTAGCTCGGGCCATCAGCAAATTTTGTTTTCTTCTTGAGGTTGTATTCCAGCCACTCCTCTCACTGTTTAGACCTATTTTCCCTGATCCATTCCTCATTCCTCAAGCATCTTCATAGTTCCTTAGCTTTAAGATGATCTCTAAGAAGATGTCCATGTCTTCCAATTGACTTCTATATCTAGGGCAAGTACTATCTGTGTCCATGCCTCTTTTAGCTCTCATCACATTTGTTAGGAGTTTACCATGCATCATGATCCATACATAAACTTTTAAATCTTTGTGGTAACTTTAACTTCCAGACCCAACTCCAGTTGATGTTTTCCTTACAGCCAATAATGATATTGTATGCAACTTTTAGAGTGAAATTACCATTCTCATATCCTTTCCATGAAGGTCAATCTGTAAAGCTTACAAACCTGGGCAAAGGTATTTTGTAGATGTTATGTTTGTCTGTATCACTTAATAGAGGGTCTATGGATGAGAGATCCCACTGGCCTTCCGTAGTTATGATCTGGTTCACTATTTGTGTTTCCTGAATATGGAGTCCTGCTACATTTTCTTTCATAGGTTTATCCCCATTTCACCAATCATTCCAAATAGAGATAGACTCTTCATTACCCACAAACCATTTTAACCCTTTCTTAAGAACTTCCCTAGATTTCATGATGCTTCTCCAAATGTGAGAGGTTTTAGTCTTTTTATCCCAACTCATTGTAACAACCCTCATACTGTTTACCGATTAATGACTGATTAATTACCGATTACTGCTAAATTAAGACTGATTAAGACTGATAATTGAATTGATTGGAATACTGAACCAACTGACTGAGATCTGAACTGAATTGACTGCCTGTATCTGTTTAATTGCATGCTTATCTGTTTGAGTGTTTAACTATCTGTTCGTGTTTCTATGTTTAAACTGTAAATTGAAGGCCTTATCGGCGACCGAACCCAAATTGATTTATGTTCCATGATTAGTGGAATTTAGGTGATTTTATGGTGTATTTAATTAAAATGTGATTGGGTACGATTAAATTTGATTAAAGTAAGTTTAATTGCATTGTTTGACTTAATTACGAAATTGCCATCTAGTGGACCACTACACCATACCTTGCCCAAGACTTGGTCTTGCATTATACAACACTTCATCAGCTCATTTTGAGCTCACCACCGGCCATAGAGAGAGAGAGAGAGAGTGAGAATTGAGCTCAAATTGTGGAATTAGCTTGAATCTTGGAAGAATTGAAGGTTGATAGCATCATTGACTCATAATTGGAGACTTAAGGTAGATTCATTGCTTCTTGTTTATGTTTTGAAGTGATTCTTGCATGATTCATGCCAAAATTGTAGAGCTAAGACATGATTTAGCCTTGGATTGTTGAATTATACCTTAGTTCATGCATGCATGTTGAATTGTAGCTTGAATCTTGCATGCATGTGTACATTGAAGAGTTTTGAGTTTGATTTCATGGAAAATCTTGCATGCATGTCCATCTTTTGACCATAATCCATGTTTTCACAATGTTTTTGAAGGAATGAGCTCAAGTGAGCAAGCTTTGAAGCTTCATTTTGGTTTGAAATTCATGCATGTCATGTTTGGAGCATGTTCATGAAAAATTGGGTTTGAAAATGGATTTAATTGAAACACCCTTGGGCCTTGATTTATCAAATTGATCTTTGAAACATGTAATATTAGGTGTTTATAAGTGTTTTCCAGGTTTTTAGCCCAAGAGGATCAAAAATTTGGTCTTTAAACTTGATTTTGAGCTTGGGACTCAAATCTGGAATTTCCAGATTTTGAGCCTACGCTCGAGCGAAGAAGTCCACGCTCGAGCGTACACTCTGTGATTCTGCCCTCCGCTCGAGCGAGGAAACTCACGCTCGAGCGAGGACTTGTGTCTTACGCTCGAGCAAGGGTCGAACGTCCTTCGAGCGTAAAATTGGAGCATCCAGCATTTTTACTGTAGCACACAGTCCGCTCGAGCGAAGGAATTGACGCTCGAGCGGAGCTCCTTTGTCTGCATGTCCGCTCGAGCGAAGAAAGCCTCGCTCGAGCGAGACCCCTATTGTCTGAAAATTTTGTAAAGTGTTCAAAAGTGCATCTTTGCATCCTCTTTCCATCCTAGGCATTCCTAGGGCATATTTAAGGCATCTTAAAGAGGATATAGATGTAGAACCACACCGAGGCAAATTAGGGATTAAGTTATTATCTTTCCCAACTGTGTAGCTTAGTGTGTGTTCAATCTGTAAACTGTGTAGGGTTGGCTTTCTGAGGAGACGCTCTAGTTCACTGTAGCCCAGAACTCTGTGAGTAACAATTGTGTAAAGATATGTTCAAACTGATTGTCTTTTGAATACTGAACTGAACTGTTTACTGAACTGATATTGATTACGGAATGAATGTATGTCCTTTATTTCTGAACTGTACTGTGGCATCCTTAGCACCTACTGTTTACTGTTACTGTTACAGAGATCTCTGTCGGTTTCCTCGTGGAACCACTACTGTTTACTGACTGATGGCCATCATTACTGTTCGGTCTTTTAAGACCTACTGTTACTGTTATGCTAATGGATGTACCACATATGACTGCTTACTGTATTGAACAACTGTTACACTGATTGAAATGAACTGTTTTCATTACTGTAAGGACATTCATTCTAAACCTTCTTACGCTTTATGTTATTCACTGGGCTTTAGCTCACTGCTCATATATATATGTAGGTGTTCAGGCACCAGACCGCAGCTAGGAGCGTCGGGGTGACCCCAGTTTTGTCAAGCCAGCTTAAGTGCCTCACTGCGAGGTTCCGAGTTTGCCATGCTATGGCTAGGGGTGTTTTTAATTCCCCGTCTGTCTTGGACTGTTTTGTAATACTGTTTAGACTGTACTGCTTTACTTACTGTATAGACTGAACGTTTGCACTATACTGTTACTCAGGGATTAAGTTCCTGTTTCTGACTGGTTGTATATGATATGCATACTGTTTTGTACTGTACTGTATAAATGTATGAAAAATCTTTTTGGCATACAGACTGTCACAGCTCACTGGACATTGTTTATTTACTGTATTGGCTTCCGCCATGCCCCTGTACTCTGTTATACTGTCTTACTGTTAAGCAGGCCTTCGGTAATCTCGGATTACTGGCCGGTTACGGTGCTAAACCCATAGGGGTGGGTTTGGGTCGTGACAGAGTGGTATCAGAGCGATACTTAACCACGAGTTATACCGCACACACGTGTCCAAATGAGCTATAGGGTGTCCTAGAAAAGTAATTAGGGCATCTCATGAACATGATAAGTGTGTGGTTGTGATATGACTGAGTATATGCTAATATGTTAAACTGTTATACGAATGACTGCCTATGTTGATAACTGTTATAACTGTTTATAGAAAAATGGATAATGCAAGCACTGCAAATGAAACTGAATCCTCATCCTCTGAGGCCAGAATGGCCAGACTAGAACGAATGATGGAACTGATAACTGCTAGACTGGACCAACAACAGAACCAACAGCCCCCACCTCCTCCTCCGGTACAGCCGGACCAGCATGTGAATGTACAAAATGTGAATGCAAATGATGGGGATATTATTGCTCTTACCCAGAAGTTCAGCAAGTTGAAACCGCCATCCTTTCAGGGAGGCCTTGAACCATTGAAGGATGAAGCATGGGTTCTGGAGACTGAGAAACTGTTTGAAGTGTTTCCGTGTTCGGAGGCACATAAGGTACTGTTGGCCACCTTCATTTTGCAAGAAGAGGCGAGAAGGTGGTGGATGCTTACTCGTGATGACAATACTATTATGACTTGGGCTCAGTTTAAAGTAGCCTTCTTCGAAAAGTACTTCCCTCAGTGTGTCAGGGACAGGAAGGTCATTGAATTTGAACAGTTAAAACAGGGCATAATGTCCGTTGCCGAATATGAAACGAAGTTCACCGAGCTTGCTAGATATGCACCACACATGGTGGACACCGATTATAAGAAGGCCAAGAGGTTTGAAGGCGGCCTGAATGTTGTGATACTGGATCGAATAAATGTACTGAAATTACCGACTTATGTAGGTGTTCTTGACCGAGCTTTGATGGCCGAGTCGAACATCGAAGCTGTGAAACAATCTGAAACACCGGCGTCTGAATGGCATGGTAAAAGACAGAATTTCAAATTCAAGAAAGGCAAGCATAATCAAATGAACAAAAAGCAAAATACAGGGTCAACGACTACTTCTAGTCAAGGAAACCGTCCCTTTCCGCCCTGTTCCGAATGTGGTAAGAACCATAAAGGAGTTTGTTATAAATTATCTGGTGCTTGTTACAGGTGTGGCAAGGTAGGCCACATGGTGAAAGATTGCCCTTCCACTGCTCCGGGCAATAGTAAAGCTGCAAGCAGCACCGCAGCATCAACTGTGGCACCAAAGCCTAACCCCAAAGCTACCGGGAAAGAGCTGATGAGGCAGGGCCGAGTGTTTGCCCTAGTACCGGGAGACGTGCAAAATACTGAAACCGTTGTGTCAGGTATCCTCTCTATTTGTGCTCAAAATGCATATGTACTGATTGATTCGGGGTCTACACATTCTTATGTGTCGCATGCTTTTTCACGGAAATTGAATAGACCCTTAGAACCCATGAACTATCTGTTAGCTGTATCATCACCCGTAGGAGGATCCATGACATGTGCTTATATGTATCCTGCTTGTGAGATTATTGTTGGGGACATGCATCTGTTTATTGATTTACTGCCATTGAACATTGATCATTTTGATGTAATATTGGGGATGGACTGGTTACAAAAATATCATGCCACCATTGACTGTGTGACAAAACAAGTTGTTTTCCGTCCACCTGGTTTACCTGAATTTGTGTTCAATGGGGTTGGAGTAGTACCTCCACCGTATTTGATTTCTTCTGTGAAAGCCGTTAGATTGATTAGAAAGGGGTGTAAAGGATATCTGTGTTCCGTGTTAACTGTGCCTACTGATGATAATGTTAAAACTGATGTGAACTGTATTCCTATAGTCAGAGAATTCCCAGATGTTTTTCCAGATGATCTGCCAGGGGATTTGATTGACAGGGAGATTGAATTCACCGTTGATGTGATTCCGGGAACACAGCCTGTATCGAAAGCTCCTTACAGAATGGCTCCAACTGAATTGAAAGAATTGAAAGTGCAATTGCAAGAACTGCTAGACAAGAAATTTATCAGGCCTAGTACTTCACCGTGGGGTGCACCGGTTTTGTTTGTGAAAAAGAAAGACGGCTCATTGAGACTGTGCATTGACTACCGTGAGCTGAACAAGGTAACTGTGAAAAACAAATATCCATTACCGCGTATTGATGACTTATTTGATCAGTTACAGGGTGCTCAAGTGTTTTCCAAGATTGATCTCAGGTCGGGGTACCATCAACTGAAGGTTAAACCGGGAGACATTGATAAAACTGCTTTTAGAACGAGGTATGGACATTACGAATTTTTAGTTATGCCTTTTGGAGTTACCAATGCACCTGCAGCATTTATGGACCTCATGAATAGAATCTTTAAACCATACCTTGATGACTTTATTGTGGTATTCATTGATGATATATTGATTTACTCCAAAAGCATAGAAGAACATGAACATCATTTGAGACTTGCCCTACAGACCCTAAGAGAACAGAAACTGTATGCTAAACTGTCTAAATGTGAGTTTTGGCTTGATCATGTGATGTTTTTGGGGCATGTTGTTAGCAAAGATGGAATTTCTGTTGATCCGCAGAAAATTGAAGTTGTAGTGAACTGGCCTAGACCAACAAATGTGACAGAAGTCCGCAGCTTTTTAGGATTGGCTGGATATTACAGAAGATTTGTCAAAGATTTCTCCAAAATTGCCTTACCATTGACTCAACTGACACAGAAGGGGACATCATTTGACTGGACTGACCAGAGGGAATCAGCATTTCAGGAGTTGAAAACTCGACTTGTGACTGCACCTGTTCTTACCTTACCCTCAGGTACGGATGGTTACACTGTATTTAGTGATGCTTCTCATAAGGGTTTGGGATGTGTTTTAATGCAGAATGGGAGAGTAATTGCCTATGCTTCCCGACAACTGAGACCACATGAAAAGAACTACCCGACCCATGATCTGGAACTGGCGGCAGTAGTGTTTGCACTAAAAATCTGGCGTCACTACCTGTATGGGACGACATGTGAAGTATATACTGATCACAAAAGTCTGAAGTACTTCTTCACTCAGAAAGAACTGAATATGAGACAGCGGAGGTGGCTAGAACTGATTAAAGACTATGACCTACAGATTTTGTACCATCCAGGAAAAGCCAACACCGTTACCGATGCATTGAGCCGGAAGTCGATTGCAAATTTAGCTTGTTTGCTCACTGGACAGAAAGAGTTGCTTTGTGACCTTGAAAAATCTGAAATTGAAGTTGTTTTGAGAGAACAAGGTGGAACAATAGCTGCTATTTCTGCACAACCGGCATTGATCGAAGAAATTAAAGAGAAATAGCAAACGGATGACTTCTTGAAGAAGATCATCGAAGAAAGAGAAATTAAACCGAGACCGGGGTTCAAATTTGAAAGCAATGTACTGAAATTTCAAGAGAGACTATGTGTACCGAATGACACTGAACTGAAAAGAAGAGTTCTGCAAGAGGGCCACAACTCAAAATTTTCTATTCATCCGGGGAATACGAAAATGTACCAAGATCTGGAACAGAACTTATGGTGGCCGGGAATGAAGAAAGAAATTGCCGACTATGTGTCAAAGTGTCTTCATTGCCAACAAGTTAAAGCTGAACATCAGCGACCCGCAGGCTTACTGCAACCCTTACCCATACCGGAGTGGAAATGGGAGCATATCACGATGGATTTTATCGTTGGATTGCCTCGCTCCAGACAAGGTATGGATTCAATTTGGGTTATTGTTGATAGACTGACCAAATCTGCTCACCTCTTACCTGTCAAGATAATTTATAATGCCGACAAGTTGGCTGTAATTTATATTGATGAAATTATTAGACTGCATGGAGTGCCTGTATCCATTGTTTCTAACAGGGATTCGAAGTTTACATCGAGGTTTTGGCAGAGCCTACAGACTGCATTGGTACCGAATTGAGGCTGAGTAGTGCCTATCATCCTCAGACAGATGGACAGTCAGAAAGGACCATCCAGACTCTAGAGAATTTATTGAGAATGTGTGTCCTTGATTTTCAGGGAAACTGGGAAAGCCATTTGCCGTTGGCTGAATTCGCCTACAACAACAGTTACCATTCAAGTATTGGTATGGCGCCTTTCGAGGCATTGTATAGAAGAAAATGTAGATCTCCGATCTGCTGGGCAGAGGTTGGAGATGGGCCTTTGCTTAGGCCCGAGATTGTGTATGAAACGATTGAAAAAGTGAAACTGATTCAACAGAGACTGAAAACTGCACAGAGCCGACAGAAAAGTTATGCAGATGTTAGAAGACGAGACTGAGAATATGAAGTGGGTGATCATGTGTTTATGAAAGTGACACCAATGAAAGGCCAGACTCGTTTTGGAGTCAAAGGCAAGTTAGCGCTGGGATATGTCGGGCCGTATGAGGTTATTGAGAAAATCAATCCGGTGGCGTATCAAGTTGCGCTTCCTCTTGAAATGGAGCATATGCATAACGTCTTCCACATCTCTATGTTGAGAGATTATCTTCGGGATCCCTTCCATGTGATTGAGCCTACTCGGGTAGTATTGAGTGATGACTACACTTACGAGGAACGGCCTATACAGATTGTTAACAGATTGGTCAAGAAGTTAAGGAACAAAGAAATCCCGCTAGTGAAAGTTGACTGGCAAAACCACGGTGGTGTGTATGCCACTTGGGAAAGGGAAGATGACATGGCTAAAAGATATCCTGAACTGTTCCCACTGAACCCTGTTTTCTTCCAGACTAAAGGTAACTCGAGTTTAGAGGACTAAACTCCTTATAAGGAGGGTGTAACAAGCCCGCGGGGGACCTCGCTACAGCTCGGACTCGATTCGTGTCACGGTTTTTAATCTTGAACCAAAGAGTCCAAATCCGGCAAATAGTTTTGAAAACAGATTTTTTGAAAGAAGTGCCAAACATGGACTGCTTTGCAAGATACAGAGTCGCCACCTAAATGTTTTATTTTTGGGAAATTTAGGAAACCCTGACTCGGTGCCAAAGGCCACGTGTCCGTCATCACCAAAGTTGCCTCGGCTCGGGAACTTGGGTACGATTGGGGAAGGTCACTTCGTGAGCACCCCCGCTCGCCCGGTCAAAGACCGGCCTCTACTAACCATGATATCTTATTTTGAAAACATTGTGAGTTCTTATTCCGGTTATTAGCCTAGGTTACTATGTGATGCTCGCAGCAAACAAGTATAGACTGGGTCGCCTGAATTGGAACAAAACATTTCATGTTTGTTTGTTTGAAAATGGTTTGCTACCCGCAGGTAGGCTTAAAATGCAGATTTTGCCACCCTCAGGTGGGCTTATAAAACATGATTTTGCCACTATCTAGTGGGCTTAAAACTCACAGTCAATGCATTTGTTCCAATCCAAATAACCCAACCTCCACCCACAGGCATTCAAGGCAGTTATATCACATAAGCACATAGCCTCATGGTAAGCAGCTATTCATGGCAGTCACTCACACGCATGCAAGGATGCTAAAGCATAAAACTCACCGAGTACTCCAAGCCAAAAACAAAAATTGATTAGAAATCATGCATGATCCTAAATATACAGGAATGCTTAATGCAACACATGCAATAATGTAACTATAGCAGGCTCGGTTATTCTAAACATGGCATGTGGGATGCTACAACTAACACGTATTCAATTTGGAATTGAAATACAAATGCAGTTTGTATGATGCGCCGAGCCCGGTGCGTGCAAAACAGATGAATGATGCAAACATGCTGTCATACTGTATGCTAATCGAAATATGCCCTATATCTAACCATCATAAGCGGGTAAATAAAAGGGAGAAAGAAGTGGGGGTTGGAAGACATACATCACACTCACCCACACTTAGTACAATTATGCCCTCGCGTAGAGGGTCCGAATAAATAATACAGTCCCGAATAATATACAGTCCAAATAATATACAGATTTCTAATTAATTAACAGATTAAACTAAGAAAGCTGTAAACTGGCATGCAAGCCAGGGGCTGCCTTGATTCTGATGAATGCCGCATGTTTGGGCTGCCTTGCGCGGAAATCCACTGGGATGCCCCAATTAGCCTCTGTTTGCAATGTTTCTCGAAAAGCGTACCAGACTCCGAAAAGTTACTGATTCTTGATATGCTGCAACAGAGAGCAGGAAAGGGGCACAGCAATGTATTTCACGAATATATGCATGCCTCGATCCTCGTGCCACCAATCACGCATCTCGATGCATGATGGCCGAGGAATCGGATTGCACAACTTAATATAGGATGAATGCAAGTGAATGCTACCACAAAACCTAACTCCATCATGGGTAATCCGGAGTTTCGGTGACTTGGGAATTGAGACCCATTCCGTCACTCGGAGTGCGGAACGTACCTCGTTTCCCGTGCCCGGGCTAACTCCTATCCCGAACACGATGCGGTATGCATGGTATGCATGAAATGTAGCTAATATGCAACCCTAACATACACAATGCTATGAAAATGAGATGCCTTGAAATGCGTGCACGCGGGCACGCAAACCGAGACGGTGATCCTAAGGCATGAAATGGCATGGAAATGATATGCAATGAGACTAAAATGAGATGTCTCGAAATACGTGCCCACGGGCACGCAAACCGAGAAAATGGCATACGGAATGCAACAGGACTAAAATGAGATATGCGATGTAATATGGGCTTACACCAACATGAGAGAGCCTCAACCATACTCACACGGGAGGCCGACAGATGAAAATGAAGCGCCTCGAAATGCGTGCACACGGGCGCGCAAACCGAGACGATGGCCCTAAGGCATGAAATGACATAGAAAATGATATGCAAACATGCCAATGGAATTTCAGCACTGAAATATGGGGGAAAACAGTCCCGAAAGATGGCCAAAGTGCACACGAAACATGGAATGATCCCGAAATGCGATATTAGGCGCCCGGAATGGCCTATAGCTATGCAATGCATGCACAATATGGACATGGAATGAAAATACAGTAGCAAGGCAGCCCCAAGACAAGCATTTTTCAGTCATAAAAAGGGCTAAACAGTAAGCATACATAGGATTAAGCAAGAATGCAAAAATGGCCCCGCAAGAAGGGTATTGAAGCAAGTGATACATGCGATGCCCAAATGGAAAAATTCCCTTCTACAACACTGATGAGGGACTAAAAATATGAACATTTACAGTAGATTACATCCCCCAACTCAGTATGAAAACATGCTAAAAATGTCATGCAAGAACTAGGATACATAAGGCTATAACATGAGGTACCCCAAACATTCATCAAACCAGAAAATACCCTTAATGAAATATGTCAAGAATATCAAAATATGACTCTTTCCAGTTCTGATGATGGCCGAAAACAGAAGCTAGATAAGCCTAAAAAAGCATACAACAATGGGGGCCAAAGAGGGGTATAAAGACAAGCACAACATGGAGACCCCCAACAAGGTTGATCCCTTCTACAATGTTGTAGAGGGACACAAAATAAGCTTACTCACAGTTCATGAAATGCTCCAAAACAGACTACATGTAGGTCAAATAAATCATGCAAATTTACGTAAATATGAGATATTATGAAGCAAGTGCATGATAGAGAGGACAAACAGGGTTGAGCCGTTCTTAAATGTTGAAGAGGGGCTCAAAATAAGCCCACTCATAGTTTACATCATGCTCGAAAACAGATCACACATAGGTTAGAAAAAGCATGCAAAATATTGACATACAAGATGTTATTGAAGCAAGTACAAGATGGAGGGCTCAAACAGGGTTGAGCCCTTGATCAAACATGGAGAATGGCTCAAAATAGACCTAGTTTTAGTTAAGGTCGGAGCCTAAAACAGTGAGAAAATAGGCTTAAGAAAAGAGGCAAGAAAGTGCTACAAAAGAGGGAAATGGAAGCTTACCCTTGTAGACAAGTCTTGGCTGCCTTTTTGCTTGAAGAATGGATGCCTTCTAGCTGCTGAGGACCTCTCCTTGCTGCTGGAAATGGAGTGGTGGTGGTGATGCTTGATAATGATGAAGAAATGGAGTTGGAACTTGGAGTTTTGAGCTTGAAATGAGAGAGATTGGGAGAGGCAATGCAAGAGGTTTCAAGGGTTTTTTGTCAACCCTAAAATCAGATTTTGGAGCTTGGTTATATAGACCAAAAAGGGGGAGCAAGGGAGGGAAAAGGTGAACCAAGCTTCCCTCCACCAGCTGTCTCCCCCGGATACAGATCTTTTGGGAGAAAAAGGTGCACAGCTGTAAAGTACACAGCATGGGGATCATGGCCGGCCAAGTATGGCCGGCCGGCCAAGGGTCAAAAGGGTCAAGGTGATTTAGTGGCCGGCCACCAGGTATTGGTGTCCTTCCAGGTCTCCTCAACACAACCATGTGGTTCAAATTTGGCAACTCTAAAACAGGAGAGAGAATAGGCCAATTTAAAGAGGGGTTCAAAAGGGTCAATAACAATTACTGGCCGGCCATGTGTTTTTAGGGTCCTCCCATGTGTGTACAACACAAATATGTGGTTTTGGCTCGAAGAAAATGCTCCTAGGGTGGTCAACATTAGCCCGGAAGTGAGAAAAACGGGCGCCGGGGGCGCCGGAGGAGCATAACTGGTCGCTGAGACAATTGCTGGCCTCCCACCCTCCAGTGATCTTCCTGGTGATAAAACAGAGGTACCTGCCAAAAATGAACAAAAACCGATGCAAAACGAATGCTCGGGGACCAAAACGCGCAGTTCGGATCCCGAAAATAGGCCGTTAAGCACCGAAAGTGGCATTCGGCCACGAAGTGGGTATCTAAGACCCCAGTGTCCCTCGAAAGGGAGTAAATGAGATGCATGCCAAAAATCGGAGGAATCGAAGATGGTTGGGTGGTCCCGAACCGAGGCACACGGCCTGACAGCTCCGAAAACCGGGAACCGGGCTCCGAAATGGGCAAAATGGCCTACGGCCACGAAATGTAGCCCACGGCCACTGAGAGATGGTCTACGGGACCTCTCCCTCCCCTCAGGAAAGAAAACAGAGAAAACCGAGCCTGGTTCGCGAACCGAGGCAAAGTACAGAAAAGGGTTCGGAAGTCCGGAGGTAGGGCGCACGACCGCGACTCTGAGACTTCTGAACGAGCACAATATGCAACATCACCGAGCGCTCAATCGATTACGTCTGAGTCTTAAGGTCGGTCAAAAATGGGGTGTCTACAGTTGCCCCTCTTTGACAGAACTCGGAAGTCACAAGTGACGGGAGTGAATGTCAAAGCCCAGAGACGACCCATTTTTGACAAGGCTGAAGACTTAGACAATCATACAAGATGAACAGAGATATACGCCCGCAGGCGTGCCCGCAGGCAGGGGGGGACAAAATGCAAAGAGACATGCACAGAGCCAAATGATCATGCAAATGCAGCAAGCTGTAATGAGGCAAGTATTCGCAAATAGATGCAACAGTTTTAAGCAAGAATGCAAAGCAACAACTACATTTCATGCAGTTAGGAATGCGGAGAATCATTCAATTCTCGTCGCGTCTCACACGGAGAAGATACGATACCTGCGCGATTCGTCTGGTCGCACCAGTCTCAAATGAACCGTACATACAATATCGTGCCTGCAACAGAAAGAAATTCAACAAGAACAATATGCTAACAACATATATTCAATGTGATTCCTGTGGTTCCGAAAGTTTGACACACACAGTGTCGGCGAGTGAATGCAATACAATGCAAGAAAGGAACACGCGTGACAACGCACGCTCAAGCACAGTGGGATGGTACACCAAGAAATCATGCATGACAATGCAAAATGTTCATAAGAATGCAAGTTATATGCAAAACAATGCAAAATGAGCACGAATCAGGGTGCCCGTTTGTTGCGAAATAACGAGTAAGAAAACGCGCATTTCGGTGAAGGCAACTTGATCGCGGCCTCGGGTTCACCTCCCGGAGAGGTTACAACATGTTCAAAAAGGATACACCTTGATTTTGATGAGTAATGATGAGACACATGTCAGAAATTGCAGCTGAAGTTCCGGTGGAGCAATTTCGCGACCGGAAGTGCACTTTTCTTGAACTTTTTCAGGTCCCGGGAACTCCAATCTTCCTCAAAATTTGCAGAGAGCTAGGGGGGGAGGTGGGGGACATGGCCGGCCAGGTGGTTGCCCTAGGGGAGGCCACCGGCCAAGGACCAAAAAGCAGATGGCCGGCCAGCTAGAAAAGGTGGCCGGCCGGCCACCTATCCAAAAGTAGGGGCAATTTTGTCTTTTGCCTCATTTTCTATATATATCCTCATCCATTCAATCCAAGACCACACCCACAGCCGTGGAAACTTCTCCCCTTTGCCTCCCAAACCATTTTTTTTCAGATCTGCACTTTATACGCGCTTTTCAGCCTCCCACGCAAGTTGTTTTCGCGAAATCTTTAGTTTTAAGCACTTTGAGTCGATTAAATTTTGATTTCGGAGCTTCTTTTCTCATTTTCACCACTTGAGGTAAGTTTGTCTCAATATTTGGAAGATTTTCTCAGGAGTTGACTTTTGTTGACTTTTTCATTTCCCGAGAGTTGACTTTTGTTGACTTTTTCCAATTTTGGCTCATTTTTGCTCCTTTTTGCAGATTTCTTGAAATGGCGGGTGACTACCCTCATGGTGGAGGTCCTCCAGGTGCCGGGGATGATTTTGATATCATGGCACTTCCCCCGAGAGTCCGCCCTTTTATTCCCGGGAGATACGCCCCACCAATACATATGCTTCCGCGGGCCGTTTTTCGTCGTTTCACTGAGTTCAATGACCGGGCACCCGGGGATTTACTTCTGCGAGAGCCGGAGCAGCACCTCTCTCACGAAGCACGAGAGGTATTTTACTTTATTTCCTGCATTTTTTGTGCACTTTGTAGCTTTGCCATGCTTAAACACACAGTTTTAGCTTATGACATAGTACTTTGTTTGCACTCCGAACATGTGACTTAAACACTTGAATTGCTGAACACACGGCTCATTGATTGATTGTGGACGCACGGTACACATTAGTTAATAATTGAACATACGGCTCATACACTGATTTGTCGAACACACAGCCCGAATTTGAAGGTGAGCACACCGCACACACTGATTAAGAGTAGAACACACGGTCCCAAACTCCGATTTTCTGAACACACAGTCCAAGTTGATGGTGAACACACAGCCCACACTGATTAAGAGTAGAACATACGGTCCCAAACTCCGATTTTCTGAACACACAGTCCAAGTCGATGGTGAACACACAGCCCACTAATTTTTCTGAAATTTGAACATGCAGCCCAAATACCAAATTTTCTGAACACGCAGCCCAGATTAGAAGTGAACACACAGCCCACTGACTAGGATTGAACACGCAGCCCAAAACACAGATTTACTGAACACGCAGCCCAGATAAAATTAAAGTGAACACGCAGCCCACTGATTAGGATTTGAACACGCAGCCCAAAACACTGATTTACTAAACACGCAGCCCAGATAAAATTAAAGTGAACACGCAGCCCACTGATTAGGATTTGAACACGCAGCCCAAAACACTGATTTACTGAACACGTAGCCCAGATAAAATTAAAGTGAACACGCAGCCCACTGATTAGGATTTGAACACGCAGCCCAAAACACTAATTTACTGAACACGCAGCCCAGATAAAATTAAAGTGAACACGCAGCCCACTGATTAGGATTTGAACACGCAGCCTAAAACACTGATTTACTGAACACGCAGCCCAGATATAAATTAAAGTGAACACGCAGCCCACTGATTAGAATTTGAACACGCAGCCCAAAACACAGATTTACTGAACACGCAGCCCAAATATAAATTAAAGTGAACACGCAGCCCACTAATTATCGAACACAGCTTATTTACTTGCGTTTGCACACAGCTCATTCATTTCATTTGCACACAGCTACTTCATTTCATTTGCACACGGCTTGCATTTTATTGTATACTGAACACATGTATTCATTCTGAATGCAGGTTGGCTCTCGCGCCGTGCGAGGATATGGCTCCACTGCCGCGAGAGAGTGGTACACCGAGCTCCCGGAGGCTGTCCGGGATTTGGTTGACTCAGTAGGGTTCGGAGCATTCTGCATGGGATTATCACATTGTCCTGCCAGTAGGACATTGTTAGCTGCTTTGGTAGAGAGATGGTGGGACACCACCAATTCTTTCCATTTCTCTGCCACCGGGGATATGACCATGACCCCGCTGGATTTTGCCGTACTCACCGGCCTAGACATAGGCGGTTGGCCCATACCTTATGACGAGGATATGGGAGAATGGGAGGCCGCTTGGGTACATCTATTGGGGGCTCGCCCACCTGTAGACAGAGCTTCCGGGAGAGTCCGGTACACCTGGTTCTCTTCCCGTTTTTGGAGGCCGGAGATGGAGCCTGAGTCTCCTGAGGAGATTGAGCAGTACACCCGAGGTTTCCTCATGTTCCTCTTTGGCACCACTTTGTTTGCTGATAGGGGGAACCCTGTCGGGTTGTATCTTCTGAGTGCCCTAGTGGACCTATCACAGGTCAGTCGGTATGACTGGGGTGGTGCTGGCCTGGCTACCCTCTATTGTTACATGAGTGCAGCCTCTCGCGGGCGGGGAGACTTACTCGGCGGCTACTAGAGGGCCTGGGAGGTACGTTCTGTCCTCTTGATTTACATTTCTGCTCCTCATTACTTGTTCATTGCACACACGGCGCACTTTGCACTTTGTATTCTGCCTTTAGCACTTTGTATTCACATTCCGCACTGTTTTTCTCAGCTATGGGTGTACGTATATTTTCCCACGTTAGCCCCGGAGATGGAGGTGGCAGGACTCCTTACGACCCCGTTTTCACTGGTATTCGAGGGCGAGCACCGACCGAGACCTCGAGAGACTCTCTTCGGCCTGCGACAGTATTTTGACACTGTTCGGATGACAGAGGTATTCAGAACTCTCAGTTCTCTTCATTTTCATCTTTGATTGCCCTGTATATTCCTGATTTCTGATGATTTATGCACTGGTTATCCGCAGATTACTTGGCAGCCCTAGGCGGTCTTAGGTGATGGTCTCGATATCAGTATCCCGGAGGATCGAGTAATTCCCAGTATAGGTTCCTGCTCGAAGGACCAGTTGGTAGGGCATGGTTCTGGGGAACGCTTTCTGCGAGGTGTGGGGGTACGATTCTCAGGACCCTCCTGCTGTACCTCCAGCCACTATGCGGACTACGGATAGACTCTCTACCCAGGAGGTCACTAGTGCTATGCAGGGCACCGACGCTTTGTTATATCTCATGGAGGGGGATTACGCCACCTATCGTCGTATATATCTGATGCCCCCCTTGACGGGAGTGCGTGCTCCGACACTGAGGCCTACTGATGTACCATCTTCGAGTCGTGCCCGTGCTACGGGTATCCCCTCCTCTAGCAGGGTTGGTGCATCTAGGGGTAGAGGTAGTTCTATTCCTCCGATCCCTCCGACTCTTCATCATCATCCTGGGTGGCCAGACATGCCGACCGAGTTGACGAGTTGGCGATTCGGACTCCTTACCAGGTTCGCTAGAGCCTCCTCTTCCTGACCACAGATATGTCAGAGACCCTGATTCACCCCCGGTATGTTTTTCAGCTTTGATTTATCAGTTAGATATTTGGACATTCATTCCTTTACTGATAGTTTTGCATTATATTTGCAGCCTCCAGTTGAGTACACGGACGAGCTGCTCGGGATGCTGGCCACATTCGAAGGCATGATCCTACGGAGGGAGGCACAGCTAGCCATCATGGGCGTGCAGGTACTGTCCATCTTTCCCGTATTTAGCATATTCTGATGACACGCTAGTTTTGAACATCTGCTGTATTGATAGCTGTGTAGAGCACATCTGACACACACCCCACTCACATATTGTACTTGTATCTACTTTTCATATTTGAACTGATGCATTGAACTCTTCATTTTTAGATGCCTCCTGTATACGCACCACCGCAGGCCGGGCCACCCCGGGCCCTCTCAGAGAGGTCGAGGTGCTGGGCCATCTGGGCCCTTTCGAGGAGCTGGGCCATCCAGGCCTTCTCAGGGAGCAAGGCCATCTAGGCTTGTCCAAGGAGCTCGAGGAGCAGGGTCGTCTCGCAGACGCAGGGCACCCATTATTGAGGAGGAAGAGGAGGAGGTCGCAGACCGTGAGTCAGAGACATCTGCTGGGGAGGGAGGCTCCGGTCTTGGTTCCGGGAGTGGAGACGAGGCTGAGGGGGATCCGGAGGATGATAGCTCTGACCCGGATGGTGATGATGGTGCAGAGGTTGTCCCGCAGAAGAGGATGAGAGGGCCTCCTCATTCCCGTTCCCGAGGACACTGATGCTATTTCCTGCTTTATTTTACTTTTTGCTAGTAGTTTGTAGCACTTTGCATATTGTTAGGCAGTTTTATTTTCTGTAAAACTTGTACCTTTGTTTGTTGTAAAACATGATGGAATGAAACAGCCTTTGAAAAGATGTTTGTATTTGAAATTCTTAGCATCGCAACGCATCATTTTGCACAAAAAAAAAGGAATTGAATGGGAATGTGCCTTGTGTATTTACCGGGTCAGGTAATGAACCGACGTAACAAATCAAATAACTTGACTCACTAAGAAATAACAGAATCTTAGCAAGTTTACAACTCGATAAGCAAAATACAACAATGTTAACGACTCGATAAACAAGACTTAACAAAATTGCGCAAGCAAAAGTAATAACTCTAAACACAAAATGCGACAGCTCGACAAAACTTACAACTCGATAAGCAAAAGTACAACAAAGCGCACTTCGGACGGACGATCTGGATGATGGAATGCATCCGAAACTGAGAGAAATGGAGGCCTTCGACATCCCCGATGCGTAGAAATGCCTCAAACTTCCTTCCGGAGGGTAAAACAGGACCAATGCATGGCCGGCCACATTTGCTTTTGGGGATTGGAGGGTGGCCGGCCGGCCAGGTTTTTGAATCAAGGGTGGCCGGCCTGCTAGAATAGGTGGCCGGCCGGCCACCTCTCCCTGCAGCTTCCAGAATTGTGACACGTGTCCTTTGAATAGTGTTTCACCCTCTATAAAAGCCCCAACCTTGGAACTTATTCATTTCATCACTGTTTCTCACAAAAATGGAGGCATTTCTCGCAGAAAATCTCACATCTTGGATCTCTTCTCTAGACAGCTCGGAAAAGTTGAACTTCCGGGGTTTCGGCTTGAATGCACTATTCACGCTGGGCCGGACTCCGCTACATCTTCCTTTCCGCTATGCCGCGGCAAGGTTTTGGAACCCGGTGACGCATGTCTTCAGCTTCGGAGGGCAAGAGGTATGTCCCACTTTCGAAGATTTTCAAGTCTTGATGGAGTCTGAACGCTCAGAAGAGATTTTGCCTCAGTCCCGTTTTGGCCACGCCCAAGCTTTAGGGCGGATGTGCGGTCTCAAGCGCATGATGCTCGACCTCGACCTGTAACGGATGTTGGATATCCCGAGCCTGATTTACCGATTCTCTGATGCTGGTGACCGCAGCGACCATCATTGGCAAGGTTTCCGACAACATGCCCTCTGCTTGTGCATGCTATCTATTTTCTTGTTTTCTCGGGCTCCGGAGGGGCTAGCATCCGTTTGATTGAAGTCGCTCAAGGCTTGGAGAGAAGGAAAGAGCTGTATCGCCATGACATTGGCCGAGACGCTGCTAGGTTTGGATGCCTCTACGCCAAGAGACAACTAGATTTGCAGGGAGTCCACTACTGCTGCAGGTAATGTTTCCCACGCAAGCTTACATATGTATTTACTCACATCACTCGGCCCTCAGGCTCGATTTTTCTCACAAAACCCTCATCTTACTTTTCTCTCATCGCACATCTCTCTATTCTTTATTCTCTCATTTTTCATCCCTCCCCAGATATGGTTGATGGATAAATTGCAAGTTGTGGACTCTTGCCCTGCTTACTCAGCCGCGGCTACTTCTTTCGACAACGCCTAGTTGACGCCCTTGATGAGGGATGGTGGGTTTGAATGGATGTGCAATTTGTCTGCCATGATCGCATTGCTTGGCGCTGTCCTTGGCTCTAACCTTCCGGCGATGAGCTACAGCATGTTCCAGGATTGGGATCCGTTGATCGGCTTGACCCATTGTGTATTCTATTCCCATTCCGTATTCTGCGTCAGTTTGGTCATGATCAGACTTGCCCTCCAGGAGGGATTGAGTACCCGTCACTTTTCCAGTTCGAGGCGCACAGCTGGCTCGCAGGCCGCAGCATGGGGAAATAGAGAGCTCCTGCCCCTGCTCCCTTTTAGTTGCACTTTGTCTGACGAGTGCTGGGATTGGCTCAAGAAGAAGGCACAAGGGCCTAGGGCCTTTTGGCATCAGAGGCTTCAACAGGCTCTGGCAGGGGCGCAGGGACACTTGACTTGACTATGCCCCGATTTATTGCTTTACTAGTACTTCAAGTTTTTTATTCCGAGTGTAATAAAAGCAACTTCAATTGTATGCAAGAGCAAGAGAACTCTGTTTTAAATCAATGAAATTGAAGGTTGTGGTACTGAAAATTCTCCGCTTTGGTCCAAAAATGGTCTTAGTTTGAAAAGATTAATTTGAACAAGTCACAACTTTTATTAAAACTTTTCAAAACTATTTTCGATATGGATCAGAACTGGACACGCCTGAGATCTGTCACTGAGATGCACAATCCCGGATCCTAGCAACTGGAAAGTTGCCCCTAGTTTGAAAGGTACCGCAGCACTTCATTGCAACGGAAAGTTGCCCCTAGTCTGAATAGCACTGTACCGGAGATCACGATAAATGCTGATGAATAGAGATGACTGAGATGATCAAAATGGACAAAGTTGATCGGGGAAAAGATTGTGGCTGAACTTCAAGATGAAGCTGCCTACGTATCCCAAAGATGGAATCAAGCCTTACGTAGTTCAGGCTTGGTTCGCTCGGGTATTTTCACTCTCCTTTTGCGCTCTAACTTTTGCCAAGGCCGCCCTTTGCGGGTTTTCAACCTTGCGAGCTCAGTTTTATAATTTCAAATTTTCTGTGCTCTGAGTTTTGCCTAGGTCGCCCTTTCGGGTTTTCGCCTAGCGAGCCTCTCAGGGTAGTATTTCTTCAACTTGTCCATGTTGATCGGTTGGGAAAACTCTAAGCCATCTAGATCCATCAGAACCACAGCTCCACCAGACCAGATTGACTTGATGATGTAGGGACCAGTCCAATTAGGTCTGAACTTGCCCCTTGGGTCGTGGATGGGAGCTCGGTTGTCTTTGAGCACCAAATCTCCTTCCTTCAAATTCCTGGACTTAACCTTCTTGTTAAAAGCCGGGCGATTCTACGTTGATAACTTTGGACGTGGTACAGTGCTTTCAACCTTCTTTCATCGAAGAGCATGAGTTCCTCAAATCTGCTTGTTGCCAGTCTGCCTCAGCTATTTGACACTCGGCCAATACTCGTAATGACGGAACCTCAATCTCAATAGGTAGAACGGCCTCCATCCCATAAACCAACGAGTACGGAGTCGCCCAGTAGAAGTTCTGATTGAAGTCCTGTAGCCCCACAGAGCAAACGGCAGCTTATCTGGCCAGTCCCGATAGGTTTCCACCATCTTCTGTAGTATGCGCTTGATATTCTTGTTGGCGGCCTCAACTGCTCCATTGGTTTGCGGCCGGATAGGTAGATGACTTATGAAAAGCCACATTGTATTTCTCCAACAAATCAATCACCTCCTTCTTGAAGTGGGAACCATTGTCTGAAATTATTTCGTTTGGGACCCCATAGCGACAGATGATGTTGTTTCTGATAAACTTTGCGACGTGCGAAGCCTTCAACACCGCATAAGATTGGGCCTCAACCCATTTGTGAAATAATCTATCGCTACCAAGATGAACTCATGCCCATTCGACCCCTTTGGTGTACAGCTCCGATTACATCAATTCCCCAGACTGAAAATGGCCATGGCGAAGTCATGTTGTACAGCTTTGTTGGCGGATGTTCATACGATTTGCATGAATCTGACATTTGTGGCATCGCCGGACGAAACTAATACAATCCTCCTCCATGGTGGACCAGTAATAACCCTGTCTGAGGATCTTCCGTGCCAACATTACCCCATTCATGTGCACCACATTCACCCCCGTGGATGGCTTCCATCAGACGCTTTGACTCTTCGGCATCAACGCACAGTTTATGCATTCCAGATGACCCCTTTTATACAGTTTACCCCCGCAGATGATGAACTGAACTGCCATTCTTCTGATTGCTCTTTGTCTTTGGCATTTACCCCTGGCGGGTATGCTTCTTTCTCCAAGAAATTCCAGATGTCGTAATACCAGGGGTGTTCGTCCTGAACTTCATCTATGGCTGCAATCGACTCATAGGCAGGTGCAAATTTCTGGTCGATGATGACTGGACGCATCCGGACTCCACACGGGATGTCTATCATAGAAGATAGAGTTGCTAAAGAATCTGCGAACCTGTTGTTCTCTCTTAGTAGATGAGTAAAACTTAGCTTCTCAAACCGAGGAATCAGCAAATCCAAGGTTTGGTGATACATCATCATCATCTTTTCCTCTTTTACTTTCCAGTCTCCTTTAGCTTGAGACACAACAAGGTTCGAGTCCCCAATGACGTCCAACCGTCTTGCCCCTAGTTCCAGGGCTGCTTCTAGACCAGCGATGCACGCCTCGTATTCTGCTTCGTTGTTCGAGACTTTGAATCGGAGTTTGAAGGCTAGAGGGATACGGGAATTGTCGGGTGCTATCAGCAACACTCCTATCCCATACCCGTGTTGATTTGACGCTCCGTCAAAGTACATCGTCCAAGTTTCATCGTCGATATGCAGAATTGATTCATCCGGGAACAGGTACTCAACTGCTTCATCCCCCTCAACCGGGTGTCGGCAAGGAACTCTGCCACTGCTCTTCCTTTCACTGACTTGCGTGTCACGTACGTGAGATCAAATTCGGAGAGCAACAGCAACCAACGAGCTAGCCTACCCGTAAGCGCTGGTTTCTCGAAGAGATATTTGATGGGATCAAGTCGCGAAACCAACATTACAGAGTGAGCTAACAGGTAGTGCCGCAGCTTCCTGGTAGCCCATACCAAAGCTAAGCAAGCCTTTTCCAGCGGTGTATATCGGGTCTCATACTCCAGCATCTTCTTGCTGAGATAGTAGATGGCTCTCTCCACCTTGTCTTCTGATTCTTGTGCAAGCATGCAGCCCATTGTAGTTTCAGTTACTGACAAATACAAAATCAACGGTTTCCCTGGTTCTGGCGGTGACAACACGGGCGGGTTCTGTAGATACTCTTTAATCTGTTCAAATGCAGCTTGACATCGGCCGTCCCATTGGAACTTCTTTCCTTTCTTCAGGAGACCAAAAAGTGGTTCACAAGTCAAGGTTAATTTTGAGATAAACCGTCTTATGAATTGCACTTTACCCAGAAAGCCTCGCACCTCCTTTTCAGTCCTTGGTGGTGGCATTTCTAAGATGGCCTTGATTTTGGAAGGTCGACCTCGATGCCTCTTTGTGTAATCAAAACCCCAGCATTTTTCCCGCTGTAACACCAAATGTACATTTCTGAGGTTTAGCCGCAACCGGAATTCCCTGATCCTTTGAAAAAACTTATGCAAGGCGGTGTAGTGGCCCTCTCTTTCCTTGGACTTGACAATCATGTCGTCCACATACACCTCAACCTCTTTGTGGATCATATCATGTAGTATTGTGGTCGCGGCCCGTTGATAAGTAGCTCCAGCGTTCTTCAACCCAAACGGCATTACCGTAGCAGTATGTCCCCCACGGGGTGGTGAATGCAGTCTTTTCCCGGTCTTCTGGTGCCATCACTATCTGGTTGTATCCTGAGAAGCCATCCATGAATGAGAGCAATGCATGCCCTGCTGTGAAGTCTACCAACTCATCGATGTGCGGTAGGGGAAAGTCGTCCTTCGACTAGCTCTGTTCAAATCCCTGAAGTCTACACACACCCGGATCCTGCCATCTTTCTTCGGCACCGGAACAATGTTGGCCAACCAAGTCGGATATTCTAGATACCAGCAGGAAGCCTGCGTCAATTTGCTTGGTGACCTCTTCCTTAATCTTGAGAGCCCAATCCGGGCGGATCCTTCTGAGTTTCTGCTTGACAGGTCGGGCCTCGGGGTCAAGGGGGATCCGATGCTGTACAATCTCAGGATCGATTCCAGGCATGTCTTCGTAGGACCACGCGAAAACATCTTTGAAATCTTTTAATAAAGCGACTAAGCGCTCGCGTTCCTCCGAAGACAACGTGGACCCGATCTGGACCAGCCGCGGGTCCTCCTCAGTACCAATGTTCACGGTAGTGATTTCATCCATTAATGGCTTAACAAATCTCTCTTGCTCTTGCTCAATTAAACGTTGTAAAACCGGAGGAACTTCGTCCTCGTCGTTTTCATCAAAGTTTTGAAAGTCTGAATTAATGCAATAAATCAAGGGCACAGAGAAATACTCGGAAACCACATTCACCTCATTCTCATTAAGTTCATCCAAATCGTCCAATTCTTCTGTTACAACAGACTCAAAAGAAAAGGAAAAAGACGACCTGGACAGGACTGTGGCATCCGGGTTAACATCCCCAGGAGTACCAGACTCAGACTCAGTCGAGCTGGAACCTGATTCCGACTCACAGGACTCGGTGGAATCAGATTCCGGCTCACTACCTGACCCGGTGCTGCTGGACAAAAATCCCTCCTCGTACTGCCAAGTGAGAGAGGGTGCGATTGATGCATCCAAGATAGCTGCTGGTTGGCTCGCAGCCGTTTCATCCCCAATCATGGAAACCACGAAGTTATCCCCCAAGCACTCTTGGTCGATCGGAGGATCAGAGAGGAGACATGCCAGTGCTACCCCCATTTCAAATTCTGTGCCCTCAGGATCCCCTACTTTATTCTGCTCAACCTCAGTTGTTGGGTCTGTCTGCTCTGTGGCAACGTCATCCCCGGATAGTTGCAGGTCGAAGAAGATTTCGAAACCTGGTACGCGCTTCTTCTCCGCGTTTATCCATGGCTCTGGGAAGCCCAAAAATGGAAAATCCTCCCCCTCCCGGACGAAGCGTCCGTTCAGGGTACCCTGAATGGGCCTGTGTATTAGGTCAAAAGGCTTCCCAGCCTGCTTCGCTCTGGCTCTGCCGGCCATTTCCTTTCCTTTCCTCACCCAGTCTTCTTTGGTGGGCAGATAACCCAGTCCAAAGGTATGCGGGTTTGTGTGGCACTTCGGCCAATGCGCGACTCCTTTCCTGCCGCTCCTTCCTAATCCCATCCCGGGAATATGTTGTAGCTTGTTCATGAGGTAGACGGATTGAGCACTAACGTACACACCTTCATTCACAGCCATAATATTCTGTACTACCCGGGCCTCAGCCAAAGTGAATCCTGATAAGAATACATCTTCTGTGCCATGCTCGATTTCTAGGACCGGCGTAGATACCTCCGGAGGCGGATGGATTGATGAGTTCCCGAACACAGTGGCTACTCCCTTTCCATAGGGGTATTTCACCATCTGATGTAGAGTGGAAGAGACTGCCTTTACTTGGTGCAGCCACGGCCGCCCCAAGAGTAAGTTGAAGGTTGCGGGAACGTCCAAGACATGAAATTCGATGTCGTGTTGTCCTGGACCAACCTTGGTTTGAATCTTGACAATCCCATCACTTCCCTACTCGTATTATCGTAAGCTTTGATCACCTGAGTTGTTGGTGTGAAGTCCGCGGGCTTCAACCCAACTGCATATGCTGTTCTGACTGGGCAGACATTGATGGCGGACCCGGTATCAACAAGTACCACCGGTATCCATTTATCTCTACACTCCACGGAGACGTAGAGAGGTTTGTTATGGTTTGTGCCCTCAGGCGGTAACTCCTTGTCTGAAAAGGTTAATGCCGGGGAACCTCCTCCCGGAAAAACCACCCAACCAGCTGCTCTGGTGTAGTGTCTATGGAGAGTTTGGCCTTGTCCATGGCAGATAGGACGGCCTGTCTGTGCACCCTGATGCCATAAGCAGTCCCAGATGGAGATATCTGCTTGTATCTTCTTCAATTGCTTGAGCACAGCTTCTTCTTCAATCTGTTTCTCTCTCTGTTTCTCAGCTTCTTTGTCTTTCCCAGATGCCTCAGGTTGGTCCAAGTGTTGGGGCTTGAAATACCGCCCACTTCTGGTCATATGAGCGATCTCGTCAATATACCAGGTATCATCTGGTTGGTTACCTCCCCAGTCTTCATCTGTGTGGGCAAGACATAAGTCATCGTCTTCCCACCACATTCCGTCGGCAGCCGACAGACATCTGTCCGGCTCCGGTATGATCGTGCTCGCAGCACCTTCAGTCTTTATGCCCACAGCATTTTCTGTTCCTGTGCACACAGCACTTTCGACCTCCACATGGGCCTTAGCCTTTCTGATTCTCTCGGAATCGTCAAACCTTTGTTGTTCCAACTGCGTCAGTACAGCCGGTTGTTCAATATTCCCTGCATTTACGATCCCCGAATTCTGAGCGAAATTCTTGACGCCGGCGCTCTCCGGCGGTGGATTCTGACCCTCGGCCCTTCCGGCCATCATTGATATTCTCGCCCCTGCTGGGCCCTGTTCTAATTGGAATTCTACAACGTCTGGCTGATCGTCTAACCATCCAGTAGCTTTCGCCGACTCCTCATAGTCGAACCAGCTGATTGCAGCATCCCCTGATTCTTGGTCGTTGGAGAACTGGAAGTTGGCAAAGTCCCCTTCCACTATTGTCAGATCATCTGCCCCTTGTTCAAGTCTGTCCCCCCGAATCATGCACAGCTCAGCTTTTTCTGGCAACCCCACACTCAGCTCAGACTGGCCCACTGATAAGATGTACTCGCTTGGATCATAGGCTCCTCCAGCATAATTCCCAGGCTGTTCCATTCCAGACTCAACAATTCTGCTCTCCTCTGAAACCTGCCCCGTTCCATCTTCGGTGGTCACCACCACTGGCTTAGATTGGTTGTGGAGATGTCCATCATGCACAAGTCAGTGCAGACAGGAAGGATCACCTCCGGCTTGGGTAGGTGAGAGGGAGTAATATAGATACTAGGATCGTAGGACACGACCCCAGTTTGGATGAGGTTGACTCTTTTGGGAGGAGGGGCTTGGTTGTGTGGTGGGAGAGGATTTGTTGTGACGTTGGGTTTTTCGGGAGGCGCGATCACCTGCTTGTCGATAAGATCTTGGATCTCATGACGCAATCTATAGCAACGGTCGGTGTCATGACCGTGCTGTTGGTGATACGCGCAGTACTTTGCTGGGTCATGAGAGGGAGGGAGTGGATTTGGTAGTGGCCTCGGCTCTAAAGGTGTCAGATGCTTCTTTCTGATTAACACCCCGAGAGCCTTGGACAAAGGCATGTATAGTGGAGTGAAGGTTCTTTGGCCTCTGGGCTGAAATCTCGGGGCTTGGTTACTGCTCCCGGAGGTACTGGAAAAGGGTGTGGCCGCTGCGGGCCTTGGTTGGGAAGGGGGAGTGGTGGTGACCATATCGACCTCAGAAGTCCTTGTGTTTGCAGCGCCACTCGGGCCTGCGTTGTTATTGCGGTTGAATGTCCTTCGGGGCTGCTCCCGGTCCTGGTCAATCAAACCTTGCTTCATTGCATCTTCGATCTGTACCCCCATCTCATGTAAATCTGAGAAAGTGGGAAAAGGGAGTACGATCATTTTCTGCATTAACTTCGGTTGGAGATTGCGTACAATCATCCGAATTTGATCCTTATCTGTTGGCCTCAAGGTCATCATCGATGCCTTTGCTCTCCACCGAGTTACAAAATCGGAGAAAGACTCCTTGGGTTCCTGCCTCGTTGTTTCGAGATCACGGGTTGTAATCTCGATCTGTGTATTGTATGAGTACTGTGCAACGAAGGCCTCAGCCATCTCATCCCAATTTCTCTTCACATCATCTTCTAACTTTGCGTACCAGATGGCCGCCACCCCCGACAAAGTTCGGCCAAACAGGGAAAGCTTTTGTGGTCGGGTTAGGCCCATTGGCCTCAGGATGTCTGAAAATAGCCGGAGATGGACCATAGGATCCCCTGACCCATCAAAACGATCAATCTGTGGCATCTTAAATCTGTCTGGCAATGTTACGGCCACGTCAGTGTACCCATCTTCGATGTCTGGGATGGCCTTCACCCCCTGCGATTTCTTGAAAAGCTTCTCCAATTTACTCAGCTTTAGAGCTGTATGATCTACCTCGAACTCGAATGGAGAGTCCGGGTGGTTGGGTGTAAGATTCTTGGACAGTTACGGCAGAAGCGGGGGCGGAGCCAGCCCCGTTGGAAGGTTGGTGTCCTCTTGGATATTTTGGACATTGGGTAGGGTGTTCTGGGTGTTCGGGAGGGTATTCTGAGGATTTGGAGGATTTGGCAAGGTGTTCTGACCAGTAGGTGCCTGCTCGGGTAGTGGAGCCGCCGGTGGAGGAGGAGCCTGATATGAAGCAAACGCTGCATTCTGCTGTTGCAGCCTAGTGATCAGCTCGGCCTGCTGGGCCATGACTGCGGCTTGTTGTTTAGAAAATTCCGCTTGGCGGATAGCATCCTCTTGCATCTGTCTCATGCTTCCTTGCATCTGGCGCATCATCGCCTCTACCACTGATGTATTCTGCTGTTCCATCTGGATGACCGGTAAATGTACTTCTATGGAAGACACAGAAATCTCAACCTGACTGTTTACTGTCAAAGTAGCCCTATGTCCTGGTAATCCCTGCTCTGACACACTGCGCCTCCTTGACCTTCTTCTGGCAACTGGGGGTAGGGAGTGGAACACTGGATGTCCGTCAACGAGATCCTCGGATCGGCTGAGTCGGCGACCTCGTGTCCAGAGTGCTTGGGGAGTATCTACTGGTTCGGAAGCAATCGTGCTAAAAACCTGCCCTAGCAAAGAGATAATAAAGCGAAAAGGAAATAAATGACCAGATAAACGGTAGCATAACAGCTTAAATTAAATACACAACACACAGTCGGGCATACAACACGCAGTTGATAAGCTGAAAATACATCGTCCTCAATCACTGATCACTGTTCCTGTTTCACTGTTCCCCAAAACTGAATCGGATATCCGCAGACAACTGATTCTCAGATACTGACTGATGCCTGCAGGCCTGATGCCCAAACTCATAGACTGATACATGCATTCCTGTAGAGACGCACTCTAAAGCACATAACAGATAAGTGAGAGCCAAAACACCCCTATGTTGGGGTAGGGTTTTCCTATCCTATTTTGTCAGGAACTAGGGTTTCACTACGCACGCGGCGGTTTCAAACAACCTATAAACGGGTAAGCAACCTGTCCTAGTTTGGAATGGTCACTATGGATCCGAATATGCACTAGGTCGAATGGTCAAAAAGGGTGCCCCGGTAAAACCGGGGTTTGTGTTCCCATACTGGCAGAGCCCGTAACCGGTCAGCCTTATGGACATGCCTTGACAAGACAAGCCTCCGGCAAACCGCTCAGGAATAGCAGATGGCAAACACGGTGTCCTAGGCGCACCAATGCAAATGCAATGCAAAGAAACACAAGTGTAGTCAAAACCAGATATCATGAGTTCGAGTCAAGTTCTCTAACTCCCCAGCAGAGTCGCCAGAAACTGTAACAAGCCCGCGGGGGACCTCGCTACAGCTCGGACTCGATTCGTGTCACGGTTCTTAATCTTGAACCAAAGAGTCCAAATCCGGCAAATCGTTTTGAAAACAGATTTTTTGAAAGAAGTGCCAAACATGGACTGCTTTGCTAGATACAGAGTCGCCACCTAAATGTTTTATTTTTGGGAAATTTAGGAAACCCTGACTCGGTGCCAAAGGCCACGTGTCCATCATCACCAAAGTTGCCTCGGCTCGGGAACTTGGGTACGATTGGGGAAGGTCACTTCGTGAGCACCCCCGCTCGCCCGGTCAAAGACCGACCTCTACTAACCATGATATCTTATTTTGAAAACATTGTGAGTTCTTATTCCGGTTATTAGCCTAGGTTACTATGTGATGCTCGCAGCAAACAAGTATAGACTGGGTCGCCTGAATTGGAACAAAACATTTCATGTTTTTTGTTTGAAAATGGTTTGCTACCCGCAGGTAGGCTTAAAATGCAGATTTTGCCACCCTCAGGTGGGCTTATAAAACATGATTTTGCCACTATCTAGTGGGCTTAAAACTCACAGTCAATGCATTTGTTCCAATCCAAATAACCCAACCTCCACCCACAGGCATTCAAGGCAGTTTTATCACATAAGCACACAGCCTCATGGTAAGCATGCTATTCATGGCAGTCACTCACACGCATGCAAGGATGCTAAAGCATAAAACTCACCGAGTACTCCAAGCCAAAAACAAAAATTGATTAGAAATCATGCATGATCCTAAATATACAGGAATGCCTAATGCAACACATGCAATAATGCAACTATAGCAGGCTCGGCTATTCTAAACATGGCATGTGGGATGCTACAACTAACACGTATTCAATTTGGAATTGAAATACAAATGCAGTTTGTATGATGCGCCGAGCCCGGTGCGTGCAAAACAGATGAATGATGCAAACATGCTGTCATACTGTATGCTAATCGAAATATGCCCTATATCTAACCATCATAAGCGGGTAAATAAAAAGGAGAAAGAAGTGGGGGTTGGAAGACATACATCACACTCACCCACACTTAGTACAATTATGCCCTCGCGTAGAGGGTCCGAATAAATAATACAGTCCCAAATAATATACAGTCCAAATAATATACAGATTTCTAATTAATTAACAGATTAAACTAAGAAAGCTGTAAACTGGCATGCAAGCCAGGGGCTGCCTTGATTCTGATGAATGCCGCATGTTTGGGCTGCCTTGCACGGAAATCCACTGGGATGCCCCAATTAGCCTCTGTTTGCAATGTTTCTCGAAAAGCGTGCCAGACTCCGAAAAGTTGCTGATTCTTGATATGCTGCAACAGAGAGCAGGAAAGGGGCACAACAATATATTTCACAAATATATGCATGCCTCGATCCTCGTGCCACCAATCACGCATCTCGATGCATGATGGCCGAGGAATCGGATTGCACAACTTAATATAGGATGAATGCAAGTGAATGCTACCACAAAACCTAACTCCATCATGGGTAATCCGGAATGTCGGTGACTTGGGAATTGAAACCCATTCCGTCACTCGGAGTGCGGAACGTACCTCGTTTCCCGTGCCCGGGCTAACTCCTATCCCGAACACGATGCGGTATGCATGGTATGCATGAAATGTAGCTAATATGCAACCCTAACATACACAATGTTATTGTAACAACCCTCGTACTGATTACCGATAAACCACTGAATTAGCTACTGGTTACTGCTAAACTGAACTGATAATGACTGATAATTGAATTAACTGAAGTACTGAATGGACTGATTGAAATCGAAACTAAATTGAATAAGTTTATCTATTGAACTGCATATTGCATCTGTTTGATTGATGGATTATCTGTTTGAATTCATATGTTTAAATTGCTAATTGAAGGCCTTATCGGCGGCCGAATTAGGAACTGTTTAGAATTTTGGAATCAGTAGAATATTTGTGATTGGATGGTATATTTATTTAAAATGTGATTTGGAATGACTAAATTAGATTAGAATAAGCCAAACTAATAGAGTTGCCTTAATTACGATCATGCCATTGGGTGGGGCCTTTGTTTTTATTATTGTAAGAGCCTTGCATATACTCAAACAAAGCTTTTCATCAGCCCATTTTGTTGCCTCACAACCGACCAAAACATAGAGAGAGTGAGGAAGGAAGAAATTCATCTTGTTCATCTAGAGAATTGCTTGGAAATTGAAGATTTGTCACATAGATTGCTAATTTGAGCTTGCAAGACTTGTAATTGAGACTTAGGTAAGAAAATCCATCTTCTTGTTGTCTTGAGCTTCATCTTGCATGTTCTAGGCTCCATTGTAGAATCAAGCCATGATTTAGTGCATAGAGGTTGATTTATGCTTGAATTCATGCATGCATGGCCATTTTGGTGCATTTTGAAATGGAATTCATGATGGATTGTACATGCATGCTCATGTTTCTATCAAAGTCCATGTTTTCATTATGTTTTCCAACTATTGAGCTCATTAGAGCAAGATTTGAACCTTGAATTTGGTTAAAAGTTCATGCATTGCATGTTTTGAAATTGTTCTTGAAATGGGTTTGAAAATGTTTTAATTGACTCACCTTTGGCTTGCATGTACAAATTGGCTTTTGAAACTTGTTATACATTGTTTGGGATGTATTTTCCAGAATTTGGGCCCAAGAGGTCGAGAATTGAGTTGAGAATGCTTGGTTTGAGCTTGGAAGGCAAATCTGGAAATTCCAGATTTGGCTTCTTCGCTCGAGCGAAGGATTCCTCGCTCGAGCGAGCACCTTATTCAGGGCTCCGCTCGAGCGAGCATCGAGCGTGGTATCGCGCGTAAAAATCGAGCATCCAGTACTTTTACTGTTCATCAGACCGCTCGAGCGAAGGATTGTTCGCTCGAGCGAAGCCTTTGATTTTGAAGCTCGCTCGAGCGAAGGAAGGCTCGCTCGAGCGAGACCCTATTTTCAGCAACTTTTGAAAAATGCCTTCCAACTGTATTTTTGCATCCTCATCTCATCCTAGGCATTCTTAGGCCTAGTTTAAGACATCTTAATGAGGATTTAGACGTAGAACCACACCGAGGAAATTTAGGGATTTAATTATCATCCTTCCCGACTGTGAAACTTAGTGTGTGTTCTATTTGTTAACTGTTTAGGGTTGGCTCTCGGGGACGCGCTCTAGCTGCTATTAGCCCAATCTCTGTGAGTAACAATTGTGTAAAGATATGTTCAAAATGGTATCTTTTGAATACTGAACTGAACTGTTTACTGAACTGTATTATTTACTGAATGAATGTATGTCCTTTATTTCTGAACTGTATTGTGGCATCCTTAGCACTACTGTTACTGTTACTGTTACAGAGATCTCTGTCGGTTCCCTTGTGGAACCATACTGTTTACTGAATGACTGGCCATCATTACTGTTGGTCTTTAAGACCTCTTTACTACTGTTATGCTAATGGATGTACCACATATGACTGATTGACTGAAATACTGAAAGATGAAACTGTTTAATGAACTGTTTTCATTACTGTAAGGACATTCATTCATAACCTCTTTACGCTTTGTTATTCACTGGGCTTTAGCTCACTGTTTATATATATATGTAGGTTCTCAGCAGCCAGACCAGAGCTAGGAGCGTGGGTTGGTCCCCAGTTTTGTCAAGCCAGCCTATGTGCCTCACTGTGAGGTTCCGTGTTGCCATGTATGGCTTGGGATTTTGTTTTAGTTTCCCTCGGTCTCCTCACTGTTTTGTATCACTGTATAGACTGCTTACTGTTTACTGTACTGTTATCGAGGGATTAGTCCCCGTACTGAATGTTTGTATATGATTGTATAGACTGTACTGTTTGAACTGTATGAATGCATGAAAAATGTTTTTGGCATACAGATTTTCACAGCTCAATGGACACTAGTTATTTACTGTATTGGCTTCCGCCAGGCCCTGAACTCTGTTAACTGTATTACTGTTAAGCAGGCCTTCGGTAATCTCGGATTACTGGCCGGTTACGGTGCTAAACCCATAGGGCCGGGTTTGGGTCGTGACAGAGTGGTATCAGAGCGATACTTAACCACGAGTTATACCGCACACACGTGTCCAAATGAGCTATAGGGTGTCCTAGAAAAGCAATTAGGGCATCTCATGAATTTGAAAAGTGTGTGCTTATGACTGACTGATTATATGTTAAAATGTTAAACTGTTTAATTATAACCGTTATAATGATAACTGTTATAACTGCTTATAGTGAAATGGATAACGCAAACGCTGCAAATGAAACTGAATCATCATCCTCTGAGGCCAGAATGGCCAGACTTGAACTAATGATGGGACTGATAATTGAAAGACTAGATCAACAACAGAACCAACAGCCCCCCCTCCTCCTCCTCCTCCGGTGCAACCGGAACAGAATGTACAGAATGTGAATGCAATGAGGGGATATTATTGCTCTTACCCAGAAATTCAGCAAGTTGAAACCGCCATCCTTTCAGGGAGGCCTTGAACCATTGAAGGCTGAAGCTGGGTTTGAGACTGAGAAATGTTTGAAGTGTTTCCGTGTTCGAGCAAACAAAGTACTGTTAGCAACCTTCACCCTTCAAGAAGAGCAAGAAGGTGGTGGATGTTGACCCGTGATGAAATACATTATGACTTGGGCTCAGTTCAAGTAGCCTTCTTTGAAAAGTACTTTCCCCAGTGTGAGGGACAGAAGGTACTGAATTTGAACAGTTAAACAGGGCACAATGTCAGTTGCTGAGTATGAAACAAAGTTTACCGAACTTGCTAGGTATGCACCACATATGGTGGATACCGAATAAAGAAGGCCAGGAGATTTGAAGGCGGCCTGAATGTTGCTATCCTTGACCGAGTCAATGTTGAAATTGCCAACTTATGTGGGTGTTCTTGACAGGGCCTTGATGGCCGAATCAAATATTGAAGCACTGAAAACTGAAACACCAACAACTGAATGGCATGGAAAAGGCAGGGTTCAAATTTAAGAAAGGCAAGCATAACCTGCAAACAAGAAACAGAATACGGGGTCGACAACTAGCCCCAGCCAAGGGAGTGGATTCTCCACCCTGCTCCATATGTGGCAACAAGCACAAAGGGGTTTGCTATCACTGGAGCTTGTTTCAGGTGTGGCAAGGTGGGCCACAGAATTAAAGACTGCCCTTCTGCTCCACCAGTTAGTAGTAAAGCTACACCGAGCGCAGCAGCATCAAATGTAGCACCAAGCCTAACCCCAAAGCTACCGGGAAAGAGCCTATGAGGCAGGGCCGAGTGTTTGCCCTAGTACCGGGAGACGTGCAAAATACTGAGACTGTTGTGTCAGGTATCCTCTCTATTGTGCTCAAAATGCATATGTATTGATTGATTCGGGGTCTACACATTCTTAGTGTCGCATGCTTTTTCACGAAATTGAATAGACCCTTAGAACCTGAATTATTGTAGCTGTATCATCACCTGTTGGGGGATCCATGACATGTGCATATATGTATCCTGCTTGTGAGATTATTGTTGGGGATATGCATCTGTTTATTGATTTACTGCCATTGAATATTGATCATTTTGATGTAATATTGGGGATGGATTGGTTACAAAAATATCATGCTACTATCGATTGTGTGACCAAGCAAGTTGTTTTCCGTCCACCGGGTTTACCTGAATTTGTGTTTAATGGGATTGGAGTAGTACCCCCTCCGTATCTGATTTCTTCTGTGAAAGCTGTTAAACTGATTAGAAAGGGGTGTAAAGGATATCTGTGTTCTGTACTGACTGTGCTACTATGATGTTAAAACTGATGTGAATTGTATTCCTATAGTCAGAGAATTCCCAGATGTATTTCCAGATGATCTACCAGGGGATTTGATTGACAGGGAAATTGAATTTACTATTGATGTAGTTCCGGGTACACAACCAATATCTAAAGCTCCTTACAGAATGGCCCCAACTGAACTGAAGGAATTGAAAGTGCAATTGCAGGAACTGTTAGACAAGAAGTTTATCAGACCCAGTACTTCACCGTGGGGTGCACCTGTTTTGTTTGTAAAGAAGAAAGATGGCTCACTGAGACTGTGCATTGATTACCGCGAATTGAACAAGGTAACTGTAAAAATAAATACCATTGCCACGTATTGATGATTTATTTGATCAGTTACAGGGTGCACAAGTGTTTTCCAAGATTGATCTTAGATCGGGGTATCACCAACTGAAAGTTAAACCAGAGACATTGATAAAACTGCTTTTAGAACGAGGTATGGCCATTATGAATTTTTAGTTATGCCATTCGGAGTCACGAATGCCCCTGCTGCATTTATGGACCTTATGAACAGAATTTTTAAACCATACCTTGATGATTTCATTGTAGTATTTATTGATGACATACTGATTTATTCTAAGACTGTTGAAGAACATGAACACCATCTAAGACTTGCCCTACAGACCTTAAGGGAACAGAAGCTGTATGCTAAACTGTCTAAATGTGAATTTTGGCTTGATCATGTGATGTTTTTGGGGCATGTTATTAGCAAAGATGGAATTTCTGTTGATCCGCAGAAAATTGAAGCTGTAGTGAACTGGCCTAGACCAACGAATGTAACCGAAGTCCGAAGCTTTTTGGGATTGGCTGGATATTACAGAAGATTTGTCAAAGATTTCTCCAAGATTGCCTTACCACTGACTCAGTTGACACAGAAGGGGATATCATTTGACTGGACTGACCAGAGGGAATCAGCATTCCAAGAATTGAAAACCGACTTGTGACTGCACCGGTTTACTCTACCTTCAGGTACGATGGTTACACTGTTTTTAGTGATGCTTCTCATAAGGGTTTGG
The DNA here is from genome assembly GCA_030407325.1 of Camellia japonica. Lineage (NCBI taxonomy): Eukaryota > Viridiplantae > Streptophyta > Magnoliopsida > Ericales > Theaceae > Camellia > Camellia japonica. Next base: position 183,455,324 of record JAPPVO010000019.1, read on the forward strand.
GATGTGTTTTAATGCAGAATGGGAGAGTTATTGCTTATGCTTCCCGACAGTTGAGACCGCATGAAAAGAATTACCCAACCCATGATCTGGAACTTGCTGCAGTGGTTTTTGCATTGAAAATTTGGCGTCACTATTTGTATGGGGCAACATGTGAAGTATACACCGACCACAAGAGTTTGAAATATTTCTTCACCAGAAAGAACTGAATATGAGACAGCGGAGATGGCTTGAACTGATCAAAGATTATGACCTACAGATTCTGTACCATCCGGGAAAAGCCAATACCGTTGCCGATGCTTTGAGCCGAAAATCGATTGGGAACTTAGCCTGTTTGCTGACTGGACAGAAGGAGTTGCTTTGACTTGAAAAGTCTGAGATTGAAATTGTTTTGAAGGAACAAGGTGGAACCTTAGCTGCCATTACTGCTCAACCAGCATTGATTGAAGAGATTAAGGAGAAACAACAACTGGATGATTACTTGAAGAAAATCATCGAAGAGAGATTCAAAACCGAGACCGGGGTTCAAATTTGACAACAATGTACTGAAATTTCAAGATAGACTGTGTGTACCAAATGACACTGAATTGAAAAGAAGAGTTCTCCAAGAAGGCCACAGTTCGAAGTTTTCGATCCACCCGGGAATACGAAAATGTATCAAGATCTGAAACAGAATTTCTGGTGGCCGGGAATGAAGAAAGAAATTGCCGACTTTGTGTCCAAGTGTCTTCATTGCCAACAAGTCAAAGCTGAACATCAACGACCTGCCGGATTACTGCAACCCTTACCCATACCAGAGTGGAAATGGGAGCATATCACGATGGATTTTATCGTTGGATTACCTCGCTCCAGGAAAGGTATGGATTCTATTTGGGTTATTGTTGATAGACTGACCAAATCTGCTCACTTCTTACCTGTCAAGACAATTATAATGCGGATAAATGGCTGTTATCTATATTGATGAAATTGTTAGACTGCACGGAGTGCCTGTGTCTATTGTTTCTGACAGGGATTCGAAGTTTACATCGAGGTTCTGGCAAAGCCTACAGACTGCATTGGGTACTGAATTGAGGCTGAGTAGTGCCTATCATCCTCAGACAGATGGACAGTCAGAAAGGACCATCCAACTTTAGAGGATCTACTGAGAATGTGTGTCCTTGATTTCAGGAAACTGGGAAAGTCATTTGCCGTTGGCTGAATTCGCCTACAACAACAGCTACCATTCGAGTATTGGTATGGCGCCTTTCGAGGCATTGTATGGCAGAAAGTGTAGATCTCCAATTTGCTGGGCAGAAGTTGGAGATGGGCCTTTGCTTGGGCCCGAGATTGTATATGAGACGACTGAAAAGATCAAACTGATACAGCAGAGACTGAAAACCGCACAGAGTAGACAGAAAAGTTATGCGGATGTTAGAAGACGGGACAGAGAGTATGAAGTGGGTGATCACGTGTTTGTGAAAGTGACACCAATGAAAGGCCAGACTCGTTTTGGAGTCAAAGGCAAGTTAGCGCCGCGGTATGTCGGACCGTATGAGGTGATTGAGAAAATCAATCCGGTGGCGTATCAAGTTGCACTTCCTCCTGAAATGGAGCATATGCATAACGTCTTCACATTTCGATGTTGAGAGATTACTTCGGGATCCGTTTCATGTGATTGAGCCTACTCGTATCGTGTTGAGTGATGACTACACTTACGAGGAACGGCCTATACAGATTGTAAACCGGCGGATCAAGAAACTGAGAAACAAAGAGATCCCTAGTGAAAGTTGACTGGCAGAACCATGGTGGTGTGTATGCCACTTGGGAAAGGGAAGATGACATGGCTAGGCGATATCCTGATTTGTTCCCGCTGAATCCTGTTTTCTTCCAGAATGAAGGTAACTCGAGTTTAGAGGACTAAACTCCTTATAAGGAGGGGAGACTGTAACAACCCTCGTACTGATTACCGATAAACCACTGAATTATACTGATTACTGCTAAACTGAACTGATAATGACTGATAATTGAATTAACTGAAGTACTGAATGACTGATTGAAATCGAAACTGAAATTGAATAAGTTTATTATTGAATTGCATATTGCATCTGTTTGAATTCATATGTTTAAATGCTAATTGAAGGCCTTATCGGCGGCCGAATTAGGAACCGTTTAGAGTTTTGGATCAGTAGAATATTTGTGATTTAATGGTATATTTATCTGAAAATTGATTAGGAATGATTAAATTAGATTAAATAAGCCAAACTAAAGAGTTGCCTTAATTACGATCACGCCATTGGTGGCCTTTGTTTTTATTATTGTAGAGCCTTGCATATATCACAACTTTTCATCAGCCCATTTTGTTGCCTCACAACCGACCAAAACATAGAGAGAGTGAGGAAGGAATGAATTCATCTTGTTCATCTAGAGAATTACTTGGAAATTGAAAGATTTGTAACATAGATTGGCAAATTGAGCTTGCAAGAGACTTAGGTAAGAGAACCCATCTTCTTCTTGTTGTCTTTGAGCTTCATTTTGCATGGTCCATGCTCCATTGTAGAACTAAACCATGTTTGGGTGCATATAAGTTGATTTATGCTAGGATTGTTGCATGCATGGCCATTTTGAGGCATTTTGAAGTTGAATTCATGTTGGATTGTACATGCATGCTCATGTTTAGATTAAAGTCCATGTTTTCATTTTGTTTTCCAACTATTGAGCTCTTTAGGGCAAGAATTGAAGCTTGAATTTGGTTTAAAACTCATGCATTGCATGTTTTGAAATTGTTCTTGAAATGGGTTTGAGTGTTGGATTTAATTGACTCACCTTTGGGGCTTGAATTCACAAATTGGCTTTTGAAACTTGTTATACATTGTTTTGGGAAGTGTTTTCTAGAATTTGGGCCCAAGAGGTCGAGAATTGAGTTGAGAATGCTTGGTTTGAGCTTGGGAGGCAAATCTGGAAATTCCAGATTTGGCTTCTTCGCTCGAGCGAAGGATTCCTCGCTCGAGCGAGCACCCTTATTCAGGGCTCCGCTCGAGCGAGCATAGAGCGTGGTATCGCGCGTAAAAATCGAGCATCCAGCACTTTTACTGTTTCATCAGACCGCTCGAGCGAAGCCTTTGATTTTGCAACCTCGCTCGAGCGAAGGAAGGCTCGCTCGAGCGAGACCCCTGTTTTCAGCAACTTTTGAAAAATGCCTTCCAACTGTATTTTTGCATCCTCATCCCATCCTAGGCATTCTTAGGCCTAGTTTAAGACATCTTAATGAGGATTTAGGCGTAGAACCACACCGAGGAAATTTAGGGATTTAATTATCATCCTTCCCGACTGTGAAACTTAGTGTGTGTTCTATTTGTTAACTGTTTAGGGTTGGCTCTTGGGGACGCGCTCTAGCTGCTATTAGCCCAATCTATGTGGGTAACGATTGTGTAAAGATACGTTCAAAATGGTTATCTTTTGAATACTGAACTGGACCGTTTATTGAACTGTTATTATTTACTGAATGAATGTATGTCCTGTATTCTGAACTGTATTGTGGCATCCTTAGCACTTACTGTTTACTGTTACTGTTACAGAGCTCTGTCGGTTCCCTTGTGGAACCATACTGTTTACTGAATGATTGGCCATCATTACTGTTGGGTCTGTTAAGACCCGGTCCTTTTGGACCTACTGTTTATAGGCTAATGGGTGTACCACATATGACTGATTGACTGAAATACTGAAAGATCGAAACACTGTTTAAATGAACTGTTTTCATTACTGTAAGGACATTCATTCATAACCTCTTTACGCTTTATGTTATTCACTGGGCTTTAGCTCACTGTATATATATATATATATATATGTAGGTTCTCAGCAGCCAGACCGGAGCTAGGAGCGTGGGTTGGTCCCCAGTTTTGTCAAGCCAGCCTATGTGCCTCACTGTGAGGTTCCGTGTTGCCATGTTATGGCTTTGGGATTTTGTTTTAGTCTTCCCGTCGGTCTCCTCACTGTTTTGTATCACTGTATAGACTGCTTACTGTTCTACTGCACTGTTATCGAGGGATTAGGTCCCCGTACTGAATGTTTGTATATGATTGTATAGACTGTACTGTTCTGAACCGTATGAATGCATGAAAAATGTTTTTGGCATACAGATTTTCACAGCTCAATGGACACTAGTTATTTACTGTATTGGTTTCCGCCAGGCCCTAAACTCTGTTAAACTGTATTACTGTTAAGCAGGCCTTCGGTAATCTCGGATTACTGGCCGGTTACGGTGCTAAACCCGTAGGGCCGGGTTTGGGTCGTGACAGCTATGAAAATGAGATGCCTTGAAATGCGTGCACGCGGGCACGCAAACTGAGACGGTGATCCTAAGGCATGAAATGGCATGGAAATGATATGCAATGAGACTAAAATGAGATGTCTCGAAATACGTGCCCACGGGCACGCAAACCGAGAAAATGGCATACGGAATGCAACAGGACTAAAATGAGATATGCGATGCAATATGGGCTTACACCAACATGAGAGAGCCTCAACCATACTCACACGGGAGGCCGACAGATGAAAATGAAGCGCCTCAAAATGCGTGCACACGGGCGCGCAAACCGAGGCGATGGCCCTAAGGCATGAAATGACATAGAAAATGATATGCAAACATGCCAATGGAATTTCAGCACTGAAATATGGGGGAAAACAGTCCCGAAAGATGGCCAAAGTGCACACGAAACATGGAATGATCCCGAAATGCGATATTAGGCGCCCGTAATGGCCTATAGCTATGCAATGCATGCACAATATGGACATGGAATGAAAATACAGTAGCAAGGCAGCCCCAAGACAAACATTTTTCAGTCATAAAAAGGGCTAAACAGTAAGCATACATAGGATTAAGCAAGAATGCAAAAATGGCCCCGCAAGAAGGGTATTGAAGCAAGTGATACATACGATGCCCAAATGGAAAAATGCCCTTCTACAACACTGATGAGGGACTAAAAATATGAACATTTACAGTAGATGACATCCCCCAAATCAGTATTCAAACATGCTAAAAATGTCATGCAAGAACTAGGATACATAAGGCTATAACATGAGGTACCCCAAACATTCATCAAACCAGAAAAGACCCTCAATGAAATATGTCAAGAAGATCAAAATATGACTCTTTCCAGTTCTGATGATGGCCGAAAACAGAAGCTAGATAAGCCTAAAAAAGCATACAACAATGGGGGCCAAAGAGGGGTATAAAGACAAGCACAACATGGAGACCCCCAAAAAGGTTGATCCCTTCTACAATGTTGTAGAGGGACACAAAATAAGCTTACTCACAGTTCATGACATGCTCCAAAACAGACTACATGTAGGTCAAATAAATCATGCAAATTTACGGTAAATATGAGATATTATGAAGCAAGTGCATGATAGAGAGGCCAAAAAGGGTTGAGCCCTTCTTAAATGTTTAAGAGGGGCTCAAAATAAGTCTACTAACAGTTTACATCATGCTCGAAAACAGATCACACATAGGTTAGAAAAAGCATGCAAAATATTGACATACAAGATGTTATTGAAGCAAGTACAAGATGGAGGGCTCAAACAGGGTTGAGCCCTTGATCAAACATGGAGAATAACTCAAAATAGACCTAGTTTAAGTTAAGGTCGGAGCCTAAAACAGTGAGAAAATAGGCTTAAGAAAAGAGGCAAGAAAGTGCTACAAAAGAGGGAAATGGAAGCTTACCCTTATAGACAAGTCTTGGCTGCCTTTTTGCTTGAAGAATGGATGCCTTCTAGCTGCTGAGGACCTCTCCTTGCTGCTGGAAATGGAGTGGTGGTGGTGATGCTTGATGATGATGAAGAAATGGAGTTGGAACTTGGAGTTTTGAGCTTGAAATGAGAGAGATTGGGAGAGGCAATGCAAGAGGTTTTAAGGGTTTTTTGTCAACCCTAAAATCAGATTTTGGAGCTTGGTTATATAGACCAAAAAGGGGGAGCAAGGGAGGGAAAAGGTGAACCAAGCTTCCCTCCACCAGCTGTCTCCCCCGGATACAGATCTTTTGGGAGAAAAAGGTGCACAGCTGTAAAGTACACAGCATGGGGATTATGGCCGGCCAAGTGCTTTTGCTGCAGGTGGCCGGCCGGCCACCCCCTATGGCCGGCCGGCCAAGGGTCAAAAGGGTCAAGGTGATTTAGTGGCCGGCCACCAGGTATTGGTGTCCTCCCAGGTCTCCTCAACACAACCATGTGGTTCAAATTTGGCAACTCTAAAACAGGAGAGAGAATAGGCCAATTTAAAGAGGGGTTCAAAAGGGTCAATAACAATTACTGGCCGGCCATGTGTTTTTAGGGTCCTCCCATGTGTGTACAACACAAATATGTGGTTTTGGCTCGAAGAAAATGCTCCTAGGGTGGTCAACATTAGCCCGGAAGTGAGAAAAACGGGCGCCGGGGGGCGCCGGAGGAGCATAACTGGTCGCTGAGACAATTGCTGGCCTCCCACTCTCCAGTGATCTTCCTGGTGATAAAACAGAGGTACCTGCCAAAAATAAACAAAAACCGATGCAAAACGAATGCTCGGGGACCAAAACGCGCAGTTTGGGATCCCGAAAATAGGCCGTTAAGCACCGAAAGTGGCATTCGGCCACGAAGTGGGTATCTAAGACCCCAGTGTCCCTCGAAAGGGAGTAAATGAGATGCATGCCAAAAACCGGAGGAATCGGAGATGGTTGGGTGGTCCCGAACCGAGGCACACGGCCTGACGGCTCCGAAAACCGAGAACCGGGCTCCGAAATGGGCAAAATGGCCTACGGCCACGAAATGTAGCCCACGGCCACTGAGAGATGGTCTACGGGACCTCTCCCTCCCCTCAGGAAAGAAAACAGAGAAAACCGAGCCTGGTTCGCGAACCGAGGCAAAGTACAGAAAAGGGTTCAGAAGTCCGGAGGCAGGGCGCACGACCGTGACTCTGAGACTTCTGAACGAGCACAATATGCAACATCACCGAGCGCTCAATCAGTGACGTCTGAGTCTTAAGGTCGGTCAAAAATGGGGTGTCTACAGAGGGGAGACTGTAACAACCCTCATACTGTTTACCGATTAATGACTGATTAATTACCGATTACTGCTAAATTAAGACTGATTAAGACTGATAATTGAATTGATTGGAATACTGAACCAGCTAACTGATATCTGAACTGAATTGACTGCCTGTATCTGTTTAATTGCATGCTTATCTGTTTGAGTGTTTAACTATATGTTCGTGTTTCTATGTTTAAACTATAAATTGAAGGCCTTATCGGCGGCCGAACCCAAATTGATTTATGTTCCATGATTAGTGGAATTTAGGTGATTTTATGGTGTATTTAATTAAAATGTGATTGGATACGATTAAATTTGATTAAAGTAAGTTTAATTGCATTGTTTGACTTAATTACGAAATTGCCATCTAGTGGACCACTACACCATACCTTACCCAAGACTTGTTCTTTCATTATACAACACTTCATCAGCTCATTTTGAGCTCACCACCGGCCATAGAGAGAGAGAGAGTGAGAATTGAGCTCAAATTGTAGAATTAGCTTGAATCTTGGAAGAATTGAAGGTTGATAGCGTCATTGACTCATAATTGGAGACTTGAGGTAGATTCATTGCTTCTTGTTTATGTTTTGAAGTGATTCTTGCATGATTCATGCCAAAATTGTAGAGCTAAGACATGATTTAGCCTTGGATTGTTGAATTATAGCTTAGTTCATGCATGCATGTTGAATTGTAGCTTGAATCTTGCATGCATGTGTACATTGAAGAGTTTTGAGTTTGATTTCATGGAAAATCTTGCATGCATGTCCATCTTTTGACCATAATCCATGTTTTCACAATGTTTTTGAAGGAATGAGCTCAAGTGAGCAAGCTTTGAAGCTTCATTTTGGTTTGAAATTCATGCATGTCATGTTTGGAGCATGTTCATGAAAAATTGGGTTTGAAAATGGATTTAATTGAAACACCCTTGGGCCTTGATTTATCAAATTGATCTTTGAAACATGTAATATTAGGTGTTTATAAGTGTTTTCCAGGTTTTTAGCCCAAGAGGATCAAAAATTTGGTCTTTAAACTTGATTTTGAGCTTGGGACTCAAATCTGGAATTTCCAGATTTTGAGCCTACGCTCGAGCGAGGAAGTCCACGCTCGAGCGTACACTCTGTGATTCTGCCCTCCGCTCGAGCGAGGAAAGTTACGCTCGAGTGGGGAATGCGAGCATCCAGTACTTTGCATGTGTTCATAGTCCGCTCTAGCGAGGAAACTCACGCTCGAGCGAGGACTTGTGTCTTACGCTCGAGCAAGGGTCGAACGTCCTTCGAGCGTAAAATTGGAGCATCCAGCATTTTTACTGTAGCACACAGTCCGCTCGAGCGAAGGAATTGACGCTCGAGCGGAGCTCCTTTGTCTGCATGTCCGCTCGAGTGAAGAAAGCCTCGCTCGAGCGAGACCCCTATTGTCTGAAAAATTTGTAAAGTGTTCAAAAGTGCATCTTTGCATCCTCTTTCCATCCTAGGCATTCCTAGGGCATATTTAAGGCATCTTAAAGAGGATATAGATGTAGAACCACACCGAGGCAAATTAGGGATTAAGTTATTATCTTTCCCAACTGTGTAGCTTAGTGTGTGTTCAATCTGTAAACTGTGTAGGGTTGGCTTTCTGAGGAGACGCTCTAGTTCACTGTAGCCCAGAACTCTGTGAGTAACAATTGTGTAAAGATATATTCAAACTGATTGTCTTTTGAATACTGAACTGATATTGATTACGGAATGAATGTATGTCCTTTATTTCTGAACTGTACTGTGGCATCCTTAGCACCTACTGTTTACTGTTACTGTTACAGAGATCTCTGTCGGTTTCCTCGTGGAACCACTACTGTTTACTGACTGATGGCCATCATTACTGTTCGGTCTTTTAAGACCTACTGTTACTGTTATGCTAATGGATGTACCACATATGACTGCTTACTGTACTGAACAACTGTTACACTGATTGAAATGAACTGTTTTCATTACTGTAAGGACATTCATTCTAAACCTCTTTACGCTTTATGTTATTCACTGGGCTTTAGCTCACTGCTCATATATATATATGTAGGTGTTCAGGCACCAGACCGCAGCTAGGAGCGTCGGGGTGACCCCAGTTTTGTCAAGCCAGCTTAAGTGCCTCACTGCGAAGTTCCGAGTTTGCCATGCTATGGCTAGGGGTGTTTTTAATTCTCCGTCTGTCTTGGACTGTTTTGTAATACTGTTTAGACTGTACTGCTCTACTTACTGTATAGACTGAACGTTTGCACTATACTATTACTCAGGGATTAAGTTCCTGTTTCTGACTGGTTGTATATGATATGCATACTGTTTTGTACTGTACTGTATAAATGTATGAAAAATCTTTTTGGCATACAGACTGTCACAGCTCACTGGACATTGTTTATTTACTGTATTGGCTTCCGCCATGCCCCTGTACTCTGTTATACTGTCTTACTGTTAAGCAGGCCTTCGGTAATCTCGGATTACTGGCCGGTTACGGTGCTAAACCCATAGGGGCGGGTTTGGGTCGTGACACTCATGAACTTATAATTTTTAAGGTATTTGTCCCTTAAGATGTTACCTCTAAGATTGTCCTTATCTATCAGCATCTTCCAGCTTAATTTGGAAATAAGGGCTAAGTTTTGCTGCTTAGCTGTCCTGATTCCCAGTCCATCTTTCTCCTTAGGTTTACAAACTTTATTTCATTTTATCAGATGGATTTTCTTGCTGGTTTATGTCTCTCCCCATAAGAAATTTCTATTGAGTTTATCAATAGTTTTACAAATACTTTGAGGTAGCTCCACTGTTTACATGGCATAGCTAGGAATGACAGATGTCACAGCTTGGATTAGAGTTGTTCTCCCAGCTAGAGACAAGATTTTAGCTTTTCACCCAGTTAACCTCTTTTGAATTTTCTCAATGATGTACTGGATGTGGGCTATGTTGGCCTTATTATGAAGTAAGGGCATTCCAAGGTATTTCCCAAGGTCCTGGGTTAATAAAATTCCATATTTGTGGCTGAGCTTCAAAGCTTTCTATCTAGGTACATTGGCAGATACAAACAATTTGGATTTATGAAAATTTACTTTTTGCCCAGAAATCTCACAGATGTCCTGAGGACTTCCATCACCACATCACATTGCACAAAATCAGCTTTGGCAAATAATATGAGTTCATCCATAAAAAAATAAATGAGAAAAGGACAGAGAATTTTTGAAGGCTTTTATTCCTTTCCACTCACCTGCTTCAACTTTCTTAACAATCATGTTAGACAATCTTTCCATACACAGCACAAAGATATAGGGAGAGAGGGGGTCTCCTTGCCTAAATCCTTTACCAGGTTTGAACTCAAGTAGGGTTTTCCCATTTCATAAGATGGCAGAGCTAACAGTGGTAATGCAACTCATAATCAAATCAACAATTTTAATATTCAGATTGAATTCAAACAAAGTTTGGTAGATAAAATCCTAAGATAGTCTATCATAAGCTTTTTCCAAGTCAATTTTGAAATCATGCCACCAATTTTACCCTTTTTGGATCTAAGCATGTGGATAATTTCCTAAGTTATTATAATATTATCATTAGTGGATTGACCACAATATTATCCAACAAAAGTCTGATTCTGTTCACCAAAATTTTTTATAGAATTTTATAGCTCACATTGCACAGATTGATAGGTCTAAAAAGTTTTATGGTCTTAGGATTATCACTTTTAGGGATGAGAGCAATAAGGGTTTGGTTAACCTCTTGAGGGATCACTCTAGTGTTAAAACAATCTTTAATAAAATCACAAGTAGATTGACCCATAATGTTCCAAAATTTCTGATAAACCACAGCTTGCAAGCCATCCTTACTGGGAGCTTTAAATGCTTTGATATTTTTAATAGCACTCTATATAGCGATCCCGGATTTCCCTCCGTTGGTTGCCGTATTCCGGACTCGGTTCCGTGGATGTTGGTTGTTGCATATGCTTCATTTCCGTCCTTTAATTCTTTGTATTTGAGTTTTGGGATGTATTGGGTAGTTTTGTAACAGGTTGGGTGTGTTTTGAAACAAATTGTTGCTGTCCAGTTTTTGGTGTCTTCGTTCGAGCAAGCGAGCTCTGTGTTTTAGTCCCTTCACTCGAGCCAGGGTTCCTTCGCTCGAGCGAGAGTTGAGTGATGTGTCTGTTGGCTCGAGCAAGAAGTCTTGCGCTCGAGCTTGCGTCTGCGTCTAGTTTGGACCTGAAGGTTGCATTTCTTAGCTCGAGCGAGCTTTCCTTCGCTCGAGCGAGCGAGGACTATGTTTTGGGTTTCTTCGCTCAAGCGAGCTTTTCTTCGCTCGAGCGTGCTTCTGGGTTGCAGACCTGAAGCTTCGTGTTGTTGGCTCAAGCAAGGCTTTCTACGCTCGAGCGAGGTTTCTTTGTGTCTGGTCGCTCGAGCGAGGCTCAAATATATCAGTTCGCAGCAGCAGTCTCCTTCATCACTTTTTGATCCACTTTACATCTCAAACCCTAGATCCGGCTCCCTCTCTCTCTACACATACCTTCTCTCCACAAATACTCCATGTTCTAGGAGTCTCCTACCCTAATCCCTTTGTAAGAAAGATGAAGCTTGGTGTGGGCTACGTTTTAATCCGAAAATCATTGGGTTTGGAGCATCTTGAGTTTTCATCATCTTCTCCATTTGGTCTCTTCATTTGAGGTAGGGATACCCTACTCCATCTTATGAGTTTTGACACAAATTTTAGTCATTTTGATTAGTTGGTGGATTATAGTAATTTTGGGAAAGTTAGGGTTTGTTTTAAAGTTATAAGAAGGGGGTTTTAAATTGTTAAACCCCATGTATATGTGAGACCTTGGAAAATGGATGTATTGTTGTTGAATTGATGAAATTGAACCTTAGGGTTGGTATTATAAAAAGGGAGAAAATGCCCTAATTATATTGGATAACTAATTTGAATAATTAATTTGGGGAAATATGGAATTGAGTTGGAAATCATGAAATTGGGAATTTATGAGATTGAATGGTGTAGTTGGATTGATTAATCATTCACCTATGACAATGTTGATATTTTATCTGTTCGATAAGTTTATTATCTGTTTAGAGATAACTGCTTTGGGCTATCGATGGAGGATAGTCTTGATTGTTGTAAACATTATATGTTGATTAGGGAAAACTGAAACTAATCACACTGAATATGTCATTGAATATGACGGTTAGAATAATACATCGAATATGTGCATTGATTGATCATTGTATATGATAAGTGTTTAAATACATTGTATATGTATATTGTGTGGAAGGAGATAGGGGATATACTCCATGGTTTGAGAGGAGATAGGGGATGCACTCTCAAACCTGTTTGGGAGGAGATAAGGGATGGACTCCATTGATAACTAAGTTGGCCGGAGTGTCCAGGGTTAAAGTCCCGAAATCTTGATTACGTTTGCATAACGTAGATAATTGAAGTATGGAAGTGTTTCAATATGAGTTGTAGTCTCATGTGAATTGTGAATAATGAAAGTGTCTTAATATGAGTTGTAATCTCACTTAATTGTTTGGCTAGATAATGAGCCAGGTTTATGAATGTGAATTGGATAAGTAAAGGAAAGTGGAATGAAAAACGGTTGTATTTGTCATTGAACTGGAAATTGTTGAAAGTTGGTTTATAAGTGTTAACCATTTATCAAATGCTAATGTTTTAGTTATTTCTCATACTTGGTTTAGTATATCTCTACTGGGCATTGGCTCACCCTATATGGGACATCATTTTCAGGTTCAGGTGATATGCTACCTCCAATGACGTAGCTTGGGAGGTTCTGGGAGTTGAAGACTCTTTTTGTTGTTTTTGTTATTTGGTATTACATGTAAATTCAAGCCAAGGGCTTAATGTGTTTTGAGTTAGTACTCTCATTTTTGTAACCAAGTGTTGGCTTGGAAAGTTGTAAGCCCGTAGGGCATTTACTTTTAATGTCAACATGTAATACCTTTGTACTTAATACTCTGATGAATGGAAATATGCCTTATTCTCTTATATCTATGAATGTCAAGAATGTGGGTTTATATGTATTATTTTGAGGGCGTTACAACTTGGTATCAGAGCGTACTAGGTTTGAATACTTGGGTACGTGGGAAGTGGTTAGTACCACAATGGGTTTGTCTCGCTTGTTAGAGACTTATGTATGATGTTATGTATTTATTTGATAACATGCTTATGTGACTATATGGGTATGGGATTTAATTTCTAGGATATTGATTGGATCCTTGGGTTTCTGGGAGTCCTGTTGGAAAAACACTTGATCAATGCTGTTTCTGACCGGAACTCTAGCAACGCCTTGGGACTATCATTATCCGGAAACGAAATTCGTAAGTGCTTATGTGATTATGTGCGTACGTGGAATGAATTACTGTTGTCCAATGCTTTAGGACGCGAGTGAAATAGCTTCGGCACATTTGTGAATGTGCTAATGTTTTTCGTTACCTTTATTAGGATGTCAGAACGAGGATGTGGTGGTAGGCGAGGTAGGCCTAGGAGGCAGGAGATGCCTTTACCGGATGAGATTCCGGCGCAGCAGGAGGGTATTGGTCAGGCCAATGTAGCCGAGCCAGTAGGTCAGCAAGCCATGGGCGCCTTAGCCCGCGAGATGGCAGGAGCATTGAGGGAATCCATGGACATTCTCAGAGCTGAGAATCATGTCCAGGCCCATCTTGCTGAGGCAGGGCCTTCTTTCTTGAAAATGGAGTTTTTCCGGTCTAATCCGGATGAGTTTCTGGGGGATCCTAAAAAGCCACTTAAGGCTGATGAGTGGCTTGAGCAGATGACGAAGACGTTGAGATGCTTGGCATCGAAGATAGAGGTTTGCGGGTGACCTTGGCGTCCTTCCAGCTGAAGGGAGATGCGAGTCAGTGGTGGAAGTTTATTCGGGGCCGTATTGGTGGGACTTGGGAGGCTTTCATTGGTGTCTTCCAAGAGAAGTTCTTGCCTCCCGCTATTAGGGAGAAGTTGAGGGATCAGTTCTGTCAGCTTAAGCAGCTGAATACACCACTGGCCGAATTTGAGGCCACATTTACCAGTTTATCTAGGTTTGCACCTGAGCTAGTGGCGTCTGAGGAACGCCATTGTCTTGAGTTCGAAAAGAAGTTGAGGACCGGGCTCAAGCTTAGGGTTGCTGGGTCCATGACTCGGGAGTATGGGCGCCTTGTGGATGTTGCGGCGCATCTTGAGATTATTATGCATGAGGAGGAGGAGAGGATGAGGGGCTCCAAAAGGAGTCAGGATGGCCAGGGGGATGGTAGGAGGCAGAGGGGTTCTAACCCTCAGCAGTCCCAGGGTGCATTTGCGAGATCTACCTTTCTAATGCCGAGTACAGGCTTTGGGAGAGGTAGTCAGGGAGAGTTTACTTGTTACAAATGTGGTCAGCTGGGCCACAAGTCTCCAGCTTGCCCGCAGAGGGGAGGAGGGCAGAGAGCAGCTTCATCTTCGGCTCGTCCTCAGAGCCAGAGTCAGGGCAGAGGTCAGCCGCTCTCTTGTTACTAGTGTGGTCAGGCGGGGCACCTGAAGAGGTTCTGCCTGCAGTTGAGTGGCACATCTGGTGCATCTGGGTCGAGGTGGAGTTATCAGCTAGCTCAGTCTGTTCAGGCCTCGAGGGCCAATCCAAGAGCCTCATCGTCTCAGTCTGTGCAGCAGTCTTTTGCTCCGAGAGGTGAGCAGGTAGATCAGAGACCTTCAGGGTGTGTGTATGCTGTTATCGCGTAGGATCTTGTACCGGCTCCATCTGTTGTGAGAGGTACCTTTTTTTTTTGCAACTCGGTTGCTAATGTGTTGATTTATACGGGTGCATCACATTCCTTTATATCTGCTGCATTTGCATCTGTTTTGGGGTTGGAGTTGGCACAATTAGCTTCTCTTATTTGTGTTGCATCACCTGTTGGGGATGAGTTGATTTTGAAACAAGGATGTAGAGATTGTGATATTGAGGTCGCCGACTGCCAGCTTCCATTCTCTTTTGTAGTTATGGTTATGTCGGGTTTCGATGTGATTTTGGATATGGGCTGGTTATCGTCATACCGGGCTGTTATAGATTGCTACTGCCAGAGGGTCACGGTATGTACCTTGAGCGGGGATTGTTTTCATGTCTTGGGGGATCGAGTTGTGTAGAGTCCCCGAACGCCCCGGGAGGGTATGAGTCCCCCGTTCTGTTCGTTTTGGGCTCACTACAGTTCAGGACTCAAATGTCACGGTTCTTAATCTGAACCAAAGAGTCCAAATACGGCAAATCGTTTTGAGAAAACAGATTTTTTGAAAGAAGTGCCAAACATGGACTGCTTTGCCAGATACAGAGTCGCCACCTAAATATTTTATTTTTTGGGAAATTTAGGAAACCCTGACTCGTTTGCCTAAGGCCACGTGTCCGTCATCACCAAAGTTGCCTCGGCTCGGGAACTTGGGTACGATTGGGGAAGGTCACTTCGTGAGCACCCTCGCTCGGCCGATCAAAGATCGGCCTCTACTAAACATGATATCTAGTTTTGAAAACATTATACATTCTTATTCCGGTTATTAGCCTAGATTTACTATGTGATGTGCACAGCATACAAGTATAGACTGGATCGCCTGAATTGGAACAAAACATTTCATGTTTGTTTGTTTGAAAGATGGTTTGCTACTCGCAAGTAGGCTTAAAATGCATATTTTGCCACCCTCGGGTGGGCTTAGAAAAGATGGTTTTGCCACTATCTAGTGGGCTTAAAACTCTCAGTCAATGATTTGTTCCAATCCAAATAACCCAACCTTCACCCACAGGCATTCAGGCAGTTATATCACATAAGCAAATAGCCTCATGGTAAGCATGCTATCATGGTAGTCACTCACACACATGTAAGGATGCTGAAGCATAAAACTCACCGAGTACTCCATGCCAAAAAAAGAAGCTATGTTAGAAATCCATGCATGATCCTAACTATACAGGAATGCCTAATGCGACGCATGCAAAAATGCAACTATAGCAGGCTCGGCTATTCTAAACATGGCATATGGAATGCTACAGCTAACATGTATTCAACTCGGAATTGAAATACAAATGCAGTTAGTATGATGCGCCGAGCCCGGTGCATGCAAAACAGATGAATGAATGCAAACATGCTATCATACTGTATGCTAATTGAAACATGCCCTAATCTAACCATCATAAGCTGGTAAATAAAAGGGAGAAAGACGTGGGGTTGGAAGACATACATCACACGCACGCACACTTATTACAACATTGCCCTCGCTCGGAGGGTCCAAATAAATAATATACAGTCCCAATAAGTACAAAATCCTAATTAATTAACAAATTAATCTAGGAAAGCAATAAATTGGCATGCAAGCCAGGGACTGCCTCAACTCTGATCCGGATGATGAATGATGCATGTTCGGGTTGCCTTGCGCGGAAATCCATTGCGATGCCCCAATTAGCCTCTGTTTGCAATTGTTCTTGGAAAGCGCGCCAAGCTCCGGAAGGCTGCTGATTCTTGATTTGCTGCAATAGAGAGCAAGAAAGGGGCATGGCAAAGTATTTTCACATATGTATGCACACCTCGATCCTCGTGCCACCAATCACGCATCTCAATGCATGATGGCCGAGGAGTTGAATTGCATGACTCAATATGAAATGAATGCACATGAAAACACAACAAAACCTAAACTCCATCATGGGTAATCCGAAGTGTTGGCGACTAGGGAATTGAGACACGTTCCGTCACTCGGAGTACGAAACGTACCTCGTTTCTCGTGCTCGGGCTAACTCCTATCCCAAACACAATGCAATATGCATGACATGTATGAATGCAACTAAGATACAACCTGACATGCACAATGCTATGAAATGGCATACACGATGCACAAGGTAACATGTCATACACAATGCGCTAACATACAACCTAGCATACACAATGCTATGAAATGAAATGGCATACACAATGCATAATGGACTTACACCAACATAAGTGGACCTCAGCCACACTCACATAGGAGGCCATAAGATGGAAATGAGACACTCGAGATGCGTGCACACATGCACGCAAACTGAGGACCGAACCTAAGGCACGAATGCCACTCTACCAAAGCATGGTAAGGCATGGAACATGATATGCAAACAAGCAAATTTCAGCACTAAAACATGATGCTAAACAGCCCCGAAGCATGGCAATATGGCACCCGATGCATGAGATGAGACCCGAAACTCAAAACTGGGCACATGGAATGACTTATAGCTATACAAAAGCATGCATTATTTGATCATGAAGCATAAAGACATAACCAAGGCAGTCCCAAAACATGAATATTTCTAGTTCAAAGCATGGCCAAAAGATGCTAGCAAGATGGCCTATCATAGCATGCAATTTTGACTATCAAACATGGATTACATGGCAAGTACATAAAGCAAGTGAGCACTCACCAAACCAGAAAAAATCAGTGAACTAAACATGCCAAAATATGCCCAAATAAACATGGAAAGGCAGCCAACACATGCACAAATGAGGGGCTCCTTTGGAGGGCATACAAAGGGGTTATTAAGCACATGCATCAAGGACATTTAGCATGGCACAAACAACTCTGAAAATCAAATATGATAGCTCCAAAACTCGCCAAATTGACTCCGAAATGTGACTAAGAAGCATGCAAAGAGGGGTCCCTTTGGAAGGCCAAAATGACCATCAAACAAGTCAAGGTGAGAGGGGGTCATCCCCCTCTGATTTGGAGGCTCAAAACAGTATGCTAGCCACTAAAAATCCATTGGATTTCAGTGGCTAGAAGGCCAATCAAAGCATGCAACAAGAGCTTGGTTATAAGGCTCAAAATAAGAGGCAATCAAGCATACAAGGAAGCATATGACCTCAAAAAAAATGGAACCTTAAATAAACTTGAATATGAGATTAAAACAAGATCTTTTTCAGTTTATGACAACTCTAAAAAATGAACACAAGTAGGGCTAATCTATCATGCAAAAATAGCCCTAAAAGAGAGATTAGAGACAAGGGACAGTATATGGCCTCAAACAGAGGAGAGCCCTGAAACAAAGTTGAATAGGGGCTCAAAACAAGATACTTTATAGTTTCCATCAAATCTCAAAAATGAACACAAGTAGGGCTAAACTATCATGCAAGAAAAGGGCCTAAAAGAGGGATAAAGAAGCAAGTGGTAGCAGCTGATCTCAAACAGAGGAGAGACCTTCAACAAAGTTTAAGAGGGGCTCAAAAAAAGGTATTTCACAGTTTATGACCAAGTCCAAAATAGCTCACAAATAAGCCTAACATATCATGCAAAAATAGGCCTAAAAGAGAGTTTAAATACAAAGGGTGAGGAGAAGACCTCAAACAGGGAAAGACCCTTGATCAAACATGGAGATGAGCTCAAAATATGACTATTTCTAGTTCAGGTCGGAGCCCAAAAATGCTTGTAAGCAAGGCTTACAAATGAAGCAAGAAAAGACTAGTTTAAGGGAAAAGTGTACTTACCCTTGAAGAGCAATGAACCAGCAACCTTTGGACCAAGAAGAGGAGCTCCTAGCCTCTGGAAATCAGCTTCAAAAGGCTGGAATGGAGTGTGGAGGTGTGGAGCTATGGGTTGGTGTGTAAATGGTTCAAGGCTTTTAGGGTTTTGAGGCTTAGAAGAGAGGGAGAGAGAGAGATATAAGCAAGGCTCAAAACAAGTTTTGTTAACCCTCCAAAATGGGTATGGGGGTGCTGGTTATATAGGGAGAGGAGTGGAGGAAAGGGGGGGAAAATCAAATTCAAATTTCCCCCCAAAAGGAGAGACCCTCGGACAAAGGGTCAAATGCAGAATAGCTGGCACAGCTGGAACACACTCAGGAGGGCAAAAATGGCCGGCCAGCTCAAAAAGGCCAAAGTGGTCAACCAACCAGGTAGGTGGCCGGCCGACCAGTTTAGGTGGCCAGCCGACCAAGTCAAAAGGGTCAAAGTGGCCAGCCACCCCCTAGGATGAAGCCCCAGAAGTTAGCTTTCCAATGCCACAAACCTTGCATTAAAATTCCTCCTGTGAAAAAGTTATGCCAATTTTGGTGAAGCCGCGCAGATTCGGTCTAACCGGATTGATCCCCTACTTCAACTGATCATATCTCTCCCGCCCGGACTTGTCCTTAGGAGATTCTTAAGTGTAAAATGAAGCCCCGGAAGTAAGCTTTCCAACGGTGGTGGCCTCATATCTTAATTCCTTTTGTGTAAAGAGTTATGCCTGTTTCGGTGAAGCCGCGGAGATGTTTTCCTCCTTCTCGGATTCATGCTGAATCACTTTTGACCAAAAAAGCTGGTTTTTCAAAAAAATTGCTGGCCTCCCACTCTCCTACAACCTTTCTAACAATGAAAATAAGGTCTCCACCAAAAATGAACCAAGACAGATGCAAAACGGAGGTTCGAGGGCCGAAACACGCAGTTCGGGGCCCCGAAAACAGACTGTTAGGCATCGGAAGTGGCGTTCGACCACGAAGTTGGTCTCTCGGACCACAGTGTCCCTCAAAAGGGAGGAAATAAGGTGTATGCCAAAAACCGGAGCAAACGGAGGTGGTGAAGCGGTCCCGAACCGAGGCACACGGCCGACGGCTCCGAAAAATCGGAAACCGGGCTCCAAATGGGAAAAATGGCCTACGACCACGAAACGTAGCCTACGGCCACTGAGAGATGATCTACGAGACCTCTCCCTCCCTTCGGGAAGAGAAAATGGAGAAAATGGGACCTAGTTCGCAAACCGAGGCAAGGTACAAAAGAGTCCGGAAGTCCGGAGGCAAGGCTCGCAGCCGAGACTCCGCAACCTCAGAACGAGCACAATATGCGACATCACCAAGCGCTCAATCGGTGACGTCTGAGTCTTAAGGTCGGTCAAAAATGGGGTGTCTACAGTTGTCCCTCTTTGACAGAACTCGAAAGTCAAGAAGTGACGGGAGTGAATGTCAAAGCCCAGAGACGACCCATTTTTGACAAGGCCGAAGACTTGGACAAACAAACAAAATATAGATAAATAAATGGTTGTGCCCGCAGGCTGCCTACGTATCCCTTTGCAAGGAATCAAACCAGCGTAGTTCAGGGGCAGGATGCAAAATGATATGCAGAAAGATTTTGATAATTGGACTCATACGCTACGCGAAGCCGGTTTGAAGATTGGACTTATACGCTACGCGAAGCCGGTTTGAAGATTGGACTTATACGCTATGCGAAGCCGGTTTGAAGATTGGACTTATACGCTACGCGAAGCCGGTTTGAAAATTGGACTTATACGCTACGCGAAGCCGGTTTGAAAATTGGACTTATACGCTACGCGAAGCCGGTTTGAAAATTGGACTTATACGCTACGCGAAGCCGGATATCACTCATGATCATGCAAAGAGAGCTGTAATGAAGCAATTATGCAAAATAAATGCAACATTTTAAGCGAATGCTAGGCAAGCAAGTAAACTCGAACCAAACTATACCTCATGCAGAAAGGATGTAAGAAAATTATGGAATCTTCACGAAAATGTGCGATAGATACACAAAGGTGAACGAAGTGTGTGATTGATGCACGAAGCGAGCGTGTGTGATAGATACACAAAGCAAACGTGTGTGATAGATACACAAAGAGAACGTGTGATAGATACATAAAGTGAAGCGAGTGTGATGGATACACTATATGAAGCAAAGTGTGATGGATACACTAGGTGAGTGTGTGATTGATACACAAAGCGAACGTGTGATAGATACACAAAGTGAAGCGAGTGTGATGGATACACTAAAGGTGAACACAAAGTGTGATAGATGCACTTAGTGAACAAGTATGATTGATATACTGAAGGTGAACACGAAGTGTGATAGATGCACTTGGTGAACAAGTATGATAGATATACTGAAGGTGAACACGAAGTGTGATAGATGCACTTAGTGAACAAGTATGATGGATATACTAAAGGTGAACACGAAATGTGATAGATGCACTAAGTGAACAGAGTGTGATTGATACACTAAAGGCGAACACAAAGTGTGATAGATGCACTATGTGAACAGAGTGTGATTGATACACTAAAAGCGAACACAAAGTGTGATAGATGCACTAAGTGAACAAGTGTGATGGATACACTAAAAGTGAACACAAAGTGTGATAGATGCACTAAGTGAACAGAGTGTGATTGATACACTAAAAGTGAACACAAAGTGTGATAGATGCACTATGTGAACAGAGTGTGATTGATACACTAAAAGCGAACACAAAGTGTGATAGATGCACTAAGTGAACAGAGTGTGATTGATACACTAAAAGTGAACACAAAGTGTGGTAGATACACTATGTGAACAGAGTATGATAGATATACTGAATGTGAACACGAAGTGTGATAGATGCATTTAGTGAACAAGTATGATTGATATACTAAAGGTGAACACGAAGTGTGATAGATGCACTTAGTGAACAAAGTATGATTGATATACTAAAGGTGAACACGAAGTGTGATAGATGCACTTAGTGAACAAAGTATGATTGATATACTAAAGGTGAACACGAAGTGTGATAGATGCACTTAGTGAACAAAGTATGATTGATATACTAAACGGTGAACACGAAGTGTGATAGATGCACTTAGTGAACAAAGTGTGATTGATATACTAAAAGCGAACACAAAGTGTGGCAGATGCACTTAGTGAACAAGTATGATGGATACACTAAAGGTGATGATGTGAATATGTGCATGATAGATACACAAAATGAGGATGTGTGTGATAGCTACACAAAATGAGTGAAGTGTGATTGATACACTAAAGTGAAGAGAGTGTGATTGATACACAAAATGAGAATGTGTGTGATTGATACACTAAAGCGAGCGTGTGTGATTGATACACAAAGTAGGCATAGTGTGATAGATACAAAGCGAGTGTGTGTGATTGATACACAATATGAACAAAGTGTGATTGATACACTAAATGAATGATCTTAAACGGAACTTCTTTGAATAAACCGTACATACAATATCGTGCGTGACTGAGAAAGAAACTTGATAGGTACAATGCATTACAATGCATGATGCTTACGGAAAGCAATAAATGGACAAAGCGGCGCTTTAGAAAGCACCTCATGAGGTGAGTGGCGGTGAACCGCTCTTCTCCGACGGGGATCTCCCTTTGTGCTCTTCGAACACTTTACCTTCAACTCACAGTACAAAGGCTCTGGAATGCTGGCAAGGGTTCTACACGTAGAACACTTTGGATGCTAGCTTTCTTCATGATCATTTTCACAACTTTCCCTATTCTCCAACGGGGTGACAGACTAGGTTGGTTCAGTATCCATAATTGAGGTGCATACACGCTGTCGCAACCTATGGGGCTTCCATACAGATTTCAAGCCAGGGATACACCCCTGGGTATTTAAACCAGACTTTAGTCTCGGAAATCCCGAATCTTTGCGTTCTAGGCCACGGCCATTCGAACTCTAGTTTCCACCGTCGCAGTTGGTCTCTTAGGAACTCATTGCGAACACAGCCAAGATGACCCTAGCAAGGAACTGGTACTCAGAGAGAGCATTTCTGATTGCCATTCTGGCTTGAGGCAGACTTGATCTTGAGCTTGAGGTAAAGGCACACTCATACTTCGGAGCATTGACAAAGCCTGACAAGGTGCATACGGAATGCGATCTCGGAGCTTACTGAAGTTGGAACAAACTCAGATACCCGACATTTTCCTCTTTTGCTTTTGCTTTGCAGTCCGGAACCATTATAGCTTCAGATAGGTCCTGGTTCCACTGTTCTCACATGACCTCGGTTGAACCCTGCGGTTTTATGAAAGAACAAATTCTGTTTTGCACAAATGTGGAGAACGGCAAGGCACTCGGAGCACAAAACGATTTTATTTTTGAAATTGAGAGATGAGTTTTCGACCAAGTATTGAGCCTACGACTGAACACAGCAAAACGACTCAACAAGGAAATAAAAGGCACACAACCTAGACACATCGAGTAACACTCGAAACGACTCAAAACAAGAATCGAGATAAAACAAAAGACACGACACTCAGACGTGCACAGGGAGCCTGTTTCACCGGGTAGTGTTTCCCACCCTTTCTCATTTGTGATTCTCACATCACTCCGGCCCTCAATCTCTTGTTTTCTGAAAAAGCCCTTTTTCTCACTTTTTCTCTCATCGCACATCTCTCTATTCTTCAATCTCTCATTTTTCAATCCCTCCCCCGGGTGGTTGATGGATAAACAGGAAGTTGCGGGCTCTTGCCCCTAGCATGCTGCTAGATTCTCTTTCTTCCGTTCACAGCTAGTGAATTCCTCCCATAGAAGGGTTGCGCTACAACTGGGTGTGTAGCAAATCTACAGCTAACATCGGTTGATGATGCTTTGCTGGGGGGTTTGGACGTGATAAGATCTGTCCAGATGATGGAGTGGAATATCTTGCCCCATTCCAGTTCATGCTTCGCACTTGGCTTGATACCTCGTTGCTTGGAGGGTGAGAGAGCTTTCAGCCCTTTGTTGTGCCCTTTTCTGCCGAATACGGTGCCCTTTCCGGCAAGTAGAGTGCCCTTTCTAGCAAGTATTTTGACAAAGGGGAAAAGACAGAACACCTGACTCAACTGTGCCCCTAGTTCATTATTTTGACCATTTTTTTTGTTTTGATTTTTCTACTAAAACAATTTTGACCAATATGAGAGTTAGATTAACACGCTTGTTCAATTTTTGATTTGAAATCATGCAAGTCAGGCCATGAGCACTGAAAATTTTCCTTTTTTTTTTTTTTGGGTCCAAGAAAATGGTCCAGTTTCAAAAAATAATTTTCGAGAAAATTAGTCAACTTCAGTAAAAATTCTCAAAAACTATTTTTGCAAACGGCCACTTGCTCAACGAGCATGAAATCTACTCCTGAGATGCACAACCTCAAATCTGAAGGAAAATTGCCCCTTGCTTGAAGAGAGCTGCATGGCAACGGAAAGTTACCCCTTGTTTGAACGGCACTGCGGCGCATTGAATGGCAACGGAAAGTTGCCCCTTGTTTGAACGGCACCGCAGCGCATTGTAGTCAGTCCTTGGAGCGATGATTACAACCGAACTCTCGGGTACAGAGAAGGCAAAGATGATCAAAAACCATTACATGGACACAATCGAATTTGAAGTGTTTTACGGCTGGACTTCAGAATGAAGTTGCCTACGTATCCCAAAGATGGGAATCAAGCCTTACGTAGTTCGGGGTTAAGGTACACTCGTGTATTAACCCTCACATTTTGCGCTCTAACTTTTGCCAAGGCCGCCCTTTGCGGGTTTTCAACCTTGCGAGCTATGTTTTTCTTCTTTTCAATTCTTTTTGTTCTTTTCTTTTCTCTTCATTTCTTTTTTGATTTTCTTTTTTGTTCTTTTCTTTGCATTTTTTTTTTTTTTCGCTCTAACTTTTGCCTGGGTCGCCCTTCCGGGTTTTCGGCCCAGCGAGCCTCTCAAGGGTAAAAGTGTAGCTTTGTCCATGTCAAATGGTTTTGAGATCCTGAAGTCATCTGAATCCAGGAGAATGGCTGCTGTTTGCTGACGATGCAGGAGTTCATCCAATGGTGGTTGAATTGCCCCTAGTGTTATGGATCGGAACTCAGTTTTTCTTCAGCAATACTTTCTTCTTTCCTCCCTTTGGGATTTGGCATTCTTGCCGACCTTCTTTGATTTGTGGAATAATCCATCTTCGGCTCTTCGAGCACATTTGAAATTCTTTGCCCCTAGTTCCAGGAGTGCTTCTGATCTAGCTTTGCAAGCTTCTTTTGATGACACCTGATCTTCTTCATCTGACTTTCTTGCCTCTTGTTCGAGGGCTGCTTTGAGCCTGGCCACACAGGCCTCACGTTGTAGTTGACCATTGAACATTTTGAATTCAAGTTCAAGGTTTGAAAGTGAGGGGTTGAGTCTCGGGGCTGAGAGCGATCCTAAGCTGTACAATCTCAAGAGCGATTCCACACATGTCTTCGTAGGACCGCGCAAAACATTTTTTGAAAGTTTTTAAGAAAGCGACAAATCGCTCGCGCTGAAGACAATGTAGAACCAATCTGGATCAAAGCTAGGGTCCTTCTCAGTACTCACACTAACAAGCATGATTTCATTCATTAAGGGCTTAGCACGCCTCTCTTCCTCTCAGTTGATCAAATTTTTTGCAAATTCCGAGGAATTCATTCCTCTTCGTTTTCATTACAATGTTCAAAAAGTTTTGAAAAACTCAGGTCATTACAATGACTTCAAGGCACAGAAAAGACAGAGTCCTTAGTCAAATATTGTCATCTCCTTCAGAACTTCCGGCATAACTGGCACAAGGCAGAAGCAAACGCGAGAGCGTAAAAATCACTGCTGTTTCATTCAAAAACTGCTAGCACAACTGGCTCCCTGGCAGAAACAGACTCAAAACAAAACGAAAAGACAAACGCAAAACAAAATGGTGACGCCCGAGATAATACCCCCGGAATCACCCGACTCCTACACAACAGGACTGACTCGATATAACAAGACAGACCCGAAACAAAAAGACTGACTCAAAACGGACTCAAAACAACAAGACTGACCCAATACCCAAGTCAGAAGGCACAAAAACCAGCATTCACAAATGCTCAAAACAATGCGTGCCATACGCCATATCTGGAGTAAATCGAGTGCCATCCGCAGGTGGTTCATCCCCCGATCACATAGTCACATTATCCCCCACAGCTTCACTAGTCGAGTGCCGATAGACTTTACTGGACTGGCGCGGGGACGACCCTGTTGTCAAACAGATCTTGTACATCATGGCGCAGACGAAAGCAACTGTCAGTGTCATGACCAGTTTGTTGATGGTACGCACAGTACCTAGTATGGTCATGCTTTGGAGGGAGAGGATCAGGTAAAGGCCGTTGATCCAATGGTTTCAGATGTCCTTTCCGGATTAAGACCTCTAGAGCCTTTGACAAAGGCATATAAAGTGGGGTGAAAACCCTCTTGACTCGGGGTGGATATTTGGCCGTCTGTGAGCTACTTCCGGACGCACCGGTGAATGGGGTAGCCTTTTTTGATGTGGTGATGGTGACCATGCCCACTTCAGAAGATCTTGCAGCTGCATCACCACTGGTGGTCGCATTCGAACTGTAGGAAAATGCCCGCCTAGGCTGCTCCTTCTCCTGGTCAATAAGGCCCTGCTTCATGGCATCCTCGATCTGTACTCCCATCTCATGCAAATTTGAAAAGGTAGGGAAGGGGAGCACGATCATTTTCTGCATTAGTTTGGGCTGGAGGTTGCGTACAACCATCCGTATTTGATCCTTATCCGTTGGCCTAATGGTCATCATTGAGGCCTTGGCTCTCCAGCGGGCCAGGAATTCTGAGAAGCTCTCCTTAGGCTCCTGCCTCGTCGTCTCAAGATCACGGGTCGTAATCTCGATTTGGGTATTGTATGAATATTGTGCGACGAAGGCCTTGGCCATCTCCTCCCAGCTTCGTTTTACTGAATCCTCCAATTTGGCGTACCAGATGGCCGCAATACCCGACAGGGTCCTGCCAAAAAGGGAGAGCTTCTGTAATCTTGTCAAGCCCATGGGGCGTAGAACATCTGAAAACAAACTCAGGTGGACCATGGGATCTCCTGACCCGTCGAAACGGTCGATGTGAGGCATCTTGAACCTGTCCGGCAGTGTCACAACTGAGTCAGTGTATCCGTCCTCGATGTCCGGGATGGACTTTACCCCCTGGGATTTTTTGAATAGCTTTTCAAGCTTGCTCAATTTCAGTGCCGTAGGGTCTACTTCAAACTCGAAGGGAGAGTCCGGGTGGTTGATAGGTGTATGTGCCTTGGATAATTGAGGTGGAAGCGGGGGTAGAGCTAGCCCCGTTGGAATGTCTGTGTCCTCTTGAACGGCCTGGACATTCGGCAAAATGTTCTGGGCATTTGGCAGGACATTCTGGGTAGTTGGTGTCTGCTCGGGTAACGGGACCCCTGGTGGAGGAGGAACTAGATGTGAGGCCGATGCTCCGGCTTGCTGCTGGAGCCGGGTAATTAGCTTCGCCTGTTGGGCCATGATTGTGGCCTGCTGTTTAGAGAACTCTGCTTGGCGGACAGCGTCTTCCTGCATAAGCTTCATACTTTCCTGCATTTGACGCATCATTGCCTCCATCTCTGAAGTGTTCTGCTGATCTATCTAACTGACTGGTATCTATCCCTGCAGTAGAAACTGAGACCTCAGCCTGACTGTTCACTGGTGGGGTGGATAAAGGCCACTGATCTGGTAACTGCTGAACTGGTGATTTGTGCCTGACTGGCCCTTTTACCCTGCCTCTGGCAAAGGAACATTGATTGCCCTTGAACTGAATCTCTGACCTGACAAAGTCTATCAGCACAAGTTCGATGAACCTCGGGGGATATCGGAGCCTTTTGAAGCTATGGTTCCAGGACTACCCCTAGCAAAAGAGAAAACAGACAGCACCTCAGCTCAACTTCACCAAAACAGATACGAGTGTAGCAGGATGACTGTGCCCTCTACTGAATTCTGCCCCCAAAATTCAGCCTCAAATCTGATACCCTCAAGTAAACTGAATCCCAAAATACTGAACTGGTGCCCGCAGGCCTGATGCTCAAACTTGTAAACTGATACATGTATTCCCTGTAGAGACGCACTCTAAAAGCATATAGCAGATAAGTGAGAGCCAAAACACCCCTATGTTGGGGTAGGGTTTCCCTGTCCTATTTTGTCAGGAGCTAGGGTTTCACTACGCACGCAGCGGTTTCAAACAACCTATATCGGGTAAGCAACCTATCCTAGTTTGGAATGGTCACTATGGATTCCGAATATGCACTAGGTCGAATGGTCAAAAGGGTGCCCCGGTAAAACCGGGGTTTGTGTTCCATACTGGCAGAGCCCAAACCGGTCAGCCTTATGGTCATGCCTTGACAAGACAAGCCTCCGGCAAACCCTTCAGGAATAGTAGATGGCAAACACGGTGTCCTAGGCGCACCAATGCAAATGCAATGCAAAGAAACACATAAGTGTAGCCAAAACCAGATATCATGAGTTCGAGTCAAGTTCTCTAAATCCCCAGCGGAGTCGCCAGAAATTGTAGACGTCCCCAAACGCCCCGGGAGGGAATGAGTCCCCCGTTCCGTTCATTTTGGGCTCACTACAGTTCAGGACTCAAATGTCACGGTTCTTAATCTGAACCAAAGAGTCCAAATCCGGCAAATCGTTTTGAGAAAACAGATTTTTTGAAAGAAGTGCCAAACATGGACTGCTTTGCCAGATACAGAGTCGCCACCTAAATATTTTATTTTTTGGGAAATTTAGGAAACCCTGACTCGTTTGCCTAAGGCCACGTGTCCGTCATCACCAAAGTTGCCTCGGCTCGGGAACTTGGGTACGATTGGGGAAGGTCACTTCGTGAGCACCCCCGCTCGCCTGATCAAAGATCGGCCTCTACTAAACATGATATCTAGTTTTGAAAACATTATGCATTCTTATTCCGGTTATTAGCCTAGATTTACTATGTGATGCGCACAACATACAAGTATAGACTGGATCGCCTGAATTGGAACAAAACATTTCATGTTTGTTTGTTTGAAAGATGGTTTGCTACTCACAAGTAAGCTTAAAATGCATATTTTGCCACCCTTGGGTGGGCTTAGAAAATATGGTTTTGCCACTATCTAGTGGGCTTAAAACTCTCAGTCAATGATTTGTTCCAATCCAAATAACCCAACCTTCACCCACAGGCATTCAGGCAGTTATATCACATAAGCAAATAGCCTCATGATAAGCATGCTATCATGGTAGTTACTCACACACATGCAAGGATGCTAAAGCATAAAACTCACCGAGTACTCCAAGCCAAAAAAAGAAGCTATGTTAGAAATCCATGCATGATCCTAACTATACAGGAATGCCTAATGCAACGCATGCAAAAATGCAACTATAGCAGACTCGGCTATTCTAAACATGGCATATGAAATGCTACAGCTAACATGTATTCAACTCGGAATTGAAATACAAATGCAGTTAGTATGATGCGCCGAGCCCGGTGCATGCAAAACAGATGAATGAATGCAAACATGCTATCATACTGTATGCTAATTGAAACATGCCCTAATCTAACCATCATAAGCTGGTAAATAAAAGGGAGAAAGACGTGGGGTTGAAAGACATACATCATACGCACGTACACTTATTACAACATTGCCCTCACTCGGAGGGTCCAAATAAATAATATACAGTCCCAAATAAATAGTACAGTCCCAATAAGTACAAAATCCTAATTAATTAACAAATTAATCTAGGAAAGCAATAAATTGGCATGTAAGCCAAGGACTGCCTCAACTCTGATCCGGATGATGAATTATGCATGTTCGGGTTGCCTTGCGCGGAAATCCATTGCGATGCCCCAATTAGCCTCTATTTGCAATTGTTCTTGGAAAGCGCGCCAAGCTCCGGAAGGTTGCTGATTCTTGATTTGCTGCAACAGAGAGCAAGAAAGGGGCATGGCAAAGTATTTTCACATATGTATGCACACCTTGATCCTCGTGTCACCAATCACGCATCTCAATGCATGATGGCCGAGGAGTTGAATTGCACGACTCAATATGAAATGAATGCACATGAAAACACAACAAAACCTAAACTCCATCATGGGTAATCCAGAGTGTCGGCGACTAGGGAATTGAGACACATTCCGTCACTCGGAGTACGAAACGTACCTCGTTTCCCGTGCTCGGGCTAACTCCTATCCCAAACACAATGCAATATGCATGACATGCATGAATGCAACTAAGATACAACCTGACATGCACAATGCTATGAAATGGCATACACGATGCACGAGGTAACATGGCATACACAATGCGCTAACATACAACCTAGCATACACAATGCTATGAAATGAAATGGCATACACAATGCATAATGGACTTACACCAACACAAGTAGACCTCAACCACACTCACATAGGAGGCCATAAGATGGAAATGAGACACTCGAGATGCGTGCACACATGCACGCAAACCGAGGACCGAACCTAAGGCACGAATGCCACTCTACCAAAGCATGGTAAGGCATGGAACATGATATGCAAACAAGCAAATTTCAGCACTAAAACATGATGCTAAACAGCCCTGAAGCATGGCCATATGGCACCCGATGCATGAGATGAGACCCGAAACTCAAAACTGGGCACATGGAATGACTTATAGCTATACAAAAGCATGCATTATTTGATCATGAAGCATAAAGACAGAACCAAGGCAGTCCCAAAACATGAAT
This sequence comes from Camellia japonica, assembly GCA_030407325.1. Lineage (NCBI taxonomy): Eukaryota > Viridiplantae > Streptophyta > Magnoliopsida > Ericales > Theaceae > Camellia > Camellia japonica. The sequence goes on from JAPPVO010000019.1 coordinate 183,485,574, forward strand.
ATTTCTAGTTCAAAGCATGGCCAAAAGATGCTAGCAAGATGGCCTATCATAGCATGCAATTTTGACTATCAAACATGGATTACATGGCAAGTACATGAAGCAAGTAAGCACTCACCAAACTAGAAAAAATCAATGAACTAAATATGCCAAAATATGCCCAAATAAACATGGAAAGGCAGCCAACACATGTACAAATGAGGGGCTCCTTTGGAGGGCATACAAAGGGGTTATTAAACACATGCATAAAGCACATTTAGCATGGCACAAACAACTCTGAAAATCAAATATGATAGCTCCAAAACTCACCAAATTGACCTCGAAATGTGACTAAGAAGCATGCAAAGAGGGGTCCCTTTGGAAGGCCAAAATGACCATCAAACAAGTCAAGGTGAGAGGGGGTCATCCCCCTCTGATTTGGAGGCTCAAAATAGTATGCTAGCCACTGAAAATCCACTGGATTTCAGTGGCTAGAAGGCCAATCAAAGCATGCAACAAGAGCTTGGTTATAAGGCTCAAAATAAGAGGCAATCAAGCATACAAGGAAGCATATGACCTCAAAAAAAAATGGAACCTCAAACAAACTTGAATATGAGATTAAAAAAAGATCTTTTTTAGTTTATGAAAACTCTCAAAAATGAACACAAGTAGGGCTAATCTATCATGCAAAAATGGCCCTAAAAGAGAGATTAGAGACAAGGGACAGTATATGGCCTCAAACAGAGGAGATCCCTTCAACAAAGTTGAATAGGGGCTCAAAAAAAGATACTTTACAGTTTACCTCAAATCTCGAAAATGAACACAAGTAGGGCTAAACTATCATGCAAGAAAAGGGCCTAAAAGAGGGATAAAGAAGCAAGTGGTAGCAGCTGACCTCAAACAGAGGAGAGACCTTCAAAAAAGTTGAAGAGGGACTCAAAATAAGGCATTTCACAGTTTATGACCAAGTCCAAAACAGCTCACAAATAAGCCTAACATATCATGCAAAAATAGGCCTAAAAGAGAGTTTAAATACAAAGGGTGAGGAGAAGACCTCAAACAAGGAAAGACCCTTGATCAAACATGGAGATGAGCTCAAAATATGACTATTTCTAGTTCGGGTCGGAGCCCAAAAATGCTTGCAAGCAAGGCTTACAAATGAAGCAAGAAAAGACTAGTTTAAGGAAAAAGTGTGCTTACCCTTGAAGAGCAATGAACCAGCACCCTTTGGACCAAGAAGAAGAGCTCCTAGCCTTTGGAAATCAGCTTCAAAAGGCTGGAATGGAGTGTGGAGGTGTGGAGCTATGGGTTGGTGTGTAAATAGTGCAAGGCTTTTAGGGTTTTGAGGCTTGGAAGAGAGGGAGAGGGAGAGATGTAAGCAAGGCTCTAAACAAGTTTTGTTAACCCTCCAAAATGGGTGTGGGGGTGCTGGTTATATAGGGAGAGGAGTGAAGGAAAGGGGGGGAAAATCAAATTCAAATTTCCTCCCAAAAGGAGAGACCCTCGAACAGAGGGTCAAATGCAGAATAGCTGGCACAGCTGGAACACACTCAGGAGGGCAAAAATGGCCAGCCAGCTCAAAAGGGCCAAAGTGGTCAGCCAACCAGGTAAGTGGCCGGCCGACCAGTTTAGGTGGCCGGCTGACCAGGTCAAAAGGGTCAAAGTGGCCGGCCACCCCTAGGATGAAGCCCCAAAAGTTAGCTTTCCAATGCCGCAAACCTTGTATTAAAATTCCTCCTGTGGAAAAAGTTATGCCAGTTTTGGTGAAGCCGCGCAGATTCGGTCCAACCGGATTGATCCCCTACTTCAACCGATCATATCTCCCCCGCCCGGACTTGTCCTTAGGAGATTCTTAAGTGTAAAATGAAGCCCCGGAAGTAAGATTTCCAACGGTGGTGGCCTCATATCTTAATTCCTTTTGTGTAAAGAGTTATGCCCGTTTCGGTGAAGCCGCGCAGATGTTTTCCTCCTTCCCGGATTCATGCTGAATCACTTTTGACCAAAAAAGCTGGTTTTTCAGAAAAATTGCTGGCCTCCCACTCTCCTACAACCTTTCTAACAATGAAAATAAGGTCTCCACCAAAAATGAACCAAGACAAATGCAAAACGGAGGTTCGGGGGCTGAAACACGCAGTTCGGGGCCCCGAAAATAGGCTGTTAGGCACCGGAAGTGGCGTTCGACCACGAAGTTGGTCTCTCGAACCACAATGTCCCTCAAAAGGGAGGAAATAAGGTGTATGCCAAAAACCAGAGCAAACGGAGGTGGTTAAGCGGTCCCGAACCGAGGCACACGGCCGACGGCTCCGAAAAATCGAAAACCGGGCTTTAAACGGGAAAAATGGCCTACGACCACGAAACGTAGCCTACGGCCACTGAGAGATGATCTACGAGACCTCTCCCTCCCTTCGGGAAGAGAAAATGGAGAAAACGGGACCTGGTTCGCAAACCGAGGCAAGGTACAAAAGAGTCTGGAAGTCCGGAGGCAAGGCGCGCAGCCGAGACTCCGCAACCTCAGAACGAGCACAATATACGACATCACCAAGCGCTTAATCGGTGACGTCTGAGTCTTAAGGTCGGTCAAAAATGGGGTGTCTACAAGTTGGTAGAGTTTTGCCACCAGTGTATGATCCGCGAGGGCGGAGTGAGCTTAGTTGCCTTCTCGCTAGCTGTATGAGTAGTGAGTGTGATGAGATCCAGATTGAGTTACCCAGAGTGGTTTGTGAGTATTCAGATGTTTTTCCCAAAGAACTTGTTAGTTTACCACCCCATCGAGAGATTGAGTTCTCTATTGATCTAATACTTGGCACGGCACCGATTTCCATGGCACTGTATCATTTTGCCCCAGCTGAGTTGAGTGAGTTGAAGATTCAACTCCAGGAATTGCTAGATAAGGGCTTTATTCGCCCTAGTACTTCGCCGTGGGAAGCACCAGCCCTCTTTGCTACAAAGAAAGATGGGGCTTTGAGACTTTGTATTGATTACCGGAAATTGAATCGGGCTGCGGTTAAAAACAAGTATCCTATGCCTCGTATAGATGATCTGTTTGACCAGTTGAAAGGGTCTCGTTGTTTCTCTAAGATAGACTTGAGATCGGGTTACCATCACTTGAGGGTCAGGGAGGAAGATATCCCGAAGACGGCATTCCGTACGTGGTATGGCCATTATGAGTTTCTGGTGATGCCTTTTACGCTAACCAATGCACCGGCAGTGTTTATGGACTTGATGAACTGGATCTTCCGGGAATTCTTAGATCGTTTTATGGTCGTTTTCGTGGACGACATTCTGATTTATTCACCTTCTGAGGAGGAGCACGAGGAACACTTGAGAGTGGTGCTTGAGTTGCTTAGAGCCCATAAGCTGTATGCTAAATTTGGGAAGTGTGAGTTCTGGCTAAGAGAGGTCAAGTTCTTAGGCCATGTAGTCTCTGGGGAAGGGGTGTCTGTTGATACATCCAAGATAAAAACAGTGCAGGATTTGGCACAGCCTATGAGTGTTTTTGAGATCCGCAGTTTTCTGGGATTGGCCGGTTATTACCGTCGGTTTGTGAAAGATTTCTCCAAGCTCGCTTCACCGTTGACTAGATTGACGCGGAAAGGGATCAAATTTGTATGGAGTGAGACTTGTGAAAAGTCGTTCCAAGAACTGAAAGTTAGACTCACCACCGCTCCGATTTTGATTATTTCGGAGAGAGGTTTGGATTATGCAGTGTATTGTGATGCTTCACGAGAGGGTTTAGGTTGTGTGTTGATGCAAGAGGGGAAAGTGGTAGCCTATGGCTCGCGGCAGTTGAAAACACATGAGAGAAATTACCCTACACATGACCTAGAATTAGCAGCTGTGATTTTTGCCTTGAAGATTTGGAGGCACTACCTTTATGGTGAGAGGTTCGAGGTGTTCTCGAATCATAAAAGTCTGAAATATCTGTTTACACAGAAAGACTTGAACTTGAGGCAGAGGAGGTGGATAGAGTTTATTGAGGATTACGACTTCAAGTTGCATTACTATCCGGGGAAGGCCAATGTTGTGGCCGATGCTCTTAGTAGGAAATCCATTAGTGATGTAGCTTGTATAGCCATCCGGGAGTGGGAAATGTTGGGTGCACTTGGCGAGTTTGATTTGCTTCTGGGCAAATCTGTTGAGTCTGCTGCTTTATTTTTTGTAGTTACGCAGCCGACACTCGTGAATCGGGTATTAGAGGCACATGAAAGTGACTTTGAGGTAGAGTCTCTCCGAGAGAAGATCTCCAGTGGAAAAGTTGAGAAGGGTTTGACTGTGTATCCCGACCTGAGTGTGAGGTACCGAGACCGTTTGTTGGTGCCGGAGTCTTGCCGAGAGGAAGTACTCCGAGAGTTCCACCATTCACGCCTTGCGATGCATCTGGGAGGCACTAAGATGTATCGTGATTTGGGTTGTCAGTTTTGGTGGCGGGGTATGAAGAAAGATGTGGCTGTTTTTGTGTCTAAGTGCCTTACTTGTCCGCAAGTGAAGGCCGAACATCAGAGACCAGCGGGTTTGTTACAACCCTTGCCTATTGCCGAGTGGAAGTGGGAGCATGTCACTATGGACTTCGTTGTAGGTCTTCTGAGGACTCAGCGGGGTAGTGATGCTATTTGGGTGGTAGTTGACCGGTTGACTAAGTCGGCGCACTTCATTCCTATGCGCGTGAGAGATTCGGTAGATCATCTTGCCAACTTGTATATTCGGGACATAGTGAGGTTGCATGGGGTCCTAGTGTCGATCGTCTCAGATAAAGATCCACGTTTTACTGCTAGGTTGTGGCAGAGTTTGCAGAGTGCCTTGGGCACTAGGTTGACCTTTAGCATGGCTTATCATCCTCAGACTGACGGGCAGTCCAAGCGTACTATTCAGATCCTTGAGGATATGCTTCGAGGCTGTGTCTTTGACTTTAGTGGGTTTTGGGAGAGGCACTTGCCCTTAGTGGAGTTTGCCTGCAACAATAGTTTCCAATCGAGTATTGCCATGGCACCGTTTGAGGCCTTATATGGCTGACCGTGTAGATCTCCAGTGTGTTGGGCCGAGGTGGGTGATGCACTTTTGTTGGGCCCGGAGTTGGTTCGGGAGACGACGGAGAAGGTTGAGCTTATCTGTAGGAGGCTTGTTACAGCCCAGAGTCGCCAAAAGAGTTATGCCGACCGTAGGAGGAGTCCTTTGGCATTTGAGGTGGGTGATCATGTTTTTCTGAAAATATCACCTAGGCGGGGTTTGATGAGGTTTGGGAAGAGGGAGAAGTTGTCCCCTCGATTTGTTGGTCCCTTTGAGATCCTTGAGCGGATTGGGGAGGTTGCATACCGTTTAGCTTTACCGCTGCAGTTGTCTGGAGTGCATGACGTATTTCATGTTAGTATGTTTCGGAAGTACGAGCCGGATCCGTCACATGTATTGGATTGGACCGACTTAGAAGTTGATGAGGATGCCTCGTATGAGGAGAGACCGGTGCGGGTCTTGGATAGGCAAGATCAAGTCTTGCGAGGCAAGACCATTCCCTTGGTAAAAGTTTTATGGAAACATCACGGGGTAAAGGAAGCCACTTGGGAACGTGAATTGGAGGTCCGAGAGAAGTATCCGGATCTATTTGTGGATGTTTGAGCCTATGTTGAATATTTTGTTGTATTGATAAACTTTAAGAACATTGAATATGTCTTAAGTTGTAAAACATTGTATATGTTTGATTTATGGAAGTATCATTGAATATGCCTTGAAAATGGAAGTTTAATTTGACATTGTATATGTTAAATGTATTGTAGAAATGCAAATATATCATTAACATTGAGTATGTTATGGAATGATGGAATATGGTGTTGAAAATTGTTGAATTTCAAAGAAAAGCATGTTGTTAATGCATATTGAATTATATTGTGAATTGCCTCTTGAAAAGAGATGGGATGACCAGTAATGGGTTAGGATGTTGAACATTGAATGATAATATTGTTGAGAATTGAGAAATCATGTTTTTGAAACTTATATCTAATTTCGGGGACGAAATTCTTTAAGAGGGGGAGGTTATAGCGATCCTGGATTTCCCTCCAATGGTTGCTGTATTCCGGACTCGGTTCCATGGATGTCGGTTGTTGCATATGTTTCATTTCCGTCCTTTAATTCTTTGTATTTGAGTTTTGGGATGTGTTGGGCAGGTTTGTAACAGGTTGGGTGTGTTTTGAAACAAATGGTTGCTGCCCAGTTTTTGGTGTCTTCGCTAGAGCGAGGCTTTTGTCGATCGAGCGAGCTCTGTGTTTTAGTTCCTTCGCTCAAGCCAGGGTTCCTTCGCTCGAGCGAGAGTTTAGTGGTGTGTCTGTTGGCTCGAGCGAGAAGTCTTGCGCTCGAGCTTGCGTCTGCATCTAGTTTGGACCTGAAGGTTGCATTTCTTGGCTCGAGTGAGCTTTCCTTCGCTCGAGCGAGCGAGGACTATGTTTTGGGTTTCTTCGCTCAAGCGTGTTTTTGGGTTGCAGACCTGAAACTTCGTGTTGTTGGCTCGAGCGAGGCTTTCTGCGCTCGAGCGAGGTTTCTTTGTGTCTGGTCGCTCGAGCGACCACTCCTTCGCTCGAACGAGCCTCGAATATATCAGTTCGCAGCAGCAGTCTCCTTCATCACTTTTTGATCCACTTTACATCTCAAACCCTAGATCCGGCTCCCTCTCTCTCTACACATACCTTCTCTCTACAAATACTCCATGTTCTAGGAGTCTCCTACCCTAATCCCTTTGTAAGAAAGTTGGAGCTTGGTGTGGGCTACGTTTTAATCCGAAAATCATTGGGTTTGGAGTATCTTGAGTTTTCATTATCTTCTCCATTTAGTCTCTTCATTTGAGGTAGGGATACCCTACTCCATCTTATGAGTTTTGACATAAATTTTAGTCATTTTGATTAGTTGGTGGATTATGATAATTTTGGGAAAGTTAGGGTTTGTTTTAAAGTTATAAAAAGAGGGTTTTAAATTGTTAAATCCCATGTATATGTGAGACCTTGGAAAATGGATGTATTGTTGTTGAATTGATGAAATTGAACCTTAGGGTTGGTATTATAAAAAGGGAGAAAATGCCCTAATTATATTGGATAACTAATTTGAATAATTAATTTGGGGAAATATGGAATTGAGTTGGAAATCATGAAATTGGGAATTTATGAGATTGAATGGTGTATTATCTGTTTGATAAGTTTATTATCTGTTTAGAGATAACTGCTTTGGGCTATCGGTGGAGGATAGTCTTGATTGTTGTAGACATTGTATGTTGATTAGAGAAAACTGAAACTAATCACATTGAATATGACGGTTGGAATAATACATCGAATATGTGTATTGATTGATCATTGTATATGATAAGTGTTTAAATACATTGTATATGTATATTGTGTGGGAGGAGATAGGGGATGTACTCCATGGTTTGAGAGGAGATAGGGGATGCACTCTCAAACCTGTTTGGGAGGAGATAGGGGATGGACTCCATTGATAACTAAGTTGGCCGAAGTGTCCAGGATGAAAGTCCCGAAATCTTGATTACGTTTGCATAACATAGATAATTGAAGTATGGAAGTGTTTCAATATGAGTTGTAGTCTCATGTGAATTGTGAATAATGGAAGTGTCTTAATATGAGTTGTAATCTCACTTAATTGTTTGGCTAGATAATGAGCCAGGTTTATGAATGTGCATTGGATAAGTAAAGGAAAGTGGAATGAAAAACGATTGTATTTGTCATTGAACTGGAAAGTGTTGAAAGTTGGTTTATAAGTGTTAATCATTTATCAAATGCTAATGTTTTAGTTATTTCTCATACTTGGTTTAGTATATCTCTACTGGGCATTGGCTCACCCTATATGGGACATCATTTTCAGGTTCAGGTGATATGCTACCTCCAAGGACGTAGCTTGGGAGGTTCTGGGAGTTGAAGACTCTTTTTGTTGTTTTTGTTATTTGGTATTACATGTAAATTCAAGCTAAGGGCTTAATGTGTTTTGAGTTAGTACTCTCATTTTTGTAACCAAGTGTTGGTTTGGAAAGTTGTAAGCCCGTAGGGCATTTACTTTTAATGTTAACATGTAATACCTTTGTACTTAATACTCTGATGAATGGAAATATGCCTTATTCTCTTATATCTATGAATGTCAAGAATGTAGGTTTATATGTATTATTTTGAGGGCGTTACACTCTAAATATCACCATCAGTGATAGGTTTTAAGATCTCATGATTGTCTTCCTCAGTGAAGGTATTAATGGCAATATTATTTCAATTGTTCAAATTAAACACACCCTCATGTTTGAAGAGATCTGAAAAGTAGTTTTGAATATGAGCCTTGATCTCTTCAGGGTTGGAAATCCAAGCAGTGGTACCATCTTGAAGAACATTAATTCTCAATTTTTGTCTTTTAGTGAGAGTAGTTATGTGTAAAAAAAAAAAAAAAAAAAAAAAAAAAAAAAAATTGTGTTCCTATCACCTTGAGTAATCCACTTATTCCTAGACTTTTGAAACCAAACAATTTCCTCTTGTTGTAATACTTGGTTGTACTATTTTATGAGATCTTTCTCAAGAAAAAAAGGTTATGAGAGCAATGGGTGTCTTGTGCTTTTTGCACACCTTCAATCCTAGCCAAAAGTCTACGTTTATGTTTAAAGATATTTCCAAAAACTTCCTTATTCCAGAGAATTGCATTATTAAGGAGAAGTTTATTTTTCAGAGGAAGTGATATGTCACAACTATCCCAAGTATTTTTCACGACATTTTTAAAATCAGGATGAGAGAACCAAGCAGCCTCAAATCTAATAATTTTATTTAAAGGGGGTTTAGTTCTCATACCTTCAATGAAGACAAGCATTGGTGAGTGGCCTGAGTACGTACGAGGTAGATTCCTTACAGATCTTTCTAGGAAGGTAGTCCTCTATTTAGTGTTGCAGAATGCTCTATCAAGCCTTTCCTTTGCATTCGCCAATCCTTGTCTATTGTTGGTCCAAGTGAGTTTTGGTCCTTCGCAGCCAAGATCCATGAGGTTGCATTGATTAATCCTATCCATAACTTATTGATTCTACTAACATTTTAATTTTGGTTATTTCCTCTAAACTGGTGTAGTCATTAAAATCCCCAACTGCAAGCCAAGGACTTTGCATATTTCCTTCCATGTTTTCTAAGCTGCTCCATAATTCATCACGTTGCCTTGCATTTGGACTTGCATAGATAGCTGAAAGTACCCACTCCTCGAAGTCTTCTTTTTGCACTGTTACATGAATGGCTTGAAAAGTTGCTTCATACACTCTAAATCCAACTTGGTTTAAGTCCCATAGAACGCAAATACCACCTGCTCTACCTGTAAGCTCCATATTAGAGGATGTAGTAAATCCCATGTTGTTAAAAAAACATACCCATTGAACTTAGGCCTACCTTGGTTTCCATGAGCACCAACATGTTAGGTTTATGGATTCTCACGATTTCTCTTAATATTTTCTTGAAGATTTTGTTTCTAGTTCCCCGACAATTCCAAATTAACATAATCATAGGTCCCATAAAGGGAAAAGATGGGGGGTTTGAAGATTTGGGTGACCCATAATCAAGTTAACCCTTCGGTAGTTGTCCACTACTGAAAACAGTGACTCCAATCGTATCAGATCATATAGAGGAAGGAGTGGGTAACCCGTAAGGGATTTTATCCATAGTCTTAGCTACTCAATCTACCATTCTACGGTGACTAGGTGAATTGCTTCGCTCTCTAGTTCGAGAGATAACTTTAGGTTGTTGTACTTTATCAAATGAATCTCCACTCCTAGAATCGCTTCTGCGTTGCTCTCCATTTCTTACTCCTTTTCCATATCTTGGATCTCCCTTTCTATGTTCCTCATATCGTTTTTCTGGGGGTTTTGGATCAAGTGCTCCATATTCAAAATGAGATGTGTTGTGTTCTCTAAACTAGGGTTGGTTGTGATTAATAGCCTCTGAGTTATTATCATGTAAAAGAGATGAGGATGTGACTTCCATTTTAGCTCTTTCATGACTAATGACACCTACCAGCTCTGTCGTTCCAGCTTTAGTCATCTCATTGTCAGTTGTTTTCTCATATATCAACTTTTGCACAGCCTTATACAGCTGTAAGGAACTTGCCTCTTCTTTCTCCCCTAGCTTTCCTTTGCTATGCTCCTTACCTGTCCTCTGCATAATTGCTGATTCATTTAAGCCCATTTTATATTAGGCCTGTTTGGTAGAGCTTATAAGCTGCTTATTTCAGCTTTTAGCTTAATTTAAGCTAAAATATTGTGTTTGGTGCAGCTTAAGTTAACCAGCTTATAGCTTAAATTAAGTTATTTCTCAGTTTATCTCAAAAGCTGGTCAGGGGGTACTTAAATTTTTTACTTAAGCGCGCAACTGGTGTTGGGAGGCTGAAATTACTTAAATGTCCTCGTCAATACCCAAATATTAATATTATTAATTAATATTAATTAAAAAATAAAAAATCGTATATTTCTGAAGAAAAAGAAAAAAATCAATAGTAATTGAAAAATAATATTAATTGGTATTAATTATTAATAAATTCATATTGCATATTTTTATATTAATTAAAAAATAAAAAAATTGTATATTTCTGAAGAAAAAGAAAAAAAATCAATATTAATTGGTATTAATTATTAATAAATTAATATTGTATACTTTTGTAATGAATTAATTATTAATTGATACTAATTAATAACAATTGTTGATTATTAATATTAATTGATACTAATAAAAATTAAATAGTAATATTAATTTATACTAATTAATAATTTTAATATTAATTGAGACTAATTAAGCCATTAATTGATACTAATTAATAATTTTAGTATTAATTGATTCTAATTAAGCAATTAATTGATACTAATTAATTTATAATGGAAAATAATTATGACAATAATACTTCCATTACATTTTTAGCAAATGTATCAATTTTTATATTAATTGATACTAATTAATACTACTTATATTAACTTTTATTAATGAAATATGTTTTTTTTTTAAAATTAAAACTGAAAAAAATGACAAAATAATCATTTTTATATCATATAAGGGTAGAAAGGACAATTATACAGTAAAAAGTTATTTTACAGCTTATTAACCAAACACTACTCTGCTACTTAAATCCATAATCCCACAGCTGCACCAAACAGGTTACAGTCTATATTTACAGCTATAAGTCATAATCTGTTAAGTTATAATCTATAATCACTTTTTCACAGCTCTACCAAACGGGGCTATTGTGGGCTCTCTTTCTTTGGGCCTTGTTTTTTCCCCTCCCTCACTTTCTTACTACTTTCTCCTTGTTGGTATTTAAGGCCTGGTTTGGCATCTTCAAAATAAAATAAAAAGTCAAAAAGTTACTAAAAAAGTTAAAAAGTTATCACTATTTACAAAAAAAAATTATAAAAAATTTATTTTTATACAAATTGTGAGACAACTCACTCTGACGTAAGTTGTCTTTGCCTGACTTTGGTGAGGACAAATTACACAGGCGGAGGAAAGCTTAAGAACGGCGTTGTTCGACTCGTGAAGGCCATCACGGGTCTCGTTTTGATAATCTGAACCGTCAATGTGTAAAACTCGTCGAGTACTGTATGCCTATAAAAAATCACGTTGGTAGGATATCGCTAACTATATGATCAAATTAGTTTTGTATAAAAAAAATGGATGATGTTATAATTAACGGTTGAAAAAAACCTAATCCGATTAGATAACTATCGATATCCGATCAACGTGATTTTTTACAAGCATATAGTACTCGACGAGTTCTACACATTGAATAGTTCCGATTAGCAAAACGGGACCCGTGGTGGGCCCCCATGGGCCGAATAGCACCGTCCAATTCAAATGCCCGAAAAGGAGGGAATCATCTCCTACCCTATACTCTGCACACGCTGCCCCTTACACCTTCTGACCGTACGGCCTATTCTATCACAATCTTCTCATATACACAAATTTATATAATTTTTTAATACACATTTTTTTCATAAAAAGTCAAAAAATTATCCCAAACAACTATCTTTTTTTCTCAACTTTTTAGTCCAAAAATTCAAAAAGTACGTTTATTTAGAACATCTCAAACAACCTTGTACCTTCATTCTCCCTATTATCCTTCACAATAGCCTCAAAAAGAGGCTTAAGTCTATTATGTGCATTCGTTGGGCCTTTTTGTGTTTTCTCAAGTAAATCTGTTGTCTTTGGTTTTCTTGTGGCTAGTATCCAAGGCCCAAAGCCTGTCTCCATATCCATCCCGTACCTTCATTCTCCCTATTATCCTTTACAATAGCCACAGAATGAGGCTCAAATCTATTATGTGCATTCGTTGGGCCTTTTTGTGTTTTCTCAACTAAATCTGTTGTCTTTGGTTTTCTTGTGGCTAGTATCCAAGGCCCAAAGCCTGTCTCCATATCCGTGGTCCTCCTATTGCGACTTTTCACACGGTTCTTCTGCATTTCAAATTTAACCAAAAAATAACCCAATCCAATATCCACTGCCTCAAAATCCCCTTGTAAGCCCCAAAGTTTTTTTAACTCTATTAATTAGCACTCTGTAGCCAATATTTTTCCCCAGGAGTTTGATGATTAAGCAGTTCTTCCATGGTCTTCTAATCTTTCTCAGGAGGCTTCTTGGGATTTTGACTCTGGGTATACTATTGTTGGAGTCTTCATAGTTTTCTGTTTCCTCTTCCATCACATCATCACTCATAAATTCATTATTAGTTGATAGATCTTCAAGATCACTATCAAAATCTTTCTCATTTAGCTTGTATTCAATGAGGGCTTGCTTGAAGGACCTTCCTACAATGAGTGCTGTATCTTTGGTGGGATTTGTGGTTTCAATCTGGGTAGAGTGGTTTGTAATTTCCACCATATCATCTACTATAGGTGCGTTTTCAAGATCATCAGTCCCATTCTTGACCTTCTTCGTACTTCGGACCAGATTATCTTCCTCTTTAGAGGATTTTTCTAGTGATGAAGTGTCGTTGTGGGTAACCGTTGTGTTCAACATTGTAGAGAGAGAAAAAAAGCATATCTAAAGGATGAGAGAGTTTGAGTTCTAATAGTTGTCCTTAGTTGACCTCCTTTGTTCTCTTATAAAAAGTGATCTTTCTCTCCATACACGACAAACTTCTTCATACCCTTTATCTTATTATAGTTTAGATTGTATGTGATTTATTTTCTTAACGTTTAAAAATGATCACATAACCCTTTTTATGGTTTGTGAATTGAAATGCACCGTTAGATTTGTTAACGATTTAATAAAAAAGATTAAAATATTCCTATATTTTTGTCATTTATCTAGAAAGCAAAGTGCACTTTAATCCCTTGTGTTTTATTCCATGTACGATTTACCTCCCTCAAAATTTGAAAATGAGTAGATAACCCCTATATGTCCGCTACATCTTTCATACTTCCTGTCAAGTTGAGCGGAATGTTTAATGGTACCTTTCAATCCATAAACCACATGGCTATTCCCAAACATTAAGAAATAAACTGCACATAACTCAAATCATAGGAAGTAAAGTTAAATTTGCCCTTGTTTTTATATCCACTACATAAATAGTAGACCTTATCCTTTAGGGAAAAAAACATTTATCCATGTGAATATAGGGAGAAATTTTATGAATGTTTTTAGAAGTTACAAATTCAAGGTGCATGGACTAATTATATTAAGGATTTTATTTATTTATTTATTTTTTTGTCAACATTTTAGGTAATTAGATTTGGTAGTTTGTTAGTAAAGCTTAAAGAGTTACTGCTGTTCCATCAGCTCAAACTCATAACTGTTCCTCACTACTTGCCACAATGGCTTTGGCTTAAGGATTTTATTAACAAGTGCTCTAAAGACACTTAATAAGAAGTTTAAAATATTAGTATATAATGCATAAGAATGTGTGCAACAAAAATAATGTATAATCAATTTAAATATTGGTGCAACTATCAGCATTTTAGTTTTGCTCTTATTAGGATCTATACGGTGTAGTTTATAAAAAGTTGATGTTGGGGGCGGCTCCAAGGCTTGGTCAGGGGTGTTACTCGAACCTCCTGGTTGAATTTATTTATTATATAAATATTAGATTTTAGGAAAAAAAATTAGTAATTGAACCCACTAAAATACAATTTTAAATCCATAGTTTTAAGTCATACTCTTTTGAACCCACCAATTGTAGAACCCACCAATATATTTGATAGTGTTGATAATGAGCTTATTATGCAACGATTTCAAAATATGAAATCTCGTCGTGGTCAATTGTAGAAGCTCGTGTATTAACATGTCTTTTTGCTTAAACAATAGTATCAATATATTGAAATATTTTTGTTTATAATTTTAGAATTTAAATTAATTTGTTGATTTTTTTCTCCATAGGTAATATAATGATTAATGTGAATTTTCTGTAAGATATATGGTATTTAAGTTTTTATTGACACCACTGGCAAAAATTTTTAGAATCACCACTGGTTGATGTTAATCCTTACATGATGAAATGACCAATCAAAATTTAAAACCCCTATCAAATACATCATGATAAGTGATTTTTAAAAATAATAAATTGTCTTAAATCATTTACTCGGGACTTTCTTTCTCTTAAAAAAAATCCAAGACCTTGGGTAGATAGTAGATCTACCCGACTTGACCCATAACTCTTGGATCACCATGTCCATTCTACTCTTTTGCATTAACCGTCCCTTTGATCATGAGGTGGAGTGGGAAAAGAAAAGAAATAATTATAATTTTTTATCATTATATTTGAATAAATAAAAGAAAAGAGATTGTGATTTCTCGCCTCTAAATAAAATAAAAAAAAAGAAAAGAAAAAAGATGTTAAATTTCATTTCATCAAAATAACTTTTCATAATAAACTATGCTTTTTACATGATAATTTTAGTATTTTAGAAAATTTTCATTACACCTAATTCATTTTCCACCAAATCACACCATTTTAGTAAGAAACAAAACACAAATGTGATAATTCTTTTTTCACTCTCTTATCATTTTTCACTATTTATCATTTACTTAGAAGGTCTTTTGAATGATTTAAGGTCTTTTGAATGATTTAAATAATTTTTGAATGATTTAAATAATTATATATATATATATATTTATATTTTACAAAAATATATTAAAAAAAATAGAAAAACACGTGACCTACAAAATAAATAAATAAATAAATAAAAAGACCAAAAACGTCAAATAGTGCCTACAAAGATCAAATACAGCAGATAGATGAGAAATAGTTTCCATCAATCAAAAGCAATTACCTAATTCCTGTGATTCTCATTTTCAGTTTTCACCAATAATGGCAGCTGTCTACAGTTTCTACATCATCAATAAATCAGGAGGTCTCATCTTCTACAAGGTTCAAACCCTAAATCTCTCTCTTCATTTTTTTTTTTCTTTTCTCTATCTAATTCATGTGATGATTCATTTTCTACTTTCTCTCTGTTTCTATATTAACAAACAGAGTAACAATTTTAATTTTGTTAATTTTTTTTTTTTTTTTTGGGAATTTTAATGGGAGGCATGAATTGGGGAAAATGTAATGTTATAGGATTACGGATCTGCAGGAAGGATGGATACGAATGATAGCTTGAGATTGGCGAGTTTATGGCATTCGATGCACGCTATCTCTCAGCAGCTATCGCCGATCCCTGGTTGTTTAGGGATCGAACTTCTTGAAGCCGATAATTTCGATCTCCATTGCTTCCAATCTCTTACTGGTACCATCTCATCTCATCTCATCTCATCTCACTTTCTTTTATATATTGTTCTATGAACAAATTCTAGTCTTAGATTTTTTTTCATCAAATTTAAATTTGATAAAATTTATATATATATATATACATAAAAATCATCCATTCATAAAATGTTTATGAAATCAAGGGAGAGACTTTATTTTATTTTATTTTATTTTTAATTTTATCAAATTGAAATTTGATGAAAATTTAAAAATATGAAGCATTGTATATAAATTTGGTATAAGAGGGGATTTTTATTTTTATTTTTATTTTTAGATTGATGAAAATTTTATGAAAGGGTTGAAATAGTTAGTATCAAATCAAGCTTTTTACTCAAATTTAGAATCAAATTAGATGGAAAAAAATTTGATGAAGGGTTGGGAGATCTCTTAGAAATCATATTGGGATCTATTAATGTTCTTTTCGAATGCGGAATTTCAATACTGCATCTTTAGAATTTTCTACAATCTACATATTGGAGTGGTGATGGATTAGGACTTTTTTAATGGTTTAAATAGGACTGGATGAACACAGAACACAAGTATTTTAAAAAGAATCTTTTTAAGCAATCAAAGAGTGACCAAAATGTATCGCCGCAGTTACAAAGAGGCAATGATGTGATAACATATATAAGATTCAGGCAAGGCTTCCCCACGTGCTGTATGAAATTTGTTGTAACAAGCCAACTTGCTAGAATTTTCAATCTCACCACAATAAATAGTAGAGGAAATGAAAACCTTTTGAGTGTTGAGTACATAGTAGCCTGGGAAAGTAAGGCTGTTAACAATTTGAAAATTTTCTCAAACAACACTTTTAAGACAAAGAAAAGACGTATGGTTTTTGGACAGGTAAAAGCAACCCATTAAGCCACGAAGGGGGCACAGCCTATGTACTAATAATATGCATTGAGCAACTAATGAAAGGTGACAGACAGACACCATCCTATAAAGTTAAACCTATGCCACAAGCCTAAACCAATGGTCTAAGCTAAGATGGCTTTGGCAGAGTCATTTTTTGGCTATACCACTCCAATGGTAATTTGTAATTTTGGCATAATCAAGTGCCAAATCCAACTAACTTTTGGTTTATTTGGAGGAATTTTGGAGTAAATATAAAAGACAAAATTGTTTATTGGAAGCATGATAAAAAATTAAAAAAAAATCACTCAAAAATATTTTGGTTTATTTGATCATTGCCAATAGTTCAATGATAAGTGTCTTTTCAGGAATTTGTGCAAAGTTCAATTTTTATAATTTGCATAGAGTTTTATTATTATCTGACAATGCTTTGAGAACTACTCATAAATTTTTATGATTTCTGTTATTGTGTGAAAATGTTTTGTAATTTTAGTATTTTTGGTATGAAAAAATAGTTCGGTTTTTAGTAGGAAAGTTGATTTCGCAAGGAATGGCTTTGCCAAACCTTGAGCCAAATTTGGCATAAAATTTGGCTTTGCCATTTTTTGACAATAGCTTTGGCTTACCATTGGAGAGGGCTTTTTGTGAGTTCTAGCCATTTTTTGGCTTTCGCAAGTTGTTTGACTCAACCATTGGAGATGCTCTTAGAGCAACTCCAATGGTTGTCTCCAATAGTTGTGCCAAATGCCTTGACAAAGCCAAAAAAATGGCGAGTTCACAAAATCACTCTTCCAATGGTGAGCCAAATGCCTTGCCAAAAAATGGCAAAGCAAACCATGAGTCAAATTTGGCTCAAAGTTTGGCAAAACTATCTGTTGCTGCATCAACTTTCCTATCAAAATCCATTTGTTTTTAATTTACCAAATTCCTAAACTTTCTACAAAAAATTTCTAAAATCACAATACCTTAACAATAATAAAAAATTTCAAAATTAGTGTCGACACTAGCAAAGCTTATCAAAAATTAATGTCTGACACTACACTAGTGTCAACACTAGCAAAACTCATCAAAAATTAATGTCAACACTAGCAAAGCTTATAAAAAATTAGTGTCAACGCTAGCAAAACTTATGAAAAATTAGTGACACACTAGCAAAGCTTATCAAATATTAGTGTTACACTAGCAAGCTTGTAAAAAATTAGTGTCGACACTGGTGTCAGCACTAGTGCCAACACTGGGAAAACTAATAAAAAAATTAGTGTTGACACTAACAAAGCTCATCACATACTAGTATCAATACTAGTGTCAACATTAGCAAAGCTTATAAAAAATTAGTGTTGACACTAGTGTTAACTCTAACAAAGCTTATAAAAAATTAGTGTTGAGCAAAGCTTATCAAAATTTGTTGGAAAATTGATGAAACTCACTATTCTATTCAACCGTACAACCTCATCATCCTCTTAAATTACAAATTAAACTCATCCCGAATTCGATCCCATAACGTTGCTCTTGGTTGATTTGTGCCAGTAGTTGCATCTTCTAAGATGCACAACCATGCTTTAAAGAGTGGTTCATCTTCCGCCTTTGTCCGGTTGGGATTCCTTTCTTTTTATTGCAATTCACCCTTTCCCTTCTTATTTTGTGTTGTGGCAAGATGTAAATCACTAGTTTGAGAAGGTTGATGAGATTGAAATTGAGACTGTTCTGGAATAAATTGAGTCAATGGGGTAATTTACAGATTAAAAAAAACAAAAAGTTTTATGAAAAATAATGGTTGGTTGGTAGAAATAAATTATAACAACATAATGGTGGAAGACAAGTTGTTGAAAAATTTAGAAGTTAGTTGGATTTAGCATTTGATTGTGCCAAAATGGGGAATGGTATTGCCAAAAAATAGCTTTTTTGTGCTGTAGCAAGCTAAAAAATGTCTTTGGCAAAGCCATTTTGGCTTTTACCATTGGAGATGCTTAGGGGTGGGAATTTTTACCTGACTTGCCAATCTACCCAACCTAACCCTTATTTTTAAGGGCTTGGGTTGAGATTTTGAGTTGTTTATTAAAGATTGGTCAAGTTTGGGTTGACATCTTCCAACGAGATTATAAGTAATTCAGTTTCATGATGAATCTATTAAGCCCCAACGTGTTATTATACTGTATTATATACATAATAATTAGACATCTGTGCAGTATTAAACCACTATTGGTTAATGATTTCATGTTGAGTACATTATTTTAACGTGTTATCATATCATTACTCAAAAGTATCAAATACTAATTAATAAGATAATTACTTTAACAAATTTAAATTGTCTAAGCAATTTTAAATACAATTCGTATTTTTAGCTTAAAAATAACAAATAATGTTAAACAAGTGAAGCAGAGTTTGGTTACGGTTTAAATGAGTTGAGTTTGTGTTTGGGTTTAGATTTAGGCCTCCATTTATTAAAAATAAAATAAAATAATATCCTTCATGAAGCGTAGAGTTATTATTGTAAGAGAAGAAAAGAGAAGAGTGATGGAGTGTGTCAGTGTGAGTGTTGGAAGGACAATTTTGTCTGAGTTGTGTAATTTGCGTGGATCCAACTGTTTTATTTGTGACATTAGTACCACCCTAGCTATATAATAAAATGGAGAAATTGCAAATACATGTTACAATCACAAAATTAATGCACTGCAAATGGTAATTTTTTTTGGTGCAACTCTAACACACATGAAGAGTTGCATTAAACACATGAATGAATTTGCACCATGCACATAGGAGAGTTGCACCATCATGAAAATGCAATTTTTTTGCCACTGCTCCACTAAAATGCAATTTGCCCTAATAAAATTCCTTTGTCAAACTAATAGCGGTACACATTACCGAGCCCATACCTCCCATCCATATTTATTCATGGAATTTGTAAGAATCATCGCTTAGTCTTCCTTTGTTGGTCATTTGACTTCTTGATTCTCTCTTCCTAGTGGCTCAGTGCAGAGATCTATGCCAAGGTTTCTTGGGGGAAAAAAGACTTGAAATCTGTCACTATTTTAAAAGCAGAAACCAAGCTTTTCTTGATATAGTTTAAGATTTTTGAAAGTTAATTAAATTTCTATATAGCTCCGTTTGGGAAGCCAAGCTTGAGGCTTTTTTGGCTATTTTAGCCACAAAAAACAAAATAGGCTTTTTAGCCCAATAAGACAAAACATCACATTTAATCCATAATCATTACCTTCCTTCTCTCACAAAAAAGCCAAAAACCCTTCCCAAATCAGGCTTTTTAGCCCCTGGCTAAAATAGCCAAAAAAGTCAAAAAGCCAACCCACTTCCCAAACGAAGCCATAATGGATCAAATTTTTGTTGTCCTTTGATTTTCAATGTCAATACTCATATCATGTAAACCTTCAGTTATAGAGGACAAAATTGTTTCAGTTACTACAAAGTTATTTCAAGTTTGTGATGAACTATGAAATATGGATATTACGAAAATATTGAGGTACTGGTACGCATACCAATAGGGTTGCATGTGTATTGGGTACTTGAAATACATATCGGGTACTTTTTATATATTCTTTGGCAATTGGGTACTCCATGGGTATAGGATGGCTACATTGGGGGTGCACCAAGCTATGAGACATTAGTAGAGATACATTTAATTTATTAGAAAAATCTGATTTACTTGGAATTGTAAATCCTTTACTTGATGTGCCAAAGATGAAAGATGTATTATTCAATGATGAAATTGATAGAAGTGAAAATTAAAATTTCAAGTTTCCAAATTTTGCTTAGCTTGCTTTTAGAATGAAATTTTGTTTTGTAATTTCTCTTATTTAATAGCATTGAAATTAAAATAACTTATGGACTTTGCTTTGATATTAGTATTGTTGAATTATGATTTCTCTTTTAATTTTGTAATTTATCCTTTAATTTTTGGTATTGAACTTTTATTTGTAAGTTGAATCTCAAACTATAAATTATAAAAAATAAAAAATTTATTAATGCACCACAACTATACTTGGATCCTATTTTTTTAGGTCTTGCCGTATCGGCATACTATAACGTATACGTACCCGCACCCATGCTTCATAGGTGATGAAAAACTATGTTATTTAATTTGATGAGGCTTGGCGTATGTCAACATAATGAGTATATCTTTTTATTTGGTATCCTGTTGGTCACTGTTTATTCAAAATTGTAAGTAATTTGTGATTTCTCTTTTCGGAGATGAATTCTATTGTGTGAATCACTCAAAGTGATAGTTTTTTTTTTTTTTTTTTTGCAGGGACAAAATTCTTTGTGGTGAGTGAGCCGGGAACACTGCATATGGATGGTCTCTTGAAACATATATATGAACTGTACACGGATTATGTTTTAAAGAACCCCTTCTATGAAATGGAGATGCCCATCCGGTGTGAGCTTTTTGAAATCAACCTGACACAGGCAGTTCAGAAGGACCGTGTTGCCTTGTTGGGGCGATGAAACTTTCCTTGAAATGTGAGTTTGACTCGAGCTTCTTTTGATCTATTTTTGATATTTTAAAAGAAAATTATGATCTCCAAGTTCGTTTTTGCAAGTTCAGTTTGATATTGCGCAACTTTGTTTGGATTGAATTGATATGTTCTATTTATAACAAGCCCAATTGGACCAAACTACCTACTATACTGTAAAGAATGAAGTGCTGAAAATTTGGAATTTGCTTATTTAGTGACTTTTTAACTTTTTTTTAATTGCTTTTTTGTTAAGGTATTAGGAATTTGTTTATTTATCGGCTTTGTTTAGTTTTTGAGAATAATAAAATATGATGTCACACCAGTTGGTATAAATGGTTATTTTTCCATTTTATGCCTTTATGACACATGTCGACCAGGGCCTGTTATATAAGAGGATAAATTTGTCATTTTGTCACTTATTTTTGCGGTTCCCAAACTCCAGTTTAGCTTCTAGTGCGTCTCTCTATGTGAAGAGTTAGAGATAGGTATTACCATACCCGTCCCCCATGTGCACGCCACTACACTTGCAACTGATAGTCATTTTTCAAACAGCCTAAAAAATTTGTAAGTTGTATGCTTAGTGCAGGCTTCTATTTGCTTCCAAATGCAAAATTATTTGTGAAATTTATAAGCAATTGATATGAACAAATTTGTTGGGATTGTTAATTATCATATAATTTAATTAATTAGTATGTTAATTTGATATCTCATTTCTCTTAAGATTTAATAATCTCTCTTATGAATTTGCTTCGAATTCTAATTTTCTTATAAAATTATGTATTGGGACAATTATCAAAAAAAAATCATAAGGTTTGAGTTTTATAACAAAATAAACTCTGAGTTTTTAATTTTATCAATTTAAAGCATAATTTTTTTTTTATATTTGTTTTTAATTTAAATCATTTACCTATTTTCATTAAGTAAATCTGACGGAAAGAGTATTTTAGTTATTAAACTCAATGTAGGTATACATAAAATGTCTAAAATATTATTTTCATTGAGTTTAATGACTAAAATATTAATTTTTCATTGATTTTACTTAATAAAAATAAGAAAATGATTTAGATTGAAAATGATTCAAAAATTTAGAGTTTAAATTGATAAAATTAAAAATTCAAGATTTATTTTGTTACAAAACTCAAACAATGGAATTTTTTTTTTTTTTTTTTTTTTTCGAATTTCCCTTATGTATTTTAACAGATTATTAATGAGTTAGGTTAGGAATTTTAAATAAATTACCAAATTTTTTATCAAACTTCTTACATGGGTGTAGGACTTACACACATGTGATTTGTGTGGGTTTTACACCTATGTGAGAGGTTTGATAAAAAATTTAATAATTTATTTAGGGTTTATAACATTTTTCTTATTAATTCAATAGTAAAGTCATGAAATTGAGCAAACTCCACTCTTCGTACCAATATCCTCTTATTCTCTACTCTCGTTGAATCCAAATCCTTTGTAATATGTTGCGTATAAGGCACCTTATAGTGTATTAAAATGATATCGTTTTGGTTAAGGGGAAGGGAAGAAGTGGAAAGATTTTTTTTGTTTAAATTTATTTTACAATGACTTTTTAATATACTATAGAATTCACTATAGGCAATATATTATAGGGGGCTCAGATTTATTCTCATAATAGAGATGATGATCTAGGACTGCAAATTTGTGTGGCTCGCACAGTGTGTGAGGCCATACAAAAATTATTTCATACCCCATGTGATGTTGCTACAAATCAATCCAAGACACAAATGAACGGTTTGGATTGATTTGTGGCATTACAATGTCAATGCCCTTGGGACAATGAATAATTGCTCTTCGTATGTGTAATTAATGACAACATTGAAAATTTACGAAGAATATATAACGAAGTTGGGAAATTTTATTTTCACATACTAAAAACTCTCACTCTACATCTTTAATATACACACCAATCAATTTTGAATTTTGTAATTTTACTCAATTCATATCCCTTTTTGTTAAAAAAAAAAATCCTTTCTTTAACATTCAAACCCTAAACCAACACCCATTGCCACTGATGCTAGTCGCCATCCATGATCATGCATCGGGGCAGCTCTGAATCGCCCCTTTCCAGCCCTCTTCCATGGCTATCACTGCTTCAGCCATTCGCTCTACTCTTTCGCCAATCCTTCTCTAGGTATAACTATTGGGTGACATATATTAATTTGCAAAACTCAACCCGACTGCATAATTAAGATTTTTTTTAAATATTAATATACGTACATAATATTTATTTGTTCAATAAATAAAATATTGAAGGATAATGTTATGGTACACACCATTTTATGACATTTATAAATTTCATTATTATAAATGTCATAACTCAATTTTATGGGAATCATAACTTTAAAAAAAAAAAATTCCTTTCTTTAACATTCAAACCCTAAACCAACCCCCATTGCCACCGATGCTAGTCACCATCCATGACCATGCATCAGCAACGACGGCAGCTCTGAGTCGCCCCTTTCCAGCCCTCTTCCATGGCTATCACTGCTTCAGCCATTCGCTCTACTCTTTCGCCAATCCTTCTCTAGGTATAACTATTGGGTGACATATATTAATCTGCAAAACTCAACCCGACTGCATAATTAAGATTTTTTTTAAATATTAATATACGTACATAATATTTATTTGTTCAATAAATAAAATATTGAAGGATAATGTTATGGTACACACCATTTTATGACATTTATAAATTTCATTATTATAAATGTCATAACTCAATTTTATGGGAATCATAACTATAAAACAAAAAAAAATTATAATAAAAAACTACATAAGATATAACTAAAGAACTCTTAAATCAAAACTAAAATAATGTAATAACCAATATTACAATAAGTCCTAATTAATATCATAATAGGTCATGACCAAATACAACAAAGGTCATAACTACGGTGCATGTAGAATTTTCCAATATTGAAACTTAAAAGAGATGCTTTTCACTTTTCAAAAAAGAGCATTATTATTCAGACTTAAAGTTAAACCCATTTTTTAGATCAAGTGATGTATGAAGAAAATGATTGGTTGATAATTAAATATTCTCTAATTATCAACCAATCATCTTCTTGACAGACCACTAAATCTAAAAAATAAGTCTAAAAAGTAAACTTATATATAATTTTCCTTAAATATATATATATATATATATATATATAACTGCCATTCCTCTATGTTGTTGGGTTAAAAAAATTTAAGATTTTATATAAAATAAGATTTGATCAATAAAAAATTTAGATTTTTCTCTTTGGTAGAATTGAGAGTTGTTCAATCTGCCAATCCGATTAGCATTCATTTGTCAATCTTCTTAATCTATTCAATCGATTTCAAAATCATAAGTAATTGGATGTGAACGAAATTTTTATTAACTCAAATTTCATTCGATCGGATAACAAATGACATGCAACCTATCCAAATCCAACCGGTGAACACCCTACCGCCCAGTGTCATCGCATCAAGAAAATTATTATACTACGTGGACATTACTTGCCACGTGGGTTTCAGCCAAGCTGACGTTTGTATTTTTAACGTATAAAGTAGAAAATAATAATATTAGAGACTCATATTTTAAATGAATATACAATGATATAGCAAAGGTGACGAGTCGTATATTATTAAATATTTAACTAATAAAAAATTAATATTATCAAATTATATCATTATGAATTAAATTTTAAAACATTTATAAGAGTTTCAAAAATTATCATTGACAAAAAATCAAGTGAGGTCCACGAGATATGGAATGCATGATAGCCGTGTGTCTTGTTTATTTTATTTTATTTTATTTTTCCGTAATTTTTGCATAAAGTGAGTCTAGCCACGTGTCTAGCTGGTGGACGGGGGCCTACATTCTCACCCCTGTAATAACACGCCACGTGTATACATCACAATTTTTTCACGTGGCAAGCGGCGTAAGCGTGACTCTGTTGATGAAATAGTTTTGAATAAATTGTTCATTTTTATTCACAATTATAATTTGTGAATAAAAATGAAACAAACAATTCAACAAAAATTCTAAAATAGGAAAAACATAATTAATTTTTATTTTTTACAAGAGTTAACCCTACCCTTCAAGGAATGAACGGAAATAACCAGATGTGCATTGGTAAATTACAAAAATTTAAAAGTATATTAAATAGCTCCGTTTTTAATTTAGTTAAATAAGTAAAAAAATTAAAAAAAAATTATACGTTAAAAAAAATTATTTTAAAGTCGCCCAACTTTTTCCTTCATTAAAAAGTAATCTTTTTAGCTATTTCTAAAACACATTAACTATTACAAATTCTAAAAAAAGTCAAAAAATCAATAATCATTAAATATATATATATATATATATATATAAAAAAAACCAATGTGTAACTCCACCTTCTTGCAAGATAAAGTTATAAAAAAAATGTTAGAAACTCTAAAAATTTTACTAAATTTTTTACTAAATGTCTCACATAAATGTAGGATCCACAAGGTGTGAGTCTCACAGTATGAGATATTTGGTAAAAAATTTAATAAAACTTTTAGAATTTCTAGCATTATTCTAAACTTATAACCATACATTAAAGTGGTAAAGATCTACTATTAAGGACAGATCTAAAATTATTATTATAGAGGTGCAAAAGTATATTTAGAGGTATAAATTTTTATAATTTTAAATTATTTTAATATAATATATGATATTTTAAATTTTTTTTTTTTAAAATGCAGTCACCCCTACCAGCACCCCCACTATATCTATACTTGTCTACAATGTCCTAATGCGTTGTTTTCCACGAGTGCCAGTAGAGAGAGGTTTGAAGTGGTGCTCCAATGGTGGTGCATGCATATTGGTTTGTTATGACGTGTTTACCACAGGTCATTTTAGGTACTGAAACACAAAAGAATCACACCATTATTTAAAAAAAAAAAAAAAAATAGAAAAAGAAAAAGAAAAAGAAAAAGAAAAAGTTAGCCAATCCCAAGGGGGTGGTGGGGTTAAGAAAATGGAAGATCTCAACCTTTTTCTTATTTTAAAAGGACCACGCGTTCTCTTATATTAATTTTTAGGGTAAATTATAAATACATTATCTGAGATTTACTTAAAATATAAATTATCTCTTGTGCTTTTGAAAATTATGAATATTTTTCTGTCAGAATTTTTCATTTAACAAAATTAATTGAAAAAGTGAAATTTCTAACTGTTTACCTATACAATAATAAAATTATCTGAATTATTAATTGAAATAAAACTTTAACATTATTATTGTTGGAAATGGTTATAAATTCTGGGTAAAACCAGAATTTTATCCTAAGTTTGGTCTAATATTTAGGTGGGCCCCGTGCGTCGATTTACGCGGGTCAAAGTGGTAACGCGTTCTATGCCGCGTTATGATTCACGTGGTATATTTGGTTGCTCAAAACCATTACCGAGTGAATGGGAAATTGAAGCCAAAGTGTGCTCCATGGAAATGGAGTTTTGGTGGAAAATCCTTAAAGGTATTGAATAAGGCTTGTCCCACATTGATTTGGTGGGAGGTTTTGAAAGGGTTCATAAGGCATGGGTTTGGTACTTGGGGTGTGCCCCAAGGGGTACCCAAGTGTTTTAGAGGGAGAGGTTATAGGTAAAATGGGCTACACCCATTGGACCCAAAAATCACCACACGCGCGCGCCGCCGTTGCCGTCCGGTCGGGCGGGCTGGGCCTGAGGTTGGGCTTGTTCGGCCCAATACTAATCTTTTTGGGTCAAAAACATTTGAATTTAATTTTATTTTTGGTAAAATAAAATCCAGAATTCAAATTAAACTGGTTTGGATTTACTGTATATCCAAACAGACTGATTTGGATTTATTGTTCATCCAAACAGGGCCCTTCCCATTTTCAAACAGAATTAAACTGATTTGGATTTATTGTTCATTCAAACATGGCCCTTCCCGTTTTTGAATCCAACAGCTTTAAATCTGTTTGAATTTCAAACCAAACAGTGCCTAAACAGTTTGTATCTGTTTAATTCAAATTGAACAGGTACAATACCTGTTCAATTCAAAACTAAGAGCCACCTTTACATCTATAAATAGACTAGCCCTCATTTGGATTTTGTAACTCTAATTTTTGTCCTTCATAATTCTGAAAACATTCTCTTCATGTTGCTGCATTATTTTCTTGTCAAAGAGAGTATAAACACTTAGTGTGTTCGTTAGGCAAACAATTTGTAGTGCTGCTATTGTTTGTAGTAGATCATTTTATCCTGGGAGATAAACGTCCAAATTCTGAAAGCACCGTGAGAGGACGAATCTGTCTTAAGGACACAGTGTCAAACACTGGACTTGATCAGATAATTATTCAAAGAAATTAATCAAGTAAGTTGTTTAATTTTATTCTGTTTTTATTTGTTTATTTAATCAGATTTTAATTTTATTTTTGTAACAAAATAAAATCTGTTATTTATTTATTTATTATTTCGAGTTTGATTTTTGTAATCAAACAAATTCTCTCCTTTTCTTTATTTCTTTAAATTCTAGTTGTTGTTTTGTACACAATAGAATTAAATCTTTTAAATACAGTGAAGATTGTCCAACAATCTTAAGACAGATTCTTTTTGATATCTTCATTATATTTAATTTTCTGTGCTTCCAAAGTAATATTCTGGTTGGAAAAATAAATAGTGGTTTATGCTATTTGACAGATAGTAGTAATATACTGTCTCTTTTCTTTGACAACTAGTAGTAATATACTGGTGTCATTAAAATTGCAGAATATTATTTGGTGTTACAGAAAATTATTTTGGTATTTTATTTTCTAGTTTTAGTAAAAAGGAAAATAAAATTATTTTGTTGTTATCATTTATTTTTTGGTTTTAGTAACTAGAATTTATTTTCTGGTTTTAATAACTAGAAAATTAATTTGTGATATTTTATTTTCTAGTTTTAGTAACATAGAAAATAAAATTATTTTGTATTATAATTTATTTTGTGGTTTTAAGTAGCTAGAAAATTAATTTTGTTAATCAATCATGTAATTTTGTGTTTCGGTTACAATCTGTAAATATTGTACGTGACTTATGGTTTCATTTGGGAGATCACTTAATTTTTGAACCCTTTGTGAAAAGGTGTTAATTCTTTTGACTTTTTCATAGTTCATTATGAGTATACATGGAAGTATTTAATTATGGAGTTATATATTAGTTTTACAAACTAAATTTCAGTTTTATTATGAAGAAACCTTTGTAGCAAGATTATTTTCTTATTGATTTTCTGAATCATTCTTTATTTTCTGTGTATGGATCCATAGTAGTGAATAGTTTCTGCACATGAGTTGGAAAATTATATATATTCACAAGAACATTTGAATGCATATTTAATTAGTTTATTTATGTACAAATCAAACTGATAAAATGAAGGTATGTTTTGTCATTTTGGACTTTAAAATTCAAAACGCATTGAATTTTATTTATGAGTTGAGAATCTTTTTATTTCATAATGCAAGTTTTGGGATCATGCATGATTAATTTATTTTGTTAATTCATTATTTTTAGTTGATGCGTTTGATATGCATGTATGATATCAACTCAAGTTATTTCCTAACAACAATTTCATGTGATTTGGAATGTTAAATTGATATGTTGATTAATTTGAGTTTTTCCAATCAATTTTGAATGGGTGTTTAAACACCAGAGAAATTTAAACATGAAGATGTATGTAGTTATATTGTTCCATTTAATTGGAAGTAATTTTGAAAAATCTTTTATGTGGATTATTATTTGTTGAATATGTGACATAAAATATTGTCAATTATTATTTTACTTGCGTAGTAGAATTTGTTAAACCATAAACCATTTTATTTATATGGGGTGTATCTCTTGCATTAGTTGAGATAATTTAATTTTCTTCTGTCACAAATATTTTTATAACAGTGACATTTATTTATAAATGAGTTGCAAGAATGTATACAATCAATTGGGTTTTTGAATTGTTCGTTTCTTAGGCAAATTTTTTATGAGGATATGATTTTGTCAAAACATTAATTCTGATTTGTGTAGTCATAATTATTTTGGTTTTTTGGATTTGAAATTTATGAATCAAGCACATCGTAGACAACAAATGATGAATGGCATGTTACTAAATTCAGGCTTACCACAGAACTTGTGGGGCAAAGCAATATTGTCTGCTAATTATATTCTTAATAGAATACCCCACAAGAAAACCGAAAACATTCCTTACGAATTGTGGAAAGGTCGACCACCTTCCTACAAATACTTAAAAGTGTGGGAGTGTTTGGCAAAAGTTGAAATTCCTGTTCCTAAAAAGACTAAGATTTGACCAAAAATAGTAGATTGTGTGTTTATTGGTTATACTTAGAATAGTAGTGCATATCGGTTTCTGACTTATAAATCAGAAATACCTGATATAAATGTGAACACTATTATAGAGTCAAGGAATGTTGTGTTTTTGAATATGTCTTTCCTTATAAGAAAGGACAGGAATTAAGTTCACAGGAAAGAACTTATGATTGTACACAAAGTCAAGAGACTAATGACAATCAAACACAAGAAACTAGTAATGGTCTCAACCAACAGGATTTAACTGATGATGAACCAAGAAGAAGTAAGAGAGCGAAAACATCAAAATCCTTTGGTCCAGATTTTCTGACATACCTGTTAGAAAATGAACCTCAAAGCTTTAAGGCAAAAATGACAGGTCCTAAAGCACCTTTGTGGAAAGAGGCTGTTAATAATGAAATTGAATCCATTATGCAAAATCATACTTGGGAATTGGTGGATCTTCCGCCAGGTTCTAAACCTCTTGGATATAAATGGATATTCAAGAGAAAAATGAAAGCAGATGGTTCAATTGACAAGTATAAAGCAAGACTTGTAGTTAAAGGTTACAGACAAAAGGAAGGTCTGGACTATTTTGACACATATTCCCATGTGACAAGAATAACATCCATTCGTATGCTTATTGTTATAGCAGCGTTGTTTAATTTAGAAATACATCAAATGGATGTTAAAACAGCTTTCTTAAACGGTGATCTAAATGAAGAGATCTATATGGAGCAACCCGACGGGTTTGTAGTATCGAGGCAAGAAAAGAAAGTTTGTCGACTTGTAAAATCCCTTTATGGATTAAAACAAGCACCTAAGCAATGGCATGAAAAATTTGATCATGCAATGCTTACTAATGGGTTTAAGATAAACGAATGTGACAAATGCGTCTATGTTAAAAACACTGACCAAGGATATGTCATAGTTTGTCTTTATGTGGATGACATGCTTATCATTGGAAGCAGTCAAAACATAATCAAATCAACTAAGCAAATGCTTAACAAAAGATTTGATATGAAAGATATGGGGGTCGCAGATGTTATATTAGGAATGAGAATTACTAAAACATCTGACGGATATGCATTATCTCAATCTCATTATATTGAGAAAATTCTAGATAAATTTATCAAGGATGATTTGAATTTAGCAAGAACACCTGTCGACATCAGTCTTTATTTATCGAAAAATAAAGGTGATGCAGTGTCTCAGTTAAAATACTCCCAAATCATTGGAAGCCTAATGTACCTAATGAATTATACTCGTCCTGATATAGCTTACGCTATCAGTAAATTGAGTAGGTACACTAGTAACCCCGGAGAAGACCATTGGAAAGCGATCATTCGGGTTCTTAGATATTTAAGATTCACCCGTGATCATGGTTTGAACTTTACTCGATATCCAGCAGTACTTGAAGGTTATTGTGATGCCAATTGGATATCGGATACTAAAGATTCAAAATCCACTAGTGGATATGTCTTTACTCTAGGAGGCACTGCTGTTTCTTGGAAGTCCACGAAACAAACTTGCATCGCACGATCCACAATGGAATCCGAGTTCATTGCTTTAGATAAAGCAGGTGAAGAAGCAGAATTGCTTCGTCACTTCTTAGAAGACATTCCAATGTGGCCAAAACCTGTGCCAGCTATTTGCATTCATTGTGATAGTCAATCAGCAATAGGCAGAGCACAGAATCACATGTATAACGGTAAGTCACGACATATTCGTCATCGACATAATACCGTAAGGCAATTGTTGTCAAACAGAATAATCTCAATAGATTATATAAAATCTAAAAAGAATATTGCGGATCTGTTAACAAAAGGTTTGACAAAAGAGCTAGTGTATAGTTCATCGAAGGGAATGGGATTAAAGCCTATTACATAAGAGTCGTCATAATGGTAACCTTACTTATATGACTGGAGATCCTAAGAACTAAGTTCAAAGGGACAACTAAGTTATGTATGGCTCACCAGAAATCACCAAGGGATTAAAATTCCTTACCCATTCCTATGGTGAGAGTGATATCTGCAACATATATTGTATGCAGGGGTATAAGGATAAGCTTTGCTTTTAATGATTACTTATATCTTGATTGAGGCATAAAATCAAGACGAGTATAAAGAGATATTCACAATAAGAATCACCTATATGAGTGTCGAACTGGGGCCGGTTCTATGAGAATCCAAAAGGCTAAATTCTCTAGAAACACTCATGAAAACCAGGCGCGTTCAAGGCCAAAATGAACACAACAGTGAGAACCACGATGTGTTAGAAGATATTTTGTGTGAAATCTATTGTCTTGGCTTACACAAACGGCTGAACAATTCAAGGCATCGCGTCCATTGGTTAGCCAGTAAGTCCGATAGGTTATCACTAGGGAAGGTTCAAGGCCGAAAACTACTTATCCTGATGCAAGATATTTTCGACTTATACTCTTTCGATAAATCTGCATATTGTTGCATTTCCGTTGTTATCAAATTCCATTCATGTGGGGGATTGTTGGAAATTGTTATAAATTCTGGGTAAAACCAGAATTTTATCCTAAGTTTGGTTTAATATTTAGGTGGGCCCCATGCGTCGATTTACGCGGGTCAAAGTGGTAACGCGTTCTACGCCGCGTTGTGATTCACGTGGTATATTTGGTTGCTCAAAACCATTACCGAGTGAATGGGAAATTGAAGCCAAAGTGTGCTCCATGGAAATGGAGTTTTGGTGGAAAATCCTTAAAGGTATTGAATAAGGCTTGTCCCACATTGATTTGGTGGGAGGTTTTGAAAGGGTTTATAAGGCATGGGTTTGGTACTTGGGGTGTGCCCCAAGGGGCATCCAAGCGTTTTAGAGGGAGAGGTTATGGGCAAAATGGGTTACACCCATTGGACCCAAAAATCACCACACACGCGCGCGCCGCCACCCGTCCGGGCGGGCTGGGCCTGGGCTTGGGCGCTGGTGTGAGGTTGGGCTTGTTCGGTCCAATACTAATCTTTTTGGGCCAAAAACATTTGAATTTAATTTTATTTTTGGTAAAATAAAATCCAGAATTCAAATTAAACTGGTTTGGATTTACTGTACATCCAAACAGGGCCCTTCCCGTTTTCAAACAGAATTAAACTGATTTGGATTTATTGTTCATCCAAACAGGGCCCTTCCCATTTTCAAACAGAATTAAACTGATTTGGATTTATCATTCATCCAAACAGGGCCCTTCCCGTTTTTGAATCCAACAGCTTTAAATCTGTTTGAATTTCAAACCAAACAGTGCCTAAACAGTTTGTATCTGTTTAATTCAAATTAAACAGGTACAGTACCTGTTCAATTCAAAACCAAGAGCCACCTTTACATCTATAAATAGACTAGCCCTCATTTGGATTTTGTAACTCTAATTTTCGTCCTTCATAATTCTGAAAACATTCTCTTCATGTTGCTGCATTATTTTCTTGTCAGAGAGAATATAAACACTTAGTGTGTTCGTTAGGCAAACAATTTGTAGTGCTGCTATTGTTTGTAGTAGATCATTTTATCCTGGGAGATAGACGTCCAAATTCTGAAAGTACCGTAGAGAGGACGAATCTGTCTTAAGGACACAGTGTCAAACACTGGACTTGATCAGATAATTATTCAAAGAAATTAATCAAGTAAGTTGTTTAATTTTATTCTGTTTTTATTTGTTTATTAAATCAGATTTTAATTTTATTTTTGTAACAAAATAAAATCTGTTATTTATTTATTATTTCGAGTTTGATTTTTGTAATCAAACAAATTCTTTCCTTTTCTTTATTTCTTTAAATTCTAGTTGTTGTTTTGTACACAATAGAATTAAATCTTTTAAATACAGTGAAGATTGTCCAACAATTAAAAACTGTTAATTAACTTGATAATTTATTAACAAAAAGACTTATTTGTTATGAAATTAGAAATTTTAGGTGGCAGAATGTAATTTCTAAAATCACAGAAATAGTTTATAATTTAAGTAAATCTCAAGAGATATTTTTTTTATTTATCCTAATTTGTATAAAACATTTTTTTTTTTTTTTTTTAAAGGAACACGTACATGCACTTTTGAGATGATGTTTTACAAATGACGTTGGAAGTTTTAATGCATGTTATTGTAAAAAAAAAAAAGATGTTATTTATTTACCGGTGTTCTGGAAAAAACTACGACAAAAACGTTGATATGTATAGATCCAGTGTTTCCTATAGCGATAGTATCCCCATTATATTACATTTTTACTCGACAATTAATTCAAAAATGACTTTTTGCTAGTTTCTCCTTAATTTCAATTAGACAGGGTTTTGAGCAGTACATATTGGTTTGTTGTTAAGGTATTTATTGTAGAGCATATCATGTGTTGAAACACAAAAAAGCACACGATCATTTTAAAAGGAACGCGGCTTGATTTGTTGTTGAGGTGTCTATTACATGTTATCCCATGGGTTGAAACACAAAAAGAACACAAGACCGTTTTAAAAGGAATACACATCCTCTAATATTAATTTGTATGACACATTTTTTTTTTTGGGAAGGAACACGCATCCTTTTGAGATAACATTTGACAAGTGATGTTGAAAGTTTTAAATGCAACGTTGTTGTAAAAAATGTTATTTAATGACTCAAGCTTTGAGAAATTAATGCTGCAACAAAAACATCGACATATTTAGGTAGTGTTTGATAGTATTTACGTTTTTGATTTATATTTATAAAAATTTTATAAATTAATTTTTGTTTATGCTTAGAATAAATTACAAACACGTTTGGTTTGAAGAAAATGTTTGAAAAATTATAAAAACATAAACTAAAAAAATGTTTGTTTAGATCTAAAATATTTATATTTATTTTTTATTATTTATGACAATAGGATCATACACATTATAATTAGAAAAAAAAAATTAATTGGGAAAAAAATAATTGGAAAAAAATTTAATTGAAAAAAACATTTATTTGAAAAAAAATTATTTGAAAAAAAATTAATTGAAAAAAAATTAATTGGAAAAGAATATTGAAAAAAAAATTAATTGAAAAAAAATTTGTTAGTCAAATTTTTAAATTTCTATTTAAAAACAATTTTTTTTTCTCAAGTTTATAAATTGAGACAACCATTTATAAACTAAAAAAATTATCAAATAAGTTTTTATGACTGTTTTTTAAATTTTTGTAAACATAAATTAAAAATCAAAAACTGAAAACGAAATAGTTACCAAGCAAGCCCTTAATGTTTCTTGTAGTGATAGTATCCCCATTATTTTGCATTTTTTATTTGATAATTAATTCAAAAAAAACTTTTTGCTAATTTTGCCATAATTTCTATTTAGATAGAGTCCCCAACGGTGCATATTGGTTTACAAAAATACTTAGGAACACTAAGGGTTGGTTTGGGATGTTCTAAAAAAGTATACTTTTTAACTTATTGACTTATATGGGTTGGATTTGATGTGATGTGTTAGAAAGGTGATGTGATTTAAATAAAATGATATAATTTAAATATGATAGTGATTTTTTAACTTTTTATATTATTTAGTGCATCCCAAACTAAACCTAAATATAGAGTATCAAGGAGAATTCTAATGAGCTGACTCCTCTATAATGGTGGCTGAGTCTGTTTTTTCTTATTATTTTATTTTAAATTTCCAATTCATTAAAACTGATTAACACCCTGTTTTTTAAAACTAAATCAGGTCTGATTGGTTTATGGTCGAGGTGTCTACCGCAAGTCATCTCATGTGCTGAAACACAAAAGGTCATGTTTGTGCAATATTAATAATTCTATTAAATTAGTGTAGTATTCACTATTCAATTAGATTAATATTTATTAGATTAATAATTACATCACTATCTTATTATTAATAATTCTACAAATTTGTTGGATTAATTATTCATTAGATTAATAATCCTAAACCAAAATGTTAAAACAAATATGAAATAATTGAGCCCACAGATTAATAATCTCAATCTCATGCTCTAATCAACCCAATCAAACATGCAAAGAACACATCATTGTAAAGGAACATCACAATTTTTTTTAAAGACACGCGTCCTTTTGAGTTAACGTTTCCCAAGAGACGTTAACAATTTTAATGCAACATTGTAAAAATATTGTTTAATGACCCATGTTTTGAGAAATGTTGCGACAAAATGTCGACATATTCAATGTCTCCCCTGTAGTGATAATATCTCGATTATATTGCATTTTTACTTGACAATTAATTCAAAAATAACTTTTTAATACTTTCTTTTAAGCCTAGTTTAATAAGTGATTTTTTTAATCAAAAAATTAAAAAATTATTAAAAAAATTAAAAAGCCAACAACTCATATTAAAAAGTTAAAATTTTTTTTTTTTAAATTTTTTGCACATCTTTTCGTAAAACGCCAAAAAATATCCCAAACATACTAGTTTTTTTTACATCACATTTTAGTCAAAAAGTCAAAAAGTTACTAAAAAAGTCTGTTCCCAAACAAGGCCTTAATTTCTATTTAGATAGGGGCAAGATGGGCCCAAATGGATTGGACTTGAGTAGGTTGAAAGTAGATATACTAATGTAAAAATTATGTGATTAAATAATACAAATAGATTCATATATAACACTTTTAAATTTCAGAATAAGAAACATGTTGAAAAATTACAAGTAGATGGAACAAAATTACAAAATAAAATAAAATGGCAAAAGGAAACAAACCAAAACCTACACTAGACAGTTTCCTTAAAACAGATTCGTCGCCTCACTGGTTGGGTACTAGAGGTTGTTTGACGTCTGTCTCTCAGGATACGACGGTTAGATTAGCTACAACAGGGCATCTACTTAGTAGCTTCGGCAAACAAAACTACGGCAGCACTCTCTCACTAGAAAGAATATAAAGCTAGAGAAGAACTTTGGAATACAAAAAGAGCAAAATTTCTGGGTAAAAAACCAGAAAGAGAGGGGTCTCCTTTTATACACATGGAGGGGGAGAAAGGAGGAGCCTCCAGCAACAAATATAGAAATAAGTCTCTGCAAAACTGCCCAACAAATGCAACAATTAATGGGACTTTATGTTTGTGAGTTACACACTTCATATATACACGTGTATTGTGTGTATATTCCTACAACCCACAAATCTAGCTTGACCCAAAAAGATTAAGATGGGTACACATGTGTATTATGTGTATATTCCTGCAACCCACATGTCTGGCTTGGCTCAAAAAGATTAAGATAGGTGGGCCAAAGCCCAACCTCCACACTCAATCCAGTCTAGCAAATCTTAAGCCTCAAGCTCAAGCCCAAGCCCAAAATCCAAGATCCACGGACCTGGACCTGGACCCGGACTCAGACCCGGATTTGGCCCGGGTGGGCAGGTGGCGCAAGCGCAAGCGCGAGCGCGTATGGCAATTTTTGCATAACCCACTTGAACCATAGTCGTGGCCCAAGTCCATCATTGAAGCATCCATAACTCCCTTCCTTCAGAAAATTTGGATGCCCTAAAGGGCTCGCACCCTTGGGCAAAAAATGGGATTTAAATACTCATCAATCCTCTCCTCTACAATCAATGTGGGATAGAAAGTTTTACACCTTTCTCAACACCTCTTTCATAAGGCCAACTTAATGAGTCAATTTCTCATTCAAATCTTAATGGTTTTTGGTAATTTTTTTTTGTGGTGTAAAGATTTCACTACAAAGAATCTAAACCCACTTTAATCCATCTCAATTGAGGATTAGCACCCACTTTAATATTGCATTAAAGTCACAAAAAAACTATTATTTCCCAACAATCCCCCACATGAATAAAAATTGACCGAATAACAACAAACAAACAATGCTTAACAACAAAGACTCGAAGAGAGTGCAACCGAATAACCCCTACATTAGAAAGGGTAGCTTTAGGCTTTGAAGTCTATTGGATTACTGGCTGCCCAGTGAACACGAAGTCTTGAATTGTTCTGCCGTTTATGTAAATCAAGACAACAGACCTCATACAAGAATTACTCCAACCATCGTTTTGTTCTTATTGTTGTGTCCGGTTTGGCCTTGGAACACTAGCCTGATTCAGTGAGTGGTTTAAAGAATTCAGCCTTGCCAATTCTTATAGAAACGGCCCCACTTCACACTCACATAAGTGACTTTATTTGTGTATCCTGCTATACCCAGCTCAACACACTAGAGTTATTAAAAGCTCAGCTTAACGTCTACACTTCCAGGTATCACTGATAAAAGGAATGGCTAGAGGTTTAACCTCTTCAATGGTATACCATCGTTACACGCAATTAGGTTGTCTCATTGAACCTAGATCTTGGGATCTCCAGTCAACTAGGTTGGGTATCCATTCCGGTAACACTTTACACTAAAGGCCTTAAACCCATTCCTTTTGATGACTTCTCTACTAACAATCAATTAAACTCTTTGGTTAGCGGATCCGCAATGTTGTTCTTAGACTTCACATAGTATAAAGTGACAACTCCGTTAGAGAGTAATTGTCGTATGGAATTATGTCTACGACGAATATGTCTAGACTTTCCATTATACATATTACTCTTTGCCCGTCCAATAACTGATTAGCTGTCATAATGAATACAAATGGTTGGTACAGGTTTCGACTAACGTAGAATATCTTCAACGAATTGGCAAAGCCATTTCGGCTCTTTAGTTGCTTTATCCAACGCTATAAACTCTGATTCCATCGTTGATCGTGAGATACACGTCTGCTTGGAAGATTTCCAAGACACGGCTGCCCCTTCAAGGGTGAACACATAACCACTAGTGGATTTCGAATCCTTAACATAAGATATCCAATTTGCATCGCTATAGCCTTCTATTACTACTGGATATCTGGTGTAATGCAACCCATAATCCCAAGTGAAACAGAGATACCTTAAGCCCCGAATGATACCCTTATAGTGAATGGCATCAGGATTGCTTGTGTATCTGCTAAGCCTACTAATAGAGTAGGCCATATCCGGCCTTGTACAACTCATCAAATACATCAAACTCCCAATGACCTGAGAATATTCTAGCTGAGAGACACTCTCACCATTATTCTTGGTCAAGTGTAGTCTCAAGTCTACCGGTGTCCTAGACACTTATATCTGATTTACCAAAATTCTCAAGTATTTTCTCAACATAGTGAGATTGAGAAAGTACAATACTATCAAATGTTCTGGTAATCTTAACACCCAGAATTACATCTGCAAGGCTCATATCTTTCATGTCAAACTTAGAGTTTAACAATCTCTTAGTAGTTCTAATCATTTCATCATTATTACCAACAATGAGTATTTCATCAACGTATAGACACAAAATGACATAACCTCTGTCAGTGTCTTTGATATATACACATTTGTCACACTCATTGATTTTGAACCCATTCGACAACATAGCGTTGTCAAACTTCTCATGTCATTGCTTAGGAGCTTGCTTCAAACCATACAATGATTTGACAAGCTTACAAATTTTCTTATGTTGTCCAGGAGCTAAAAACCCCTCAAGTTGCTCAATGTAGATTTCTTCATCTAAATCTCCATTTAAAAAAGTTATCTTTATATCCATCTGATATATCTCTAGACCACGTAAAGCTGCTATCACAATCACCATGTGAATAGATATAATACTTGTCACAGGTGAATACGTATCAAAGTAATCCAGGCCTTCTCGCTGCCTATATCCTTTGATAATTAGCCTAGCTTTATACTTATCAATTGATCCATCTGCTTTCATCTTTCTTCTAAAGATCCACTTATTCTCCAAGGCCTTACTGCCTAGGGGTAGATAAACCAACTCCCAAGTATGGTTCTATAAGATGGAGTCAATCTCACTCTTAATTGCTTCTTTGCACAAAGGACTTTCAGGTGAAGTCACAGCTTCATGGAAAGTTCGAGGTTCTCCCTCTAACATGTAAGTCAAGAAGTCTAGATCAAAGGACTTTGCTCTCCTAGCCCTTTTACTCATTCTTAGCTCATCTGCTTCCTCAGCTTGATCATCGACGTGATTATTGACTTGATCATCTATGTGATCATTGTCACCTTCAACTTCTTTCATAGAACTCGGGATCCTTTCTTGGAGACGACAAGGAAATACATCTTCAAAGAAATATGCATTTCTTGACTCCATGATAGTATGCTTGTGTATATTTGGAATAGCAAACTTAAACACAAGCAATCGATATGCATTGCTATTATGTGCATAGCCAATGAATATACAATCTACTAACTTCAAGCCTATACAAACCTGCTTAGGTGTAGGCACCGCCACTTTCGCAAAACACCCCCACATTCGTAGGTATTTATATGAAGCCTTGTGTGGCCTTTCCACAACTCATATGGAGTTTTGTCTACATTCTTCTGAAGTATTCTATTAAGAATGTAATTCACGGAGAGAATTGTTTCCCCCACAAGTTTTGTGGCAACCCAAAACT
The DNA here is from genome assembly GCA_030407325.1 of Camellia japonica. Classification (NCBI taxonomy): domain Eukaryota; kingdom Viridiplantae; phylum Streptophyta; class Magnoliopsida; order Ericales; family Theaceae; genus Camellia; species Camellia japonica. Next base: position 183,525,287 of record JAPPVO010000019.1, read on the forward strand.
TATTAACATTTCATTCATCATTTCTTTTAACATCTTATTTTTTCACTTAGCAAAAACATTTGACTGAAGGGAATAAGGCACTGTAGTTTGGTGGATAATCCTAAATTGAGCACAAATCTCAACAAACGAGGATTCATACTCACCACCACAATCACTTCTTAAAGCCTTGATCTTACGGCTTAGTTGATTCTCAACTTCATTCTTGAAAAGAATAAATTTATCAATTACCTCATCTTTGCTTTTAAGAAAATACACATAACAGTATTTAGTGCAATCATCAACAAAAGTGATGAAGTACTTGTTGCTAGGGGTGTGCGCAATGTGGTTTAGGCGGTTTGGGAGTAAAATTACAAACCGAATGGTGGGTTGGCGGATTAGCGGATTGACAAATTGCAGTTTGGACGGTTTTTGGCGAATTGGTGAATTGAAAAATATTCTAACTAATTATCTTATATTTGCATAATATATATAATGCTAATTTGTATAATATTTTTTAGATATATAACACAAAGTAATTTTACATAATATGTTTCATATATCTAACCACTAATTTGTAATAAATTTCACATCTTAAATCTCCCTCACACTCATTTTTACATTGATATTTCATTGGAGGTTGAAATATATATATATATTAACTATAGTGGAGCGGAGCAGTTCGGTTGGCAGATTATAATTTTTAAAGTTTAAACCGCGGTTAACTGTTAGAGCGATACGAATTGATGCAGATCGGTGTGGTTTTAGCAGATTAGGCGGTATTTTGCACAGCCCTACTTGTTGCCACCACGTGATTGTATGACTTTCGAGTCACACATATCACTATGCACTAAATCTAAAGGCTCGGTACTTCTTTCAATAGAATGAAACGAAGTCCTTGTCAATTTTGCTTCTACACAAGTTTCACACTTATGATTTAGATTAATCTTGAAAGATGGTATATGATCTAATTTGATTAATCTACGCAAAGAATCAAAATTTACATGACTCGGTCTACCATGCCATAAATTAGGGGACTCAAGCATATAAGCAGAGAAGAAGAAGCTTTCTCATTAATTTTAAGGATAAAAGTCATTACATTGAGCTTAAACATACCGCCCGACATATACCCCTTCCCTACATAGACCCTGTTCGTGGTCAACACGACCTTATCAACTTTGAACACCATGCGGAAACCATGCTTACTTAAGAACGACCCCGAGACAAGCTTCTTACGAATGTCTGGCACAAATAGGACATCGTTTAGAGTCAGCTCTTTTCCTGAAATCATCTTCAGGACCACCTTGCATTTACCCTCAGATTTCCCCATGAACAACTTCTCCCCGTTTGAAACCGGTTCAACAGTTGTGAACATCTTCTTCTCAGCACAGATGTGGCGAGTGGCCCTAGTGTCCACCCACCATTCCTTTGGATTAGACCCCACCATATTCACTTCCGAGACAACAACTGACAGATGCATGTCATCCACATCTTAAGATAAATCCTCCATCTCAACCATGTGAACCTGGCTTTTGTTTTGTTGAGGGTTTCTTCTTGTAGGGTTTCTTCTTCTTACAGCAATCAACCACCCGATGCCCATCGCTTCCACAGTTGAAGCACTTTCTATTGAACCTATAAGTAGGTTCTTGCGACTTGTAGAATGGCCTCTTGGAGACTCCACGTCTAGCTCCCAACTTTGAGCTTTTGCTTGTCTGTGGCTTTTTCTTCACCCCTGAAGACTGGCCATACTCAACCACGTTTGCTTTCACTGTGGAGGTACTTCCTCTTTCTTCCTATTGTCTTCCTCAATACGGAGCTTGACAACGAGCTCTTCGAATGTCATCTTTTTTCGTTTGTGCTTCAACTAGTTCTTGAAGTCTTTACAGCCGTTAGACAACTTCTCAATCAGTGCAGCTGCGTAGCTGCCTGGAATGATTCACTCAGGAACATTCCCTCTGTATAAATCTCGTGCAGAATTACTTGGAACTCTTGGACTTGACTAATGACAATTTTTTAGTCCACCATTTTAAAGTCCAGATATCGGTTAACGACAAATTTCTTTGCCCCAGCATCCTCGGTCTTGTATTCCTTGTCCAAAGCATCCCACAGCTCCTCTGCTGACTTCTTGGCATAAAACACGTTAAAAGGTGATCTGCCAAGCCATTCAGAATGTAGTTCCAGCAAAGGAAGTCTAACTGCTTCCAAGCATCTAGAGCCATGAGCTTCTTCTTGTCTTGATCATTCTCTTCTATGGCTGGTGGATCTTCACTCAAAAGCCTCGCAGGGCTCAGAGTAGTCAGGTAGAACAGCATCTTCTGCTGCCATCTCTTGAAATTCACTTTCGTGAACTTCTCCGGGCACTCATAATGGTTGAGCGGGCCTCCCAGAACGGCAGGAGTAGCAACAGGGTTGACCACAGAGGTCGTAGCAACCGGGTTAACCACAGAGGTCACGACAGCAGGGGTTGGCAAGCCAGTTGCCCCGGGGTTCTGATCCCCGCCAACATTAGCAACAGCAGTAGTAACAATTGCCATTTCTAAAAAATATAATAGAATTTCACTATCTATGTTTCCAGAAATTAAACTTAACACTAGAAAATGCCACAGTGAAAATTTCATTCAAAACTAGTATCACCATTTCCCTAGAATCGAACATGGTCAGGAATGTTTCCAGGAAGACTGGAGGGGTCGCATTGATCCTACTTAAAACTCAGTGCTCATTTGGCATGCACTAAAAAAGTGCACTTTTCTTTTGCATATGTGAGACCAGGAAAATCCTCTCACATAGATTGTAAAGATCCAACGAAGAGATGAGCTTTGCCCCTGTATATCTGCAAAGATGAACATAGTCGGTGCCACCCAACCGGGGTTGCCAACCGAAGACACTCCGATAATAAAGTTAGTCACTTGATTGAAAGAAGGAAGCTATAGAAATCAAGAGTGTTGGTGCGTAGTGTAGAGAGAGAGAGAGAGCACATACCTCCACTTGGGATGGCCCCCCTTTATATAGATGGAGAAGGTGTGATATTTGTTTGGGTTGGACCCATGGTAGGCCTTGTTTGGGTTAGCTCCAATAAGCTGATGTATATATATTTTTCTGGCTTCCACAATTGTCCCAAAACTTTTATCGTCTGCGGTAGAAAAAGGGAGAGTTTTTCTTGCCGAGTTACACTGTTCAAATAAATGTTAGGTCTCTTGATAAATGAATGGATGACTGTATGAATGCGTATATGTTTGACTGTATGTACAAATATATGTATATCAGGAAGAGGGGTGAGCTAAAACCCAGGAAGGAATATAGTATAGAGAGGTTAAATAAAGAATGGCGATCATAGGACGAAATTATATCACTTGAGTTCGAAACAAATCATAACAATGGGCCATGGTTTTGTTACCCCCAGGCAAAGGTCGTAGGCCACGGTATTATGACCCCCGGGCGAGGGTGTAGGCTGCGGTATTATGACCCTCGGACGAGGGTGTAGGCCATGGTATTATAACCCTTGGATGAGGGTGTAGGCCACAGTATTATATAACCCCCAGGCGAGGGTGTAGTATATTGCCGAGTGCGAAGATTGCTTCAAAATATGGACTTTTGTGCAGAGCTAGAGATATTTCTATGTGTTGAACACGAAAATGATTACCTGAACCAAATAATGTAGATTGAATAATGTAGATATATCAGCCAAAAAAGTGGAAAGCTATAAAAACTATAAAAAATGACGGTGTGCAAAAATATACGAAGAACTGCCGACCGTCTGCCGAATGTGTAAGGTATTGCCTTAAAACTGGCGCTTGCTTGGAGCTGTGTGAAAAGGAGCTGGAGTTTGTAACTCAAGTAAATTTCATTGTAATGTTTGTACCAAGTTGGCTGAGTATGCATGCATAGTAGAGGTGCCGAGATGATGATCGGCGGATATGCCCCAATTGGAAAGTGAAAAATTGGCTAAGATGTCCCAGTGGGTAATAAATGGCCAAGGAATGAAATGAAAGGATCGGAGAAGATGGAAGATTATTTCCTAGCCCCAAGATCCTGTTGCTGAAATTGCATGTCGATCAGATAAGATTTGACCGTTGATTTGGCATTTAACGTTCCCGATTGGCCAATATATTAATCTCAATATGCAACTCAGAATTTGCAAAATCAGACCGTACAAATGTGTTTAGAAGGCTCCAAATAGTTGGAAATGACCCTTGAATCGCTGTAATCAGACTCCTGATGGCATAGTTGTAGCCAAAATAGAGCTAATGGCTCAGATCAGTTGAGAATTGTGCTCCGCGAAGTAGTGGATAATTTTTCTTATATTGTTGAGTTGGCAAAAAATAAAAGGAAAATGTTGCTGCTGACAAGGTTTGAGCTTACACCCTTGTGATGAATAAATAAGACTTAATCCCTTGGCCCCTACTTGGCAAGATATATATATATTTGAACTTGATTGTGATAGGATGTAACTTAGCCGCAATGCACTGAATAATTTCTTATACGTGCCAAATTTGAGTCGCCTGCTCCAGCTGAAGTGAAATTGCTCGGCAAAGTTCGACTGGCTCGTACGGCTTCGTTTTAGCTCCGATTTCGACACGGTTGGTTGCGTTGGACTCGTCTTAATAAGTACTTCACCTTGGCATAGTCAAAACTTGAGTTTGACAGCTTCAAAAATTTCATTTTTCGGCACATGTGATCCTTTTCGCAACTTTCAGCAGATTTTGGTTACTACTTGACTTCTCGGGTTGGTAGGTTTGGACTCTTTGAGCCGATGTTAATCTTGTGGTAAGTTCAAATGTGGATTTTGGCAAGCCAAGACGCTAGTTTTATGCCGAGATAGTAGTGCCGAGCAATATTGCCCAATAATGTTGATGTACCGAGTAACATGTCTATGTCGAGCAATAAAGGTGCCAAGCCGAGATGCCGAGATATTAGTGCTGAGCAATATTGCCAAATAATGTGTCGAATAAGCAATGTTGTGATGTAATGTTTTGCCAAATAAGTTGCCGAAGCCGAATAAGCCGAGTTGATAAATGCAGAGTTCATGTTAATGTGAATACAGTTGTTGAATAAGTTGACATAATGTTGTTAGCCGATAAATGTTGCTGTATAAAGTTGACAAATAATGTTGTTAGCCGAATAATGTAGATAATGGGGTGGGAATGTCCGATATGGTTATTTCTACACTGCAATTCCACCGAGGGCAGGATGGTGTAACAAGCAAATTTGATGCTTCCATTATTGTCGAGGAAGATGAACGAGCATCAGTGAGCGGACCAGTGGTGATGCCGAGTTCAGCCACCATGTAGGTGAAAGGCCACCTTTGAGTTCGAGCGAACTAGTTGACTTCGAGTTGGTGGGGGCTATGCTTGTGTGAAATATTATTTTTGGCGGCTGAATTGTAGTTGCTCAATAGATTTGTTCTTGGTCAAAGGCAATGACTTACTATTTAATTTGCTTCAATGTTAAGTTCTTCGGATAGCCCATAACAAATATTTTGATTGGAATAGGTGGATTTGACCTTTCGTGTTGCCGAAACTTCTTCTAGAGAAAATGTCAAGTCTCTATAAATCTTCAAACGTAAGCAAAAATATATATGCACATAGGATGTATTTGATTGGACGGACTGTATAAGGGGGAATTAGAATTCATCGGACTTGAATTCTGGGACTGTGAATCCTCCGAACTATTTGGTTAGATTGGATGTATATCCCGTGTTAGTTTTTTCATGAGATTAGATGTCTGGAAATGACTATTTTTAGTGAATCCAATGTTTGGTTGGACGAACTGGATAAGATAAATGAACAAAAGACTATTTTACCCCTTTTCAATTATTTACTAAGTAATAGCAATATTAAACATATCTTTAATATTTTAATTATTTTTAGCTAGATTAAATAAAATTTTATTTTATTTTATTTTTTACACAACTAATAAATTTTTTTTTTAAAAAAATATCAATAAAAATATATGTTATTTTTTTAATTAAAATTTTAAATAAATTTATTTTTTTAAAAAAATAATAATTAAACAATGAAATTAAATAAAACATCTATTAAATTTTAAATAATGAAATTAAATAAAATATGAACAAAATTTTAAAATAAAATATCAATAAAAAATTATTTTAAAAAATTAAATATAAAACATCAATAAAAAGTTAAACAAAATTATTTTATTTTTACATTGAGAGATTTAAATTTTATTGAATTTTACAAAATATAATACATAATTAAATAGTAGAGGGTCAAAATGGTCATTTCACATTCTAATCCCAACAGTAAATAGTCCAATGAAAATTGTCTCATACCCCCCCTCCCCTAGGATAGTATAATCCTCCATATGGGGGATAAAGAGTTCGGCCAGACTCTATGTTCGGCGGATTAAAAAAAAATAAAAAAAATGCCAGATAAAAAATTTCACCCTAATTACAATCTCAACAGTGAATAGTCTCCCCCTCTTATCCTCCCAATCAAATACACCTATATATCTATAAATTTAACAAAGGGTAGACACAACCAGTGAGTATAAATGTATATATACATACATATATAAATATAGATATCAAAGTTGAACTTGAACAGAGACATTGTAAAAAAGGCAGAAGATAAAGACCTAGCCGTTTGGATGCTTCCACTTTTTTCTCGGCAACTTGCACCGTCTTGCTGGCCAAAGGATTTTGAGAGAGAGAAAATAAATTGCTAGTATAGGTACATGTGCGTTAAAAGAGATAATAAATAAATTGAGTTCGGCCGAACAACCTTGGTAAATTGCCGAAAAGATGCTCTCTTCAAGAAAAGTGAAACCCATTTGTAGAGAGAGAAAATGGAGATGAAAAAGTAGACCCATGAATTCTATGTTGCTGTACGGGGGCGAAATATCTGTTGCTCTCCGTACGCCTTGAACGTCAAGCTTCCGTCAACGGCGTTCGTCTCTGCAACACGAAAATGGTGAGCTGCCCGGCGGTGGTGTGCCGGAAAAACCCTCCGACGCTCAAGTCAGTTCACTGAGGAAGAAGATAATGAGAAGAGAGAGTCCGTGCTTGTGAGAATGAGTTCGCATACCTGTAACCTTCGTCCCCCTCCTCCATTTCTAGGCTGGCCATGGAACCTCAAGGTCGTGCGCGCACCACCTCTGTTGTCCTTCCCTGGACAGATGGCAGTACGCGCCTCTCACCACCTTACGCGTGTAAAGGTTTTGTCCTTTCTCCAACGCACGCTGAACTTCCTAACGGTATTGAGGCGTTCGTGGAGCAGTTGTCCTCTCCTTCACACCATTGGCCCAGGTGGCACCCTTGACCGTGGTATCACGACCGGCCTTACATTTGTGGAAAATTGCCATCACATTCACTTAACCGTGCTACGTGCCACCAACCTGCGACTCAGGACTAGATGAAAACTCGACCACCGAGACCGAACTACTATTGGCCGGCTCCAACGACCAACCGGTTGGGAGGCATGCCGGCCTCCAACCGTTCTTCTTCCGATCTCGGTCACGTGAAGCCGCCCTCATTGATTGATCGGTCCAGGGTGTAACAGCCCTGCTCGCAACCACGGTGTAGCCCAACGCTTAGCTCGGTCAGCTCGCTGGCCTGAGCTTCTTTGCAGAGTATAACTCGCAGCTCGGCTGACCAGTAGACGCCTGTCCGGTCAATTCTTCCGACCACGCAAGTCATTCTGCCGACCACGCTACCAGCCAAATTGGCACAGCGCCGTGCAATCCGTCAACTTAGCTCGGCCGTACTACTCGGTGCGAATCTCCCCTCTCAATTGCCCCTTAAACCCATCCGAGCCATCGTGATTGGGTTTACTTTTACAACCGAGCAGCCGGTCGAGCCGTTACCAAGCCGATCATGAGTGCGGACCAAAACGACGCCGCGCTATTCCCATAGGCTATTTCCTCAGCTGTCATATCAAGCGTCGTACTACCGTACTGACAGACGCGTTGCAGTGCCACGTGGCATCCATCCATTGAGCCGTACAGCCCAGCTGTCCTGCACACGCAGGATTTCAAACGGCGCAGCCGTTTTGCATTTCCCCCCTTTTTGGCTCCAACGAGGGGTCTCCAACCCCTCACTTTTCATTCTTCCTGCGCAGAAACCCTAACCCAGCCTTACTCTCTCTGCCTTCTCGCTTGTTCTCGCCATTGCTGCTTCCTCACTCGTTTGTTCTTGCCATTTTTGACGCTGTGTTCAAGCTCTCGAGGCCCTCCCTCGTCTTTGGTAAGTATCTACAACCCCTTACTGCGTTTTTTCTGTTTCCATTTTGAAGCCCTCAAGCATGTTCTTCATTTTTGTACACTGTGTTCTTCGTGTTCTCGTTGTTTTTCCTTAGTTTGGGATCCTTAGATCTTGGAAACCCTAGGAAAAGGGGAATGGTAGAGAAGGGGCGCTCTTCGTGCCCCTCTTTTGCTTTGGGTTAAGTGAAGGAGCCATGAACCTAGGAAGAACTGGAAGAACCAAATGAATACTGGGTAAAACCGAGCAAAAGGCTCATTTAGATCCATATTTAGGGCTGTGACCGAGCAAAAAGCTGTTTGTGGCTTTGTATTGAGGTCGCAACCGAACTGTATACACCTTAGATCGGCCGATAGGTTTAGCCGGGCTAAAGACCTGAAATCATAAGCCAATACCTTGATCTGGGCTCGACCGAGCTAAAACCTCCATTAGAAGCAAACCGATCAAAAACTCCTAGATCGAGTAAAAACCAGCACCAAAAAAGGGAAAGGCTAAATCAGCCATCCTGATGGGCCGAGGTAGGTGGAGGGCCGGCCAAACACTTAGAACCTTTCTGAGCTATTTCCAATAGAAGCCGCGCAATATATGCCGTGCTAACCCCTGCCCTTATTTTTTCAATATGCAGAACAAATAGGACCGACCAAGCCCTTCAGAGTCACCACTGGTGGAGCTCAAAGCCCGAGCAACCACACAGCGTTTTTGACCGAGTTATACACCAATAAGACCGAGGTAATGGGCAAGTACCGGTTTAAGGTCAGTTCGCTCGGTGCAATGGCGGAATTCCGTCGAGATTATAATATCCCGGACGACGTAGTTCTAGAGCTCGCCAAGAAGGGGGCCACACCGTGGGGAGACTTAGACCGGTGCCCCTTCACGGTTGTTTCCATAGTCGAGGGCGGCGTCCGCTTCCCGGTCCAGCCCTTGATCTGCGAATTTTTAAGGCAGACAAGGCTTTGCCCGAGCCAGGTCTCCAACAACACTTATAAGAAATAAATGGAGTCGCCGAACTGAACCGGAGGCTCGGTCTTAATCTCGGTCTGGCTGAGATTTTCCACCAATACAGTGTAAGTAGAAATAAAAGCGGGCTTTGCTGGTACCTCAAAGTCAAAAAGGGCCGAGCAAAGCTCATCGAAGGTAACCCGGACAAAGAGACAAATGATGATGACTTCTTGTGGGTGTCCGGTCGCTACGAAGACTTAGAGGCACCCATACCGGGCTGGTTTATTAACAAAAACAGGGGTAGTGCTGGTAAGGAGACCGGCCAACCGTACTATTTCTTCACTGCATTTCTTTGTTACTATTTTGCACCGGTCTGACACTTGTTTCTTTTTTTGCAGATAAGAACCTTGCGGTGCGCTATCATTATGCCAACCAAGAGGCCATCCGAGCTCTACTTCGCCAGCCAGCCGAGGAGAGAGAAGCGTCAGTGTTACTCGGTTTCGAACAAACGTACAACTACCAAGCACCGCGCAAAGGCCGAGTCACCGACTTTCTACGCGAGCCAACCCCCGAACCAGATCCAACCTTGCCACCGGTCAGACTCATCCCAACTACCGCCGAGCAAGAGATGGCTAAAATCCGAGCCATTAAGTCCATGATCACCGGGGACGAAGGCGAGTCCCAACCCCCAGAAGCAACCGGGGGAACGTCTTCCACTCCCGCCGGACAAAAAGATGGGGCGGTGCTCGCCCTGGCCAGCGAACAACAGGCTGGCCGGCCAAAGAAGAAACAAAAGAGGGAGGCGGCGGGGCAAAGCCTCGTGGATGAAGACTCCACGGAAGTCGCCTCTACCGAGCTTGGCGACCAGACCGAGCAACATCTCGCCCGGAAATCCAAGGGCAAGGCCCCTGCTGCCCCCGGTCTGGGCGCCCGAGTTCGTCTACAAGGGCCGAGCAGTCTCCGCCGCAGACTCGGTCGCCGAGGACAAGGATTACTCGCTTGGTTTCAATTTGACCAGGGGATTGATCCTGCCCGGGGACATGAAAAAGCATGACGAGCTACCCGACCTTAAGGTCCTCCGCTCGGCTGCAGAATCAATTGTGCTGGTAAGTTCAGCATTTTCTCTTCAACTTTGTGTTCGGTTTTTTGTTTGCTCGGCTTGTAGATACTAATAATCTGTTCTGTTTGCAGGCCGCACAAAAGAACTATCTCGCCCACGAGCGAATGGTTGCTGTTCGGCAGAGCCTCCGAGACGCCATCACCGAGAACAAAGTGCTCAAGGCCGAGATAGAAATGCTCAGGGCCGAGCAGGTGGTCGTCAAAGACGAGCGCAACGAACTGCGCCAGAAGCTCGACCGGGCTGAGGAGGAGAAGACCAAGGCCGCGAAGAAAGCCAAAGCGCGGTACCTGGCCGAGCTCCGCAAGCTGCGCGACGCTCACAAGGCCGAGAAGGACGAGGCCGTGGACGCCGCAGAAGACCGGGGTTACGCCCAGGGGGAGAAAACGTACGAGCGTCAAGTCCGGGCAACCAAGGACATCTTTTTCCAGTGCGGCTGGAAAGCCGCCGTGGAGAAAGTTGGCCTTGGCCGCGACTCTGACATGTTCAACAATCTCCCTGCCGCGCACATCCCGGACTACATGCAGGCCTACGCCAACGCCACCCAGAACCGGCTCATAGTGGAGGCAAGGAAGGAGGCCGAGGAAGAAGCTGCCGCCCAGAAGCTGACCGAGCAGATCGAAAATCCGACCGAACAAACTCCATCCGACGCATCCCCTAATGCCGAGGATGGAGCAATTGATCGGGAGGTTGTCGCACTGGACGGTACTGACGCCGAAGCCGAGGAGAGCCTGCCCGAACAAACGCCTTCAAATGCCGGGGTGGCCGTTGGTGAAACCGAACAAGGCCTTGGTCTCGATTGAAGATTTCCTATTTCTTGCTTCGTTGTTTTCTTTCTTTTTCGCAATGTAACCGGGCTATGCCCCCCCTTTTGTACTGAACTTGTTCTGTTAATGAAATATGAACTTTTTGCTCGTACATCTTGTTTTTGTTTGGCTTCTGCATACTTGAGTTTCTTGTTTCAAATTTAGTGGAACTGGCAGGTCGGCTAAACCGCGCAATCGATAAGCTTTCAAGTAACCTTGCAGTCCCTTGCATTTCATTGCCAAGAAGATGACATTTTGTATTTGGCCGAGCAAAATCCGCTCGGCCTTGCTCGGTTGGCAATAATTTAGTTGGCCGAGCAAAAACTAGCTCGCCTTTTTGAAGTTTGTTTAATTTGCCAACATTTCCTTTCGGCCGAGCCAATTGCTGGACAAGACACCAACATTGCTAATTCCTCCGAGCAAAACCAGCTCATTTCCCACATTGGGCAGTTCACCAATATGATTGATGGGCCGAGCAAGGTCAGCTCGGCTCTACATTGGGCAATTCACCAATGTTTCAGTCCGGTTGGTCATGCCGCCAACATTCCCACTGGGCGAGCAAAACCAGCTCGGCCCTAATGCGGTCTGTTCCCATTCCGAGGAAATCAGTCCGGTTCTCTACAGGTCGGTTCTTGCCCCTGGCATGCCTTGCGACCGTGCAGTGCCATTGTTCAAAGATGTAATACAAAAAACAACAATGTAACACAGCAACAACAATATAGCTAGCTTTCATTACATAAACATTGTAAAAGCAATGCTATTCTCTTACAAAAGCAAATTACATCTTAAAAGTAAAAGACCTTAAGGTTTGCTGCGTTCCACGGTCTGGGGACGGCCTTGCCATCTAAATCTTCCAGATGGTATGCCCCCTTGCCTGCAAGACCAACCACCTTGTATGGTCCTTCCCAATTTGCACCGAGTTTGCCTTCGCCAGGGACCACTGTGTTGCCAAGCACCTTCCTTAGGACCCAATCCCCAATCTTGAATAGCCTGGGATGCACTGCCTTGTTGTATTTTTTAGAGAGTTCCTGCTGATAGGCCGCTATATGGATCAATGCGCGCTCTCGTCTTTCCTCAGCAAGGTCCAACTCCAGTGCCACGGCTTCATTGTTCAGATCTGGCTGGAAGTTTTCTGAGCGGATGGTTGGCATGCCAATCTCTAGTGGGATGATGGCCTCCATACCATAGGCCAAAGCGAACGGTGTTTCCCCGGTCGATCGTCTTGGTGTAGTGCGGTATGCCCATAGCACACTAGGAAGCTCTTCAACCCACTTTCCCTTCGCCTTCTCGAGCCGCTTCTTCAGCCCATCCAGGATGGTCTTGTTTGAGGCCTCTGCTTGCCCATTCGACTGAGGATAAGCCGGGGTTGAATTGTAGAACTCAATCTTCAACTCTTCGCAAAAGCCGCGAAAGAGTCTCCCATCGAATTGAGTGCCATTATCTGAGATGAGCGCCCTGGGGATACCGAAGCGAGTGATAACATGTTGCCAAACAAATTTCTTAACGTCCTTTTCCTTAATGGTTGCCAGTGGCTCGGCCTCCACCCACTTGGTGAAATAGTCAGTGGCGGCAATGAAAAACTTGCGATTGCCCGGTGCACTGGGAGTGGTCCAACAATATCCAATCCCCAAAGTGCGAACGGCCAAGGACTTGTGAGCGAGAGTAACTCCCTTGCTGGCTGGTGGATCTGGTGAGCAAATTTCTGACACTTTTCACATCGGCGGACGTATTTCTGCGCGTCTGCCTGCATGCATGGCCACCAGTAACCTTGAGAGATTGCTCGGTACGCCAGGACCTGCCCCCTGTATGGCTTCCGCAGATGCCCTCATGGATTTCAAAGAGAAAATCCTCCACCCTGGCGGGGTGGACACACTTCAAAAACGGCCCGGTGAAGGACTTCTTATATAAGGCTCCGGATGGGGAGAGCCAAAACCGCTCTGATTTTGCTCGGATCTTGTGTGCCGCCTTCTTTTCTTCTGGTAGAACTCTATCTTTCAGGAAGGCAATGATGGGGTCCATCCAAGAGGGACCCAAGTCGGCGCAATGTATCTCGGTTGCTTCTGGCTCCTCAATGCTTGGCCGAGGCAAAAACTCTATCATCAAGGGGTTAGGAAAAGCTGTCTGAGCGGAGGCGAGCCCAGCCAATTCGTCAGCCGTGTTGTTTGCTTCGCGGTTTATCTGTTCCACTCTTATCGCAGAGAACTTCTTGATCTCTTCTCGCACCAACGCTTGATACTTGGCCATCCTTTCATCCCTTGCCTCATACTCCCCTGAGACCTGATTGACCACCAGCTTGGAGTCGCTGAAAACCATAAGGGCTGTGGCTTTCATTCTCAATGCGCTTCTCAAACCGGCGAGGAGGGCTTCATACTCTGCCTCGTTGTTAGACGCTGGGAAGCCGAGCGTAATTGCTTGCTCAATAATCAGCCCATCTGGCGAAGTCAGCACAATTCCCAGCCCGGCCCCATGCCTGTTGGACGCCCCATCGACAAACAACTTCCACATCTCGCCAAGAAATAGCTTCCAGCAATCAGACGGATTTTGGGAGCTTCTCAATTCTAAGTTTTTGGTGGGCTCAATCTGGTCTCCTTGCACGTCTTTGCTGGGTGCTTCTTTTGTTGAGTCGTCAGCCTTTGCATTTCAGGCAAGCTCTGCTCTTCTCCCGCTTGCGAGCCATCGCATATCTCTGTTGCCAGAATCCTGGGTTGTGCTAATTCCGCACCAAAATCAACCGGACAGACTGGGTGTGTTCCTGGGGCAAATTCCGCCACAAAATCTGCAAGGGCTTGCGCTTTGATCGCGGTGCGTGGTTGGAACTTAATGTCATACTGGCCCAATTCCACGGCCCATTTCAGAATTCTCCCGTGAAGTCCGCCTTTTCGAAGAGCACCTTAAGTGGAAATTCGGTCAGCATACTATTGTATGGGCATGAAAATAGTGCGCCAGTTTTCTTGACGCCATCATTAGGGCCAGTGCCAATTTTTCCAAGGGAAGATATCTGGTTTCGGCCGGGAGCAGGGTCTTGCTCACATAGAAGATTGGTAGGTGCTGGATGCCTTCAGCACGAACCAACACCGCGCTCACAGCGTGTTGAGAAACAGCCACGTAGAGGTACAGCTCTTCTCCCGGCCGAGGAGTGACCAGAATCGGGGCCGATGAGAGATATGCTTTTAAGTCTGCCAGTGCACGGTCGCACTCTTCGTCCCAGAAGAACTTGGACTTCAAAGTTTTGAAGAAGGGCCTGCAACGATCCGAAGACCGGCTGATAAATCTGTTCAGCGCGGCTGCCATCCCGGCAAGATGTTGCACGTCCTTTGTGGAATTCGGACGCTCCAGCTCTTGTATTGCTTTGATTTGGGATGGGTCGGCTTCAATTCCTCGGTTTGTAACCAGAAATCCCAGGAACTTTCCCGTGCCGACTCCGAAGGCGCATTTGGAAGCGTTCAAACGAAGCTTGTGATGCTTTAGAATGGCAAACATTTCTGCTAGGTCGGTGAGATGTTGGGACTTCTCCTTACTCTTCACCACCATATCGTCGATATAGGCTTCCATAGTTCGGCCCAGGAGGGGCGAACATCTTTGTCACCATACGCTGGAAGGTTGCTCCAGCATTCTTCAATCCGAATGGCATGACCTTGTAGCAGTATAAGCCTCTGGGGGTGGTGAACGACGTGATCTCTCTGTCCGGCTCATACATGGCTATCTGGTGATAGCCGCGGTATGCGTCCAAGAAGCTAAACCTCTGATGGCCAGCGGTTAAGTCCACCAACTGGTCAATTCGAGGGAGGGGAAAGCTATCCTTTGGGCAAGCGCGGTTGACAGTCTTGTAGTCAACGCAAACTCGCCATTTGCCGTTCTTCTTAGGAACCACCACCGTGTTAGATATCCACCGAGGGTATTGCACCTCCTCTATGGCCCCGGCCTCCAACAAATTCTTCACTTCTTCCGCAACCACTTCAGCATGGTGTAAGGCTGAGCGGCGCGTTCTTTGAATAACCGGCCGTGCGTTGGGGAAGACATTCAACTGGTGGCAAATGAAGCTTGGGTCGACGCCAGGCATGTCGTAAGGCGTCCATGCAAAAGCCTCCAAGTTGGAAACCAAGAAGTTGACATAATCTGCCCGCTCGGCACTGATAAAGATGATCCCAGGAGGAAGAACTTAGTTGGATCGTTTCGTCAATGCGCACTCCACCAAATCTTCGACTGATTTTTCCTTGGCCTTCCTTCCCACGTCCTCCAGGACCTCCTTTCCCTCGGGCCCCTCGATCATCTGGACAAACCCTTTGGCTGCTCGGCTGCCATTTACCGCAACGAAGCATTGTTTTGCCATCACTTGGTCTCCCCAAACTTCCTCTATTTGCCCATTCGACGCCGGAAAGCGCATTACTTGGTGGAAGGTTGAAGCAACTGCTTGCATGGCGTGCAGCCAGCCCCTGCCTAAGATTAAGTTGTAGGTGGATGGAACTTTGAGCACCCAGAACTCCACTTGTTTTACTACTGAGCCCGCTTTGACCGGCAAAATGATCTTTCCTCGGCCATTCCGGTTGTGAGTTGAAGCCGACCAAAGGGGATGTCGCAGGAGCCAAATCCCTGTCTTCTAACTTCATCTGTTTGAATGCGTCATAATACATTATTTCGACCGAACTCCCCTGGTCGATCAATATCTCTTGATATCAAAATCTTTGACGCGAAGGGTCACCACCAAGGCGTCGTTGTGCGGCATCTGCACCCTTTCCAAGTCTTTGGTCGAAAACGAAAGGATGTCTTTCTCCTCGGTTTTTCCCTTCTTCACGGCGGGCTGAACAGAGAGCACTTCCCTCATGTGCTCAGCCTTCTTTATCATCCCTCTAAGTTCGCAAACCCTTGCTGGTTCAATGATGCCGTGGATGACGTTGATCACGCCCTGAGGGGGCGCCTCTAGGGCAGCCATTCCGTTTGGCTCGGCTTGTCCAGTCGGCGCGGCCTTGACTCCCCCATCTATATATTGGTCAAGGTGTCCTGCCGCCACCAACTCCTCCAAATGCTGTTTGAGCGGCAAGCAATCTTCCGTCCGGTGCCCCCGTTCTTCATGGAAGGTGCAACGATACTTAGGATTGAAGCCCCGTTGCGCACTCCCCAGCTTGGCCGGCCAACGGACAAATGGCTCTCCTCGGATTTCGCTCAGAATGCGGTAGATGGGAATTTTGAAGACCGTGGTAATCCCCGTCCGCGCCTTCAGTTTTCTCTTGGCATCCTCCGCTGCGTCGCGAGGTGCATCAGCCCGGTCGTTTCTGCGTCCTTTGTTTCTGTCATTTTGACTGGTCCCTCGGCGCTGATCTTTTGGTCGGTCACTTGGGCGGTTATCTTCCTGCCCAACCGAATTAACTTTCCCCGCTGACCTGCCCACCGCGACCGGATTATTCTTCTCGGTCGCAGAGGCAGCGTCATCTTCCACACGAATGTGTTCGTTGATTCCTGCATCAAAGATTCCATGGTGGTGGGCTGATGCATCGTGAGCGAATCTCGCAGTCTATGTCCGACTGGGAGGCCCCTCTTGTATTGAGTGATCGCCAGATTGGTAGGGCAGTCGAGGATCTCGTTGTAAGTCTCCCAATACTTTGCATTGTACGTCTTCAGCGAACTCCCAGATTCCATCTTGACACCCAGGAGATGATCTACCTCCTTCGGCGTTCGAGTATTAGTCTTGAATCTGGTGACGAAGGCTTCCGCTAGTTGCTGCCACCCCTCGATACTCCCCTCCGGGAGCCTTTCGAACCACTTCAAGCCCAGCTCCCCAAGCTTGCTGGGAATATGAGGCACATCAAGCGTCGTTACGACGGTGGCCTGCCATTACTTGCCGGTAATGACTCACATGCATGTACGGATCCGTCTTGCCGTCGTACAAAGTAAATTTTGGCTGGTGGAATCCGGCAGGGAGTGGTGCTCTCAATTTGGGGACAACGGGTGGACGTAAGCCTAGCCAGCTCTTTATCCTCCAGTGCTGGGGCTATGTTTCTGGGTGCCGGCATCATCACTTCTTCACTGCAACGAACTGGGGCACTCAATCTCTGGAGCGCCGGCACCCTCTGAACCTCCCGAAGGCGCGCTCTCTCCTCCAGCACGTCCCTGAGATCCCTGGAACGGGAGGAGGCAGAGTATCGCGACGTTGATGACGGGCGCGAGGGGCGATAGGTGCTGTCGCGAGTGATGGATCTGCCCTCTCGCTGGTCAGAGTCTCCAACTCCATAGTTCCTGGTGATGGAGATTGAATGGGTCCTCCTCCGGCGGCGACTGCTAGAACGAGGGGAGGGGGTGCGCTCACTGAGGCTGCCCTCTCCAGCAACACCCTTCCCCCTCACTTGGCGCTTCAGAAGCTCCATCTCCGCCGCCATCCTACGAATGAGGGCTTCTTGGTCCTTGAGTTTATGCTCCAGGCGCTCCTCACGGGACTCCCCCCGGCGCCGGCGGCCCTCAGGACTCTGTGAACGATCTGAACTCCTCACGCTTGTCGCGCGCTCCCCGCGGAGAGGTTTCTAGGCCCGCCATGGTTGGAACATTAGAGGGGCCTTCTCTCCTCCGCACGTATTCTGGAGTGACACCATCGACGACGGACAGCGGAATTTCGTCATTGTTGGCCATGGAAATGGTCGAAGAAGCTCGAAGAACAAGGGCTGAAAATCAAAAGTTTCCCACAGACGGCGCCAATTGTACGGGGGCGAAATATCCGTTGCTCTCCGTACGCCTTGAACGTCAAGCTTCCGTCAACGGCGTCCGTCTCTGCAACACGAAAATGGTGAGCTGCCCGGCGGTGGTGTGCCGGAAAAACCCTCCGACGCTCAAGTCAGTTCACTGAGGAAGAAGATAATGAGAAGAGAGAGTCCGTGCTTGTGAGAATGAGTTCGCATACCTGTAACCTTCGTCCCCCTCCTCCATTTCTAGGCTGGCCATGGAACCTCAAGGTCGTGCGCGCACCACCTCTGTTGTCCTTCCCTGGACAGATGGCAGTACGCGCCTCTCACCACCTTACGCGTGTAAAGGTTTTGTCCTTTCTCCAACGCACGCTGAACTTCCTAACGGTATTGAGGCGTTCGTGGAGCAGTTGTCCTCTCCTTCACACCATTGGCCCAGGTGGCACCCTTGACCGTGGTATCACGACCGGCCTTACATTTGTGGAAAATTGCCATCACATTCACTTAACCGTGCTACGTGCCACCAACCTGCGACTCAGGACTAGATGAAAACTCGACCACCGAGACCGAACTACTATTGGCCGGCTCCAACGACCAACCGGTTGGGAGGCATGCCGGCCTCCAACCGTTCTTCTTCCGATCTCGGTCACGTGAAGCCGCCCTCATTGACTGATCGGTCCAGGGTGTAACAGCCCTGCTCGCAACCACGGTGTAGCCCAACGCTTAGCTCGGTCAGATCGCTGGCCTGAGCTTCTTTGCAGAGTATAACTCGCAGCTCGGCTGACCAGTAGACGCCTGTCCGGTCAATTCTTCCGACCACGCAAGTCATTCTGCCGACCACGCTACCAGCCAAATTGGCACAGCGCCGTGCAATCCGTCAACTTAGCTCGGCCGTACTACTCAGTGCGAATCTCCCCTCTCAGTTGCTTTAAAACTTTCAAATGAAGATTCACAGTGAACAAAAAGCTTTATTTTGTAAGCACAAACGTACCCAAGAACCAATCTTAAAATAATTTTTAGAGAGCAAGATCAAAAGTGTTGGTAAATTTTTACTTACAAGAACATGTTTGCTCTTCTTCGTTGACCTCTTTCGGACGATTCCCGAAGACAGCGCCAATTGTGAGATCCGGAAAATCCTCTCACATGGATTGTAGAGATCCAACGAAGAGATGAACTTTGCCTCTGTATATCTACAAAGATGAACATAGTTGACGCCACCCAACCGGGGATTGCTGGCCGGAGATACTCCAATGATAAAGTTAGTCATTTGATTGAAAGAAAGAAGCTATAGAAATCAAGAGTGTTGTGTAGTGTAGAGAGAGAGAGAGAGAAAGCCAATGCCCCCACTTGGGATGCCCCCTCTTTATATAGATTTAGGGGGGGTGATATTTGTTTGGACTGGACCCATTGTAGGCCTTGTTTGGGTTAGCCTCAATAAGCTGATATATATATATATTTTCTGGCTCCCACAACATACATACACTTATTTGGGTCACATCAATCAACATCTATCAACATCTCCTATCTACTTTTTCTACTTTGTTACACATTTTTTTTTTAAAATTTATAAACAGTCAAAAAGTGCACTTATTTAGAACATTCCAAACCACCCCTAGTTACTTTAGACAAAACTTTCAAGAGTATGTTGACTCCTAGTTCATGGGAAACAATTTTTAGAATTAAGCTTTTTCGAGGGATGAACTAGGTTAAAACAAACTAAGTTCCAAATTTACAAGCAATTTAAAAATTGCTAACCAAATTACAAACAATGTAAAAAATTGCTACAACAGTTACAAGAAAACAAAACTTGCTTAAATAAAATTGGCAATTAATCACTACTAAATCTCAAGAAAAAAATTGCTTCAATGATAAAGAAAGTAACCGATCCATAAGGATTTTATTTGATCCAAAATCTTTTCCACGCTTAGGTATTCCTGTTCATTACAAAGGTTAGTAGTTCAAAATTTTTGTTTTTACATCCCAAATACTATGCATTTAGTTTTGTATTTGTTTTTTTTTTCCTATTCTCTTTTGTATAGGTATTCCTGTAAAGAAAGTTAGCGAAAAAAACAAAAGACAATACAGACCAAACAATCTAAAGAAACTGTAAATATAATAAAATACTTGAAACTATCTAACAAACTATTAATAATAAAATTAACTAATGAATTAAAATACTAGATGAGTTACAAAATAAAATTTATAACTCCACAATTAAATTAAAATTTTAATTAGTAAGAGTTACATATGAACTTATTACACATTCAACATGTACGTAATTCTAGCCATTAACATGAAAAAAATTCATGCACATAATTCTAAAAATTAGACAGCAAGTAGCATGCAAATTGCATTACACTTTTGGAAAATAATAAGCATGTAAAATAAACTAAATTCTAGCAAAATTAAAACATGCAGATAAGCCTACAAATTTAGGATCTAATAAACAAGGAAATTAAACTAGAAAAGTAAGATTTTAAACACTCATGAGACATGCAAATCATATTATAAAACTAGAAGCATCTAAACCATGATAACGATCTAGAAATAAAAAGCATGAGAATTTTTTTTATTCACTTAAATAAATTAAACAATAGATAATTTCTAATCACAAATTGCGTGCAATGAAACTATTTTTTTTTTTTTTAAAAAAAACAACTAAACATGTAGTTTATATAATTAAACCAAGAAAAGAAACTGGAAGCAAGCAATATCAAACAATTATTTAATAAATTAACTTGCAACAGTAAACTATTTTTTTCTCCCTTTTATTAGTCATGCGTTATATATATATAAATATAATTATACTAAAACAAATAAGTATACAAATTTTACTTAGAGATCTAAAAATAACAATATTCTAATTAACTAAGCAAGTAGAACATAATATTGCATAATTTACAACTACATATTCCGAGGGGAAAAAAACAGTGGACCATTTGCCCAAAAAGTAATCATAGTAGTACAGGTATGAATTAATATTTTATAATAAACAAAATTAAAAACTACTATAAGTAGCAGTGCAACAGTGCCACCGAAACAGTGTATACAAAGGAAAAAATGAATTCATGAATGCAAACAGTGTACAAATTATTCCATCAAATAAAACAGTAGCACCATCCAATACCGTAAATAAACAGTGGACTGCTTCCTACTGAAAACGCATGTACAGTGAAATCTAATTCTTACAAATTTCATATGAATTTAATTATCTAATTTCATGATAAACATAAAAAAATTTGTTTTAAGGTTGTTGTAAAAATTTTGTGATCATATAATAAAAATGGATTCATATATATCACTTTTAAATTTCAGAATAAGAAACATGTTGAAAAATTACAAGTAGATGGAACAAAATTACAGAATAAAATAAAATGGCAAAAAGAAGCAAACCAAAACCTGCACTAGACAGTCTCTTTAAAACAGATTCGCCGTCTCATCGCTTGGGTGCTGGAGGTTGTTCGACGTCTGTCTCCTAGGATACGACGGTTGGATCAGCAACAACAGGGCACCTACTAAGTAGCTTCGTCGAATAGAACTACGCCAACACTCTCTCACTAGAAAGAATATAAAACTGGAGAAGAATTTTGAAATACAAAGAGAGCAAAATTTCTGGGTAGAAAACTGAAGGAGAGGAGTCTCCTTTTATACACATGGAGGAAGAGAGAGAGAGAGAGAGAGAGAGAGAGAGAGAGAGAGAGAGAGAGAGAGAGAGATAAGGAGCCTCCTGCAATAAATGCATAAATAAATCTCTGCAAAATTGTCCAACAAATGCAGGAATTAATGGGACTTTATGTGTGTGAGTTACACACTTCATGTATACACGTGTGTTGTGTGCATACTCTTGTAGCCCTGTTGGCTTTTTAGCTTTCGAATGTTATTTTTGTAATTATAAGCGTGTCAGTAAGGATCAATTAGTCCTTACAAAATATTAATTGCCAATCAATTATCAGACGATTGTGTTTTAATTCTTTCAGCCTCAATGAAGATGACTTTTACTGGTGGCTTTGTTTAGGAGAATTAAGCAAATAATGATTAAAATGAAGAACAATTGCAGTATTTTATTAAGCAGAATGAAAGAATTACAAAGATCCAAATCAGTCTCGTAAAGGTTTACAGCAACAAGCTACTTGAAAACTACTCCTATGAACGAAATGCAGTGCAGGAATTTGAAATACAGAAATGTAAAGAACAAGGAATGTAAAAACTAGAAAGGAAATAAAGTAGAATAAAACTGGTTTTTTATATCTGAGTCTGGGGCCTTTTCTGGGGCCTTCTCTGCTATTTGTACTTCTCAGTGACAACCATCGAACTGTACTTCTAACCGTCGAACCGCTCCTCCATGATCGCTGATCATGTTGCCTTATAGTTAGCTCCACTATGCCAATACCTGCAGTTAGGCTTCCCTCATGATTTTGAATTTAAATGTAAGTAACCGTTAAGGCCACGTTATCTTGCATTTCTTTGTTGATTCAGTGTTACGCAGATCTACCACAAACCAATGCTGACTGCCACGTGTGTGATTATGATTGAAGATTTGAATTGTCTTCTCGTACTGCCCTTATTCTGCCACGTGCCGAACTGTGATTGGCTTGTACAAAATATGTAGCCAACAAGCCCACAGATTTGGCTTAGCCAAAAAATATTCAATCCAGTCCGTTAAGCCTCAAGTTCGGGAGGGCAGGCGACACGCGCGTGTGGCAATTTTTGCATAACCCACTTGAACCATAGTCTTTACCCAAGTCCATCCTTGAAGAATCCATAGCTCTCTTTATTCGGAAAATATGGATGCCCAAAAGGACTCACACCGTTAGGCAAAAAATGGGATTTAAATACCCATCAATGCTCTCCTCTACAATTAATGTGGGATAGAAAGTTTTACACCTTTTCCAACACCTCTTTCATGAGACCAACTTAATGAGTCAATTTCTCATTCAAATCTTAGTAGTTTTTGGTCTTTTTTTTTTATGGTGTAAATATTTCACTACAAAAAATCTAAACCTACTTTAATCCACCTCAATTGAGAATTGACACATCTCTTAATATTGCATTAAAATCACTAAAAAATCATTATTTTTCAACATATATAACCTCAACAAGAACCGCGTTCTCATTGAAAATAAGGAAAGCCATGACACCCAACTTTGAAAGAAAATCCTTTCACCTCAGTGAGGAATTATGAGTTCATGGTCAACATTTCTTTTTAGTTATAATTATTGTTAATGAATTTAGTATAAATGATGAAACATAGTTTTTTTAAACTTGTGTCACATATTATATATTTACCCAAACTTAAGTTGTAATCAAATGATTTAAGTAATTAAATTGATTTGTAAAATTATGAGTTTGGTTTATTTGAAATTATCAGCTCAAGTTGACAGGATTTAGTAGACTCATTTTAAAACCAATTTTGGTGATTCAAACCATTCAATTTTTTGGATTCATTGAGTATAATATTTATAAAAAAAAAATCAATATGATTTGACATCAGTAGGTATATGTTTGAATCATATTCACCTTGCTTGGTTATCATTTTTCAAAAACACTTTTTAGAAAATTTTACTTTCTTATTTTCCGTATTTTTTTGTTTTTACTGAATTTTTTTAATATTTTGAGCAATTTTTTTAATTTTTAGACATACCGAACATAAATATACCTAAAAAGTAAAAAAAATTTGAAAAAAACCTTTTAAAAATTTACTAAATATCAAAAATACAAAAAAAAAAAATACGAGAATTCAGTATATTTTTGTATTTTTATGTATTTATCAATTTTTAAAAATATTTTTTCGCAAAATTTTTACTTTTTATATACATCTAAGTAAGGTGCATCTAAAAAAGTAAAAAAAAATGTTTAAAATTTTAAAAATATTCACTAAAAACAAAAAAATATGAAAATCAAAAAACTCAGTTTTTAAAAAATTTAATTCAAAAAACTCAAACCAAACACACTGATTAGTTTTAAAAAAATAGATAAATATAATTTCAAGAATAATTATTAATTTTTTATAATACAAATTTGATTCAAACATATAACTATAGATATTTGATCATCTTAATTTTTTGCATAAATATTTTGCCTAACGAGTCAAAAAAATAAACAGTATGGATCATCAAAACAGGCCTTGTGGTGTGCTTCACGAATCCCTCAAATTCTCTCAGATTAAAATGTGAACATATAAGAAACCTAACCCTAAAATTATATTGCAATTAATTGTCTGAACAATTAATTTAAAATCTAATAAATTTTGGAGAGGTGGAGGGACATATTGACACCTGATAATTCATAAAATTCTAACTCTGCTCCTATATTTAGATAATTAAAACAAATCTCTTTAAAAAAAATTTAAAAAATAAGATAAGTCCTATAAATTTAACATATAATTATACTAAATTTTTTTAAATATGACATAATTTTCATAAAAAATTCATTAATTATATAAATAAAAAAATCAAATTATAATATTTTTAGACTAAAATATAATCTTAAATACTTTTATGTATGTATCTGTACACACCATCTTGTTAAATTTGTTGTACAAATTATGTAATTAAATAACCAAATAGATTCATAATTGATAATTGAAATACATAATAAAACAAAATAGCAAAGGAAAGCAAACCGAAACCTACACTAGATAGTGTCCTTAAAACAGATTCGCCGCCTCACCGGTTGGGCACTAGAGGTTGTTCGATGTCTATCTCCTAGGATACAACGGTTACACCAGCTACAACAATGCACTGCTGAGTAGCTTCGGCGAATAGAGTTTTGCAGCACTCTCCCACAAGAAGAATATAATTTACTAAAAGAACAAATTATTAATATGGATAATTAAAGATTATAACTCATCGAGGTAAACTAAATTCTGAAAAATTAAAGAACAAATAATAAGAAAAGAAGCAAATCGAAATCTGTGTGATACCACAGTTTCCTTAAAACAGATTCACCGCCTCTCAATGGATGCTGGAGGTATACCGGCGTCTGCCTCTCAAAATACAACGGTCGAAACCAGCTAATGCAGAAGCACCTTCTGAATAGCTTCGGCGAACTTGACAATGGTTGCACTCTCTCTAACAAGAACCAAAGAAGAGGCTAACAAATAAATAAATAAATAAAAATAGGAAAAATTTTCTTTGGTGTAAAAAATAATCTCCAACTTTTTAGTTCAAAACATCATCTCATTTTCCATCACAAAAACCTCTCTAAAAACAACCTACTAAGTTGGAGGAGAAAGGCCTCTATTTATACTAGTAGGGGAGAGCCTTAACCATGAAGGCTATACATCAATAGGGCCATCAAATGCCATTAACCAAGGTCATCAACTCTAGCCATTAGTGCTAGAGTTACAAATGTTGAAAACATATGGCCACTAATATGGTCATTAACTCCATCATCAAAAGATGAGAGTTACAAAGGTCTAAACCTCCCTTGTGCTTAATATATACAAATAAATATGTATATAATGATATTTGAATAAACCAACTAGATGGGTCACAAAATGGATACTAATGTTGGGTCACAACTCGATCCAAACCCAATTCTCAAACACATTCACAAGCTAAGCCCAACACAACATAGTTTAGCCCAACTTAAGATTAAGTCCAAGTCTAAGTCCAAGACCACACTCAACACATGCACAAGCACAAGCACGAGTCTAGGCCCAATCTAAACTAAGACTAAGTCTAAATCTAAACCCAAACCCAACTTTATTGATGTCCACTTTATGAGACAATTCTCATTCACAACTCAATAGTTTCTGCTCATTATTTTTATATTGTAATCTTCTCACTTGATAGAATATAAAACCACTCAGACCTACCTTAACCAGTGGTTGGATCCCACTTTAATTTCAAATTAAATTTGCTAAAAAACCATTATTTTCCAACAATTTTCCACATGAATAAAATTGGTCGAATAAAGAAAAACGGACAACGCTTAACAATAAAGACTCGGAGAGAGAGCACACAAAATAACCCTACATCAGAAAAGGTAACTGTTGGCCTTGAACCTTTCGTAGTGAAAGCCTATCGGATTTACTGGCTGACTAGTGAATGTGATGTCTTGAACTATTCTGCCGTTTGTGTAAACCGAGACAATAGACCTTACACAGAAGTCATTCCAACCATTGTTCTTGTTCTCACTGGTGTGTCTGGTTTGGCCCTAGAACACTAGCCTGGTTCAGTGAGTGTTTTTAAAGAATTTGGCCTCGTCAATTCTTAAAGAAACAGCCCCACTTCGCACTCACATAGGTGACCTACATAAAGTATCTCGTTATACCACAGTTGACTATTCACAGAGCTTAGGTCATTAAAAGCATCAGCTTAACCTTTTACCCCACATGATATCTCTATATAAAGGAATGACCAAGAGGATTTACTTCTTCCGTGATTTACCCGTTACACGCAATTAGGTTGTCCCTTTGAACATAGATCTTGGGACCTCCAGTCAGCTAGGTTGGGTTTTCCGTTGTGGTAACACAAGCTAAAGGCCTTAACCCCATTCCTCTTGACGACTTGTTTCTAACTCTCAATTTAACCCTTTGGTTAACGAATCCACAATATTGTCCTTAGACTTTATATAGTCTGTGATAATCCTGTTCTGTGTTATGTTAATTAGCCTTAATTATAATTGTGATTATATACTTAATATGATTTTGGTGATAATTGTGTGATTATTTATGTTTTTGAAACTATATCTATTCAATGTAGGGAAATCTGTCCAACTTACTGCTATAATTTGAAATTGAAGATCGTAGGGGTTACAGAAACTGAAATTGTCTGCACCATTGTGATTAGCATGATTTTTAGAGCCTATAGTGAAATTTAATTAAAAATTGATTTAAACCGAATTAATTAGATTAAATTGATTAATTTAAGCTTAATTAATTAGCCTTAATCAAAATTGATTAGGCAAGTATATATAAGTGACCTATTGACACTTATGCTCAATCTTTTGAGCTCATTTCTCTTTACTTGGCTGAGATTACACTCTAGAGAGAGAGGGACGGTTCTAGAGAGAGAGAGTAAAGGCAAAAATTGTGGAATTAAGCAAGAAGCTTGAAATTTGAGAAGGTTAACTCAAGAACTAGCTAGAATTTCGAAGATTAGAGCTCCTAGGTGAGTAATTGAACTCAAACTCATGGGTTTAATTTTATAATTAAGTGAATTCAAACAAGATATGTAATTAAGAACAAGAATTGAGTTGATGATAATGAATTTGAAGTTAATATGTACATGCATGTGAGAATTTGCCATAAATTTGCATATTTGAATGTGAAGCATGTTGATCATGTTGAATTGAGGGTTGTTTGGCGCATGCATGTAAGAATTTTTATGTATTGAAGCTTAATTTCAAGCCTAGGAGCTTGTCCATGCAAGATACAAAACATGAATTGTGTACATATAAAGTTTATGGTTTAAAATTTGTTAAACCCATGGAATTTTGAACTATGGTTGCGAGTTATCTATAATTATATGTTTTTGGGGGTGTACTTGCATATTTAAGTGTTTTATACATGAATTGGACCTTTGGAATTGTGATTTGAACTTCAAACAGAATTATGGAAATTCTACGTTGCGTTCGGTAGAGTTTTGTAAATATGATTTGAGAGTATGAGTTGTATTTTGAGTTTGTGAGTTGTGTAATTATGATTTGAGTGTAGAAAATTTGTTTGGTTATGGTTGTTGAATTGAGTTTTGAATTGAGTGTGGAATTTAGTTTTGAAAGTTTAATTTGACATGTGAAGTAAGAAAAGTTGTTTGATTAATTTCAAAACTTAATTCAAATTATTATAACTCATAACAAAACACACTACTTTCACACTATTGAAAATTCTGATCAACACTCATAACCAAACTCTTTTTAAAATTCAATTAAAAAAATTGTTATTAACAGAAAATAACATTAATCAATTTTTTAATTGAAAATACTACAAAGGAAATAATTTTTTTTTCAAAATAAATATTCAAAAAATTAAATCATAAATATTTAAATAATTTAAATAATCTAAAAAATTTAATAAGTAAAAAATTAAAATAAATATTCAAAAAATTTAAATCGTAAAAATTTAAATAATTTAAATATTCAAAAAATTTAAATAATTTAAAATGTTAATATTTTAAATTTAAAAATAACTCTACACTCAAATTGTAACCAAGCACATAAAAAAAAAAAAAACTCAATTAAGAAATTATTTTTAAAACTCATAACCAAACATATAACTCGAAACTCCATACTATTTTCACAACTCTATACTCAAATCGTAATCAAATACATAACAAAAAAATTAAAATATTTAAAAATATTTTTATAAAATAGAGTTTGAATTTATTTTTATAAAATATTTTAAATTTAAAAAATTAAAATCGTAATATTTTGAAATTAAAATATTTAAAAATATTCAAAAAATTAAAAAATTAAAAAAATCGTAACATATTTAAATATTAAAATATTTAAAATCTTAAAAAAATTAAAATATTGATTTGAATTGAGTTTTGAAAAGAGTTTTGAATTATGTGTTTGATTATGAGTTTTGAAAAGTAATAATTATGTTTTAAATCGAGTTTTGAGAAATGAATGTAGAATTATGATTTGAAAGTTCCAAACAAACAACACACTCAAATCAATGGGTGAAACTATATTTTAAGATGCTTACCAAACGGAGCCCTAGGATTCGACCTGTCCACTCGAGCGAAGAAAGCCTCGCTCGAGTGTAAAAACCAAGCTCCCAAAAGTTTTGCTGAGATTTGTATTGTAGCTCGAACGACAAAGTGTGCGCTCGAGCGAATCCTGTTTTGCAAGGCTCCTCGCTCGAGCGTCAGAAGTCTCCCTCGAGCATAAAATGCATACAACCAGTACTTTTACAGAGTTTTACAGGTTGCTCGAGCAACCAAAATTACGCTCGAGCGAAGGACCCTATTTCAGAAATTTTGAAAAGTTGTTTTATGTTCCGTTTTTCGTTCTCTTTCATTTCTAAGCACTCGTAGGTATGCATTGAACATTGTAAATGAACAAAATGGATAGGAAAGAGGCCTAAGAGAAGTAATAAGTTAAGAACGGATTGAATTATTTGTGACCCAATGTATTATGAAATGTGTAGGGTCAAGCACGAAGGCAAATTCATCGATGAACCACTGTGAGTAATATCTTAGTAAAGATATTTTCAAGTATGCTACTTTCCAAATGCTTACTTCTGTATAAATTTCATGGATTTGTTAATTTGAATTGTGAACGAGTATTTATTATGCCAATGAATGAATTGGGCTCGAGTTCGTCTGACATGAATGAATTGGGCCTAAGGTCGTCTGACATGAATGAATTAGGCCCAAGGCCATTTGATATGATGAGCCAGAGGCCGTTTGATATATTTAGGCCTGAAGCCGTTTGATGTATTGGATAGGAATATAAATGGGCCTAAGGCCATTTGATATATTTGCTAAGAATTTCATTCATGTAACCTCTTTACTTGGTATTATTCACTGAGCTTTCGCTCACTCTTATCTACATGTATGTAGGTGAGTAAAGAGATGTCCAAACTTAGCCTCAATGGACCTCAGTGGAGGATGTGAGAGAAATCCAAGTTTTTGTGAAGTTAGCCCGAACATCTCACGTATGAGACTTTGTTTTTGTTCTTTTGTTTACTCTTTTTGCTACCTTGGTGAATACGTCAGATCACCCATGTATATATACATGTGTTTGGCTGACTACATGTTTGAAGTTCCTAGAAGTACAAGATGTTACAAAATGTTAATTCTGCCTATATGTGTGAGTTATTATGGAATGCTTTTGGTATAATTTTGCTATGCTATATAAGCACAGCTTATTGGACAAAATTTTTAAGTCTGCTTCTGTTTTGGCCCCTTTATTTCTATTCAAACATGTGTTACTCAAGTTTGAGGCCATAGGTAATCTCATGATTACTGGCCGATTATGACCTTAATCCATAGGGGCAGGTTCGGGTCATGACAGAGTGGTATCAGAGCACGAATAAATAACTCACACACTTATCCAAATGAGCAATAAGCCTCTAGAAAAGATCTAGGATGCATTCATGTGATAAGTATGAACTTGAAGGCATTGAAAATATGCTTAAATGTTTCGAAATGAATGACTGTGCTATATGCTTTGTGATTTGCTTGTATTGTGATTACTTGAATATATATGCTCGTTCGTATATGTAGACTTGTAAACATTTTTGTATAAAGAATAATGCAAGCTTAATCAGATAATGGTGAGAACAAGAGGTGATAAATTAGAGGAGTCCTCTACTGCCAGAATGGATAGGATGGAAAGATTAATACAGGACATGACAGAAACATTGAGGCAACAACAACAATGGCAGCAACAGCGACAACAACCACACCTTCCGCCTTCACCTCTGGTACCGCCTATATAAGATCTATAGAATGATGACCGAACAATAGTTCTCACCAAAGAGTTTAAAAAAATGAAACCACCACAGTTTTATGGAGGATTGGATCCATTGAAGGTTAAAGCATGGGTCCTTGGCATAGAGAAATTGTTTGAAGTGTTTCCTTGTCTAGAAACACAGAAAATATTACTAGCCACCTTTACACTAGAAGATGAAGTGAGAAGGTGGTGGATGTTGATACGTAAAAGCAATAAAGATATTGGTGTAGACACCCCATTTTTGATGGCCTTTCAAGACTTGGATGTTCTTGTAGGTACATCCGGTGACGAGTTTGATTGCTCGCTGAGCGCTCGAAGTCCCCGGTGGAATGCCACAGGTTTGGACCTTTCAAACCTTTCATTCATTTTGTCTCATTTTTGGACCATGTCTTGGTCTTTCCCTCCTTCATTCTTTGGTGGCCTGCCGGCCATCTATGAAGGCTGCCGGCCATTGATGTGCCTTGCCGGCTATCACTGATGGCCGGTCGGCCATCAGTGTTTTCTGCAGATATTTTGTGCCAACTGTGCCAATTGTTTGCACAAAGGCTTGCATCTATCCACACGTGGAGGGCTAGATCTCTTTGTATAGAATTCATGTTTTCTATATATAGGGAGGCCCTCTCTCATTTTTTGATGTTGGAAGATTTCAAACTCAAAAATTCTCTCTCTTTCTCTACATTTCTCTCTCTCTTTAAATTTTGTGCGTAGTTGCTAGATATACTACACTTTTGCATATCACTCCTTAATCTAAAGTGATCACCTTTGAGCTGAGGTCCCTTGAGGTCATGATTGAGCTCTTGAAAGTGGTTTTGGCTTACATTTGTGCCTAAAGTGGTGTTTGGCTTCAAGAGGTATAATACTTGTCTTGTAATTTGTTTTAGTATACTTGTTTCTCCATCTTTTCCCATTATTTTTGGGCCATTTTTGAGATGTAAAAAACTCTGTTTTTATGGACTGAAATTGTTGTTTTAAGCTATTTAAGGTTAGAGGGGTGTCTCATCCTTCTTTATTCCTTGCTCTTAAGGCTTTTGCACATTTGTTTCCCATTTTCAAACTAACTTTTTTGGCCTTTTAACCACTGAATTTCAAAGTATTTTCAGTGGCAAAAAACTTGTTTTGAAGTCCAAAATTGAAGGGGTTAGCCTCCCCTCCTTGTGTCTTGTTTACTAGCCTAATTAACTCCCCATGTTAGCATATTTTTCTAGCTTTTTGTAGCTATATTCCAATATGTTTTTGCCTCTGTTTTAAACTGTTTTAGCTCTGTTTTGGGCTATTTGGGTTAGTTGAGTCTTGTTTTGCATGGTTTGTAGTGTAATAGTCCTTACAATTTTGGTGTTCTAGGCCATTAAACACCTCTTGTTTGAGTTGATTGCATGCTTTGGTGTTGTTTTGTACTCCATTTCAGCACTAATCGCCTCTACAACCTCTCTCATTTCTTGACTTTTCATTTTGCTTTGAAAGTTGTTCAAGTCATTTGTTTGCCTAAGTGTGGAATTAAGGATTCATACTTAATGGTTTAATCCCTTTAGGGGTTCATTACCAACGGTATGAGACTTTTTTCATACCCAAAGCAACTTGTGCTTTGAGCCTTCTTTCCATTAGAGGACTCTAACTCGGACTTAATTGGATTAAGGAATGGTTGGTAAGTTGAAATGAGTAACTAACAACTTGGGACTAAAATTGAGCAAGATAATAACTTGTGTGTTGTGTGTTTAATCGGACGTTAATTGAACACAAGGAAAATTGGAACATTTCATACTCAAAGTGATAAAATGTCTTAAGTTTCCTAGGTCTCCATTGCCCTTGATCATGCATGATAGGGTGATGGTTCTTGAGTGTCTTGTTTTGCATTCATTGAGCTTGCATACCTTGAAGCACAAGTCATCATGCAATGAAATTGCTTGGATTGGTGGTTTGTGATTTAAGTTCACAACTCCTTGGATTTGTTCATAAAAATGAGGGGTGAATTGTGCAGACAATCTTTGGAAAAACCTTATTTTTGCTCTGTTTGTACTCTGTTGTAGCATGGTGATCCAGTGCATCAATGGCCAGCAAGCCACCATCCATGGTCGGTAGTGCACCATAGATGGCCGACAGACCACCTTTTTGGCCGGCAGATGGCCAGCAACTGGCCGGCAACATTCATCCATGGCCGACAGGCCACTAATGTAAACCTCAGAAGAATGTTGGTAAGGTGGAGCAGAAAGGTTCTGAAAATGTTCAACCTGCAAACAGAGGCTTTCGAGAGCAAAAACGAAGGTCTTTTCAGGCGAAAATCGAGTATGTGCATCTTTCGCTTCCCGAGGCGGAGTAGTGGCAGCATAGTTAGGAATGTTAATTGCTTAGTTTACTCACATTTGTGTTGTAAATTAATTAGTTAGCTTACTAGTTAGTTAAAAGTGTTGTAATAATTAGTTAATTAGTTTAGCTTTTTATTCATTTAGTTTGTAATAATTAGTCTAATTAGCTTAATTAGCTTAACTTAATTAGTTGATAGTTAGCTTAGTTTATTCATTCGGACTCTCCTTCGTGAGAGCAAAATGTAATAATGTGTATGTCTTCCAACTCCATGTCTTTCTTCCTTTTATATATCCACTTTTGATGGTTAGATTAGGGACATGTTTCAATTAGCATACCTTATACTTGCATTCATTCATTTGTCTTGCATGTACCGAGACTCAGCGTATCATTCAAACTGCATTGTCATTTCAATACTTCGTTGAATACGTGTTTAACCGCATGTTATCAATTAAATCATATGCCATATTAGTAGCCGAGCCTATTAATTACATATCGCATGTGTTGCATTAGTCATTTTGTATAGTTAGGAATTATACATATTTTTCTAACTCATATCTTCTTAGCTTGAAGTATTAGGTGAGTTTTTAGTGCTTTAGCATATTTGCATGAATGTGAATGTTGCCATGTCTACCATGCTTGCCTTGAGGCTAAATGCTTACTCGATAAACTGCTTGAATGCCTGTGGATGAAGGCTTCACTACAAAAAAATTGACTTTTTGCGACGGTAAAATACCGTCGCTAATACTTTTTGCGACGGCAAAATGACTTTTTGCGACGGCAAGAGGGGGTCTCAAATGCAGGGGTTGCAAAAGTATCAAACAGCAATGATACTTAAAATTTCAAACAGCAATGATATTTAAACAATAATGATACGGGAAATTTTCTTTTCTTTTCAACATCAGGAAAAGAAAAGAAATTCATATATTTGTAGAATATGTAACACGGCACATTATACGCACTAGAAGAGCTGATCAGGAAATAACCCAGTTACCAAATTTTTCTGGAAAGTCTATTTGAAAAAAGCCTCTTAAGGATGACCATGTATCGCAAAGATATTGAATTGGAAAGAACTTCATTGGATATATGTTATAATACATTGCAACAACATTGTTAACTAAATATTACACAAAAAAAAAAGGGGTCCAGCTTTACCTCTCTTAGCAGGTGTGGAATGCTTTGGATTCATTCAACTATTAAATATTCACAGCATGCCGTAGTATTAGTGAATTATTCTGATTCATCACATTTCATTCCCAGTTTCCATATTTATTGCAAAAAGTACCAGGGATCCTATGTGTTCCCTCCACCACCAGCCTTTAACATGGATCAACATCACAAATCCTAGACCAGCTACGGGCATGTTCTCAGTGTCCCATTTCTTTTACCACTACTCCATTTGGGATGTGACGTAGTTGGTCAGAGGTTAAAATAACAACAATCAATGGTGGACCAGAAAAAACTTACATCAAGACTGAAAGTATGCAAAAGTCAGGTTTTACATTGATTTTTGCAAAATCTAGAAAGTAAGGCTCGAAATCCATGAGCTATTAAGCGTAAAACTCAAGCCTTGAAAAGTGGGGGGGGAAAAAAAAAGCTACAATAAAATATCAAAATCTGAAATTTCAATTCATCTAGAAAGTGTTTTAAAACAAGGATTGCAACCCTATATACAGATAGCTGAAGGGATTACTTAAAAAACTACAAAATAACAAGATGACAAATGACATACATCCACTCAATAACAAGCTCACTACACATGGCCTGGATGCAACAATTCAATGACAAGCAAGTGACACATAGCTTTACATGCAACAATCTATTGATATGTGTCCTACATGCAACCACTACCATCAAAAAGTCAGTGACAAACTAACATGAAACCACCTCAATGACAAATGACAAGCTGGTCAAAAGTAGCTCAAATTCACCCACCTCAAATGGAGGTTTCCTTACAATTAAGAAACTAACAAAAATATTCAATCATACAACTTAATTCAAGAAAATCCAGCTTATTAAAATCTTTTCTTAAAGCTTGATTGTGTGACTTTTGTTCTCAAGAGGTGGTCATCTTGATTGCATTAGGATATGCAAATAGTTTGACTTTTGTGTCTTAAAAACACTATTACAAATGATATAGCTCATTTGACTCCTGTCATTTCCAAACAAAGACCAACAAGGTTCATTTGACTTCATAATTGCCACCACCAGCAATCATCTTGGAGATCATAGGTAACTGATGTCTGTTTGTAAAAGCATCTTCCAAAATTGTTACCCCCTACATTTGTATATATGAAGTTCACATACTTGTCAGTAAGTCATCAAGAGTATGGTCATAGACTCATAACCAATAAGAAAAAGACTTAACTGCTTATAATTCATGAGAAATGTAGAACTTAATAGCCACAAGCAGAACCAAAAAAAAAAAGCACTAGTTCAGGTGAAATAAAATAATGGCTTCAAAAAAAAAAAAAAAATCAAAATCAAGAATTTCAAAACCATGTTAAAAATAAAATAAAACAAAAAAAAAATCTAGTAAAAATTTCCTTACATTGCACTCGTGGTCTCCATTTTGTTTACTATTTATCTAAACAGAGCTTAAATTTTCATATTGTTACTGCGCATTCATCAGCACTCATGCAAGTTCAAAATTGCTACATTTTTTGTTAAAAACTCAATATAGCTTGTAGGGCCCAGAAATACCTTGATAGAGAGTGAATCAACCAATTGATTCCTTCAAACTTGTAGAAATCTACAAAAAATTTGAAGAAGATGAAGAATCAACCCATCGATTTCATGATGTATATATATGTACGTATATATATGTGTGTGTGTGTATGTGTGTTGGGAAAATGAAATTGATAGATCTACCATATTTAAGCTAAAGATCTCTGTTATAGATATACCAAATACATCGATTTCGTCTTCGATTTTCTCACATATATACGAAATTGATAGATCTACCATATATACCAAATATGCCTACTACCACTCATCACATACCCAAGGCTCTCAAATTTCTGAATCTCCTCAGCTGAAAGACCGACTTCACCTCTCCGTGGGATACGCTTTCCTTGTTGAACGTACTGAGCAATGGCATCACCTTCACCAGGCCTGAGTGCCCCTCCATAGCTAATATGTCCTTCAGCCCTAGGCAATGGCATTGGTCACTCAACTCATCCGATTCACTATCACCGACTGATTCCGATTTCCTACTTCTACGCCTAGAACTCCTGCTCTTCCTCTTCCTCCTCGACCATGAATCATCCGAATTAGCATCTGAAACAAATTGAGAGGGAGAGAGAGAGAGAGAGAGAGAGAGAGATAGAGAGAGAGACGAAAAAGAGATTAGGGATTTTTGAGATTGGGGATTTTGGTTCAAGAGATTGGGGATTTTGGGTTGGGGGGGGGAAACCCGAGGGGAATGGAAAAGGGGGGGGATTAGGGATTTTTGAGATTGGGGATTTTGGGTTTGGGGTGGGGGAACCCGAGCAGGAATGGAAAAGAGGGGAGGGGGAATGGAAATTTTTTGGAATTTTTTTTAATATTATTTTTTATTTTCATTACAAATGAATATTTAAATAATAAAATGATTTTTTTTTTTTTTCTCAATGGAGGATGCCGTTGCCAAAAAAAATTATTTTTTATTAAAATAATTTTTTTTATAGTTAATGAATTTTTTTTTCATTTAGTAAGGTTGAAAATTTATTTGTTTCATATTTATTTTGATGAATAAATTTTTTTTAAAAATTTGATAGAAATAGGGATAATATTTTCTATTAAAATAAAGTTAATTTTTTGTGGTCAATGAAAAATATTTTTTTGCGACCCATTTTTTTTTTTTTTTGTTACTAAAAATCAAGAACTAATTTTTTGTGGTAGAGGATAGGAAGTGGCAGTAGTGGTGAAGGTGGTGGATAAGAGGTGATAGTGGCGGTAGTAGTGATGGTGAAGGAGATAAGTGGTGAAGTTGTGGTAGTGGTAGAGGAGATAGAGTAGCGGTGGTGGATGAGAGGTAATGGTAGTAGTAGTGGTAGTAGTGGAGTGGTAGCGATGGTGGTAGTAATGATAGTTGTAGAGGTGGAGTGACAACAGTGGTAGTAGTGGAATGGCATTTGCAATTGTGGTGAATGTAGTAGAGAAGATGGGTGGTGAGAGAGAGATGAGTGAGAGACAGATAGAGAAGAGAGATAGAGAGAGAGAGAGACAAACAGACAGATAGAGACAAAGTGATGAGTGAGAGAGAGACAAAGTGGTCGCTAAAAGTGCATTTTCTTGTAGTGGAGAGCTCGGTAAATAGAGAAGAGATGAGGGAGAGAGTGAGCAATGTGAACACAATGGGGGAGAGAGACAAACAGACAGACAGACACATAGAGAGAAAGAGAGAGAGAGAGAAGAGTGAGACAGACAAACAGACACACAGAGAGAAAGAGAGAGAGAAAAGTGATAAGTGAGAGAGAGATAAAAAGAGAAAGAGATATAGAGAGAGAGAGAGAGACAAAGAGAGAAAGAGATAGAGAGAGACATACAGAAAAATAGAGAGAAACAAGAGATGAGAGACACATATAGAAAGAGAGCGAAAAGAGATGAACGAGAGAGAGAATAGAAAAATAGAGAGATAGAGAGAAGAGAGATGAGCGAGAGAGACAGAGAGAGAAAAAGAGAGATGAGTGAGAGAGACAGAGAGAGAAAAGAGATGAGAGAGATAGGGAGAAGAGAGATGAGCGAGAGAGACAGAGAGAGAAGACAAATGAGAGAGATAGAGAGAAGAAAGATGAAGGAAAGACACACAGACAGACAGACAAACAGACAGAAAAAGAAGAGTGATGAGTGAAAGAGAGAAAGAGAAGAGTTGTGGTAGTTGAATGGCATTTGCAGTAGTGGTAAATGTGATAGAGAAGATGGGTGGTGAGAGAGAGAGATGAGTAAGAAACGAATAGAGAAAAGAGATAGAGAGACAGAGAAAGAGATAGAGTGATGAGCGAGAGAGAGAGAGATAGACAAAGTGGTTGCTAAAAGTGTATTTTCTTATAGTGGATCGATAAATCGAGAAGGAGCTCGATAAATAGAGAAGATGGGAGTAAGAGAGTGAGCAAGGCGAACATAGTGAGGGAGAAATAGACAAATAGACAAGTAGATACAGAGAGAGAGAGAGAAGAGTGATGAGTGAGAGAGAGACAGAGAGAGAGAGAAATAGACAAAAAAAGAGATAGAGAGAGAGAGAGATGGAGAGATAGAAAAAGAGAGAGAAACAAGATATGAGCGAGAGATAGACAAACAGAGAGAGAAATAGAGCGAAAAGAGATGAGCGAGAGAGAGATACAGAAAAAGAGAAAGACAGAAAGAGAAGAGAAATGAGCGAGAGATATAGAGAGATAGAAAGATAAGAGAAAGAGAGAAAAGAAATAAGAGAGATAGAGATAAGAGAGATGAGCGAGAGAGACAGAGAGGGAAAACAGATGAGAGAGATAGAGAGAAGAGAGAT
Source organism: Camellia japonica (assembly GCA_030407325.1). Classification (NCBI taxonomy): domain Eukaryota; kingdom Viridiplantae; phylum Streptophyta; class Magnoliopsida; order Ericales; family Theaceae; genus Camellia; species Camellia japonica. Next base: position 183,563,199 of record JAPPVO010000019.1, read on the forward strand.
AGGCGAGAGACACAGAGAGAAAATGAGAGAGAGAAACAGACAGACAGAGAAAGAAGAGTGATGAGTGAAAGAGATAAAGAGAAAAGAGAGAGAGATAGAGACAGAGAGGTAAGAAGATGAAAAAATAAATGAAAAGAGAAATGTTATATCAAAAGAGTAAGACGACATTATTTTTTTTAATTTTTTTTTGTGACAGAAAAATACCGTTGAATTTATTCAAACCATTTTGTGACTGTATATATATGAAGCTATCTCAAAACCACAATCACTATGCTAGGTTAGAGTTTTCCAAAAACTCTTTTGAGAAAATTATACTTTCTTGTTTTCCGTACTATATTGTTTTTATTGAATTTTTTTAATATTTTAAGTATTTTTTTTAATTTTTAGACACACCTAACATAAATACACCTAAAAATTAAAAAAGAGATAGGTGAGAGACACAGAGAGAAAATGAGAGAGAGAGAAACAGACAGACAAAGAAAGAAGAGTGATGAGTAAAAGAGATAAAGAGAAGAGAGAGAGATAGAGACAGAGAGACATGAAGAGAAAAAAATGAATGAAAAGAGAAATGTTATATCAAAAGAGTAAGACAACATTGTTTTTTTTAAATTTTTTTTGCGACAGAAAAATACCGTTGAATTTATTCAAACCATTTTGTGACTGTATATATATGAAGCTATCTCAAAACCACAATCACTATGCTAGGTTAGAGTTTTCCAAAAACTCTTTTGAGAAAATTATACTTTATTGTTTTTCGTGTTATATTGTTTTTACTGAATTTTTTTAATATTTTAAGTATTTTTTTTAATTTTTAGACACACCTAACATAAATACACCCAAAAATTAAAAAAATTGTAAAAAAATCTTTTAAAAATTCACTAAATACCAAAAATACAAAAAAAAATACAATAATTCAATACATTTTTTTTGTATTTTTATGTATTTATTAATTTTTAAAAATATTTTTCATAATTTTTTTTATTCTTTAGATACATTTAAATAGGTGCATCTAAAAAAAATATTTAAAATATTAAAAATATTCACTAAAAAAAAAAACACGAAAGCCACTTTTTTGCGACGGCAGAAAATGCCGTCTAAAAAAAGTAGAGCATTTGCGACGGCACCATTTGCTGTCTCAAAAAATGAGAGTATTTGCGACGGCAGAAAATACCGTCGCAAATACTCTCATTTTTTGAGACGGCAAATAGTGTCGTCGCAAATGCTCTGCTTTTTTGAGACGGCAAATGGTGCCGTCGCAAATGCTCTGCTTTTTTGAGACGGCATTTTCTGCCGTTGCAAAAAGTGACTTTTTGAGACGGCAAGTGTGCCGTCGCAAATAGTTCCGTCTCATAAACCCACTTTTCTTGTAGTGCTTGTTGCTTGAATTGGAACGATTCAACGAATGCATGTTTTAAGCACACTTTGTTGAGTGGCAAACCAGTTTTAAGCCCACTATGTTTGGTGGCAAATTCGCAAACTTTAAGCCCACTTGAGATGACAAATTCAAAACCCTTTTCCATAACAAACATGAGTTGAATTGTTCCAAATTGAGCAAACTAGTCTATACTTGCTTGTGCGCATCACATAGTAAAGCTAGTCTAATAACCGGAACAAGAACGCATAATGTTTATAAAAAATCATGTCATGATTAGTAGAGGCCGATCTTTGATCAGGCGAGTGGGGGTGCTCAATTCATGACCTTCCCCTTTCGTACCTAAGTTCTCGAGCCGAGGCAACTTTGGTGATGACGGACATGTGGCCTTTGGCACGAGTCATGGGTTTCCTAAATTTCTCCAAAAATAAAATATTTAGGTGGCGACTCTGTATCTGACAAAGTAGTCCAATTTTGGCACTTTTTGATTCAAAATCAATTTTCCAAACGATTTGCGGGATTTGGACTCTTTGGTGTTTATCAATTTCACATTGCACTTGTGAGATTAGATTCAGAACCACGGGAGTCCGAACTGTAAGGCTTTCTTTCCGAGCTTTCGAAAGGAGGCGCGAAAAAGCCAAGCTACAATTGGCTGGGCATGGTTCTTGGAAATTTTCTACGACAAATACTTTCCAAAATGTGTTCGTGACAGGAAAGTGTCGAAGTTCATGGAACTTAAGCAAAACAACATGACAGTAGCCGAGTATGAGGCCAAGTTTACTGAATTGGCCAGATTTGCACTACACATGGTCAATACTGACTATAAGAAAGCGAGACACTTTGAAGGAGGTCTTCGAGATGATATCTTAGAGAAGGTGAATGTACTAAAGTTAGAAACCTATATTGATGTGTTAGATCGGGCCATAATATCAGAAGCTAACATAGCTAGACAGAGTAAAACATCGACTGATTGGAAAAGTAAGAGGCAGGGCTTTTTTTCAAAGAAAAGACTGTCAAAGAAACAGAATACGGGCTCCTCAAGCACTTCAAATTCTTCCAGGGATACGTCTCCAATGTGCAACCAATGTGGTAAAAGACATCGCGGGGTTTGCTACCGTGTTTCAGGGGCTTGCTTTAAGTGTGGTAAAACAAGGCATATGGCTAGGGATTGTAATCAAAACAGTGGGAAGTTAGTTGCTAGCTCAACTGCATCGATCCCAAAACCGGGAAACACTACGAGGCCTACTACCACTGGAGACACCATGAGGCAAGGGAGAGTCTTCGCGCTTGTTCCGAGCGATACACGAAACGCAAAAGCCGTCGTCTTAGGTACTATCTCTATATGTAATCAGGATGCATTTGTGTTAATTGACTCTAGATCAATGTACTTCTTTGTAACTTATGCATTTGCATCTAGAATGAGTAGACTTCTAGAATCATTACCATATTTATTATGTGTATCTGCTCTATCCGGGGAATCTGTGTTGTGTACGTTTGTGTGTCGATTTGGTGATTTGCATATTGGGAATGCTACTTTGTATGTAGATCTATTACCCTTGGACCTTAGATATTTTAATGTAATCCTAGGCATGGACTGGTTATCGAAATACTGTGCCACCATCGATTATGTAACTAAATGAGTTGTGTTTAGACCACCAGAGCAAGAAGAAATTGTGTTTGTGGGTAACGGGGTAGTGCCTCCACTTTATTTGATATCTGCAATGAAAGCAAGTAAATTAATCAGAAAAGGGTGCCAAGGTTACTTATGTTATGTGTTGTCTGAACAATCTGTGAATGTTGAGCAATATCCCTATTGTTAGCGAGTTTCCAGATGTATTCCCAAATGAATTGCCATTGGTTGACAGGGAGATAGAGTTTACTATTGATATTGTACCAAGCATTCAACCTATCTCAAAAACCCTCTACAGAGTGGCTACTGCTGAAATGAAAGAATTGAAAGAACAATTGCAAGACTTACTTGACAAAGGGTTTGCTCGACCAAGTACTTCATCATGGGGTGTACCGGTATTATTTTTGAAAAAGAAAGATAGAACCTTATGCCTGTGTATTGACTACCTTGAATTGAACAAGGTAACGATAAAGAATAAATACCCTTTACCTCGTATTAACGACTTGTTTGATCAGTTGCAGGGCTCACAAGTGTTTTCAAAAATTGATTTGAGATCTGGATACCACCAGTTGAAGGTAAAGGCAGGAGATGTTGAGAAAACCGCATTCAGAACGAGGTGTGGTCACTATGAATTCCTTATTATGCTGTTTGGAGTAACTAATGCCCCTGCAGCATTTATGAATCTTATGAATCGAATTTTTAAGCCTTACCTCGATGAATTTGTTATAGTTTTTATTGATGATATTTTGATATATTCAAAGAGTAGACTTGAACATAAACAACATCTGAGAACCGTCTTGCAAACAATTAGAGAGAAGAAATTATTTGTTAAATTAAAGAAATGTGAGTTTTGGTTGGATAAAATTGTTTTCTTAGGGCATGTCATTAACAGAGATGGGATTTCGATGGACCCACAGAAGATAGAGGCAATTGTAAGTTGGCTTACACCAACAAATGTAACAAAAGTCCGTAGTTTCATGGGCTTAGTTGGGTACTACAGAAGGTTTGTGAAGGACTTTTTGAAAATAGCCGTACCTCTTACCCAACTGACACGCAAATGACAACCATTTGAATGGGATGATGAAAAAGAATCTGCCTTCCAAGAACTGAAAACAAGATTGACTTCTGCACCAGTGTTAACATTGTCCACAGGTACGGAAAACTTTGTGATTTATAGCGATACATCTTATAAAGGTTTGGGATGTGTATTAATGCATGAAGGATGGGTAATTGCCTATGCTTCTCAACAATTAAGACCACATGAGAAGAACTACCCAACACATGACCTGGAATTGGCCGCAGTTGTATTTGCTTTGAAAATCTGGCAGCATTACTTGTATGGAGCACAATGCGAAGTCTACGCGGATCACAAAAATTTGAAGTACTTCTTTACTCAGAAAGAGTTAAATATGCTGCGGAGAAGATGGCTTGAACTAATAAAAGATTATGATCTTTAGATTCAGTATCACCCCTAGAAAGCCAATACAGTTGCTGACGCCTTGAGTAGAAAATCGACAGGGAGTTTAGCTTGCTTACTTACTAAATAGAAGGAAATCTTACAAGATTTTGAGAGAATCGAGATTGAAGTTGTGTTACACAAACAAGCTGGGTTGATAGCCGTTATTTCAGCTAAGCCAGCAATATTAATGAAGTCAAGCAAAGGAAAAAAGAGGATGAGTTCCTCAAGAAAATAATTGATGAGTTTGAAGCAAATCCGAAATCAGAATTCAACATTGATAATGAAGTGTTGCAATTCCGAAACCGACTATGTGTCCCAAGCATTCCTGAACTAAAGAAGAGAATCTTGGATGAAGCTCACAAGTCAATGTTTGCTATGCATCCGGGGAATAATAAAATGTACAGGGACATAAAGCAAAGCTATTGGTGGCCCAAAATGAAGAAGGAGATCGCAGTGTATGTGTCTAATTGCCTTCAATGTCAGCAATTTAAAGCTGAACATCAGAAACCAGGCGGCCTACTTCAACATCTCCCCATTCCAGAATGGAAGTGGGAGCATATGACCATGGACTTTGTTGTTGGCCTACCACGAACTCCTCGAGGTATGAATTCCGTTTGGGTTATAGTTGATAGACTGACCAAATCTACACATTTTCTGCTTGTTAGAACTACATTTGATGCTTATAGATTAGCCACTATATATGTTGATGAGATTGTTCGTTTGCACGGAGTTCCGGTATCTATTGTATCAGATAGAGATTCGAAACTTGTATCTAGATTGTGAAAAAGCCTATAAAGAGCAATAGGAACAGAATTCAGTACCGCGTTCCATCCACAAACAGACGGGCAATAAGAACGGACCATACAGACTTTGGAAAACATGCTCAGAATGTGTGCTTTAGATTTTCAAGGGAGTTGGGAAGATTATTTGCCACTAGCTAAATTTGTATACAATAACAGTTTCCATTCCAGTATCGGTATGGCACCATACGAAGCTTTGTATGGCAGAAAGTGTAGATCACCAATTTGTTGGACAAAGATCGGGGATAGGGCTCTTCTTGGACCCGAAATTGTGCAAGATACTTTTAGGGAAATTAAAATCATCTAACAAAGGCTCAAAATAGCACAGAGTCAACAAAAGAATTATGCAGATGTTCGAAGAAGACCTCTTAAGTATGAGGTTGGCGAGCACGTATTTATTCGTGTGATTCCAATGAAGGGCCAGTCGAGATTTGGCAAGAAGGGTAAATTGTCACCTCGTTACATTGGGCCGTTTCAAATTTTGGAAAGACTTAGCCCAGTTGCTTATCAAGTCGCTTTGCCATCGGGATTTGAACAAATGCACAATGTATTTCATGTATCGATGTTGAGGGGTTATCTCTAAGGCCCATTCCATGTAATTAATTACCACCGGATAGCACTTGATGAGAATATGGAATATAAAGAATGGCCAGAACGAATCATTGAGCGGCAAGTGAAACAATTGAGAAATAAGTCCATCCCAATGGTGAAAGTAAATCAAAAGAACACTATGGAAAGGACGCTACATGGGAAAAAGAAGATTAGATGCGGCTACGCTATCCACATTTGTTTCCAGATGAAGGTAAAAGAAGTTTGGAGAACCAAACTTCCTAAATAGGGGAAGATTGTGATAATCTTGTTTTGTGTTATGTTAATTAGCCTTAATTATGATTGTGATTATATGTTTAATATGATTTTGGTGATAATTGTGTGATTGTTTATGTTTTTGAAACTATATCTGTTCAGCGTAGGAAAATTTATCCAACTTACTGCTATAATTTGAAAATTGAAGATCGTAGGGGTTACAGAAACTGAAATTGTCTGCACCATTGTGATTAGTGTGATTTCTAGAGCCTATGGTGAAATTTAATTAAAAATTTATTCGGGTCGAATTAATTAGATTAAATTGATTAATTTAAGCACAATTAATTAGCCTTAATCAAAATTGATTAGGCAAGCATATATAAGTGACCTATTTACACTTATGCTCAATCTTTTGAGCTCATTTCTCTTTACTTGGTTGAGATTACACTCTAGAGAGAGGACGGTTCTAGAGAGAGAGTGAAGGCAAAAATTGTGGAATTAAGCAAGAAGCTTGAAATTTGAGAAGGTTAACTCAAGAATTAGCTAGAATTTCGAAGATTGGAGCTCCTAGGTGAGTAATTGAACTCAAACTCATGGGTTTAAGTTTATAATTAAGTGAATTCAAACAAGATATGTAATTAAGAACAAGAATTGAGTTGATGATAATGAATTTGAAGTTAATATGTACATGCATGTGAGAATTTGCCATAAATTTGCGAATTTGCCATAAATTTGCATATTTGAATGTGAAGCATGTTGATCATGTTGAATTGAGGGTTGTTTGGCACATGTATGTAAGAATTTTTATGTATTGAAGCTTAATTTCAAGCCTAGGAGCTTGTCCATGCAAGATACAAAACATGAATTGTGTGTATATAAAGTTTATGGTTTGAAATTTGTTAAACCCGTGGAATTTTGAACTATGGTTGCGAGTTATCTTCAAATATATGTTTTTGGGAGTGTACTTGCATATTTGAGTGTTTTATACATGAATTGGACCTTTGGAATTGTGATTTGAACTTCAAACAGAATTCTGGAAATTCCAAAATTCCACCTGTCCGCTCAAGCAAAGAAAGCCTCGCTCGAGCGTAAAAACCAAGCTCCTAAAAGTTTTGCAGAGATTTGTACTGTAGCTCGAATGACAAAGTGTGCGCTCGAGCGAACCCTGTTTTGCATAGCTCCTCGCTTGAGTGTCAAAACTCTCTCGAGCGTAAAATGCATGCAACCAGTACTTTTACAGAGTTTTACAGGTTGCTCAAATGACCAAAGCTGTGCTCAACTGAAGGATCTTGTTTTAGAAATTTTGAAAAGTTGTTTTACGTTTTGTTTTCCGTTCTCTTTCATTTATAAGCACTCTTAGGCATGCATTGAACATTGTAAATGAACAAAAGGGATAAGAAAGAGGCCTAAGAGAAATAATAAGTTAAGAATGGATTGAATTATTTGTGACTCAATGTATTATGAAATGTGTAGGGTCAAGCACGAGGGCAAATCCATCGACAGAACACTATGAGTAATATCTTAGTAAAGATATTTTCAAGTCTGCTACTTTCCAAATGTTTACTTCTGTATAAGTTTCATGGATTTGTTAATTTGAATTGTGAACGAGTATTCATTATGCCAATGAATGAATTGGGCCCGAGGTCGTCTAATATGAATGAATTGGGCCCGAGGCCGTCTGACATGAATGAATTGGGCCCGAGGTCGTCTGATCAGAATAAAATGGGCCGAAGGCCGTTTGATATGATGCGCCAGAGGCCGTTTAATATGTTTGGGCCTGAGGCCGTTTGATGTATTAGATAGGAATATGAATGGGCCTAAGGCCGTTTGATATATTTGTTAAGAATTTCATTCATGTAACCTCTTTACTTGGTATTATTCATTGGGCTTTCGCTCACTCTTATCTATATGTATGTAGGTGAGCAAAGAGATGTCCAAACCTAGCCTCAGTGAACCTCAGTGGAGGATGTGAGAGAAATCCAAGTTTTTGTGAAGTCAGCCTGAACGTCTCGCGCATGAGACTTTGTTTTGTTCTTTTGTTTACTCTTTGTGAAGTTAGCCTGAACATCTCACGCATGAGACTTTGTTTTGTTCTTTTGTTTACTCTTTGTGAAGTCAGCCTGAATATCTCACGTATGAGACTTTGTTTTGTTCTTTTGTTTACTCTTTTTGCTACCTTGGTGAATACGTCGGATCACCCATGTATATAAACTTTTGTTTGGCTGACTACATGTTTGAAGTTCTTGGATGTACAAGATGTTACAAAATGTTAATTTTGCCTATATGTGTGAGTTATTATGGAATTCTTTTGGTATAATTTTGCTATGCCATATAAGTACAGCTCATTGGACAAAATTTTTAAGTCTGCTTCTGTTTTGGCCCCTTTATTTCTATTGAAACATGTTTACTCAGGTTTGAGGCCGTAAGTAATCTCATGATTATTGGCCGGTTATGACCTTAATATATAGGGGCGGGTTCGGGTCATGACATAGTCTGTAGTGACAACACAAGAGAGTAGTTATCGTATAGAATTATGTCTTCGAAAAAAATGTCTAGACCTTCCATATATGCCCTACCAATACTTGATTGGTTGTCGCAAAGTATATAAAATTGCTAGCACAAGTTTTGATCAACATGGAATATCAAAAATGACAAAGCCATTCAGCTACTTCAGTAGCTTTATCTGAATAACTAAATTCTGATTCTATCATTGATCTCATGATACACATGCTTGGAAGATCTCCAAGACACGGTTACAGCTCCAATTAAAGAAAACATATCCACTAATGGATTTGTAGTCTTTATAGCAAATATCCAGCAGGCGCCTTTGTACCCCTCAAGTACAACTAGATATGATGTGTTATGCAACCCATAATCTCGTCTTCATCATAAGTACGTTAGTATCTGCACAAACGCCTTCTAAAGATAGGCATTGGGATTACTCCTGTATCTACTTAGCCTGCTTACTGAGTAGGCTATACATGGCCTTGTACACCTCATCAGATACTTTAAACTTCCAATGACCCGAGAATATTCTAGTTGAAATACACTCTCACCATTATTCTCGGCCAAATGTAGACTCAACTCTACTGGTGTCCTTGATACACTTGTATCTGATCTACTAAATTTCTCAAGTATCTTATCAACATAATGAGACTGGGAAAGTATAATACTACCAGATGTTCTGGTAATCTTAATACCTAGAATCACATCTGCAAGGCCATATCTTGCATATCAAACTTAGAATACAACATCCACTTGGTAGTATTGAATATCTTCTCAAGTATTCAAACCTTAAAGATTTATTTAACTAAATCTTCATATAGGAAAGCTATCTAAACATCCATCTTGATGTATTTCCAGATGTCGCACAATTGCGATCACACTCACTATAACTGGTGATTATGTATCAAAGCAATCTAGGCCTTCTCTTTGCCGATATCCTTTGATAACAAGCCTATCTCATTGGCTTTCATTCACTTGCATCCCAAGGCTTACTACCTATGCAAGATAAAGCTAAATTTTCTAGAGAAATCATAGCTTCACAGAACCTTTTAGCCTCACTAGCCACCATATAGGTTTAAGAAGATTTAGATAGAAGAACTTTAAAGTCCTAGCTTACTAACATCTTCTACGTTTATCTTTTTTCTCCATGAAATCATTTCCTCAATTCCATGATGGCATTCTTGTGTAAATTTGAATATCAGATTTATCCACAAGAAAGCCAATATGCACTACTATATTGTGCATAACCGTTGAACACAAAATCAATAAATTTTTAAGGCTATTCTACCTGTTTGGGTTTATGTATTGTCACCTTTTGCATGACACTCCCACATTTGTAGAATTTATACGAAAGCTTTTGGCCTTTCCAAAAATTCATACATGGTCTTTAAACAATTCCTTGTGTCAAAATGATTATGAAACTTTCAAAATTATATCACAAAAAACATATTCCCAGACTATCATTAACTGAATTAGGTCTTTCTCGAATTCAAAGCACCAAAACAAGTTTGGTCCAACATTCACTCTGAAACTAATAGTCTTACTATTAGGAAACACAAATCCAGTGTTCAATAGTTTACTATTCGAACTTCATAACATGACCAGTAGTCTTACTAGGAATCGCTAATTTCTCAACATGTGGTCAGTAGACTTTTTATTACTAGGAATCACAATATTTTGACCTATGATCAGTAGTCACTTTACTACTAGGAATCACAACGTCCTACCATAGGATCAATAGACTCTTATATTACTAGGAATCATCATGTCTTGACATATGATCAGTAGCCTCTCCACTACTAGGAACTATCATGTCTTGACATGTGATCAGTAATTTGTTCACTACTAGGAACCACAATCTCATAATTGTGTAGCCAATGGTCTAACACCTCCTAGGAACTACCAGTTTTCTATCTCTGTGATCAGTGATCTTATACTCACTAGGAGACACCAATATAAGAATATATTTGGAAGTTTTAAAAATTCCAAAATATATTCATCCACCCTAACAGGTTGTCTCATCTTTACTTTCCAGTAAAGTCACATAACAATCATATATGCTATAATTGACACAAAGATAACATACTAATTGCCTCTGATTAATTCAGAGATATTATCATGCAATCTTATGATTTCTTTTAATCACATTTGATCTCTCTAGATCTTCCTTTAAGAACCTCACAAGGCTTAAGGTTGTCAGGTGGAACAACATTTCCTATTGTCACCTCTTGAAGCCATTTCTGAAAAATTACAACATAATTTCACTATTCTGTTTTTCCATAAACTAAACTTAATACTAGAAAATTCCAAAGTCTAAAATTTAATTCAAAATTAATCTCACCACTTACCCTAGAATCAAACATGGTCAGGAAAGTTTCCAGAAAGACTGGAAGGGTCACACCGGTCCCACTTAAGACCTAGTTAACCTTAAACAAAACTTCCAAGTGCATGTTGACTCTCAGTCCATGAGAAACAAATTTAGAATTAAGTTTTCTAGGGGATAAATTAAGTTAAAACAAACCAAATTTACAAAACTTATAAGTAATTAAAAATTGCTATCAGAATTACACCACTCATAAAAGTTAACCGATACTCCCGGAACTGAGCCCATTATTTCTGAATAAAAATTAGAAATATTTTAGCTAATGCTAAAATTTGGTTTCTTTTCCCACAACACTTTGGAAATAATTAGATTATAACCAAAGACTTTCTCAAAATTGGTTTACTACCACTTTGGGAATAAAAAGATTTAAACCCAAAGATTTCCTCTAACCACAAAGGTTTGAAACCAAATCCATGTTAGTTTTTGGGACTTATAAAATTAATCTCCAAGACTTACTTTAAACCAGAAGGTTTATAATTTCTTTCCTTCCCCCTTTCCTTTCACTATGGTAAAACTATTACAAATTAAAAATTACAACTACTACAAAAGGAAATGCAACTATTACAATTACAAATTATCTAAATCTGCAAAATTAAAGTTCATGGTTGCGTCCGAAATGGTCTGTTTAGCTAAGAACACACTCCTTCACTTGAAACCATCCTTTCGGATTGCCAGCTTATCTTTGTATAAAATACAATACAAAAAATAAACTCAGTGCTTTATTTCATGTAAAGGGGATGTGTACAAAACTTTATCCACATTGCCGCTAAACCTCCATGCTCACTGCTTATATTCACACTTTGATACAAAATGAGTTAATAAACCAATGACTCATATAATGCATATTACATAAGTAATTTAAACTATCACAATCACACACATTATGTAATTCAAGTAGCTGTAGATGTATTGCAGTTATAAGAATGTCATGAGTTTCATAGCTATGAAATAATTACGTATATAAGACTATTATGGCCATAACACTGGCATTCCAACCATCTAATTATGAGCAAATAATCATATAAACAATAGAGTTAAATTCCAACAATACACAATAATGTTTGGAGTAATTCACTTGATTATACACATCAAGACATGAAAAAACTCACAACCAATACAACAATTAATTAATAGAATGAATACAAAGTAAAGACATTATAATACAAATATTCCACCATGCACTAATACTCTCTTAGAACTCATCCACCTTATAATGCAACATAAATATTATCTTAGAAAAACCAAAACTGTTTTGCTAGATTTTCTCCAAAACAATCCTGTTTGGAGATTTTTATACCGTTGGAAACCTCTCGACTAGCCGAATTCTTAACATTCTCAAAATCCAACTCTTTTTTTTTTTTTCCAAAAATTAATTAATCAAATTAAATTGAAATTGTTACCAAACTTTCAAAACAACATATGGAATAAGTAAGAAATCAAATTGAACTATAAAGTGAATAATTAAATTCACTAAAATTCTGAAGGTCCAATATTATTCCTTATTCCACGCAAAGGTAATCATGTTCAAATAAAAATTAGTAGTCCAATTTACTAATTCCAATTTATTTTATTTATTCATATTAGATATCATCTTTTCTCGTTTAGGTAAACCCGTAAAGAAAGTTAGCTACGAAAAAAAAAAAAATCAAACAAATTAAATAAAATAGTAAGAATCTTACATAATGAAATTTTTATTTTTATAAATTCCTACCAACTTAAACACTAACAATCAAATAACTCATGCAATATCAACTAATTAACACTCTCTCTGAGTCTTTGTTGTTAAGCGTTGTCCGTTTGTTGTTATTCGGTTAATTTTTATTCATGTAGGGGATTGTTGGAAAATAATAGATTTTTGGTGACTTTAATGCAATATTAAAGTGGATGCAAATCCTCAATTAAGGTGGGGTAAAGTGGGTTTAGATTCTTTGTATTGAAATCTTTATACCACAAAAAGAACGATAAAAAACCATTAAGGTTTGAATGAGAAATTGACTCATTAAGTTGGCCTCATGAAAAAGGTGTTGTGAAGGGTGTAAACCTTCTATCTCACATTGATTGTAGAGGAGAGTATTGATGGATATTTAAATCCCATTTTTTGTCTAAGGATGTGAGCCTTTTGGGGCATCAAATTTTTCAAAGGAAGGGAGTTATGGATGCTTCAAGGATGGACTTGGGCCAAGACTATAGTCCAAGTTAGTTATGAAAAAATTGCCACACATGCACGCACGTTGCCACCCGCCCGGACCAAGCCGGGTCCGGGTCCTTGGTCTGTGATCTGTGGTCGTGGATCTTGGGACTTGGGCTTGGGCTTGGTCTTGAGGCTTGCTAGAATGGATTAAGTGTGGGGGTTGGGCTTGGCCCACCCATTTTAATCTTTTTGGGCCAAGCCAGTGTTGTGGGCTGCAGAATTATACACATTACACAAGTGTATAACACGTGTGTAACTCCTCTATAATAATGATGAATTATTCCAGCAATTTTGCAAGTTTAATACATAATTCATTTATGCATTTGTAATGGGCCTTGATGGCAGGTGACTTTTGTTCTCTCCCTCCATGTGTGTAAAAGGAGGCCCTCTCCTTTCTTTTCATTACCTAGAATATTTGTTCTTCTTGTCTTTAAAAGTTTTCCTCTAGTTTGTATATTATATTCTTCTTGAGAGAGAGTGCTGCAAAATTTTGTTCGCCGAAGCTACTCAGTCAGTGCATTGTTGTAACTGGTCTAACCGTCGTATCCTGGGAGACAAATGTTGAACAACCTCCAGCACCCAACCGGTGAGGCGACGAATCTGTTTTAAGGACACCGTCTAGTGCAGTTTATGGTTTGCTTTCCTTTGCTATTTTGTTATATTATGTATTGTAATTTTCAACATAGTTTGTTTGTTCTGAAATTTCAATTATCAATGGGACAAATTAATTACGTGTAACGGTGGTATGTCACTAAGGAAGTTAAACCTCCAGCCATTCCTTTTATTAGTGATACCTGCAAGTGTAGAGGTTAAGCTGAGCTTTTAATGACTCTAATGTGTTACGCTGTTAAGCTGATTATAGTAGGATACTCAAGTAAAGTCACCTATGTGAATGTGAAGTGGGGTCACTTCTATAAAATTTGACAAAGCCTAATTTTTTAAACTACTCACTGAACCAGGTTAGTGTTCCAGGGCCAAACCACATGTTATACACCTGTGTAATGTGCATATTTTTACAGCCCACAATACTAGCTTGGCCCAAAAAGATTAAGATGGGTGGGCCAAGCCTAACCCCCACACTTAATCCATTTCAGCAAGCCTCAAGCCCAAGCCCCAAGATCCACGACCCGGATTAGGCCTGGTCCGAGCGGGTGATGCGCACATGTGGCAATTTTTACATAACTAACTTGGACCATAGTCTTGGCTCAAGTCCATCCTTGAAGCATCCATAACTCCCTTCCTTCGAAAAATTTAGATACCCCAAAGGGCTCACACCCTTAGTTAAAAAATGGGATTTAAATACTCATCGATGCTCTTCTCTACAATCAATGTGGGATAGAAGGTACCTTTCCCAACACCTCTTTCATGAAGCCAACTTAATGAGTCAATTTCTCATTCAAACCTTAATGATTTTTTGTCATTCTTTTTGTGGTGCAAAGATCTCATTACAAAGAATCTAAACCCACTTTACTCCACCTCAATTGAGAATTAGCACCCACTTTAATATTGCATTAAAATCACCAAAAATCCAATATTTTCCAACAAAAATATCATAAAAGTTGCCATTTTAAAGGCATATTGATAAACATATAAATGTATTTGATGGTCACAACCCAGGAGTAGTTGAATAATCAATAAAGAAACAGAGCACTGAGAAGAAAAAAATGTTCCAACATATGTATAATATGTAAATAACATTTTATATATTTCAAAATATTTACACATACCCAACTAAATACAAATTAAACATAAACCCAGAAACAAACTAATCTCCCTGAATTAGTAGAATCTTCGCTTCAAGGAAGACCAACTTCCAAAGAAAAAAAAAAACACCCTTTTGTTTAGCTATAATTGCATATATAAACAATCAAAAATTACAAAACATGTTAGGCAGCGGATGGGGCGGCAATGGAGGTAATGAAACTAACACCACCAGCCTCTGCCAATGCCACCATTATTTTGTCAGTGTCACTATCAGCAATTGATATGTCAATTCTCTTATAATCCAATGACTCGTCGTTATATATGTCCCACCACTTCTTCACTAACATCTTAATGTCTTCTCTATCCATATTGGCTTCTTTCCCAGTATACCTCCACGGCTTAGATCCCTGATCATTGAAAATGACAAATTTACCCTTTAGAATTTTCATAGTATTATTTATTTATAATACATACTTAAAAAGATTTACAAAATATTCAAATGTTAAAATTTATAAATTAGCTTTATTCTTTAGTTGGCTCATTTGCACCATACATTCAAATTCCCCTTTAATTTAATTTTATTTTTTTTGAATTCTTTTTTAATGTAACAGGTCGCTTCAAATCAAATAAATGGGGAAAAAAAAAATATGGCCAAGATTAGATAAGGGATCACTCACCGCAGCACAGTAGTGAACAACTTTCACCTTATCAAGCTCAATGTTCTCTGGGTGGCGCCACATCAAGGCCAAAACAAGGTTGTACACTGGTGGAATAGGCTTGTAAATTTTCCTAAAGAACATGTTCAAAAAGTCCTGCAAATACAAAAATTTAAACCTAGCACATATTAGTCCTAAAACAATTAAGAAGTTAAAATGACAAAGTTACCCTCAAAGGAGGGAGAATTACCTGCTCTGCAAAAGGGGTAGGAGGGGTAATTTTGAGGGTCTTCAAGAGGTCATCATAGATAGAGAGATTGGGCTCATAAACAAACATGCCAGCATTGAAGTAAAAAGCAGGTTTGGGACCCAACTCTGCAGGCCACTGGACCTTATTTGGGCATTGTTGACAATACCCAATTTTGTACTGTGGAGTGTGAGACCATGTCTTCTCACAAAAACAATCCATAACTGCATAGAAGTAACCATTTGGCATGTCGAAGAGGTGATCGATGTTGTCATACACCTGAATATCTCCATCCAAGTAGATCATCTTGTGGTACTCCACAAACTGTAATTAAGTACAACAAATATGTGTCATTTCAACTAAAAATATAGTATATACAATTCTCAATTTGGAAAAAAGAAAAAAAAATAATGTTACAAAATGATTTTGAAAAAAATAAAAAGAAGGTGGTATAAATTTAAATTTAAATATAAATATAGTATTTTATTAATTACATACAAAATTAAATACATACTATTATTATCAAAAAGTCAAAGATTTAATTCATGGCTCATTTTTAGTTTTGTTAAATAAACCAAGCAAAACTAAACCTTAAATTCCATCAAATAAGATCGGCTACATAAATCCTTTTTCTCCACTCGATTCTATACAAAGTTTATTTTTTATTAAATAAAAAATTAAAAAAAAATTATTTTAGTAATCTTAGAACAATATTTTATATCATTTAGCATTCATTTGATTTTTTTCCCCATAATAAATCAACATAAAAAAGTAACAAATCTCAATTTTAACTAATAAAATATCTCCAACAAAGGGATTAAAATGATGGGAAAAAAAAGGAAAAATTACCGTTAAAATGATAATTTCAAAAAATTATTATAAATTCATGAAAAAATATATATTTTTTCAATTATTAATATGTATTTATAAATGTTATCATTTTGTAATTATTTTTGCGAAAATTAACTGAAATAAAATTTTACTTCAAAAAAAAAAAAGAGAGAAATTTCAATTCAATGCATATTTTGAAAAATTATTATAAATAAGTGATAAATTTTATAAATATCAATAATTAAAATTATAAATTTTGTATAAATTTGTAATAAATTTTTGAAATTTTCATTAACATGTAATATTTAAAAAAAAAAAAAAAAGAACAAAAAAGTAATAAATAATACAGAAATGATAGACAGCTTTTTAAACCCAACTCTAGTGATGTAGAAATTAAAAAAACAAATATATATATATATATATATATTACATCACATGGGCCTACTACAAATTAAAACTCATAAATAAATTATTAAATTTTTATCAAAACCTCTTAAATGTGTGAGATTCATATAAACAATTATGCTATATCCTATTAAATTTCTACCACTAACACCATCACTAATAATGTGGCAAGTCAAAAAAAAAAAAAATTAAGATACAAAACACATATAGCAATGGGTGAGACCACTGTCACATCTTAATGCAACCACTAATTAGTGATCTGTATCATTTTTCTTCATATAAATTACATGTGTAAAGATCTCATATCTATGTGAAAAATTTGATAAAAAATTAATAATTTGTTTAGAATCCTAGCCTACCTCTTTTTCTAAATAATAACAGTGTTAGTTTGTCGTTCAGTACACGTAAGCAAAGTAGACATGACCAGCAACAATTTTTTTTGGGGGGGGATAACGACTTGTTTGACTTGGAACACTTTTAATCAAAAAATTAAAAAATTTATAATTTATATCAAAAATTAAATTTTTTTTAAATTTTTATACATCTTTGGTAAAACAATAAAAAATCATTTTAAAAATATTAAGTTATTAAAATAATTTATTTTCAAACGAGTCATAAGTCTGGAAATTAGAAGGGATTGTGTAATTGAGATTAAATTTATATAAATTTAAACTATTAAATGATAATTTTAAATAATTTTAAGTAATTAAGTATGAATTTATAACAGTACTATTTTTATTGTGATAATTTCGATTAAATATTTATAAAATATAATAACCTTTTTCTCAATTTAAAATAATTGTAAATTTTGATTTCTATTTATAGCAATCAAAGTCCCAAAATCTCACCTCCCAAATGCGAAGTTTGGAGTAGTTGATGACATAATAGGCCATAGCGAACTGGGTCTGGTTCTCAGGTGGGTAAACCGGTTCGATCTCACGGACTATACACCCTTGCGCAACCAGCACACGGCGGTGCTCCTCGGGCACGTCCGGCAAGATCGCCACCACAAGTGGGTACGCACTCTTCACCTTCCTCAACCCCTTTGCCAGCCCCACCACACCCTTCACGTAGTCACCGTCTCCGGCTAAAAACGTCACGTAAGCTTGGTTCGTCAAGCTCGCCGCTTTGCCTAGACCGGTTGTGGTTGACTTGGTGGTTGCGGTTACCAGATCAGGAGCCATTTTGGGTTTGATTTTCTTTAGAGAGAGAAATATGAGAATTCTAGAGAGAGAGGGCTGGAAAATGGTTTCCTTGGTGAGTTTAGGTCATGGGAGGTTGTGGGTTTATATAGACATTGGCAATGGTTTAAAAATAACTAAATGGTCTAAACATGTGTGTGGAAGAATCTAGGACTAGGAGGGTCCATGTTGAGATTTGATTAGGACTATTTTATGAGGAAGGTTAAAAATTAATATTTTGATTTTTTTTAAAAAAAAAAAATTACAAAAAGAATAGAGAGTTGATGTGATTTTAAAATGTTAAAAAGTTGGATTTTAACCTAATTGTTAGGGTTTGTTTGGAAATAAAAAATAAAAATTAGCTTGGCTTTTTGATTTTTTTTTCGTTTGAGAAGAACTTTTTAGCCTCTGTTGAAAAATGAGAAAAAAAAATTTTAATTAATTTATTGACTTATTTGGATCATATCACTTCTTTATTTCTTTTATACATTTTTTTCATTATAAGTCAATAAGCCAAAAAAAAAAAAAACTCTTTACTTTTTTTTTTTTTTTTTTTATAGAGAAAAAGTGATATAATTATACTTTGGACGTAACATTTTATCTTATTAATTTATTTAGTTTATTTTGTCTTTTTATACTTTTTTTAGTCTCAACTCACTTCCAAACTAAGGCCTATTTTGAGAAGTATATTTTTTTTGGCTTATTATTATTATTTTTTTAAATTTTAAAAACGTACAAATAAGTAGAGAGATGGTATGTTCCAAATAAGCCAATAAATTGATTTTTTTTTTCTTAATTGCCAAAATATGCCGAAATTGTCAATGACAACTTAGATTTAACTATTCAGAAATTATTTAAAATTGCCATCTTATAATTTAAATTTATTTTATACCTAAATTTTATATTACGCAAATTTAATCTCCACTATACAACTACCATCCCAAAATATTTTAGATGAATATATCTGAGTTAACAAACTTACTTTAGAGATTGACTCATGTCGAGTCCTCTCTCTATAGCTGAGAGCTTTCTTCTTTAGGTTCCACTTAGGGCTTTTTCTGGGTTTATCCCAGTTCTCCGGTGCCCTTTTTTCTCACCTCACAGCTGGTGTTTGTCTGGGCTGACATTTTCTTTCACCCTCATCCGTTTTGGTCTACCTCCCCTTCTCTCTCTCATCACTAACTCTAAACCATTTCTTTACCTCACCCTCATCACTAGCTCTAAACCATTTCTTTACCTCACTCTCTTCCCATCCTTTACCCCAATCTCACTCTCAATCTCAGCCCCTTCCCCCTAGTGAGTCCGGAAGCTACTATGGGGGTTAACCCTTCCGATGGCCACGATTTTGTTACACTGGAGCTTGAAGAAGGTACTGATGAATGTGAGGATAACTCTCCCTTATGCCTTATTGGGAAAATTCTAACCTCCAAAGCTTTGAATAAGCAAGCAGTTTCTCGTATTCTTCGGGGGCTTGGAAAACAAAAGCAGAGGTTTCCATTACGTCCTGGCTCGATAATGTTTATCTGTTCAAATTTGGGGATGAAGAGGACAAAGCATTAATTTTAAGAACTGCCCCTAGGTCAATTATGGGAAATCTCGTGGTTCTTCAACCTCTTTTAATCGGTAAGTCTATCTCAGAGATAAATTTCACTTATTCTCCATTTTGGGTCCAAGTTCATGGTCTCCTTATGGAGAAAATAACGCGTTGGAATGGGCAAATTATCGCTGAAACTATTGGGAAGTTGGTTGGTGTTGAAACCCCTACTGATGGCTTGTTATTAGCAAGAAGCTTCCTGAGGATAAGAGTGGACATTAATACCTCTCTTCTCCTCCCTAGGGGATTTATGCTCAAAAGACAGAAGCCAGATTTAACAGGAAAGACCGATTTGTAGGTTGAGTTCAAGTATGAGCGTCTATCAAACTTTTGTTATGATTGCGATAGAATTGACCATGACAACAAGTCGTGCAAGTTTGTAACCCGCGAGGAAGGGAAATTGTCTGGTTATGGCCCTGAGTTAAGAACTGAGGTGGCCAGAAATTTGGGTTTAGCGGTTGAATATTACCGTGACCAGATAGATTACTTGGAAGATAATCTACGGCCCATCCTCTCACGGAAGAAGATTCCGACACCGACGAGTGGGGTGGCATGCATGGGCGGTCAGAACATGGTCAGGTTAGTACTGCAGACATAGTGGAAACACGATCTCCATTGCCTTTACTTCCTCAGCCAGCAGTAACAGAGCCCTCTATGGAGACACCTGTCTCGTCTTTTCCTACACCACTACAGGAAAAGAGGGCTATGGCAACGCTTCTTTTATGGCATTTACGAAAAACGCCATTATAGATTATTTAAATACAACGTTTTTAAAAACGGTGTATCAGATCTCAGTCAAACGGTACCGTTTGGTCAACTTGTGAACACTGTTCAATACTTTGTCCCTTTCAAAACGTCTCTCCCTCAGCCTCACTCTCAGTCTCCCTCTCAGTCTCACACAAGTTTCGCTTTGAAACTCAGACTCTCTCTCGCTCAGAAACCCTTTCGATTTGTTATCTAAACTCTCAGTCTCCTTCTCAGTCTCACATAATTTGTTATCTAAACTCAGACTCTCTCTCGCTCAGAAACCCTTTCGATTTGAAGCTCAAAAACCCCCACTCTCATTGATTTGAAACGCTCGATTTCAACCAATCTTTCTTGCTCGATTTCAAACACTTTCTCTCGCTCGATTTCAAACACTCTCGATCGATTTCAGATCTGTCGATTTCAGAACCTGTCGCAGATTTGAAGCTCTCCAGATCTCGCTCAATCGGTCTCTTTTTTTTGTTGCAGAACTCAAATCTGTAAGTTTTTATTATATATGCATTTGTTTTGTTTGAACTCAGATCTCTGATTTGTCATGGTTTTGAGTTCATTGTTTTGGATCCATTGTTTTGGATTTGGTGGATGTATCTCACCTCTCTCTCACGCACACACATCAAGCTATTACTGTTTCGTTTACATTTCTCACAACGGAAATAATGACAGTTTGATTTTTAATTTTTATTATTAGAGGGAGAAAAGACCTACATTAAGATAAAGGAAGACTACATATGTTGTAACAAATAGAGTAAATTATTGAATATTATTGAAATATTCAATTTGATTTTTAATTTTTAGTTTGATGTAACAAACAGAGTAAATTGTTTTTGATTCACCAAACAAATATTTGTGTTGTTCTTGAAAAATAAAACCAGAAAACAGAATTGCGCTTTGTGTTGCTATGGGACTAAAGGAGAGAACTGATGCCAATTGGATGAACCTTGTATTATTTATGTTGAAATATTTCACTAAATCTCTGTGTAATTAAAAATCCCATTCTGAATTCGTTTTTCTTCTCTCTTTTTTCTACACAAAAACGAGGCAAATAAAGCTAAAGATGGGATTAGCTTCATTGTCCCATCATACTATCTCATCTTAAACAATAATGTTAACTACTCAAAAAAGTATTTACAAAAAGGGTTAGTTTTCAAATTTGAACTAATTTGAGTGACCTATGAGCTCACTACAGGTCCATGATTTCTGTGTTTGCTAAAGATGTAAAAGAATAATGAATGGATTCACTTTTGGCTTACTGGTGAATAAACTCAGCCTCAGGCAACATGATTTCTGTGTTTGCTAAAGATGTAAAAGAATAATGAATGGGTTCATCACTAGGAAAGATCACAACAAATGTTTGCTCTGCCTTGCTGTGTGTTTGGTAGTTATGGGTAGTAAAGATATAGGGGGATTGGTTCTTAACAGATTTTGCTAGAGAGATTTAAAGGAGCCATGTTTAGTGAGTACCACACTTCCCTAGTGGAGTATATTGAGGATAAAGGAATGTGAAGTGGTCGGTCCTGGGCCTTTCGAAAATCATGACAGACACTTAGATGGCACAAGACCATCAGAGGTGGAGAGGGAGAGATCTGAGGCAGCCTTAGAGTGGAGAGAGAGAGGGAGTGGCAGTGAGGGAGGAGAGTCTTTGCAAGGGGAAGTGACTGGTGGTAGTGAGTCGAGCAGATGGTTGTAGAGTGATGGCTGCTCACGGAGTGGGGTAATCCATGGTACTTAGGTGAGGGAATGCTCACGAGCCAATGTGAATTACTTGGGTGACCACCTGCTGAGGCGAGCATTATGCTTTGAGGTCGTGGGATCCACTCCTTAGTGGTCGTATGACCAGTCAAAGGTATTCATGGAGGGGAACTTGAAATTCACCATTCTAAGATTTTGTTTCCTTCCTCTTTTTCACAATCTATGAATTAAACAAAGCACTTTTCTCATAACAAATCTGTCGGATCTTATAGATCGATGTGAATGGAAAGAATGCAGCACCACTCTACAAGTTCCTAAAATCAGAGAAAGGGGGTATATTAGGAGACGGCATCAAATGGAACTACACAAAGTTTTTGGTGAACAAGGAAGGGAAAGTTGTGGAGAGATATGCTCCAACATTACCTCCTCTTAAAATTGAGGTTTGATCAATCGTTTATATATTCATTTACTGACAATGTTTGATGCTTGCCTGGGAAGTTGCATTAGTTAATTGCAGCTGATTGTTCTTGTCTAATTTTTCTGATGCAGAAGGACATACAGAATCTGTTGGGATCTTCATGAGCATCAAGGTTTGATGCTGCACTCCACCTTCACAGAATATTTATTTTTTATTTTTTATTGTAAACAGTTTATCTGAAAATGGATGGCAATCACATTTTGAAATATCTAGAGTGGAAAAAATTTCCACACAATTAATTTTGAAATAGCACTTAAAGTTGATTGAATCTTTTTTTCCTTGTTTTCTTTTTTCACCCCTTACCTTCGCAGGTTATTAATTATGGGTCCAGGAGATTCATAAATTACAGAGGTTTGAAGTTTGCTGCTTTACTTTCCCTTTTACAATAAGGCCACGTTGCTTTGGCAAATTAGATTGGGTGTGATTATGAGTACGATAAGATTGAATAATGTGAATAGTAGGGTGGTGGTATTAGTCTATGTTCGCAATGTATGTTTTTGGGCTAAAGATGTAAACATTTGTTGTGATCTTTCCTAATTTGAGTGACCTGTTGCACCAGCTACTACACATGTGCTCGGTTGAAAAAAAAGCAGCTGCATTTCAGTGTGTTTCTGTATAGTATCAGTTTAGGGCAGATGTATTCTCACAACTCCATAGTTATTTTTCTTAATTTCTTAATGTACACTTCCTATAGGACCCATGATTTGCCCTCCACACTGTTGGATTGTATACACCCTTATATGTTATGCCCCAATATTACAGTGATTGGTTATCAGTGGGCATATATAATGCGCAAAAATAAATATTTTGACAGGTGAAAGAATACGAAGTTTCTACGCAATTTTGTTTTGCCTCTCTAGTGGTTGAATTCTTCTTGGGAGGGTATAGGAAAATATTTTGGGTTGAAGAATAAAATCAAGTTGTTCTTGACAGTTGATGGTGGGGAAGGAAATGAACTATGAATGTTATGCAGAAAGGCCAGTTATTTTCTGAGTAGCTATGTATCATGTCTAAATGTTGTTCACGTTTATTATGGGTCATCTATACCATACTGTAGAATGATTCATTATTGTAGAAATACTTGGAGAATTGGGAAGGTACAATTTGATTATGAGTCCATATTTTGGAGGATGGTTCGGAGAGGGAGTGGTACGGAGATATCTATCTAATTTGATTGTTTCATCTAATCCGTATCAAATTCTTGACCGTGCTTGTACTGTTCGCTGGACCTTTTTCATTCTTCATGTCTTGCAGGCTTAATGTTATAGTTTGACCTTGTTATTAACTATGGTTGTGCTCTATTTATGGGATGTTCTGTAGGAGTTGATCTTTGTTTCTTAAATCAGACTGAATAGTTACTTTTTGATTAATATGTTAATTTTTGTGAATTGAAGAAATCAGCAATATGTTTTTCAGGTATGCGAGTTGTCCCAGATTATTTGACGGTTGTGTTCTTGATCCTACTGGTGGAAGCAGACAACTACTATGGAAACAGCGGTTACATCTCTTTTCCTTCGAAGACATTTAATCAGATTACCTTCTCTCACACTGTTGCGCATTGTCTTATCCTTGCAATTTAATTTTCCATTTTATTATATTATTATTTCTATTTTTGTTTCTGAATTTCAATCAATCATTTTACAGGTATCTTTCGGCTCTTTTATATTTTAAAATAAAACTACTAGTGGTGCTCATGAGGTCGTTGGCTGAATTGGTGTCAAAAGAAGTACATTCCTAGTTACATCTTCAGAAAAATGGTGAGTAATTCAAGTTACTTTCACTAGGCATGTTGATTAATGATGTGTTGATTAATTCAAATTGAATATAGTTTTTGAGGACAGGTTGGCTGTTATCATATAGTGGCAAAGCTTGTGTATCATATAGGGATAACCTATACTTCAAAATAGTGGCAAAGCTTGTGTATCATATAGGTCTGTTATCCAGACATCCCTGACATGGCCCTTTTCTCCTTCTCTATTCTCTCCTTCATTTGGCCTGCATAATGAACTTCTCATTGAAATATATAAAAATCACCTACTAAAAAACAAATAAATGACTTTTTTTTTCTTATTCCATTTATCCCTTTTTTTGGATCATTATACATTAAAGTTGACTTTGTTTCTCTGTGCCTTCGTCTTTAGGGGAGGAGATAATCTCTGGAGCTCAACGTGTCCACGTACCCGAATTTTTAGCTTTCGAATCATGGTTGAGAGGGAAAGCCTTAGACCCGTCAAAGTACAAGCAAAATTTGGGTGTTATAGGAAAATACAGGATTGCAAACATGACTTCTCTTGATTCGAGCCTCGGCCCAGAAATCGATCTAAAAGTCGACGTAGACATTTCACCTGATGTGAAACTGGAAGATCTTAAACTTTATGACTTGATTTTTTTTTTTTGGTTGTCTTGAGTTTCTAAAACTCAACGTGGACATGGAATCCTTTGTTTGAATTGCGTCCTATGGAAACAATGTGTTATAGACTCATGGTTGCTTAGATGTCTTAGTTGACAATATGCATGTATATGGCACTAGATGTGAAATTTTCACTTGAAATGATGATTCTGGTGAGATTATATTATGCATGTATATGGCATGTATTGAGGATTGGTTTTAAATCTAGCAGTTTGGTTGCATAGAGCAAACATAAAACATGAGATCTCCAAATTGTGAATTTAGTTTCCATCACTAGCAGGGAACCCACCCCACAACAACAACAACAACCAAAAAAAAAAAAAGTGGCGTTTTTTCAAAAAACGCCACAAAATGACATCATTGTGACGTCACACATTAAGTTGGGCAAAAAATAAAAAAAAAGTGGCGTTTTTTAAAAAAACGTCACTAAATGACGTCATTGTGACGTCACACGTTAATTTGGGACAGAGGATGAGACGGTGGTCAAAGATTTTACGGCGTTTTAAAAAACGTCGTCTAATATTTTTAGCGACGTTTTTTAAACGTTGGGTAGCTATTGCGGCAGCCCTATCAGCGGCGAAAGTTTTACACGTCACTATAAGATATTACGGCGTTTTTCAGGCTTTTCGTGGCGTTTTAAAAACGCCGCTAAAAAATGAATTTCCTATAGTGCACCAAGGGGCTGTACTAGTGAAGACAGGACAAAGTTAATAAATTTGGGCTCCTCTACTTTGTTGAACAAGGAGATTTCTATTCCTGAGGTCCGGCCCCCTAAGCCCATACTCACTATAGTCACACAGGGGCCCAACACCACCTTTACTCTGATTCCTTCTCGCAATAGTATAGTGCTAAGCCAAAGCCCAAGTGAACCAGCCTACTATGTAACAGAGCTGTCTGATAGCCCTACTTCCCAAATTAGCCCACAAGCCCTCTTCCCTAACTGCCTCCATCCCTCAATTCAATGTGACACACCTAGCCCTCCTCCCAAGCCCATTTCAGTCTCTCTTTGTCAAGATGCTCCCGAAAGCTTGTTATCTTCAGCCTTTACTGGACTATCCCTAAAGAGGAAAGCTCCTAATGAGACTTACATTCTCCCTACCCTAGCAAAAATCCCTAAGCTGGACTACAAGACCTCAATCGCCCCTCTGTCCTTACAACCCGTCCATGTGGCTGACAAATGTGGCATCCCCAGGAAACAGGGAAAGAGAGGTAGGTCGTCAAAGTTCAAGGCAAATTGAATGATGAAGCTTTGCAGCAGTCGAAACTGGTAGATGTTGTGGTGCACACAGATGTTTCTAGGTTTCTGGATGAGCAGGTTAGGTACTCTTAAGCTCCCAATTCTTACCTCATGGAGAACCCGTTGAAGGATACTACACGGGTGGTAGTGGCTGACCCTTAACAACCATAAGCCTTATGTTAATAATCAACTAGAACTGTCAGGGGATTAGGCGACCCCTGACAGTCCAGATCCTCTGAGGGTTGTGCACAACCCATCGCCCAGGTATTGTTTTCTTAATGGAAACAAAGAACCAGAGATTGAGATTAGAGAGAATTAGACGTAGTTTGCATTTTCCTAACAGTTGCTATGTGGAGCCGGTGGGTTTGGCGAGGGATCTAGCCTTGTGGTGGACGAATGATCTGGATGTTGATGACAAATTTAAGGATCACAATCTGATTTGGTCTGTTATTTTGGGCTCAGGTTTGGATTGGTTTGCGACTTTTATTTATGCACCACCACGACCCCAACTGAGAGATGTTTTTTGGAATTATTTCAGATCCATTACTAGTGAGAACAGCAGGCCTTGGTTATGTATTGGTGATTTCAATGAGATTGGATCGGTCAGGGAAAAGGAAGGTGGATCATATCCAAGTCCTATGTGAATTGAAAAGTTTCACAAAGTTATGTCGGACTGTGCGCTTCTGGATTTGGAGTTTAATGGGCCTGCGTTTACCTGGTCTAACCACCAAAGTGGCTTGGACAAAGTCCATGAACGACTTGATAGGGCCATAGCAACTGTGGAGTAGAGAGAGATGTTCCCATTTGCCCAAGTGCTTCATGAATCCTTTTTAGGTTCCAACAATTGTCCACTAGTCCTTAATATTTGGATCCCTTCAAAGAAAGTCCCTAGACTTTTCAAGTTCGAGTCGATGTAGACTACATCCCCGACTTGTAAAGAAGTTGTTTCAGCCAATTGGCAGTGTCCTTAAGTAGGATGATCCATGTTTTGTCTGAGCCAAAAGTTGTCTAACTGTCATAGGGGCTTGAAAGAATGGAGTTTGAGAGAGTTTATAAATTTTAAGGTGAAAATTAACATTCTAAAAGGCCAACTAGCAAATCTTCAAGCCCAACCGTCTTCAATGGAGAATGATCAGGCCCAAAGAAGTGTTCAAGCGGAATTAGAAGTCATTCTCCTTCGAGAAGAGATGTACTTGCATCAGCAGTCTCGAGTTCGTTGGCTATAGTGTGGCAACAAAAACTCCTCTTTCTTTCATGCCTTACTTACTTAACGGCGGCAGTGCAATCAACAAGTTCAATTGCTGAATGAGAATGGTATCTGGTTAACCTCAGATGCTGATATTGATTCCCATTTGTTTAGTTATTTTTCCACCATTTTCAAGAGTGATCAGGCAAGGGATTATGACTCACCTCTTTTAGTAGTAGGGCTTCTTGTCACTGAAGATATGAACCGGATGTTAACTAAACCAGTCACTAATTCGAAAATCAAAGCTGCTGCCTTCCAACTTGGCTCATTAAAGGCCCCAGAACCTGATGGCTATTCGGGTATTTTCTATCACAAATACTGGGATGTGGTGGGTGCAGATGTCTGCAAGGCAATCAAAAGTTTTTTTTACTACTGGACACCTCCCGCAAGAGTGGAATCATACCAATTCAGTGCTAATTTCCAAGGTCCAAAATCCTGAGACACTTTCGCAGTATCAACCAATCAGTTTGTGCAACTTCAAGCTAAAAAATGTGTCTAAAATTCTTGCAAACAAACTCAAGCCAATGCTTCAGAGGATCGTCTTGCCTCAACAGTCGGCATTTGTTCCTGGAAGATTAATCCAAGACAATATAATTGTGGCCCATGAAGCCTTTCATCACTTGAAGCTGAAGAAAAGAAGTGTGTGCATGAAATGGCGGTTAAGCTTGATTTCAACAAAGCCTATGATCGTGTTCAATGGGACTTTTTGAGCGCTATAATAGTAAAGATGGGCTTTGTTACTATTTGGATTCAATGGGTTATGGAGCTCGTGTTCACAGTTTCATTCTCAGTGTTTGTAAACGGTCTGAAGAGCGTGGTTGTTGTCCCTTCACGGGGATTACGGCAAGGTGACCCTCTTTCTCCCTACCTCTTTGTGATCATTGCTGAAGGTCTGTCACTATCCCTGACCAACGGGCTTCGTGAGAAGTTGATGTCGAGAATCAAAATGCGCAAAGGCTGCCCTATTCTAACACATTTATTTTTTGTGGAATGATGCCCTTCATTTTGCTAAGGCGAATAGGAGGGAATGCCATGCTCTTAAGGCAATTTTGGACGAGTTTAGTTACGCCTCTGGTCTGCTGATCAATTTTGAGAAATCAAGAATTAGTTTTTCAGCAAATACACCAGAAAGTGTGAAGTCCGAAGTTAATACTTTGTCGGGGATGACTCCAAGTATTCGGGGGACAAAATATCTTGGCCTTCCCTTGTTCTGGGGTAGATCAAAGTCAGAATCATTTGGTTTTTTGATAGAAAAGGTAGTTAACAAGATGCAAGGCTGGAAGCAGAATTTGTTATCTCAAGCAGAGCAGGAAATTCTAATTAAATCGGTTGTTCAAGCGATCCCGGCCTATGCTATGGCCTGTTTTGTTTTTTCCAAGAAATTCTATGAGCGACTTAACTCCTATATCAGCAACTTCTGGTGGGGAGGTGATCCAATGGACAGAGGTATTCACTGGACCAACTGGACATATTTGGCTCTGGCAAAATCAAAGGGTGGAATGGGGTTCAGAGACTTCCACTCCTTCAATCTCTCCCTGTTAGCAAAGCAAGCTTGGCGACTCCTAAAGCACCCTCATTCTTTTTGTTCTAAGAAGTTGAAAGGAATTTACTATCCTCACTCAGATTTCCTCTCTGGCAATAATGGCAGAAGACCATCGTAGGTATGGTCCAGCATTCTTCAAGGCCGTGAGCTATTAACCAAGGGGCTTCGTTGGCAGGTTAGCAATGACAAGTCTATCCTCTTCTGGAAGGATAAATGGGTTCCTCAGTCCATAATTTCCAAGTTCTCAATCCTCAACCACAGGACTACCACGTCCAGTAGGTGAGCGAAGAGATAAATCCGGCTCTACAAAAATGGGATCCTATTAAATTGCGAGAGTTGGTTGGTAGTAAGGAAGCTAGCACTATCATGACTATCCTCATTTCCTCAACTAACCAAGATGATTCTCTAGTTTGGCATCATACCAAAAATGGAAACTTCGAAGTCAGAAGTGGGTATCAGCTAGCTCTACGGGACTCTCAGTTAAGGTTATCCAATGGGGCTTCTACCTCAGTCCAGCTGCCTGAGAAGTTTTGGAAGTAAATCTGGTCTCTTCTAGTGCCTTCCAAAGTCTGAAACTATTGGTGGAGGGTATGTACTAACAAGTTAGCTACTAAAGAGAACCTTTATCGCCGCAAATGTGCTCATTTTCCTTCCTGCCCGATCTGTGGTTTATGTCCCGAGTCCATTGAACACCTTCTATTTCAATGTAGTTGGACTAGGCCGGTGTGGTTTGGATGTGACCTCGGTTTCTTGACAGGGCACGATTCTATCTCCTCTGCTGCATGGTGTACTTAAACAGTTCTTGAGAGCTGTACCAATGATCAAGATAGCAAAAAGCATTTGGGCAAGGCTGCTACAATTGGGTGGTGTCTTTGGAAGGCTCACAATACCTGGGTTTTCAATCAATCCAAAGTGGACCTAGTGCAAGTCATCAACCATCTTTTTGGAATGAGGGCTACTCAGTGGCTGCTATAGAAGATCCTTCTCCTGCCACTATAAATAGATTGGTCCAGACTTGAAACAGATGGACACCCCCTAATCAAGGTATGTTTAAAGTTAATTGTGATGCTAGCTTTGCCTCCAAAGGCAAGAAGTTTACTGTGGCCGTGATCCTGAGGGATTGGAGAGGTCGATTAATCGAAGGAGTAGTTTCCATAGTCCACACATCTTCTGTCACTCAAGGAGAAGCTCGTGCTGTCAGGTTAGCGTATATGTTTCTTCAGTCTCTTGGACTCTCAAATGTCCATGTGGAAAGTGATAGCAAATCAGTCATTGATTTATGTATTTCTGAATTGGTTCCTCCATGGGAGTGCCTTGCATACATATATGATATTCGGTCCATGAGCCAAGCCTCTTCGTTGTCCTTCTCCTGGGTACCTAGAGAAGCTAACTGTATGGCCCATTGGCTTGCCTCATCAAAACAGCAGGATGCTCTCTCAATTGATTGGCTTAGGAATCCTTCTTGCCTTTGAGGAATTTGCTAATTTCTGATTCTCTTGTATTCTGAGAGTTCTTTCTAGTTCAAAAAAAAAAAAAAAAAAAAAACCCTTATCCTTTTTTGTTTTAAATGACGTGATTTTAGGGAGTAGACAATATCGTTTTGGAATCTGGGTGTAGGGTAGTAAATGTGGAGAAGTGGTTTGGAAATACTCTTCAGATCTTGGGGGACGCTCGTGATCCTCAGCTAGCCACCTGAAAAAGAATTAACACAACGGTCGGGGGTGTCGGAATTAGCACTCTGACGGGCAAGTCAGTCTCTACTCTCTGAATTACTTATATTTTAAGTTGAGTGTAATGGTTCTCACATATCTTCCTCTGACTGAAGATCCTGTATTTATAGTATTCTCTTTGGGCCTTAGGGCCTGGCCCATCCATGATCCTTTACATGTACTTCTACTCGGCCTTTGTTCTACTGGTTGGAATGCCGGCTATTTTATTCGGCTCTTCAATTGACTGGGACCAATGTCGAATAGAAGTTATGTTATGGACCGGACTGGTCCATTCTTCTCTATTGATCCAAGGAAATTCGGCTCCCACAATTGCCTCCCAAACACCCCACTAGCATCAGTTATTCGGCGTGTTTGCCTTCTAACCTGGGAAGTCAAAAATTCGGCGGTTAATCCTCTTCCTGATGCTGTCAAAACGCGTACAAGTTTTTTGGTCATTGTAACGATTTCCCGCCCCTTCGTACACTGCCTCCATTTAATGCGATTTGAAATTGTCTCTTCGAATGTATGTTCTGAATACTCAAAGATATCTGGCTCGCCTTCTAGTGCAACTCCTACACTTCGCGGCTTCTGCAACTCCTTGTTTCTCATTTTTCCCTTCGTCTCCTGTAAGTTTTCTTCTCCTTCATTTTTGATCCTGCTTCCTTGTTTGCTTTTAGTTTTCCATAATCCTTGGGTTGGCCAAAATGGCAAAACATCTGAATGTGCTCCTTTTAGCGGATCGAATCTCCGGGCTTTCGACGCCATTTTTCCATCCCATGACGTCCATCTATCACTTTTGGCAGACAGCACCACTGATATGGAGAGGGAAGATGAGAGCATAATCATCTTTCCTCTCCTATCAATTGCTGAGGGCGAAGTTTGCTTTCCCCTTCACCCATTTTCGAGGGCCATTCTTCGATATTGGGGTCTAATCCCTTCCCAACCCAACGTGAATTTCTTTCGTATCATAATGGGAATTGTAGAGATAAATCGGCGTCTTAGGATTAATTTAGGTATACCCTCCATTCGGCACTGTTATGTCCTAGCCAAATCTACCGGCTGGCTAGGACGCTACTTTCTTAGAGCCAAGGATACTGATCATCACTTAGTGACTATGCTTGCCAGCTCTGGCAAGCGTGTTGATGACGTGATGGTCGTCGTCCACGGCAATTGGGAAGGTGAAGATCGCCTAGACCCTGTGCCAAGGCGAAAAGGCGAACTAGGTGGCCAATTAGATTACTTGTTTCTGTTATTTCCATATCTGTGTTTGGCACTATACACATCTAATCGTTTTGTTTGTGTAGGCAGCGACTTGAAGAGAGTGTTAGTTTCAGACAACGACGTTGTGCTTGTAGAAATCAAGACCGCGCTACAGTTCGTCGGCCGTCCAAACCTTCAAAAACAAGGGAGGGCGGCCCACATTCTCCTACGGTACGAGCCGACTTATACTACATTCTCGGCGGCAGACAACATTCCGATCGCGCGAGGCGATAACCATCTTATAGCCCTCATCTTCCCCAGCTTCAAAAACTTGAGGCAGATCGGTTTAGAAACATCCGATTCTGAACACTTAGAAGAACAAGTGGCGGAACCAATCGCCGAGGACTCGGATCAGTTGGCAGCGGAGGTTGACGAAGCTATTAACTCGGCCTTTGAGGAAGCCGGATTGAACTCGTCTGACCCTCCGTCCACATCAGGCCAAGGGGACGCCTTCAAAGATATTTTTACAAATTTGGGGGACCTTCCCAACGCTTATTCTGAGGGTATGGCTGGGGAAAGTCTCACGCAGATGGCGCGAAAGAGAAATGCCGAATGCATGGCCGTCCGACGGAAAGCCGAGGCCACCCGTTTTGTACCTACCCTGACTGAATCTTCCGAACCCATTATTGTAGAAGAAACGGCTCACGTTGACGTGGCCGAGACGGAAAAGGTAGTCGATCGGCCGAATCTAGAAGAACAACCGATTTCAGAAGATCGGGGAGAGAAACGTGCTACCGAGGGTGATGCCGGCTATGAGGAGAACCCTGTTGATAAACGACCATGCTTAGAGGAGTCGGATGTGGTTGTTCCTTTCGTTGTTCAACCAAAGATAAAAAACACGCCGATCTCCTTCGAAGCGTCGGCCTTGAAGGATCCCGCTGTGGCGTTGAGCTTGGCTGCCTTGGTCTCGTTGCTGGCTGGCAAGGCAACCTTTCGGGCGGAGCTGGATTTGGTAGCAATAGCGTTAGCTGCGCAATCGGCCCTCCTAGTATGTGACTTCATCCTAACTCCTTGTTTTGGTTTTGTTTGCATACGGTATTTCTTGGTATATGACGATCCCAACTTGTTCTGCAGACGGTCGGAAGGATCGCCAAATTAGGCCACTGCCAGCATGATGCCGTTGAAAGGATTGGTTGTTTGCAGTCAGAAGTCGAGGGTCAGAGGAGCAGGGCCGAGTTTGAGGCGATGAGAGCCACAATGGAAAGTACGCGGGCCGAAGCTGAGAAGGAAAGGGTGCGGGCTGCTGACCAGCTCAGATCGGACGCTGAGGAGAAAGCAAACGTGAGTGAGGAATCGCTCAAGTTAGATAAGGAGGCGCTTACCAAGCTGGAGGCCGAATTGGCAGAGTCGAAGGCGACGAAGGAAAAAGCCGACTCCGAGGCTTCCGAAGCATTCGAGGCTGGGAAGAGCGCCGCTCTAGAAAACTATGTAGAAGAGGTCCCCAAATTCGAGAATCGGGGATTCAAACATGGCTGGCTCAAAGCCCTTGCTGCCGCTGGAGTGACATTGGACATGTCGATTCCATACGAGCAAGTGGATGTTGAGCCGCTAGAGTCTGATCCCGAGGATTGATTTGGGGATCAATTTAGTTTTGCTAGGTATTTTTAATTTCAATGTATGTTCTTTGTTAGTTGATTTTCATCTTTTTTGGATTTTCATGTGTAAAATGTCCGTTATTAGCGCCCAATTTATGAATGAAAATTTTCTATGCTCTCAAGTTGTTGCTTGTATTGTTTGTTATATAAGTACATAATTAAAAGAATCAACAGTTAGAACAAAATGTCACGACTACGTGAGACGGCAAACTTATTAGCCGATTAATGAATTTGATTTATGAATTCATGAGGTGCTGATCGGTCAACTCATAAGGCAGCTAGGGTACATAAGCTGATTAGCTTAACGAATTTGCCCTTAGCTGGTTCATGAACAAGAACGCCGAATAACGGAGGTTCGCCGAATAAAATTAACTTATGAATATTGTACTGATAAATCGATTCGTGGAGCGGCTGGGGCACTCAAGCCTACTAGATTGATGAATCTGCTCTTGCCCCAACTAGTTCATGAACATAGAATGCCGAATAATGGAGGTTCATGAGTATTGTATGAGCGGCTGGGGCACTCAAGTCGACTAGATTGATGAATCTGCCCTTGCCCCAGCTGGTTCATGAACATTGAACGCTGAATAATGGAGGTTCATGAGTATTGTACTGATAAATCGATTCGTGGAGCAGTTGGGGCACTCAAGCCGACTAGATTGATGAATCTGCCCTTGCCCTAGCTGGTTCATGAGCATGGAACACCGAATAATAGAGGTTCATAAGTATTGTTCTGATAAATCGATTCGTGGAGCGGCTGATGGGGCAATTGGGGCATATGACTCAATCAGCGCCAGGCTGTTGAGGTTTCCATATTAATGAGATTGCCTCTGAGGTGCTGCCCTCGTAGGGAATGAATGGGCGTGTACTTCATGAACGAAGGCTCTATTTATATGCTCAGTTAGCAACTCAGTCCAGCTCTTTGAGGAAGGTTAAACAAGTGTGAATGTCAAATAGACTTTTCTTCAACAGCAGAGGGGAAACAAGGACACTAGCTAAGTTGTGAGGAGATATGAGTCGAAGTGGTGAACCTTCACGCACGGGAAGTAAGACTTCGAGGGATCGGGAGAGACACTAATCTCCTCGTCGTCGGAGTAGGTCGCCCAAGAGGGACAAGCAGCCACATGGAAAATCTCCTCAACCCCGTTCTGGAAGGGAATCCGACGCGACTCCGTGCCCATTGAGTTTTGCGGTCTTCGTGGGGAATAGACCAATGACAGATGCGGATTCGATCGTTCGAGATCTAAATGTGGCAGTCGAGTTTGCTCGACAGATTTTTCTACCCGAAGTCCAGCAATCGATGGTAAGTCGACAGCATTTCGAAGTCTTTCGTGAAGGCGTTCACGGTGCGGTGAAGGGGCTGTACACCGCTTATGAAATCGGCATGTGTCTCCGTGCCGCTTGGCACGATATAGAGCAGAGAGATGAACGCATTCGGAAGTTGGAAGCTCGCGCAGAGAAAGCCGAGCGTGAGCTAAGGAAAATCAAGTCTGTAGAGTCTCAATTAGCCAGCCATCCCAACCCGGTTGTGGAAGAGAGGGTGACTCAAAGGCTGATAAGTGATGCTATTGCCGATCGGAACACGGCTAGCATGTTTGCGATTGAGACTGCGAGGGCCGCAGCCTATGAAAAAGGCTTCCATGACGGCCAAAAGGTCAGAATTTAGAAAACCAAAGAGAAACTTGCCGAAGAAGTTTGCCGATGTGAAAATCGTGGGTTTAAACACGGCTGGATCAAGGCACTTCAGCAAGCTGAGGCTCTCCAGGCAGCAGACGTGAATTCTGTTTTGATGTTGTACCAACAAAATGATTTCCCCTTTTCCATTTTCAAAGTTGAGAAGAGTGATGATAAAGGAGCCGCCGAATAGAAGAAGACCTTGTAATGCTTATGTAGATTGAGAGCGAAATTATGTATTTATTGGCTGATTTTAATAAAACGCTTAGTTTTCAATTTGTAGCGTACTTTTTATTTATATTAGTACACTTGATGCCAATTGATTTATCAAAGGACACATTTTATTTTGAATGTTCGCACGTTTTAAACTACGTTTATGCGGCTTGAACTATTTCATTTTGAATATTTGCATATTTCAGCCTTTGTTTATACGGCTTGTACAAAGGCCATCCGAATCCGGAGCGTTTAATCGGCCCAAAAGGCGTCATGCGCCAATAGGGGCTCCGAATCCGGAGTCTTTATTTGGCCAATCGTGGTATCCATGAAGGGCGTCATACCACGAAGCTCTGAATCCGAAGACTGGCTAATCGTGATATCCACGAAGGGCGCTCCGAATCCGGAGACTTTATTTGGCCAATCGTGATATCCACGAAGGGCACTCCGAATCCGGAGGCTTTATCGGCCCAAGACGTCATGCGCCGATGGGGCTCCGAATTTGGAGACTTTATTTGGCCAATTGTGATATCCACGAAGGGCGCTCCGAATCCAGTGGCTTTATCACCCTAAAGGCGTCACGCGCCGATGGGGCTCCAAATCTGGAGACTTTATTTGGCTAATCGTGATATCCACGAAGGGCGCTCCGAATCCGGAGGCTTTATCTGCCCAAAGGCGTCATGCGCCGATGGGGCTCTGAATCCAGAGACTTTATTTGGCCAATCGTGATATCAACGAAGGGCGTTCCGAATCCGGAGGCTTTATCGGCCCAACGACGTCATGCACCGATAGAGGCTCCGAATCCGGAGTCTTTATTTAGCCAATCGTGGTATCCATGAAGGGCGTCATGCCACGAAGCTCCGAATCCGGAGTCTCTATTTGGCCAATCATGATATCCACAAAGGCGCTCCGAATCCGGAGGCTTTATCGACCCAAAGGCGTCATGTGCCGATGGGGCTCTGAATCTGGAGACTGGCCAATCGTGATATCCACAAAGGGCGCTCCGAATCCGGAGGCTTTATCGGCCCAAAGGCGTCATGCGCTGATGGGGCTCCGAATCTGGAGACTGGCGAATTGTGATATCCACGAAGGGCGCTCCGAATCCGGAGGCTTTATCGGCCCAAAGGTGTCATACGCCGATGGGGCTCCGAATCTGGAGACTTTATTTGGTCAATCGTGATATCCACGAAGGGCGCTTCGAATCTGGAGGCTTTATCGGCCCAAAGGCGTCATGCGTCGATGGGGCTCCGAATCCGGAGACTTTATTTGGTTAATCGTGATATCCACAAAGGGCGCTCCGAATCCGGAGGCTTTATCGGCCCAAAGACGTCATGCGCCGATAGGGGCTCCGAATCCGGAGTCTTTATTTGGCCAATCGTGGTATCCACGAAGGGCGTCATGCCGCGAAGCTCCGAATCCGGAGTCTTTATTTGGCCAATCATGATATCCACGAAGGCGCTCCGAATCCGAAGGCTTTATCGGCCCA
Source organism: Camellia japonica (assembly GCA_030407325.1). Lineage (NCBI taxonomy): Eukaryota > Viridiplantae > Streptophyta > Magnoliopsida > Ericales > Theaceae > Camellia > Camellia japonica. The sequence goes on from JAPPVO010000019.1 coordinate 183,600,266, forward strand.
AAGGCGTCATGCGCCGATGGGGCTCCGAATCTGGAGACTGGCCAATCGTGATATCCACAAAGGGCGCTCCGAATCCGGAGGCTTTATCAGCCCCCAAAGACGTCATGCGCCGATGGGGCTCCGAATCTGGAGACTTTATTTGGCCAATCGTGATATCCACGAAGGGCGCTCTGAATCCAGAGGCTTTATCAGCCCAAAGGCGTCATGCGCTGATGGGGCTCCGAATCCGGAGACTGGCCAATCGTGATATCCACGAAGGGCGCTTCGAATCCGGAGGCTTTATCGGCCCAAAGGTGTCATGCGCCGATAGGGCTCCGAATTCGGAGACTTTATTTGGCCAATCGTGATATCCACGAAGGGCGCTTCGAATCCGGAGGCTTTATCGGCCCAAAGGCGTCATGTGCCGATGGGGCTCCGAATCTGGAGACTTTATTTGGCTAATCATGATATCCAAGAAGGGTGCTCCGAATCCGGAGGCTTTATCGATTCAAAGGCGTCACGCGCCGATGGGGCTCCGAATCCGGAGACTTTATTTGGCCAATCGTGATATCCACGAAGGGCGCTCCGAATCCGGAGGTTTTTATCAGAAATCTTTTGAACTAGATTGCACAATAAGTAAACAGGAATCTTTGCATTACAAAAGTGGAATGTGTACATGGTGAGCGATTCAGAACTAATATCATTCCCCACATGTCAGGTTTAATGATAGAATTTGCGCAAGTGCGTTGAATTCCAAGGCCGTGGCAGACTCCTTCCAGACATGTCTTTGAGCCGATATGCCCCTACTCTCGCGATCGAATCGACCTGATAGGGGCCATCCTAGTTAGGACCCAATTTTCCATCAGCCAGTTTCCGGGCAGCTGGAAGGACTTTCTTCAGAACCAACTCTCCAGGTGTGTAGCGGCGCAGCTGAACACGTTGATTATACGACTTAGCAAGCTGCTGCTGATACCGCGCCATGGATGCAAGGGCACGGTCTCTTCGTTCTTTAATCAGAATCAAATCCAAGGCCAACATCATGTCGTTTTGGCCCATATCAAAAACTTTCGATTTCAAGGTTGGGAGGCCGATCTCCAAGGGTATGATTGCCTGGGTTCCAAAGCATAGAGCAAATGGCGTTTCCCCAGTAGATTGTCTCGGCGTAGTTCGATGAGCCCACAACACACTCAACAATTCTTCGACCCATTTACCTTTAGCTTTCTCCAGCCTTTTCTTAATGTCGTCTAAGATGGATTTGTTAGAGGCTTCGGCTTGACCATTGCTTTGAGGATAAGCCGATGTGAAAACGTAAGGCCGGATACCATACTTGCTGCACAACTCTCGGTAGACGCCACAATCAAACTGGGTGCCGTTGTCTGAAATGAGTGCTCTTGGAATGCCGAATCGTGTTATGATATTTCTCCAAATGAAGTGCTTCACGTTGGTATCTCGGATGTGCGTTAGTGCCTCCGCTTCTACCCATTTTGTAAAATAATCTGTCGCGACAATCAAAAATCGCTTGTTACCCGGGGTACGAGGCAGTGGTCCAACGATGTCAAGTCCCCATTGGGCGAACGGCCAAGGACTGGTTATGGAGCTTAACTCTTCAACAGGTAGGTGGGTCAAATGAGAGAATTTCTGGCACTATTCACACTTTTTTACGTAACATTCGGCATCGGCTCTCATTGTCGGCTAGTAATACCCCTGTGTCACGGCTCGATGAGCCAAAGAGCGCCCGCCAGAATGAGTGCCACAACTGCCTTCATATATTTCAGTCAGAAGCTCTTCAACTTTGTCCGGATGCACGCATTCCAAGTATGGACCAGAAAGGGATTTTTTGTAAAGTTTTCCTTGCAGATCCAAGTAGTATCGCAGGGCTTTGTTTCGTAGCTTGTGTGCTTCTTTCTTGTCCTCTAGGAGCTGTTTGGAAGACAGGAATGCAGTAATGGGATCCATCCAACTCGGTCCAAATTCTATAACACTGACTTGGACTTCCTCCGAAGGGCCAATGCTTGACTTCGGGATGAAATCTACTTCGATGGTTCGTTTAATTTCGGAGTTAATGGCGGAGGTTAGGCAAGCCAGGGCATCTGCATGTGTGTTCTGATCACGTGTTATCTGATTCAATTCATGATGGTCAAATTTTGCCAGCAAGGAGTTAGCCGTTTTCATGTAAGCCGCCATACGATCATTCCCTGCCGTGTACTCCCCCTTTAGCTGGTTGATCACCAATTTTGATTCGCAAAATACAAGCAAACGCCGAGCATCTAGAAGATGTGTGTAGACGTCCCCGAACGCCCCGGGAGGGTTAAGTCCCGTTCTGTTCATATTGGGGTCACTACAATTCAAGGACTCAAATATCACGGTTCTTAATCTTGAACCAAAGAGTCCAAATCCGGCAAATCGTTTTGAAAACAGATTTTTTGAAAGAAGTGCCAAACATGGACTGCTTCGCCAGATACAGAGTCGCCACCTAAATGTTTTTTTAAAATGGGAAATTTAGGAAACCCTGACTCGGTGCCAAAGGCCACGTGTCCGTCATCACCAAAGTTGCCTCGGCTCGGGAACTTGGGTACGATTGGGGAAGGTCACTTCGTGAGCACCCCCGCTCGCCCGGTCAAAAACCGGCCTCTACTAACCATGATATCTTATTTTGAAAACATTGTATGTTCTTATTCCGGTTATTAGCCTAGGTTATTATGTGATGTTCGCAGCAAACAAGTATAGACTGGGCCGCCTGAATTGGAACGAAACATTTCATGTTTGTTTGTTTGAAAATGGTTTGATGGTGCTACCCGCAGGCAGGCTAAGACGCGGATTTGCCACCCTCGGGTGGGCTTAGAAAACATGATTTTGCCACTATCTAGTGGGCTTAAAACAAACAGTCAATGAATTGTCCCAATTCAAGTAACTCAGCCTCCACCCACAGGCATCCAAGGCAGTTATATCACATAAGCATATAGCCTCATGGTAAGCATGCTATTCATGGCAGTCACTCACACGCATGCAAGGATGCTAAAGCATAAAAACTCACCAAGTACTCCAAGCCAAAACAGAAAACTGATTAGAAATCATGCATGATCCTATATATACAGAATTGCCTAATGCAACACATACAAAGATGCAAACTATAGCAGGCTCGGCTATCCTAAACATGGCATATGGAATGCTACAACTAACACGTATTCAGTTTGGAATCGAAATACAAATGCAGTTTGTATGATGCGCCGAGCCCGGTGCGTGCAAAACAGATGAATGATGCAAACATGCTATCATACTGTATGCTAATTGAAATATGCCCTATATCTAACCATCATAAGCAGGTAAATAAAAGGGAGAAAGAAATGGGGGTTGGAAGACATACATCACACTCACCCACACTTATTACAATTATGCCCTCGCGCAGAGGGTCCGAATAAATAATACAGTCCGAAATAAAAGAATAATACAGATTTTCTAATTAATTAATAAATTAACTAAGAAAGCTTTAAACTGGCATGCAAGCCAGGGGCTGCCTCGCTTCTGATGAATGATGCATGCTGGATTGCCTTTGCGCAGAAATCCACTGGGATGCCCAAATTAGCCTCTGTTTGCAACGTTTCTCGAAATGCGCGCCAGACTCTGAAAAGTTACTGATTCCTCGTTTTGCTGCAACAGAGAGCAGGAAAAGGGCATAGCAATGTATTTCACAGATATATGCATGCCTCGATTCTCGTGCCACCAATCACGCATCTCGATGCATGATGGCCGAGGAATCGGTTTGCACAACTCAATATGGGATGAATGCATATGAATGCTACAACAAAACCTAACTCCATCATGGATAATCCGGAGTGTCGGTGACTTGGGAATTGAGACCCGTTCCATCACTCGGAGTACGAAACGTGCCTCGTTTCCCGTGCCCGGGCTAACTCCTATCCCGAACACGATGCAATATGCATGATATGCATGAATGCAACTAATATACAATCCTAGCATGCACAATGCTATGAAAATGAGATGCCTCAAAATGCGTGCACGCGGGCACGCAAACCGAGAAAATGATTCTAAAGCATAAAATGGCATACACAATGCAATTGGACTTACACTAACACGAGTGGACCTCAGCCACACTCACATAAGAGGCCGTTAGATAAAAATGAAGTGCCTCGAAACGCGTGCCCACGGGCGCGCAAACCGAGGCGATGCATACAGAATGTAAAATGTCATGGAAATGCAATGATGGGCTTATACCAACATGAGAGGGCCTCGGCCACACTCACACGGGAGGCCGTCAGATAAAAAATGAAGTGCCTCGAAATGCGTGCACACGGGCGCGCAAACCGAGGCGATGCATACAGAATGTAAAATGTCATGGAAATGCAATGATGGGCTTATACCAACATGAGAGGGCCTCGGCCACACTCACACGGGAGGCCGTCGGATAAAAAATGAAGTGCCTCGAAATGCGTGCACACGGGCGCGCAAACCGAGGCGATGATATAAAGGCATGAAATGGCATGCGAATGAGATATGGCATATGGCATATGGAAAATGCAAATTTCAGCAGTCAAAATGATGCAAAAACAGCCCCCGAATTATGGCAAAATTACACCCGATGCCCGAAATGCAATGTTATGCACCCGAAATGGCCTACAGCTATGCCAACCATGCACAATATGGACATGACATGTAAAATAGTAGCAAGGAAGCCCCCAAAGTAGCATTTTTACAGTACAAAGAATGGCCAAACAACAATCACACGTATGGCAAAAATAGCATGCAAAAATGGGGGAAAAGAGGGGAATAATGAAGCAAATGATATATACGATGCTCAAACTGAAAAATAAAGTTCTACAAAATTAAAGAGGGACCAAAAATATGCACATCTTCAGTAGATGACATCCTCCAATTCAGTATGTAGATATGCTTAACATAGCATGCAAAATAATGAGCCAACAAAGGCTATAACATGAGGTACCAAAAGCATGCATCAAACAACCTTGGACCCTTAACAAAACATGAAGAATGGGTCATTTTAAGACACTTTCTAAGCCTGATGAATACTCAAAACAGAAGCCAAGAAAGCCTAACAAAGCATGCAATTTTACGGAATCAAAGATGGTATTACATGAAGTACCAAAAGCATGCACCAAATGGCCTAAGACCCTTAACAAAACATGAAGAATGGGTCATTTTAAGACACTTTCTAAGCCTGATTAAGACTCAAAACAGAATCCAAATAAGCTCAAAGGGGCATGCCAAATAGGAGTAGAACATGAATTCAAAGCAAGTGGCATGTAGAGCATGAAAACCAGATTGAGCCCTTCTTCAATGTTGAATAGGGGGTCAAAATAAGCACAATATTAGTTCATGAGATGCTCCAAATCAGATCACAAACAGGCCAAATAAATCATGCAATTTTACGGTAAATATGGAGAATTACAAAGAAAGTGCATGATAGAGAGGCCAAAAATGGTTGAGCCCTTCTTCAATGTTGAAGAGGGGCTCAAAATAGGCCCACTCACAGTTTATGTCAGGCTCGAAAATGGATCACTCAAAAGTCAAACAAAGCATGCAATTTATTGGCCTAAAGAGTGGTATTGAAAGAGGTGCATCATGGAGACACCAAACAGAGCTGAGCCCTTCTACAAAGTTGTAGGGGGGCTCAAAATAAGCCTAAAACCAGTAGGGGTCGGAGCCCAAAACAAAAAGCAAATAGGGTAAAGAATTGACTCAAAGTTGTGCTCAAAAAAGGGAAATAGAGTCTTACCCTTGAAGATCTAACTTTGATGGCTTCTTGGCTTCAATTTGTTGATCCCTAGCCTTTGAAAATCACTCCTTTTCTGCTGAAATGGAGGTGGTGATGGTGGTGCTTAGGGTTGATGAAGAGAGGAGCTAGAAACTTGAAGCTTTTTAGGGTTTTTGGCTATGGAAATGGAGGTTTTGGAAGAGAAGCTCTTGAGATCAAATGTTGTAACCTCAACCAAGGAGCTGTCCAGCCCCTTAAGAGGACCAAAAAGGGTGTAAAAGGGAAGGGAAATGCATCTAAGTTTTCCCTCCCAAAATATCCCCCGGAGGACAGGGATATTTTGAAAAGCAGCTGGACAGCTGTAAAGGGTTCAAAAGCAGAAAGCTGGCCGGCCAGGTGGATTTCTTGAAGGTGGCCGGCCGGCCACCCCAACTGGTCGGCCAGCCACTCACCCTGGTCGGCCGGCCATGGCCAAAAATGGGACAAAAAATTACTGGCCGACCACCATTTTTTGGTGTCCTCCAGGTGTGTAGAACAAGGCCCCATGGTTGGAATTTGGCAACTGTGAAACAGTAGTCACAACAATGCACTTGAAGGAGAGACTCAAAAATGAAAATAACAATTACTGGCCGACCAGTATTTTTTAGGGTCCTCCCAGGTCCCCTCATCACAAATATGTAGTTTCGGCTCGAAGAAAATAGCCCTAGGGTGTTCAACATTAGCCCGGGAGTGAGGAAAACGGGCGCCGGAAGAGCAGAAATGGTTTTCTGAGATAATTGCTGGCCTTCCACCCTCCAGTGATCTTCCTGGTGCTAGAACAGAGGTACCTGCCAAATTTGAACAAAAACTAATGCAAAATGAATGCTCGGGGGCCAAACCGCGAGGTTCGGGGTCCCGAAAATGGGCTGCAGGCACCGAAAGTGGCGTTCGGCCACGAAGTGGGTATCTGAGACCCCAGTGTTCCTCGTTATGATAAAACAGAGGTACCTGGCAAAAATGAACAAAAACCGATGCGAAATGAATGCTCGGGGGCCAAACCGCGAGGTTCGGGGTCCCGAGAATAGGCTGTTAAGCACCGAAAGTGGTGTTTGGCCACGAAGTGGGTATCTGAGACCCCAGTGTTCCTCGTTAGGGAGTAAATGAGATGCATGCCAAAAATCGGAGAAATCGGAGATGGTTGGGCGGTCCCGAACCGAGGCACACGGCCTGACGTCTCCGAAAAAGGCAAAATGGCCTACGGCCACGAAAAGTAGCGCACGGCCACCGAGAGATAGTCTACAGGACCACTCCCTTCCCTCGGGAAAGAAAACAGAGAAAACCGAGTCTGGTTCGCAAACCGAGACAAGGCACAGAAGAGGGTTCGGAAGTCCGGAGGCAGGGCGCACGGCCGCGACTCTGAGACTTCTGAACGAGCACAACATGCAACATCACCGAGCGCTCAATCGGTGATGTCTGAGTCTTAAGGTCGGTCAAAAATGGGGTGTCTACAATGTGCATTACACAAACCGGTTAGAAGGGCTTCGTATTCGGCTTCGTTATTTGATGCTTCGAAGCAGAGCTTGACGGCTTGCTCAATTATTGCGCCATCGGGAGCCATGATTACTACTCCGGCTCCACTGCCCCGTTGATTGGACAATCCATCACAGTACAACTGCCAAATGTCCCCAACATAAATTCTCCAGTTTGGCTTAGGTTGAATTTCTTCAGACTTGAAGTTGGTAAGACCCCCTGTGAATTCGGCAACAAAATCAGCAAGCACCTGTCCCTTGATTGAGGTTCTAGGTAGAAACTGAATATCGTACTGGTCGAGTTCAAGAGCCCACTTTGAAACGTGACCTGACTCTTCTGCACTTCGTAGTACTGATCAGAGGGGGTAATCTATTAGCACCTCGATGCTATGCCCCTGGAAGTAATGCATCAGTTTTCTTGCTGCCATGACAAGAGCCAGAATGAGTTTTTCCAACGGAAGGTAGCGTGTTTCGGCGTCAACCATTGCCTTGCTCACATAATACACTGGCCGCTACTCCCCCAGTTCTTCCTTTATTAGTACGGGGCTGACGGCCCGACCGGAAACTACCAGATACAAAATGAGTGGATCACCGGCCAAAGATGTTATCAAGAGTGGAATTGATCGGAGGTAGGTCTTGAGGCCATTGAAAGCAGCTTCGCACTCGGCGAACAATTCAAAAGCCTTGCCCTGCCATAGTGGATAAAAGAATTGTCGACAGCTGTTGAGTGCGGTGGCCATCCCCATTAACTTCTGAACTTCCTTGACCGATCGAGGGGAGCCGAGTTCTAGGATTTCTGTGATTTGCCTTGGGTTGGCTTCGATTCCTCGGTGCTTGACAATGTAACCCAAGAATTTGCCAGAGCCGATCCCAAATGCACATTTGGAAGCGTTCAACTTCATTTTATATTTACGTAGAATGCCGAATGTCTCTTCCAGATCGGCTATGTGATTCTGCTCTTCCTTGAACTTGACCACCATATCGTCAATATACACTTCCATAGTGTGGCCGAGTTGCTCCTTGAACATGGCAGTGACCAGTTTTTGGTAGGTTGCCCCTGCATTCTTCAGCCCAAAAGGCATAACCTTGTAGCAGTAGGTTCCTTTTGGGGTGAGGAATGCAGTTTTGTCTTGGTCCTCTAGATGCATGGCGATTTGATGATAGCCTCTGTAAGCATCGAGGAAGCTCATACGTTGATGGCGTCCCGTCGCATCTACAAGTTGGTCAATTCTGGGTAAGGGAAAACAATCCTTGGGGCAGGCTTTGTTTAGGTCCGTGAAATCGACGCACACTCGCCAAGTCCCATTTTTCTTCTTCACAACCACTATATTAGAGAGCCATGTAGGGTAGGTCACTTCCCTGATTGCCCCGGCGTCAAGCAGCCTGTCAACCTCCTCAACAACGGTGGCAGTGTGCTCTGCAGCTGACCGCCGGCTTTTCTGAATGATCGGCTTGCACTTAGGGTCAACATTCAAACGGTGCTGTGAAACGGACGGATCTATACCTGGCATCTCGCATGGAGTCGACGCAAAGACATCAAGGTTGCTGAGCAGGAAAGAAATTAGCTGCTGTCTATCGGCTTGATTCAGGGAGGCGCCGACCATGAAGAACTTGTCTGGGCTTCTGTTGATTTCAACTCGATCTAGGCCTTCTGTGGCCTTTTCACTTGGGAGCCACCCAACATCGTCGAGGCTCTCCCGATCTGGCACCTCAATGGAATTCACTTGCAACTCCTTTGGCGGCTTTCCAGCGAGGAGATAACATGCTTATGCTGATTTCTGGGAGCCACGGATTCGCTCAATGCCGCATTCTGTCAGGAAACTTAGCAGCTGATGATATGTACTCGGCATGGCTTGCATGGTGTGCAACGAAGTTCGCCCCATAATGAGATTGTACGGCGATGGCAGCTTAACGACCAAGAATTCTACATCCACTGTTGGGGAGCCCGCTCGAACGGGTAGTGTGATTTTTTCCAACGGGTACTCTGGATTGGCGTTGAAGCCGAATAGTGGATAAGGGGCCGGAGAGAGATCCGATTCGGAGAAGACGAGTTTGGTGAATGTCTTGTAGTACATAACCTCCAATGTGCTCCCCGGATCAATGAGTACGCTCTCAACTGTGAATCGGTTTACGCGTAATTCAATTACCAAGGGATCGATGTGGGGAAGTGTCACTCCGACCAAATCTGAATCATCAAAAGCAATGCTCGCAGCTTCATGGGGCCGTTTAGCCGGAGTGAGTTGACTTTGAGGGTCGGGATTTGACTGAATCGTATGCACTGCGGATGACATTGGCAGGCTGTATATCATCTGGATCACGCCGAGTAGAAGGGAATCCTGTCTTAAGGCTATTGCTTTGGTTGAGTTGCCTTTTCGGACGTACTGTTGTAGCCGACCATCTTGTACCAATTCCTCCAAGTGATCCTTTAATGCATAACAACTCTCAGTATCATAGCCATGGTCCTTGTGATACTCACACCGTCTATCCTGTCTTCTCGTGTCGGGAGGTCCCACCTTTTGGACGGCCATTTGAAGAACGGAAGGTGTTGGACTTTGGACATAACCGCACTGATCGGCTCTATCAACTCCGTATATTTCTTGTCGGTGCGCCTCGTGCGCCTGCTATCAACTTGCAGTTGTTCATTTGCTCGGTGGGAGCATTGGTCGCTTGATCGGCGGGAATCCCGTCTCTTGTCTCGTTTAGCCCAATGACGTGGTTCATGGCTCTGAGGTGGTACAGAATTTATTGGCTGAGTAATTTCAGAAGGGGCCGGCTTGTTGGCCACGTTTCTGGCTTTAACTCGCAAGGCGTCATCCTCCACTTTGCAGTATTCCTCAACTTTCTTCATCAACGACCAGACTGTTTTGGGGGGGTGTAGACACCTCATTTTTGACCGTCCTCAAGACTTGGTTGTGCTTGTAGGTACACCCAACAACTGGTTCGATTGCTCGCCCAGCATTCGACTGTCGCGGCGGAACGGCACCGGTTCGAGTTCCCGGACCTTGTATCATTTCTGCCTCATTTTTGGACCCTGTCTAGGTCCTGTTAAAGTGGCCCTCATAGTGCATTGCCGGCCATGGCATGGCACTGCCGGCCATGGCTTTGCTCCTGCCGGCCATCAGTGTGGCACTGCCGGGCTGGTTTTCAGGCAGATCTTTTGAGCCAGCTGGATTTTCATTTGCTCCCCTCCATACACGTGTATGGAGGGATAGAAGCCTTGAAAAGCTTGTTCAAGAAGCTTTAGCCTTGCATTGTTCTATATAAGGAAGAGTCTCCTTCCTTAGGGAGCGGTGCTGAGTTTTGGCAGGGAAAAAAGCTGTCTCTCTCTATGTGTGTATTTTGTGCCTTGGAGTTGGATTTCTTTGCACTTTTGCACTACAACACCTAGGTATACACCTCCATCCTCCATTCCAACATTTTGGAAGCCATTTGAGGAGGTTGTAAGCTCAGAATCTTGGACCAAAACCTGCTGGTTTACTGCTCTTCAAGGGTAAGTCTTCATATCCCTTAAACTTGCATTTTCTTTGTTCATTGGCTAGCCTTACTTGGAAGCATTTTTGGACTTTTTCATGAACTGAAGTTAGTCATATTTTGAGCTCCTTTTCATGTTTGATCAAGGACTCTTTGCTGTTTGAGGCCTCCTCCTACCACTTGTCTCTATATCCCTCTTTTAGGCCTTTTTCTTGTATGATAGTTTGGCCTTAGTTGTGATTATTTTTGTGGCTTGATGTAAACTGTAAAGTGCCTTGTTTTGAGCCTCTCTTCAACATTGTTGAAGGGATCTTTGCCATTTGGGGCCAGCTACTGTCCCTTGCCTTTATCTCTCCTTTTAGGGCCATTTTTGCATGATAGATTAGCCCTATTTGTGTTCACTTTTGAGCTTTGATATAAACTGGAAAGAGTCTTGTTTTGACCTCATCTTTGAGTTTGTTTAAGGTTTCATTTTTGTTTGGAGTCATCTCCCTCTTTGCATGCTTTATTTCTCCATGTTTTGAGCCATACATGTGAGCATTTGCATTAGCCTTGTTTTGGCCTATTAGCCACTGAAATCCAACGGATTTTCAGTGGCTTAGACACTGTTTTGAGAGCCCAAATTAGAGGGGGGTGACCCCCTCTCTCCTTGTCTTGTTTGGTGGTCTTTTTGGCCTTCCAAAGAGACCCCATTTTGCATGCTTCTAGGCCTTGTTCCAGGCCCTTTTCAATGGGTTTTGGGACCCTCTTGAGCCATTTCCAGAGTTGGTTTGGCCTTGTTGATTGTCCATCTTTCATGTGCCTAATAATCCCTTGTGTGGCCCTCCAAATAAGCCCCTCATTTTGGCATGCATTGGCTGCATTTCCATGATTATTTGGGCATATTTTGGCATGTTTTGTTCACCAATTTTGGCTGGTTTGGTGAGATTTCATATGCTTCATATACATGCCATACAACTCATGCTTACTAGCCAACCTTACATGTTGCCTTAGCCCTTCATGTGAGCACCTTTTGGCCATGCTTTAAACTAGAAATGTTCATGTTTTGGGGCTGCCTTGCCTCTGTATTTGTGCTTCCTAGTCAAATAATGCATGCTTTGTATAGTTGTAGTGTAATTGACCTTGCAAGCTTTGTGTTTCGGTGATTCATGCATGTTATCTTTGAGCTATTTAGATGATTTGGCATCATTTAATGCTTCATTTCAGAGCATGTACCATTGCTACATTCTCACTTCATTCATGCTTCAAGTGTCTTTGAATGTCGTGCATTATTGCCTAGTTTAAGGCTTAGTTTGTATGCTTGCATGTCTAGGTGTTTGAGCCTCCGTTCCAGCATGTTTAAGTCTCTGTTTAGGCTTAATTAAGCTCTGTCCATGCTTAGTTCATGTGTTCGTGCCATGTATCGCATGCCTCATTTGTATTGCTCTTTGTTAGCTTTCATGACTTAGGACCTTCGCATGCTTTACTTGTGTTGTTTAAATGATTTGGCATCATTTATCATCTCATTTCAGTGCATATAGTGTTGTTACACTTGCACATTTGTCACTTCTTAGGCACTTTTGAGAGTTGCCCTTTTAGGCCCCTTTGATGAACCTTTCGCATTTTGCATGCTTGGGTGTTTCGTGTGGCTTAATTCATCGCTTTGGCTACTGATTTGGACCTAGTTGAGAGTTGTCCATCTTTGGTGTAAGCCCATTTTGCCATGTTGTCGCATGCTCGTTACATGTAGTATGTTGTTGCATACTTGCTTAGCTTTACATGCCTTGCGTGTTCATATGTTCATATCGCATTTTGTCCAAGGTTGTTGCCTCACATTATGTTTATATGCTTGTCGCATGTTTGGTTTAGTTGCATGTTTGCGTACTTAGGTCATGTTGCATGTTTGCCATGCTTATGTGTTGCATTGCTTGGATTAAGTATTAATCCGAGCACGAGGAACGAGGGGCATTTCATACTTCAAGTGATGGAATGTGTCTCAATTCTCGGTTACCGAAGCTCTTGATGATTCATGATAGAGTTCTAGGCTTTACTTGTTTTGTTTGTGCATTCATTTTCATATTGATTTGCACAAGTTGGATCTTTGGCCATCATGCATCGGGATGCGTGATTGATGGTCGTGGATCCGACTTGGCCTCTCCTTTGATGTTTTGAGGTGATTTGGAGTGCCATGGTGCATACATGTCCTAGGGAAACCCTCATTTCCTCTATTTTGTGCTTTGTTGCAGCTTGGTGTCACAGCACACCAGTGGCCGGCAGTGGGCCATCTCTGGCCGGCAGTGCTCCTCTCATGGCCGGCAGGCCACTGGTAGCTTCCCCAGCAGTGTTTTGGTAAGTTTCAGCACCCAGAACTGGAGGACACCCTGCAAACAGAGCCTCCAAAGAGCAAATGGAAGGCATTTCAAGGCGAGGAATCGAAGCAAGCATGTGCATCCCTCGTGTCCCGAGGTTTCTAATTATGTAATAACTTAGATTAATTAGCTTCAGTAGCTAGCTAGATGCATGCTCAGTTGAAGTTAGTTAATTTGTTAATTGGCTCATTTGTTTTGTAATTATTTAATTAGCTTAGATAGTTGATTAAATTAGTTTGTGATGTAATAAGTAATTAGCTTAGATTAGCTAGTTGTTTATTTTGCTTTGGACTGTACCTATTTTATTCGGTTTCTCCCTGTGAGGGCACAATGTTGTAATAAGGGTGCGTGTGTGTGTGCATGTCCTCCAACCCCCTTTCTTTCTCCCTTTTATTTACCTGCTTATGTTGGTTAGTTTTAGGGACATGTTTGTCTAGCATACTGTATGTTTGCATGAGTGCATCATTCATTTGTCTTGCATGCACCGAAGGCTCGGTTCATCATTCAAACTGCATTGCAATTTTCAAATACACTTTCTTGAATACGTGTTTCAAAGCATGTTTTGAAGTAAGTGCCATGCCATGTCATTAGTAGCTGAGCCTACTTAGTTGCATTCTGTATGTGATACATTAGCCACTTAACATGAATTAGGGTCATGCATGTTTTGCTAACTAGTTTCATTGTTTTGGCACGGAGTACGATGTAAGTATTTATGCTTTAGCATCTCGCATGAGTGTGAATGTTAACATGACAGCATGCTTACTATGTGGCTAAATGCTTAGTTGATATGTCTGCCTGAATGCCTGTGGGTGAAGGTTGGATTACTTGAATTGGGATAATTCATTGAAATCCGTTTTTTAGCCTACTTGCGAGTAGCAAATTTCAAAACATTTCCAAACAAACGGATATGCAATGCTTTGTTCCAAATTAGGCGATCTAATCTATACTTGTTTTGCTATGCGCATCACATAGTAATTCTAGCTAATTAATCGGAATAAGAACGCGTGTGTTTTCAAAATCGGATATCATGGTTAGTAGAGGCTGATCTTCGGATCGGGCGAGAGGGGGTGCTCATAGCTGACCTTTCCCAATCGTACCCAAGTTCCCGAGCCGAGGCAACTTTGGTGATGACGGACGCGTGGCCTTTGGCACCGAGTCAGGGTTTCCTAAATTTTTCCATTATAAAATATTTAGGTGGCGACTCTGTATCTGGCAAAGCAGTCCATGTTTGGCACTTCTTTTCTAAAAAATCTGTTTTTCTCAAAAATGATTTGCCGGATTTGGACTCTTTGGTTCAGATTTAGAACTGTGACAAATTGAGTCCGAACTATAGTAAACCCCACAAAATGAACAGAACGGGATTCATCCTCCCAGGGCGTTCGGGGACGTCTACAGGGGGTCTTCTAGTCAAGGAACTGCGGAGAACACTGTTAGGATGCAAACCCATTTTGAAGGCGGTGATGGCCATGGAGTCGTTGCAAGCGTCATCGACAAGATTAAAGCACTCCCAATAGTGCGCTGAATACGCTCTTAGTGTTTCTCCTGGCTGGATCTGCATTGCCCAGAGAGAGTCGGCTTGTTTCGGCTGGACCTCGTTAGTAATGAATCTGGCCCTAAAGGATTTCTGTAATTGATGGAAGCTTTTGATCGAAGTCGGCTCCAGTTTATAATACCACCTAACAGCCAATGGTCCCAAACTGTTGAGAAATATGCAGCACATGAGGGCCTCGTCGTCTGCATGCAATGTCATGGCTTGCTTGTAGTGACGGATGTGATCGGTGGGGTTTGATTTTCCATCATAGAGAGTGAACGACGGAGCTTTGAACTTTTTGGGCAGAACCGCCCTTGCGATCCGTCGCACAAAGAGATCATGCTGGTCTTCCTCATCTGAACTGTTTCTTCTGCGCTTATACTTTATACATGGACTTTCTTCAGAGGAACTAGAAGTCTCGGGTCGTCCCTTCTTCTTGGGCTCCGGGGATAATGAGTCGGAGTCGCTATCAGTGTCTTGTTGTCGGGCTCGAGGTCGTCGACCACCTGCTCTCAGAGGTCGTTTCAGATTTTGGCGTATAGCTTGTTTGGACTTTGCCACTTCCAAGGCCAAGTCCTGACAGAGATGTTCGTTGTCAGCGATCATGTTCTCCAACCTCTGTTCGTTTTGCTTCGCTTGTTCCATGATCGCTTGCATTGCCTCATGCTCTGAAGTCGAGGGTGAGGCGAAGTTCATAGCTCATCTTGCGGGGATAGTCTCTGGTCCAAGCATGTTTGTTGGAGTGAGGACGTCTCTCTGCGTGGTTTCATCAGTGACTATCGGAGGGTCTTCTGTTACGCCCACCATGGATGTATTTAAGTATTCCCACAGACGGCGCCAATTGTGGAGAAGTGGTTTGGAAATACTCTTCAAATCTTGGGGGACGCTCATAATCCTCAGCTAGCCACCTGAAAAAGAATTAACACTCCGGTCGAGGGTGTCGGAATTAGCACTCCGACGGACAAATCAGTCTCTACTCTCTGAATTACTTGTATTTTAAGTTAAGTGTAATGGTTTTCACATATCTTCCTTTGACTGAAGATCCTGTATTTATAGTATTCTCTTTGGGCCTTAGGGTCTGGCCCATCCCTGATCCTTTACATGTACTTCTACTCGGCCTTTGTTCTACTAGTTGGAATGCCGGCTATTTTATTCGGCACTTCAATTGACTGGGACCAATGCCGAATAGAAGTTATGTTATGGACCGGACTAGTCCATTCTTCTCTATTGATCCAAGGAAATTCGGCTCTCACAGTAAACAAGTTCAACGTGTTGAGGATTCAATTGTTTAAGTTTGATTAATATTTTTGAAAAAATGTTAATTTAATTTATTTTTAGAAAAATAATTATAGAATTATTGAAAAATTTATGACTTTAATTATTAATGTTAATAAAAATTTCCATTAATTTGTAATTATTTCTATACAAATGCACTGATATGTAATATTTTTTAAAAATTTTAACAAATTTAAAATTTTTTTTTAGCTTTGTTAAAATTTTGAATTGATTTCAAATAAGTTTTTATCAATCTAAACTCGAATAGTTTGATATTTTTATAAAGTTTTAGATTTATCAAATCTAGTCAAATGAGTAATTGACTATTTGAATTTGATTTGAAAATTTTAATTAGTTAAAAAATGTGTGTCCTATTTAAAAATTAATTATTTTAATTAATTTTTTATTAAAAAATGTAAAAAAAATATAGAAAGAGTGATAAAATAATTTATAATAACTTTTTAATTAAAAATTAAATCATGCAAATTTAACGAATTGAAGGAAAGGTGGGTCCCTAAGAAATAGGATCGTACGTGTGGGGTGTGTGTGTGTCGACGCTGATTAGGATCAGACGGTTATGTGTCGCTCTCGAATTGAAGACACTCGAAAATGGGCGGTGCAGGATAAATATGAGTAATGATACAGATATTAAAAGTTTTACTAAATTTTTTATTAAATGTCTTATATGAGTATCACTCTCACACCATGTGGTCCCGCATTTATATTAGACATTTTAAAATTTTTGATAAAATATATAAAACAAAATAGATGTGGATGATAATAAATGAAAGGGTAAATTACATTTACATCCCTGAGATTTAGTCTAATTATATTTCATTCTTGACATTTTAAAAATTACATTCTCACTTATATAAAAAGTAACAATTTATAGTAGTAAAATAGAGAAAATTATATTGAAAAAAAAAAAAGTAAAGCAAAGGAAAGAAAAAAAAAATAATAATAAAGGAAGTAAAGTAAAGTAAGAAAAGAAAGAGTATATGAATTCAATGTTTTCATTCCGTCTAAATAATTATAATGACAGGGGGTTAGTGTAATTTTCCAAACGTCAACGGTAATATGTATTAAATCCAAATCTCATGAAATGTAAGTGTAATTTATCCTAAATGAGAAGGTGGAATATAAAAAAGATTCTACTATGTTTTGGCGGTTAAATAGTCAATAATGATAAAATTAGCAATTGACCTGTGCTATACTCAACTGAATGTATATTACAATGATATATATTAATTTTTTATGAATTTTTAGATAAATTTATTTTTATTTTTATTTTTGAATTTTGAGATATATAATAAAGATATTTATTAACAATGCATGAAACTTTTAGATCATAAAATTTAGAACCCCATCTACTTTACCATATTACCTAGCTGGGGAGCAACTTGGGCTGACCCAATTTAAGTGATTTAATTTTCTAAAATTATATAGCCTTGAGAAATTTAAGTTTGTAAAATTTTATGGTCTTAAAACTATTTTAAATTTGGTCAGGACTAAGAAAAATATTTACTAACTTAAATTCATGCCAGAGATTGAGTAAAAATTGTCACAATCTAAACATTATGATTTTTATGGTTAATAATATATAACTCTCACATTGATCCTATGCATATACCGAAACTTTTAAAAAGAAAATTAGTTTAGGAAAATTCATTTATGTTCATTTTAATTTTTTTTTAAATTGTAATATAAGAGAAAATTGTACTAAACTATTTTTGTATATCTACCCATTTAAATAAAAAATTATATTATTAAAAATTTTGTGATTAGGGACAATAACATCGTAGGTATGAAAATCTAAAATTCATTCAAATCTAATTCAAATAAAGTTGGTGATTAGTTAAGTTGAGTTTTTCTTTTTAATTATTTATTTTTTGTCATATCTATTAATGGCTCTATTTGGTAGAGTTTTTTTTAATGCTAAAATCTAATAATAAAAAAATAGAAACTAAAAGCATCACTTTCCTAACTTTTAAATAATCAGTTCTTCTAACTTATTTAAATTATTTTTATCTAATACGATATAAGCAAAGGCTGCACCAAATAGTTTGGTACAGATTTCCAAATTAAAATAAGGTATAATCACTTTTTAGAACCAAATATGGGTGTAATTTTGGCCCAGCTTAGCCTACCCTCAAGCCTCGTGGGCTCCCACTAAAAATCCAATTGATTTACTCGTGCAAAATCTCGGCCCACGCCTTAGGGAAATTCGGGCTTGGGTCGAGTCTAACAGTTTATTTATTTATTTATTATTTCTTTTATCAAAATAACTTTAAAATAACATTGGACGTTGAGCTGGTTGAGCCAAAAAACATGGACTAGGCCCTAGCCTGTGGGGGTCGGATTGGAGCCAAGCCTAGTTGGGCCAGGCTCAGTCGAGCCTAGGATGGACTTCGGGCTGGTGGGTCATTTTTATGCCGCTAGAACCGAACATCCCTAATGAGTGATCAATATTCTTAATTCTTATTTTTTTTTTTGCTAAAAAAAAAAAATGTAAGTTTTCATAAAATTTATTTTACCGTTGAAGAAATAATTGTCTCATCGACATAATTTTTTTTTAAATTATATTTTAAGATGCAAATTTTAATGAAAACTTAAAATAAAATTTTGGTAATTGATCTTTTTAGTAATTTTTAAACTTTGTATGAAAAAATATATAAAAAAGTAGAGAGAAAATACACTTTTTGTAGTATTTTTTTACTCCCCCTCTCTCTCTCTAAATTATCAACTTCCCATACAAGCTTTAGTCTTTGTTTGATATTTAATTAAAAAAGTCATATTTCTTTTAACTATTTTGTCTTCATTAATTTTTTTTTAATAATTTTATAGTTTTCTAGTTCGTCTAGTGCAGAAGAATTTAAAAATTAAAAACAAAATCACTAAACAAAAGTAAAACAAGCCAACTGTTTTTTTTTTTTTTTTTTTTTTTTTTTTTTTGGTCTTCAACATAATTTTTTCCCTTTTTTTTTTTTTTTTTTTGGGTTTGTCTAGGCTTTGTTTGGGATGCCCATTGGGGCTAATTTAGCCTAAAAGACAAAATAGACTATTTTAATCAAATATGATAAAATGTCACATCAAATTCATAATTATTTTATTTTTTTTTTCACAAAAGTTAAAAAAGCCAAAAAACTATCACAAATTAGAATTTTTAGCCACAGACTAAAATAATCAAAAAACTAAAAAGTAAACCTACATCTCAAATGAAGGCTTTTTTTTATTTTTGGGTGGGTATCAAACGAAGGCTAAGTATAACCTAAACGTTTAAAACATTTAAAAAAAAAATTTTTTAAAAAAAGAGAGTTTATTAAAGGAGAAAAAAGTCAATAAAAAAGTTATTGAAAAGCTAATCCCAAACACCTAGTTAGTAGATAAAAATACGGGCCACAGTTAATAAGATTTTCAATATCAAAATTATGAGGAAAAATGATTGAAAAATTTAACATTAAACACCCAAAAAATTCTTAGTTTCTAAAATAGTTAAATTATAAATAATAGATGGTCTATATAAAATAATTAGTTCTATTTTTTTTTCATTCTCCAAAAATAAAAACAATAATGGCATCTATTTTTTTATTAGATAGATTATAACATTAAGTTAATACAATTGATCAAACCATCCACATGATTGCATATCTCAACTTACTATATTATTATATTTGATGGAACAATAAATATTTTAAAAGTAAACTTTTGAAAAAATTATAAGAATTGTAAAACTCTGGGTATAATAGTGGTATTTGAAAAAGAAAATTTATATTATTTTCTACGCATATTTTATAAAATTCTAAAATAAGGTAATTTAGAAAAAAAAAAAAGGTCATAATTAATAGAAAATAAATTAAAGTAAGTTTTAAAATGAAAGAATATGCCATTATTGTTTATTGATTAATAAGGAAATGTTTTCAAACTTCTTTAATGTTTTCAAATTTCCTTACAAAAATAGGAAAATATTGAATTGAGTTTTAATTACATAACATTCTTGTAAGAAGACTAGAAACAAATTATATTTTGTATAAACATTTTTTAAAGGATTTAGAAATTAAAAACTAAATTTATTTCTGTTGGAAATTTTGGTTTTTTTTATAGGCTTATTTTGGACCAACTTTGAGCCTAAATTTGAGTGGGTCCGAAACGTTTTTTGGGGTGGGTCCAAAGAGGTAACGTGTTCCTTGTCGCATGGCAAGTCACACGGTGAAGACGGTTCGTCAAAACCATTTATAAGTGAATAAGAAATTGACGTCGTTTTCGAGTTCGTGGAATGGACATTTCAAGAAATAAAATGTGGGTTTCCTTGAAAATGGTTGTCCCACATTGAAACTTTAAGAGAGCTTGTGTATGTATATAAGCTCTAGGTGGCAACACATGGGCTGGGCCCTAAGGGGCACCCCCAGTTTGTAGAAGTTATGGGCAATGTGAACTTTAGCCCAAACCACCACACGCGAGCGCACCGCCACTGCTGTTCGTCCCAGCGCAGGTGTGGGTTTTGGGTCGGGTGGGTTCTAATATTAATTTATTTGAATTTTTCCAGAAATTCTTAGTGAAATTAAATTCTAATTTTGTGCCAAAATTGAATTTAATTTTATGTCCAAATGTTGCCTCCTCTAGTCCAATTTTTTCAAACAATTTTTCAAATCTGTTGCACCCGGACAGATACAGTTGCTGCACAAAACAGATTTAAACTGCCCAGATAGATTCAAATCTGCCAGCAGTTTCCAACAGATAGACACTACCTAGCAATTATCTATTTGAAAACAAATCTATTCATTTGAAATTGAACCTGTTCGGACAGCCTCAGTTTGCCTATAAATACCTCTATTTCTAGCAGTCTTTTGCATTCAAAATTCATCAAGTTTCCTTTCAATTTTTGCTCTCTTGCATAATTTATTCATCATATTATTTTAGGAAAAATTTTGAGAGTATAGAACACAAGTTTGGTTCGCCGTACAAATTGTTTGGAGTGCTACTACAATTTGTGAAGATCATTGTATCCTGGGAGATAGACGCCTTTTATTCGTAAGCACTGTAGCGGGGTGAATCTGTCTTAAAGACAGAGTGTCACACACTCGACTTGATCTTTTAAAGTTTTATTCGGTTCGGTAAAATAAATTATGTAAGTAATTTATTTTTATTTATTTGATTTGGTTTCAAATTATTTATTTTACATAGAAGATTGTTCTTACAATTTTTTGTGTCAGCATTTTTAAAAGAAAATTTGAAAACATTTCCTTATTAATTAAACAATATTGACATATTCATCAATTTTAAAACTTATTTTAATTTAGCTTCTATTAATTAAATGTCCAAGAGATATTACCATATTATGAAACCTAATACTTTCATGACATGTGTAGTTTTATAATTTATAAATTCTTCAAGAGCTAACAACGTACTTACTTATATAATACTAGCATAAAACTTGTGCTATGCACGATTTTATATAAATAATTAAAATTTTATATTAAAAATTAAAGTAATAATTTTAAAATTTAAAAAATATATAGTTGAAATTATGTGAATTAGTTATTTTCATTTAAATTGTACTAAAGTCGTGTTTTAATTGTGTTATCATTAATATTTTATTTTAAGTATTAATTAATATATATTTATGTCATTACGCAGATCAATAACATTTTAGAGCAAAAAAAATTAGATGCATTATAAAAATTACATTTAGCATAAATGATAAAGATATATATTTTTATATTAAATTTTCTTGAAAGGTATATATAACGATTCTGGTTTAGACCCGACCTATTTGTTGTCTTTGGATTTGAGAACTCATGTACTTAGCTGTTGTCCATCTCATTTCCATCTTGTTACGTGTGAGTTTGTCTATTGGGAGTTTTGGTTGCGTTTGAAACAAGTTAGGAAGTTAGTTCTTCAAAGAGTTGTTGTCCAAATTTTGGCTTGTTTGCTCGATCGATCATTCCTGGCCTTGAATGGTTTTTTACAATCTGCAAAACTACTGAGAGTTTGATATCTTCCCTTGAGTGGTCTTTCTTGCACTCGAGCAATCTTTTGCAAGTCTGAACTACTGGGAGGAGGTCATTGTGCGCTCGAGCAGTGGTGTCACTTATCGTGTTTGTTCGCTCGAGCAGTGTTTTGGTCGCTCGAGCGGTCTATGCGTATATCAGTTTGAGAGGAAGCCATTTTCAGTCACTTTTTTAGCTTTCTCTCTCTCTCTCTAAATATAACGATCCCGGTTTAGACCCGACCGGTTTATTGTTTTGGATATATGATTCCTTGTCGTGATGGTTGTTCATGTCTTCTTTCATCTTATTCCTTGTTGAGTTTGATTTTTAGAGTGTCGTTGTTGCGTTTGGAATAGGTTAGGAGTTAGCTTTTCAAAACAGTTTGCTGCCTAGATTTTGGCTTGTTTGCTGAAGCGAACTTTCTTACGCTCTAGCGAACTTTGAGAACTTTCAGTACTTTTGCAAGTTTGCAAAACTACTAGGAGTATGGCATTCCTTGCTCAAGCGGTGTTTCTTGCACTTGAGCGGTCCTTCTTGTGCTCAAGCGGTGTTTTGGAACTCTCAGCACTTTTACAAGCCTGCAAAAGTACTGGGAGGTGGTATTCTTCACTCGAGCAGTCACTTTGTTCGCTCGAGTGGCCTCTCTTGTTTTGTGTTTGGTTCGCTCGAGCAACTATTCCTGCGCTCGAGCGGTCTGCACGTATATCAGTTCCTAAAAGTCACTTTTTGAGTCATTTTCTCATCTCTCTCTCTTTCTCTAAAAATTCTAAAATCTTAGATTTTCTTCCTCTCTCTCTAGAAACCATCTTTAAACCTCAAATACACAATCATCCAAGGATCTCTACACCCTAGTCCCTTTAAGAAAAAGGTAGAGCTCACCTAGAGCTTCTATTTGATCGGAGCAAAGTCCATTTTCGACTCCATTAAAGTTTCGACCTTGCTCTTGTTTGTCTTCTAACTTGAGGTAGGGATTTCTTCACACTTTTGTATGGTTTTTAACTTAGTTATTTGATTTTCTAAACAATGTTGGGATTTTGAACAAAATCTAGGGTTTTGGTTTAAAATTCAAAAAAGGGATTTTCAAAAGGGTTCTTGGATATGATTGTGGACTTGTAAATATGGTTGAGTTGTGATGAAATAGTGGATTTCTATCCTTGGAATTGATTTATAAAGAAGGGGATTTTATTCTAAAATGTAAATATTTGATTTTGTAAAGAGAAAATGGAAATGTGTTGGATTTTATAGAATTGGAATTATGATGATGATGATGATGGTAGAGTTGGATATGCATTATCACTCCCATCTTGAAATTTTGGAAAGTTTACCTTTATGGAAAATTATTTATCTGTTCATAGATATCTGTTTTGGGCTATCAGTGGAGGATAGCTATGATTGTTGTAAAAATTGTATGACAATTAGGAGGATTGAAACTAATTTCTCATCCATTGCATTGAGCATTTGTTGCATACTTAACACATTGAAAATGTATATTGTTTAAGACAAAAAGGTGAATACCTTGGTGAATCTAGGTGGGAGGTGTGGTAGTACCGGTACAAATGGCAATTGGTAGTGCTTGTATAGCTTACTTGCAAACGCGCACGTAGAGATTCCCAGTGTTGTATCCACTATCCTATTTTCTATTGTAAAGGAAATGATTTCATGAATTGTGATATAAAGCTGGCATTGCATAGTTTTGGAAAGAGATGTAAAATGTTTTGGCACGAGCATTGCATATGTATTCACCTTATACCTTTGTTAAGATTCATAGCAGATAGTTTTGGCAGCTTCAGTCCAATTAGTAAAAGGATTTGGGTAAAACACATTCCACCTAGAGTTCAATCTTTTGGATGGCTTGCTTGGAAAGGAAAATTAAAGACTACAGAGTTTCTTACCAGTATTGGTGTACTGCATGGTAATGCATCCTCAGTATGCTGCCTGTGCAAATCTAGGGTTGAGTCACTTAACGATGTGTTATTGTCATGCCAAGTGGCTTGGAGTGTGTGGTCTGCAATGCTAAAGTGGTGGGATGTCCATGGTGCTTTGCCAGATTTAGTGGAGGCTATTCTTGACTGGTGGGTAGGGGTGAGGTTTAGGAAAAATGTGAGGATGATGTGGAAAGCTCTTCATATGGTTGTTATGTGGTCTCTATGGAACCATCGCAATGAGTGCTTATTTCGAGATGTTGCCCCAAGTGGGGAGGGTGTTTCTGATCTGATTAAGGTTAGAAAGGCTGTTTGGTTTAAGGAGGTATTTAAGGATTGCAGGTTCTCTGTGCATGATTTCATTTTTAATTTGGAGCACATTAGATTTTGCTTGGGAGGTGGATCCAGGGGTGTTCCATGATGCTACTTAGTGAGCGTCGGCTGGTTGATATCTCTGTGATCATCAAGAGTGTGCTATGGTTTGGTGGTGGAGTCTAATTTGATGATGTGGTCTAGTGCAAATTTGAAGTAAGTCTGTGCTCCTATCTTCAGAGAGGTGTTGCTAGGAGCTTTTGGTTTCTGTGCAAAGATGTCTTCGAGGCTGCATAGTCTTGGTTTTATTTGTTTCGTTCTATAGCTTTTTTCTGCTCTTTTTGTTGGTTTAGTCTTGTTTTTCTTACTTTTCTCTGTTTGTTGGTTTCTCACCAACTAAGAGGTTGGAGCTTGTTCTAGCTCCAAGCTCCTCTTTATTGATGTCTTCCATTGTACTTTGTATGTGCTTCATAAATAAAGTTTTCTTTGCCGATAAAAAAAAAAAAAACAAATATATTGTGTTAGGGTATCTCTACTAGGCTTTGGCTTACCTTATGTGGAAAACCATTTTCAAGTGTTGATGATATGCCGCCGCCAAGGCCGTAGCTTGGGAGGATTTGGAGCCGAGAGCTTCTTTTATCATTATTGTAATTATTTTTGTACAAATCTAGGGCTTTATTTGTATTGAGTTTCAAACTCACTTTTATTGTAACCAAGCATCGTCTTAGAAAGCTGTAGTCATTAGGCCATTTATATATATGTTTAACTTTTATTTCATACTAGTAACTCGTGGCACATGCTATAGATTCAGGGTTAGGACTTATGAATGTATAACTGCATGTTTTACCTTTTGTACAATGGGATTACATGAATGAAAAGATATTATAATCAGAACTGTATTATTATTTAATTAATATTGTGGGATGGTTTTATTGTTATATTTTTTGGGTGTTACAACTTGGTATCAAAGCTACTAGGTTTGAATACTGTGGGATCGTGGGACGTGGTTTTTACCACAATGGGTTATCTCGCTAGTTTGTGTCAGAAGTAAACCTAGTATGCTATGTAGTAGCATGCTTATGTGACTAGATGGGTATAAGATTTAATTTCTAAAATATTGATTGAGTTTACGAGTTTCTAGAAGTCCTGTTAGAAGAGCACTTGATCACTGTTATTTCTAATTAGAACTCTGGCAACATCACGGGACAATCATTATCTAGAAAGGAAATTCGTATACGTTTACGTGACTATGTGCTTATGTGGAGTGAATTAATTGTTATCCATCGCATTAGGATGCGAGTGAGTTAACTTCAGCACATTTGTAAATGTGTTAATCTCTTGTGTTATCTTCATTAGGATGTCAGGACGTGGACATGGTAGTGGTAGGCATGGCAGGCCTGGACGACAAGAGGTGTCGTTACCAAATGATATTCTGGAGCAGAAAGAAAGGGTTAGTCAGACTAACGTGGCCAAACTAGTTAGTTAGTAAGCCATGGGTGTTTTCGCCTGTGACATGGCCGGAGCTTTGTGGGAATCCATGGACATTCTCAGAGCTGAGAATCAAGTCCAAGCCTATGTAGCTGAGATAAGGCCATCGTTTCTTAAAAAGAAGTTTTTCCAGTCTAATTCAGATGAGTTCTTGGAGGATCCGAAGGAGCCACTGAAGGCGGATGAGTGGTTGGAACAAATGCTGAAGTCGTTCGAGATGCTTGGCATCGAGGACGACGAGCTAAGAGTGACCTTGGCATCCTTCTAGCTGAAAGGAGATGCGGGTCAGTGGTGGAAGTATGCGCGTGGACGTATTGAGGTGACTTAGGAGGCCTTTGTCAACGCCTTCCAGGGAAAATTCTTGCCTCCCACTGCTAGGGAGAAGTTGAGAGAGCAGTTTCTGAAGCTCAAGCAGCTTAACACACCGGTAGCCAAGTTTGAGGCTACCTTTAACCGTTTATTGAGGTTTGCACCGAAACTTGTGGCGACAGAGAAACATCGTTGCATTGAGCTCCAGAAGAGATTAAGGACCAGGCTCTTTTTCAAGGTGGTTGGGTCTATGATTAGGGACTATGGATGCCTTGTGAAGGTGGTGGCTCATCTAAAGATCGTGGTTCAGTTGGAGGAGGTGCAGATGAGGGGCTCCAGCAAGAGAAATCAGGAGATTCAGGGAGAGACTCAGGACAGTGAGAGGTACAGGGGTTCCACTCCCCAACAATCCCAGGGAGCACAGTCTAGATCTACTTTTCTTGTACCTAGTGCTTGGTCAAGGAGAGGTGGTCAGGATGGGATCACTTGCTTTAAGTGTGGTTAGTTGGGCCAAGAGTCTTTAGTTTACCCGTAGAGAGAATGAGGGCAACATTCTACTCTGTCTGCGGCTCGTTCTCAGAGCTAGAGTTAAGGGCAACGACCTACCTGTTATCAATGTGGGCAGTCAGGGCACATGAGGAGGTTTTGCCCTCAGTCGGGTGGCACATCTGGTGTGTTAGGTTCGAGGTAGACACTGAGCCATCAGCCTACATCATCAGCACATGCCTCGAGGGCGAATTAGGGAGCCTCTTTGTCTTAGTTAGTGTATCAGACTTATGCTTCGAGGGGTGAACAGGTAGAGTAGAGACCTATGGGACGTGTGTATGCTGTGACCACGCTAAATTTGTTGCCAGCACCTTCGGTAGTGAAAGGTAACTTCTTCTTGTGTAATTCTATTGCCAATGTGTTGATTGATACTGGTGCAGCACATTCTTTCACTTCGTCTGCATTTGCATCAACCTTGGAGTTAGAAGTGGCTCAGTTAGCATCTCCACTCAAGGTAGAGTCACTTATTGGTGGTGAAGTTGTGTTGGACTAGGTGTGTCGTGGTTGTAAGATAGAGATTGCCAATCGTTGACTTCCTTTTGCTTTCGGGTTGATTGATATGTCGATTTTTGACGTTATTTTGGGCATGGGTTGGTTGTCATCCTATCAGGCCATCATAGACTGTTACCATCAGAGGGTTACGGTATACACCTTGAGTAGTGATTGTTTTCATTTCTTGGAATATTTAGTTGATAAAGCCTTGTTGCCAGTGTATGACCTGCATGGTCGGGGCAAACTTAGTCTCTTTCTTGCTACATTCTTGGGTGTTGAGAGTGATGTGGTCCGAGTAGAGTTGTCGAGGGTAGTGTGTGAATACTCGGACATCGTTCCCGAGGATCTTACAAGTTTACCACCTCACCGTGAGATTGAGTTCTCTATTGATTTAGTGCCTAGCACGGTACCGATTTCCATGGCACCGTATAGATTTGCACTCGCCAAGTTGAGTGAGTTAAAGATTCAACTCCAAGAATTGCTAGATAAGGGCTTTATCCGTCCTAGTACTTCGCCTTGTGGAGCACTGGCTCTCTTTGCAAAGAAGAAGGATAGCACATTGTGATATTGTATTGATTACCAGAAGTTGAACCGGGTAACTATTAAGAACAAGTACCCATTGCTTCGTATAGATGACTTGTTTGACCATTTGAAGGGGTCTTGTTGCTTTTCTAAGATAGAATTGAGGTCGGGTTATCACCAGTTGAGAGTGAAGGAAGAGGATATCCAGAAAACTGCATTCCGTACGTGATATGGCCATTATGAGTTTCTAGTAATGCCTTTTAGCCTAACCAACGCATCGGCCTTGTTTATGGATTTGATGAACTAAATCTTCTGTGAGTTCTTAGACCGTTTTATGGTTGTTTTTGTTGATGACATCTTAATTTACTCACTCTCTGAGGAGGAACACGAGGAACACTTGCGAATTGTATTTGAGTTGCATAGAGCCCACAAATTGTGTGCTAAGTTCAAGAAGTGTGAGTTCTGGTTGAAGGAGGTGAAATTCTTAAGCCATGTGGTATTCAGGGAATGGGTGACTATAGACTCTTCTAAAATAGAGGTAGTGCAAGACTGGGAACAACCTAAGAATGCCTTTGAGATCCGGAGTTTTTTGGGGTTAGCCGGGTATTACCGTCGTTTTGTGAATGATTTCTCTAGATTAGGCTCACCATTAATTAGACTGACGAGGAAGGGAATTAAATTTATATGGAGCGAGACTTGTGAGAAGTTTTTTCAAGAGCTCAAGGTTAGACTTATCACTGCTCCAGTGTTGATTATTCCGAAGAGAGGTTTGGACTATTCAATGTATTATGATGCGTTTTGGGAAAGTTTGTGTTGTGTCTTGATGCCAGAGGGGAAGGTAGTAGGTTATGGCTCATGTCAGCTGAAAACACATGAGAGAAACTATCATATCCACGACTTAGAGCTAGTAGCAATGATTCTCGCCTTGAAGATTTCGAGACATTATCTGTATGGTGAGAGGTTTGAGGTATTCTCCAATCACAAGAGTTTGAAGTATATGTTTTTACCAAAGGATTTGAATTGGAGACAGATGAGGTAAATGGAGTTTATGGAGGACTACAACTTTTAGTTGCATTATCATCCAGGGAAGACCAATGTAGTGGCTGATGCCTTGAGTAGGAAGTCCATTAGCAGCGTAGCTAGTATTGTCATTCGGGAATGGGAGATGTTGGATGCTATTAGCGAGTTTGACTTACATCTTGGCGAGTCCGTTGAGTCTGCAGCCTTGTTTACTATGGTTGCACAAACTACACTCATGAGCCAAGTTATAGAAGCACAACGGGGTGATCATGAGGTGGAGTCTATCTGGGGAAAGATATCTCGTGGGAAGGTCGAGAAGGGCTTGAAAGTGTATTCTGACTCGAGTATTAGATATCTTGACTGTCTTTTCGTGTTGGAGTCTTGTAGAAAGGAGGTACTTCAAGAGTTTCACCATTCGCGTCTTGCAGTGCATCCGAGAGGCATAAAGATCTATCACAACCTTAGTCGCCAGTTTTGGCAGAGAGGGATGAAGACAGACGTAGCCTTATTTGTATCAAGGTGCCTGACTTATTAACAAGTGAAGGCCGAGCACCAGAGGCAGTGGGTTTGTTGCAACCCTTGCTTATAGCAGAGTGGAAGTAGGAGCATGCCATGATGGATTTTATTGTAGGCCTTTCGAGGACTCAACAGGGTAATGATGTTGTGTGGGTTATATTGATCGATTAACTAAGTCAGTACACTTTGTACCTATGCACATGAGTAACTCGGTAGATTACCTTATTGACCTTTATGTTAGGGACATAGTCCAACTCCACGGGGTCCCTGTGACTATTGTATCATATAGAGATCTGTGCTTCACAGCTCAATTGTGGCAGAGCTTACAAAATGCCTTGGGCAGTAGATTGACATTTAGCACCGACTGTCATCCTCAAACAGACGAGCAATCAGAGCGTACCATTCAGATCCTAGAGGATATGCTTCAAGTTTATGTTCTTGATTTTAAGGGCTCATAGGAGAAACACTTGCCTTTAGTGGAGTTTGCCTATAATAATAGCTTTTAGGCGAGTATTGACATGGCACCATTTGAGGCCTTATATGGCCGACCGTGTATATTTCCAGTATGTTGGGCCAAGGTGGGTGACACACCTATGCTAGGTCTTGAGTTATTCCATGAAACAACGGAGAAGGTTATACTTATCCATAAGAGGTTGGTTTCTGCTCAAAGTCATCAAAATAGCTATGCCGACTTTAGGAGGATACCATTATCATTTGAGGTGGGAGATCACGTCTTCTTGAAGATATCGTCGAGACAAGGTTTGATGAGGTTTGGGAAAAGCGGGAAGTTGTTTCTCCTAGATTTATTGGGCCCTTTGAGATCCTAGAGCGTATTGGGGAGGTAGCATATCGTTTGGCCTTGCCGCCACAGTTTTTCGGGGTTCAGACGTATTTCATATATATATCTCCGGAAGTATGAGCCAGATCCATTGCATATGGTTGGATTGGACCGAGTAGAAGTAGATGAGGATGTCTCGTATGAGGAGAGATCGGTTAGAGTCTTAGATACACGAGACCAAGCCTTGCGAGGCAAGACAATTCTTTTGGTAAAGGTATTGTGGCAACACCATGGTGTTGAGAAGACGATTTAGGAATGTGAGACAGAAGTCCGTGAGAAGTATCCGAACCTTTTTGTTGATGTTTAAAACTTGTAATGAAAATCTTGTTATGTTGATTAAATGTAAAACATTGCATATGTTTTGGAAAAAATGAATTGCATATTCAATAATGAGAACTTTGTTTATTGTTGCTATGAGAATGAATGATCGGTGGATGTGTCATGGTTATGAGGATGGTTGGATCACTGTTATGTTGATTTAAATACAGTGATTATTATGTCAATTTTAAAATTTCGTAGACGAAATTCCTTAAGGCGGAAAGGTGATAACGATCTCAGTTTAGACCCGACCCATTTATTGTTTTGGATCTAGGATTCCTTGTCGTGATGGTTGTTTATGAATTCTTTTATCTTATTCCTTGTTAATTTTGGCTTTTGGAGTGTCGTTGTTGCGTTTGGACTAGGTTGGGAGTTAGTTTTTCAAAACTGTTGCTGCCTAGATTTTGGCTTGTTTGCTCGAGCAAACTTTCTTGCGCTCGAGCGAACTTTGAGAACTTCCAGTACTTTTGTAGGTCTGCAAAACTACAGGGAGTATGGCATTCCTCACTCGAGCGGTGTTTCTTGCGCTCTGCAAAGTACTGGGAGGTGGTATTCTTCACTCGAGCAGTCACTTTGTTCGCTTGAGCGGTCTCTCTTGTTTTATGTCTGGTCGCATGAGCGATCATTCCTACGCTCAAGTGGTCTACACGTATATCAATTCCAAAAAGTCACTTTTTGAGTCATTTTCTCATCTCTCTCTCTCTGGAAACCATCTTTAAACCTCAAATACACAATCATCCATTGATCTCTACACCCTAGTCCCTTTAAGAAAAAGGTAGAGCTCACCTAGAGCTTTTATTTATCGAAGCAAAGTCATTTTTGACTCAATTGAAAATTCAACCTTGCTCTTGCTTGTCTTCTAACATGAGATAGAGATTTATGCACAGTTTTGTATGATTTTTAACTTAGTTATTTGATTTTCTAAACAATGTTGTGATTTGGGGATTTTAAACAAAATCTAGGGTTTTAGTTTAAAATTCAAAAGAGGGATCTTCAAAGGGGTTGTTGGATATGATTGTGGATTTGTAAATATGGTTGAGTTGTGATGAAATTGTGGATTTCTATCCTTGGAATTGATTTTTAAATAAAGGAAATTTTTCCCTAAAATGTGAATATATGATTTTGTAAAGAGAAAATGAAAATGTATTGGATTTTATGGAATTAGAATGATGATGATGATGATGATGATGGTGGTGGTAGAGTAGGATATGCATTATCACTCCCATCTTGAAATTTTAGAAAGTTTATCTTTATGGAAAATTATCTATCTACTCAGAGATATCTTTTTTAGGCTATCGATGGAGGATAGCTATGATTGTTGTAAAAATTGTATGACAATTAGGAGAATTGAAACTAATTTTTCATCCATTACATTGAGCATTTGTTGTATGCTTAACACATTGAAAATGTATATTTTTTTGAGAAAAATAGGTGAATACCTTGGTGAATCTGAGTAGGGGGTGTGGTTGTGGTATTATTTTTGGCTTGCATGTCCTTAGTGAAAGTCCAAAAACCCGTGCGGTTAGGTACCGAGCCTTTCGATTAGTACTAGTAAAAATGGCAATTGGTTGTACTTGTATAGCTTACTTGCAGACATGTACGTAGAGATTCCCAGTGTTGTATCCACTGCTCTATTTTCTATTATAAAGGAAATGATTTCATGAATTGTGATATAAAGCTGGCATTGTATACTTTTGGAAAAAGAGATAAAATGTTTTGGCACAAGCATTGCATATGTATTCACCTTATACCTTTGTTAAGATTCATATATTGTGTTAGAGTATCTTTACTAGGCTTTGGCTCACCCTATGTAAAAAATCATTTTCAGGTGCTAATGATATGCCTCCGCCAAGACCATAGATTGGGAGGATTTAAAACGAGAGAGCTTCTTATGTCATTGTTGTAATTATTTTTGTACAAGCCTAGGGCTTTATTTGTATTGAGTTTCAAACTCACTTTTGTTATAACCCAGCATCGTCTTGGAAAGCTGTAGTCGTTAAGGTATTTATATATTTGTTTAAATTTTATTTCATATCAGTAACTCGTGGCACATGTGTAGCTTGTTTTTTCGTGCTCCTCGGAGGGGTTTAGTCTCCTCGGATACAATAGCCCTATAATTCGAACTCCCGTGGTTCTGAATCTGGTTTCACAAGTGCAATGTGAAACAAAAAAAAACACAAATAAGAGTCTAAATCCGACAAATCTTTGGCAAATCGATTTACAATCAAAAATGTCAAAAATGCACTGCATTGCTAGATTTTAGAGTCGCCACCTAAATATTTTTGGGAAATTTAGGAAATCCGTGACTTGTGCCAAAGGTCACTTATCCGTCATAACCAAAGTATCTCGACTTGGGAACTTAGGTATGAGAGGGAAATGTCATGAATTGAGCACCCCACTCACCCGATCAAAGATCGGCCTCTGCTAATCTTAATGTGATTTTTATGTACATTATATGCTCTTGTTCTAATTTATTAATGCAAAACATTACTATGTATGGCACACGAGTTTAAATTAACTCACCCACTTTAGAATACTTTGATTTTATGTTGGTTTGAAAAGAGTTTTTGAATATGTGCCACTTGAAAAAGTGAGCTCATGTATACATCAATCAAAGTCATCCAAACTTTAAGCGAAATAACCTTCATCCACAGGTATTCAAAGAGGTATATCGAATAAGCTCTTAGCCTCATGGTAATATGCTTGATATGGTAACACAAACACACATGCAATATGCTAAAGCGAGAAATGCTCACCTAGTATTCAACCAAGGCAAGCCGAAGATAAGAAAATAATTTGAAAAATGCATGCTCTAATATGCAAGTGACTAATGCAACACATACAAAAATGTAACTATTAGGTTCGGTTTATTAACATGACATATGGCTCAACTCAAAACATGCAATAGCGCACGTATTCAAGTAAGTAAGAAATGACAATAATGTTAGAATAATGAACCGAACCCGATCGATGCAAAAATGGATATTTACACATGGTAATGATATGAAATCAAAATATGATATTACATACAACCATCATACGCAAGTAAATAAAAGGAAGAAAAAATGGGAGCTGGAAGACATACACAATATTACAAATTTTCCCTCATACAAGAGGGTCCGAATAAATGTCCTATTTAAACTAAATATTACAACATAATGGAATAAACTAAGTTAACTAATTATTACAAATTCGTATTAAGCTAACTGATAAATTACAACACACTAAAATTAAAGCACTAAATTAAAGGACGGGAGGCGAGGAGCCACATGTGCGCAATTGAAAACATCCTCCTGGAAACCTCTCTATTTTGCTGCTAGAATTTGTTCTGTTCGCAGTCAAAAAATTATTCTGTTTTTGCCTCAGCTTCTGCTCTGTTCTGCAAGAAAAATACCACTTCATATACAACAAAAGGTGGCTGGCCGGCCTTGGAAAGTGATCGGCTAGACAGAAAAGTGGCCGGCCGGCCATCCATTGTTTTTGGGTTTTGCCCTGCTACCACAGAATTGAAATAGAGCAAAAACAGAGTATTTTCAAGGGATGTTTATCTTTTTGGCCTCTCCCTATCATGAAGATAATCAATGGAGGAGTAGATTGGGTTCACAAATCATCAATATTTACACATTTGTTGCGTGATGATCTATGGACCGATAGGATAAAAGATCAATAATAGAAATAAAAGACCAACAATAGAAATAAAAGACCAACAATACATTCTCCCTATCATGGAGTTATCTCAAGGGAAGTGGTAGACATTGATTCTTGAATCACTAAGCGTCACTACAAAGTATGTAGTAATTCAAGACTCAATAGGTTCAATATAATGTCCGATTGAACCCAACTCAATTTTATTACTCTTTTTACCTCTTTTATCCCATTTTATTAATCTTTTTTACATTACCTTTCCATTTTCCTTATCTTTTCTTCATTTTGTCCAAAATCGATAACTATGTCCACTAAGTGCAAAAAAACAATAAAGAGAAATATCAAACAAGAAGTTGTGTTTAGCGTGAGAGGGATGCAATGTCTTGGTAATGAACCTCTGAAGAGATTAAACCATTAAGAATGAAAAGTCTCTTTCTCATGCCTTAAGCAACAACCTAGTGTTTGAGCCAACTCTTAATCAAAGAAAACAAACAAAGGAGGGAGAGTGCAGAGGCAATTATGCAAAGGTGATCATGACAAATATGAATATTTACATGAAAACTATGTAAAGAAAGCTATCAACTCAAATAGATTGTGTATAGACCTAAAACTACCAAATCTATGAGGACTTACAACATTACAAGCATAGTATTCAAAGCTAAACTAAATAAACAACCTAGACAACCCCTAAATAGCACAAAACAGTGTTGAAAATCAGTTTGAAAAGCTAGAAAAAGTAAACAAAAAAAGTGAAGAGAAAAAAGCTAGTAAATAAGCTTAAGGAGGGGTGGCTAACCCCTCCACTTTTAGACCTTAAAATCACATATTTTAGCCTTTGAAAACTTTGTAAAACAGTATATAAATAAAAAAAACAAGGGTGAAGAACAAGGATATAAGCTGTAGAATAAGGTTCAAGAGATTGTGATTAACCCCTCCACCTTTGGTAGCTTTTAAATCACAAGTTTCAGCACTTAAATTAGTCCAAACCAGAGTATAAACAACAAGAAAAATGAGAGGAAAAGAGTAGTGTAAGCAAGGAAAGAGATGGCGAAGGCTATACCTCTTGAAGAGATTGTGCTTTTTAGTTCAAAAACCACAAAGTAATCACTCTCAAAAGCTGAAATTTATGTTCAATAATCTCAGCAAGAAGCCTCAAATTTTTTATTTTGGAAGTGTATGGATAGTGTATGTATATTTCAAGAGAGAGAGAGAGAGAGAAAGAGTGTTTGGCAAGCTTTGGGTTCTTGGCAAAATTTTCTAACCTAAAACCATAAGGGGTGGTCATCTATTTATAGAAAAACAGGTTCCCTTGTTACAAATATCTATTTTAAGCTAGCTAGTGTAAGGCATGCACATAGGGGGACAACTGGCAGCAAAATATCTGATGGCCGCTAGACATGGCTGGTTGGCCATGAAGAGGGATGGTCGGCCAATAATGATTGGCTTGCCGACCACCTTTTGGCCAGCAGGTCTCTAAGTGGTCAGGTTAGAAAAAATTAGGTTTTGGTCCAAAGGACATGCAAGGTTTGGGCTCTGAAGCTTGAAAACTGAAGCCTTTTGCTGAAGAAATTAAACGATTTGGACAGCGTAACCATTCATCATTGAGTGTTCAAAGTGAGACGCCCAAGTCTTAAGAACAGTAAAAAATGGGGTGTCTACAACATGCTATAGGTTCAGGGTATTGGACATATAAATGTATAACTGCACGTGTTACCTTTTGTATAATGGGATTACATGAATGGAAATATATTATATTCAGAATTGTATTATTATTTAATTAATATTATGGGATTGTTTTATTGTTATATTTTCGGGGTGTTTCACTAAACATTTCAAAACCCTAGATCCACACACTCTCTCTCTAGTTCTCATGTCTAGCTCCAAATACTCTAAATTCGTGGGTTTTCTCACCCTAATCCTTTAGAGAAAAAACGTTGAGCACGTCGAGGGCTTCATTTTAATCAGAGCATTTAGTGTTTTTAACTCCATCAAGTTCTACCCATTGTTTCTTAGTGTCTTCTACTTTGAGGTAGGATTTCTTTGACTCTTTTATATGATTTTTAGTTTAGTTATTTGTTCTTTAAAAAGGTTATTGATTTGGAAAATTTTGGGAAAAGCCTAGGGTTTGGATTTGAAATCAAAAGAGAGATTTTCCAAAAGGATTCTTGAAAATTGTTGTGGGGATGCATTTATATGTAAGGTATGTTAACATGGTGAATATTTCTTCTCGAAATTGATTTTGTAAAACAAATGGGGTTTTGCCCTAGATTTTTGGATATTTGGAATGGTGAAGGGAAATGGAAAATAATGTTGGGTATTGTAAATCTGGAACAATGTTTATGTAGATGATGATAGTGTAGTTGGATATACAGTATCACTCCCATTGTAATTGATGAAATTGTATCTTTTGATTGGAATTATCTATTGAAGATAAATATCTGTTTTGGGCTATCAGTGGAGGATATGTGAAACCCCGTATTTTTGAGATATTAATATTTTAGTAAGAGATATTGGTGGTAAGATTTTCTCTATTTGTTTTATCTCTTTTTATCTCTACCTCATTATTATTCATCTCCTTTGTTTTCTAATTTTTTTTTTATTATTTTTGGGCATCAAGTAAATTTTATTTTATTATCTTTTCATCATTTCCTTGCTTACCAGTAATCTTTTAATTTCTTTAATCTTCATTTCTCTCCAAATAACCCCCTTTTTCTTGCCCACGAAGTGAAGTTCCTTTTCTTTTGCCCCAAGTCTTCCTTTTATTTTGTCCCAAGTATTCTTGCCTATAAATTGAGCTCACCTCTTAACTACTTCTATCATTCTTCTTCTTCTTCTTCTTCTTCTTTCATCCTTTTGTTTTTGCTTCATCTCTCTCTCTCTCTCTCTCTCTCTCTCTCTCAATTTTTTATATAGATTTAGAGTTTAGATTAAGAGTGTTTAGAGTGAGAGTAAGCATTTTCATATAGGAGGAGAGTTGTAGATTTTGTGAAACCTTACATACCTTATGGCTTAAACTTTGGAGATCCATGAAGATATATCGAGATTCGAGTGTTAGTGACGGGGGAGATTGATTTGAGGTAATTTGGGCGGTATACAATATAATTCCTTTAAATCTCTTTGTAAATAGTTTATTTTAATCACTTCCAATTTGTAATCCTCTTGATTATTGTGATCATTTGATAAATCCTGTGAAATCATTATCTGTTCACACGTTTGAGTACTCTGGTCATTTGATAAGTTTTCTGAAGTTGTTCTGTGTAGTTAGTGTTGATTTGTCTAACTAAATGACGTGAAAATGCTTCGTACATGGATCAAGTGGACCTTGCCAATAGCTTAGACCACTAGCCCGGATAAACGATTGTGCTTGGATGAGGTGGGTGAGGCCGGTCACTGGTCATGTACCGAGTATGACCGGGTATTTGGTCCTGAATAAATTATCATATGTCAAGTTGACTTGTTTGTGCAATTTGGTAAATTGCTTGATTATTGAATCTAATCGGTTGTGTAATTATTAGATCCCTGTTGATTTATTCTCTGTCCGAGCCTTGTTATTCCTATTGTATCGTATACTTCCCGAATTAATTTATTTTTCAGGTGCGGAGGAATTTAGTGGAAATCAGATTTGAAGTTCTAAAGAGATTATTTGAGTTAGAGATTTTTGGCCCACAACTATATATTATTTTTGGAGATTTGTATAATTTATATTTTGGAGATATTTGTGTTAATTATTTATGGAGACAATTTGTATATTTGAGATTATGAGTTATTTGCAATTATAAATTTAAGGTTGTTTTGATTTATTAATGGCTCGGAAGTTGGGGCATTACAGGATAGTCTAGATTATTGTAGACATTGCATAAGAATTAGGTTGAATTGAAACTAATTTCGTATACATTGTGCATCGATCATCATTTCATATTGAACATTGTAAATGTTTTGGTATTTAAGAAAAATGGGTGAATACCATGGTGAATCTGGTTAGGGTGTGTGGTTATGGTTTTATTATGTTGGTCTGAGTGTCCTTAGTGAAAGTCTAGAAACCTGCGCGGTTAGGTGCCGATCCTTCCGGTTAATACCGGTAAAATGTCTTTGGTAGTACTTGTATAGCCTACTGGCAGACACTGAATTGATTTATAATCTAGCATTGCATTGTTTTGAAATGGAAAACGAGGAAATGTTTGATAAATGGCATGTATGTGTATTCACCTTATAATTTTCGTAAGATTCATATACTGTGTTAGAGTATCTTTAGTACACTGTAGCTTACGCTATGTGGAAAATAACTTTCAGGTGCTGATGATATACCTCCACCAAGGACGTAGCTTGAAAGGACTTGGAGCTTAAGGCTTCATTTTTATTTTGTGATTTAATTATTTTTGTTTAAACCTAGGGCTTTACTTGTATTGAGTTCAAACTCATTTTGTTATAACCAAGCATTGTCTTAGAAAGTTGTAGCCATTAATGCATCTTATTACTTGGTTTTATTTACCTTTTTACACTTGTATCCATGCCATATGCCATAGATTCAGAATTTAGGATTTATGAATATATATTGCATATGTCATCTTTTGTAATGATCAAAGAGTTCATGAATAGAAGTTATGAGATTATTGATCATTTGTAGCACTGTTATCAGATGGAATAATGTTAATTATTTTAGGGCGTTACAACATAACAACTAAAATTTCTAATTTACAATTACATAATAAAATTTATTTAAAATTTGTTAAAATTGAAAACAGAATGAAAACAATAAATAAATAAAATAAAGAGAGTAGCAGTGATCCCTTTCTCGAGTCATCCCAAATGAAGTCCTCTCTAACTCACATAGTGTCCACTTTTAAATCATTTCACTCCTCTTATTAACCACTTTCAACTCTAGCTTCTAGTTCCTTTACATAGCCACACTTTTTTATTCCCCTTCCCTAAATTGCCCTTACAATTTCCAACCTTACAATCAACCTCTAACTGAACTTTGTTAGAATCTATACTGACCATATTCTATGACATCTATCCTTGGTAACTAAACTAACCCCTTATCATCAAATGATTTATCTTGAAAGGAGATTATTTAATTTATAAAAACATGGAATGGTTAAACATGTGATGCCAGGTTAAAATCATATCAACTATTAAAAATATAAGGGAAAACTCAAATCAATTAGAAAATGGATAAAAAAAAAAATCTTATTTTTACTGGGTCCAAGCCTGTTTTATATTTGGTGCAAGTCATTTCTTGTGTTTGATGCAAGTCTTTTTTGTGTACCAGAATTGCATCCAAACGATTCAAACATATTGTGCATTCTTTTTTTTTAGTTGCCCCACTAATACTAATACGTAATTCTCTTAAAATATAAACCCTTAGATATAACTTTAGTTTGTCACAAACTTGACAGTACAACATTTGTGACAAATTATCTTGGCCCAATTTCATCTAATGCCATTTTCTTCGTCAAATCCAACACTATAAACCAACATTTTTTACTTTTTAGTTTCAAAATTAATTAATTTAAATATTCTAACTATAATTTAAAAAAAAAAACAAAACAAAACAAAACAAAGGAGAAATCAATCTATGCATAACTAAAAATATAAATCTACAAATATTGTCTAAACATATAGAGAAATATTTTTGGCATAAATCATTTTGTTAACCAATGTCTATCCATGGATAAAAATAGATAAAAACTTTAATGTGACATTAATATCTTTGAATTGAACTACTTAAACTGGTTTTAGATCGATTGAATTGTTCAATTTACTGAAATTATGTGTATTTATACCTAAATGATAATTTTGTAATCTACTTAAAAATTCATTAATTTTGTATTTTCAATCAATTGTGCATAAATAAAAAATTTATTTGAAAAATAAGTGAAAATAGTAACTATTTCAAGTTATATATTTTATTTACATGTATTTAAGATAATCGTAAAAGAAACTTGACATTTAATTTTTTGAATAAAAATTAAGCTACTTTTGGATAATGATCACAGGGACAACAAAATAAAATTAATTAAACAAATGGATTTTTTTTTAAATATCTAATTCATTTTTTCATATTCTTAAGCTAACCGAAACACACACACAAAATATATATATATATATATATATTCTTTCACTTCATTTTCAATTTTTATGTTTTTTTTATAAAATATATATAACTAAGCATATAGCATATAACATTTTATGTTTTTTCATATTTCAATTTCATTTTTATTTTTATTTTTATTTTTAAATTTTCGTAAACCTTTTTTGGATGTGTGATATATAAGCATTGAATAACAATATCCATGTGGTCTAATAAGTATGGAAAAAAAATTAAGGATCTTGAAAAAGTAAATCAAAAAATTTTATCCAAAAATAAAGTGTGTTGAGTAGATTTAAAATTCATGTGATGTATGATTACAATCAGAATGCATCTGATCCTCACATTTTATTTTCTAAAAACTTTTTAGATATATTTTTTAAATTCCACTTTTAGAAAATTGATATATAAGTATTAAATAACAATATCAATGATGGTTAATAAGAAAATTACAAAAAAAATAAAAATAAAATTGGGAGCTAAAAAAAGTAGCTAGAAAAATTATCAATTGTGATGTAGATTTAAATTTGTGTAATGTAGATTTTATTTTTTGACTACTTCTTTAGAGATATGTATATATATATATAATTTCGTAATAGAAAAATAATTAACAAATGAATGATGAAAATCTCATAAATTTGAGAAAAATATATATTGAGATTTTCATCATCAATATAAGAAATAGAAAGTTTCATAATGATCAAAAGGTAAAAAATTCTCTAATTAATGGACAAATTTTGAAAATATTGCCCTATTGATCATTAAAATTAAAAAAAGTAAAAAGAAAATTTATAAGAATTAGTAATGTGATGACACATATTTTTATATTATAAAATTTTAAAAAATTTGAGAAAAATAGATTGAGGTTTACAATAACAAAGACGTTATAATGTTTTTATTATATTATATAAAAAAAAAAAAGTGTAACGCACGTGCTATGCATGGCTAATACATTTATATTATTGGTATTTTTTTATATTGACATAAAATATAGCGACTCGGGTTAAAATCCGACCTTTTTGTATTCTTTGGTTCGGGATCTGGTACTCATGGTTGTTGTTTATACTCCTTGTTGTCTTGTTGTAATGTGGGATTGCTTGTTTGGAGTTGTCGGTTGTGTT
The DNA here is from genome assembly GCA_030407325.1 of Camellia japonica. NCBI lineage: Eukaryota > Viridiplantae > Streptophyta > Magnoliopsida > Ericales > Theaceae > Camellia > Camellia japonica. The sequence continues at coordinate 183,641,233 of JAPPVO010000019.1, forward strand.
TTGAACAGCTCAGGAGTTAGTTTTTCAAAAAGGTTTATGTCTATTTCTCTTCAAGTTAGCTCAAGCAGTCTTTCCTGTGCTCAGCGGTCTTTGGTTCCTTCCAATATCTATGTTTTCAGTCTGAACGTCTAGGAGTAGGGTCTTTTTTGCTCGAGCCATGGTTGGTCGCTCGAGTGGTATTTTGTGTCTGACGCTGGAGCGATGTTTTAGTCGCTCAAGTAGTCTATGCATATATCAATACAGGAAAAAGATATTTTTCTTTCACTTTTTGATCTCTCTCTTTCTCTCTAAAAGGTAACGTTACTAAATTTCTTTACTCTCTCTCTCTCTCAAGTTCTTCTCTGAACACCCTTATACGCCCAAATCCGTTGGTCTCGCCGCCATAGTGCTTTGGAGAAAAGTATAGAGCTCGTAAAGGTGAACATTCTAATCGAAAAAGTTTTCATTTTCAACTCCGTCAAAAGTTGGGTCTTGTTCTTCTTTCTTGCTAATCTTGAGGTAGGGATTTCTTCAACCTCTTTCTATCATTTTTAGTCTCGTTATGTGTTCCTTGAAAAGTGTAGTGATTTGGGAGTAGTGGGTTTGATTTAGGGTTTGGTTTTGGGAATATAAAAGAGGAGTTTGGATTCATGAAAAATGTTGTGAAAACAAGTATATTGTTAAGTTGTGTTAAAATATTGGAAATTTATCCTTTAAATGTGTTTTTGAAAGGAATAGATGTTTGTTGGAAATCATTAGTTTTGAACCATGAATAAAAGGAAAGATGTTGAGTTTTTGAATGTGATCACCGGTCTCTTTTTCTCTCCTTCTTTTCATTCTTCTGGTTTCTTTTCTTTTGTTCTCATTGGGTTTGAAACCTTCAAAAGTATTTCCAATAAAAGCTCTTGTTCTTGTTTTGTTTGTTGGTGTTGAGCTTCACTGGTTCCGGGAGGTGCGGGGTCAGGTCCGGAGTGCCCGGGAACTAAGCGGAAAAAAAATTCTAAGCTGGAGGCCAGGGGCCACACGTGCTGGGGCTAGGGGCCGCACGTGCTGGAGAGGGGCCGCACGTGCGAATTTCAGGGGATTGTTTGGCTTGCATACTGTTATATATGCACGAGCGGAGTGAGGTGCAGGAGAGGAGCCCCGCACGTGCGGGGGTAAAGGCTGCACGTGCAGGAGGACGCTCCGCACGTGCGGGGATGGGCGCCGCACGTGCAGTCGGCCTGAGTCCGAAAATCTGTATTTTTGTATCATTTAGCCAAGTTGTATCTCATTCTAGGGCTTCACACTCTCACTCTAGAGATCATTTTTCCTCCACCTTCTCTCTAGAAACCCTCATCAAAACCCTAAAACTCTTTAATCTTGTAATCTATTGGGTCCAAATTCATCATCATCCCTCTTAAAGCTTTGGAGATCTAAGCTAGAGTTCTTCTTGGGATAGCGGAAGAGTGAAGGATCCTCCATTAAAGCTAGGGTTTCATCATCTCCTTTATCAAGCTTGAGGTAGGAAATTTCTTGAGTCATATATACATGTTTTGCTTCATAAATGTTGATTTTTAAGCTTCCATGAGGTTGTTGTGTAAATTTTTAATCTTGCACTAAATGAATAGAGAGAAAGGGAGTTTTGAAAGAGGGGTTTTAAATCTCAACTTCTTTTTACCCATGAGAATGTTCTTTGTGCTAAATTTAAGAAAAATATGGTTTTGGCTGGGTTTCAACATGAAATGGGAGGGTTGTTGGGTTTTTAATGAGAAACCCTAGAAATTGGGGGGTTTTTAGAAAAACATGAGAACAACTATGAAATTCTTCTTTTCTTGTATTTAAATGAGTTAATAAGTGTGGATTTCACAATGTGGTATAAAGAAATAATAATTTTCTTGGTAAGAGAGTGGAGGACTTATCTTTAAAACTATTGTTGAATGCATGGAAATATTTATGTGTAAGATGATAATTGTTGTGCATTGTGGAAATTTGAGAATTTATGTTTGAAAGCATTACATGTAGTCTTGATGAGACTAAATTGCTAAGAATTGTGAACAGCGAAATGGTGGCTAAGTGTAGATAACATATGGTTATCTTGAGGAAGAGCATTGAAAAGAGGTAATGAGAAATGTGATTGCGGACATTATTGTAGAGACTTTGAAAATGGAGAAATGTTATGAGATATGGAAAAATCTTTGCATTGCATACTCATTCATGTTATTATTATTATGCATTGTGAAATTTGAATGGAAACATTTACTTCAAGAAAAGAACATTTTTATCGAAATGAGAACTATGGTAATGTGAATGGGGTAAATACGTGGTAAGTCCGGATAGGGGGTGTAGTTGAATTTGATAAGTTGGCCTGAGTGTCCATTGTGAAAGACCAGAAACCCACGCAGATAGGTGTCGAGCCTTCCGGTTAATACTGGTAAAAATGAAGATTGGGTAATACTTGTAGAGTCTACTTGTAGACACTAACCTAGGGACTACCAGTGTCGTATTTACTGCCCCTACTGATTGAAAATTTGAAGTTTTGAAAATAAGTTGAGATTGCAAATTTTGTTGAAAGATGATAATTTTTAAAAGAGCATGAAATGGATTTGCTTTAAAGGGAGGGAGGGCATGGCATGGCATTAACATTTGCATTTTATTGGAGTTGCATAACGGTATATACTTTGTGAGAATTCTCTACTGGGCTTTATACTCACCCCTATGGGATTTGGTACAGGTAAAGATATGGTGATCCCGCCAAACTGAGGGTGTGGATATGTTTTGGTGAAGAGTAGAACACTCTTTCTTTTGTTGTAATCTTTTTGTAAAGCCTAGGGCTAATTTGGTATGGGTCCGAGAGACCTTTTTGTGTAACCGGGCTATTACCTTGGAAGATGTAAGCTCGCAAAGGCATTTCTTTTTTTCATTTCTATTTTGAGGCTATATGCTTCACATGCTATAGCTTCATGTGTCCTGTGGTTTCGTTGAATGTGTATCGCATGTGGAACTTTTGTATTAAACTCATTTATCAAACACGTGAAGATGGAAGGATTATTGTTACTATTTAGTGAATGTTCATTAATGTGGGCAGTTCATGTTGAATTATTTCGGGGCGTTACATTGAAAATATAATATGAATATATTTGTTGATGATGAAAGTGGAGTTGGATATGTATTATCACTCTTATAATGAGATTATGAAATTATAACTGTTGTTAGAGATTTATATTTTGTATAGAGATATCTATTTTAGGCTATTAGTGGAGGATAGCTTTGATTGTTGTAGAAATTGCATGAGTATTAAGTTAATTGAAACCAACTATTCATACATCTTGCATTGAACATTGTTTCATATTTATACATTGAAAATATATTGTTTTGAGAAAAAAGGTTAATACCTTGGTGAATCTAGTTAGGAGGTGTGGTTGTGGTATTATCTATGTTGGCTTCTGTGTCTTTGATAAAAGTCCAGAAACCCGCGCAGTTAGGTGCCGATCCTTCCGGTTAGTACCGGTAAAATGACTTTGGAAATATTTGAATAGCCTACTGGCTGATACATACTTAGAGATTCTCAATGTTATGTATCGACTGCCCTGTTTTCTTATTTAAAAAGTATTGTTTCACAAATTTTATAATCATGACATTGCATTGTTTTGAAAGAGAAAGTATAATATTTTGGTAAATGGCATACATATCCATTTACCATATGACTTTGTTAAGCATCATATAGTGTGTTAAGGCATTCTCTATTAGGATTTAGCTTATCCTTATGTGGAAACCAACTTTCAGATGCTAATGGAGGATCGTGGAGCTAAAGGCTCAATTTTTTATTATTATTTTATTTTAAATGTCTTCTGTACAAATCTCGAGCTTTATATTTGTTTTGGGCTCAATCCACTTTTGTTGTAACCAAATATCATCTTGGAAATATATAGCTACTAAGGTATGAACTTCTCCGAATTATTATGTAGCACATAAAGACAAAATAAATTTAAGAAAATGTGAAATATTGACAATGTAATAATAAATTGTTGACAAATTAAAGTATTAAAATTATTTTAAATTAAATATACATCAATCTAGATAATAATGTAATAATGGTCCATTATAATTATTTCATTATGAGTGAAAAGTGTTATAACGTGTATCAAGCATATAATAGTTTTAAATACCAAATTTGTTGATTCTCAAAAGTGAAAAAAGTAGTCTTAAGAAGTTTATATAAAAAAAATTTAAAAAAAAAAAACACTAAATTAGTCTCAATAATAGTATCAAGAACCAAATAAATGTATTTTGGCGTTAAAATTTTAAAAATCTCACTAAAGATAAAATAATTTGATTCTTACAATATTTAAACAAACAAAAAAAGACAGTAATTTATTACTAAATGTATAACAACAATAATTTGGCAATCTTTAAAAATTAATTTTGGTCGTAAATGAACTTTTGTTATAGTGATATGTGAAAAATGAACTTTTGTCTACAAATATTTGGTCCCTAAAAGTTTTTTTTCCAATAAAGATTTTTTTGCCTAATATGTATTTTAATTATTAAAAATAAAAATATATGTATGTAATCAAAAACACCCTGATGTGTTTAACCTTAAACCTAAATAAAAAATTAATAAAGTTATTACTAAAACTATAATTAAAAACACCTTGATGTATTTTACCTCAAACCTGAACAAAAATTATTAAAATTACTACTAACAAATTTAATAAAATTATTTTTAATTAAATATTGCCAAAATGTACTTCTAGAGACAAAATAAATTGGTGCTGTGCACAGTTAAGGTTTAAGAAAATTTTATTACTATTTGCTTCAATGGAAAACCAAAATATTTTTATTAATATTTACATTAAATGCATACCAATCAAAATATTTTTATTAATATTTACAATTAATGCATAGCATGGGTTTAAGAAAATTTTGCTTGAAAAAAAAAATGTACTTCTAATAATAAAGTTATTAGCAGTGCATAGCATGGTTATGGTTTAAGATTTATATTTTACTTGAAAAGAAAATGCATATGAATTTCTTAATAATTTTTTTTTTATTAAAGTAAAATATTAATAAAAATAGCGAATGTTCCATTGTTGTAACTTGCACCACATTAGTAACTTGTTCCATTTCATCCATGAATATGGATTTGATCCATTCTACAAAAATTTTAAAAAGTAAGTCAATTAAAACAAATATAATGAGGGCATAATTGTGAGGAAAAGAGTAAAGAAAAATCAATCGTTAAAAAAATAATGATATAGCAATAATGTATTGATAAGTTATAAATGTTAAAAGTACATGGTAAAAGAGAATGATATAATTTAACATAATAAAAAAGTTATGAATTTCATATTATATATATAAAAAAAAAAAGTTGCATACACAAAAGGTTCATCAATGATTACCTCTCAGAGATCAAAGAATAATAGAAGTCGGAAATGTAATAGCGATTCTTCTCTCAAAGATCAAAAAGAGTTTAAAAGAAAAAGAATTAAGTATTTGAGTTTAAAAGAAACATGGCTAGTATTATAGAATTTCTTAGAATTTCTATGCAAAAATTCTATAATAAATGTAATGAAATTATTCTATAATAAACATGCCATCTGTGTAACGCCCCGAAATAATAAAAATAGCCCATGACAAAACATTTCTTACAATTGAACAATAACATCATATTTTATGTTCCATTTATGAACTTGATGATACAAAATATGACATATACGGTATACATTCATAAATTTTAGATCTTGAATCTATAGTATGTGACATAGATACACGCATTTAAAGAAAAAGTAAAATTCAAATAATTATATGTCCTAATGGCTATATCTTTCCAAGGTAATGCTTGGTTATATCAAAATGAGTTCAACTCAATATAATTAAAGCCCAAGGCTTGTACAAAAATAATTACATCAAATAACCAAAAAAAAAAAAAAAAAAGCCCATTGACTCAAAGTCCTCCAGAGCTATGTCCTTGGTGGAGGCATATTATCAATACCTGAAAGTTATTTTCCACATAGGGTAAGCTAAAACCCAGTAGAGATACTTTAACGTAATATATGAACCTTAACAAAGTCATAAGATGAATACATATGCATGCCATTTGTTAAACATTTCTCATTTCCATCTCAAAACCATGCAATGTCAGATTATCAATTAATTCATGAAAATAATCCTTTTATAACAGAAAACAGGGGTAGTGGATACAAAACACTAGGAATCTCTAGGTGTGTGCTTACCAGTAGGCTATACAAGCATTACTAAAGCCATTTTATCGATACTAACTGAAAGGATCGGCACCTAACCACGCGGGTTTCTGGACATTTACCAAGGACACACAGGCCAACAAAACAACCACAACCACACCCCCTAACTAGATTGACCGAAGTATTTACCCATTTTTCTCAAAACAAAACATTTTCAATGTTTAAGTATGTAACAATGTTCAATGCAAGATGAATGAATGATTAGTTTTAATTCATTTAATCCTTATGTAATTTCTACAATAATCAAAGCTATCTTCTGCGATAGCCCAAAACAGATATTTCTATACAACAGATAATTTTTCAATAACAGATATAATCTCTTTACTTTTCAAAATAGGAATGATATTACATATCCAACTTTACCATCATTATCAACATATACATTGTTCCGTTCTTACCAAAGCCAACATCATTTCCATTTTCTTTCACAAAACCAAATATCCATAATTTTACAACAAAAACCTCCTTTACTTACAAAATCAATTTTAAGTAAAGGAACCCATCATTTTAACATATCTCAATCATAAACATATTTCCACAACCTTTCTGAAGAACCTATTTGAAAACCTTTCTTTTTCAATTCAAAACCAAACCCTAAATTTAACCCCAAAATTTCCAAATCACTAGACTTTTTCAATAGACAAATAATTAAGGTAAAAATTATACTAAAGGTCGAATAAATCCCTACCTCAAAATTAGAAGACAAATGATAACAACGTTAATGTTTGGCAAAGCCGAAAATAATAACTCCTCTGATTAAAACGAAACTTTCGACGTGCTCTACTTTTTTCTACAAAGGGTTAGGGTAAGGAAACCAATGGATTGAGAGTATTTGGAGCTTGAATGCAAAAACTAAACAGAGAGAGTATATGAAGATTTAGGATTGTTGAAATTTTTAAAGAGAGAGAAAGATGAAAAACTGACACAGAATGACCTTTTCACAGACTAATAAACGTGCAGACCGCTTGAGCAACTAAAACACCGCTTGAGCATCAGATACAATAAGTGACACCGCTTGAACGACCAAAACTGCCGCTCAAGAGCACAATGACCCCCTTTCAGAAGTTTAGACCTGTAAAAGACCGCTCGAACATAAGAAAGGCCGCTCGAGTAAAGATACCACACTTTTTACAGACTGTAAAAGACCGCTTGAGCTCAAGAAGGATCGCTCGAGCAAACAGGCAAAAATTTGGGCAATAACTCTTTTGAAAAATTAACTTCAAGCCTGTTTCAAACACAACCATAACTCCCAAATAGCCCAACTCAACTAACAACAAGATGAAAATAAAATGAACAATAGTTAAGGACATGGATTCCCGAATTCAAAAGCAAGAAATGGGTTGGGTCTAAACTGGAATCGTTATAATCTCCCCCCTTAAAGAATTTTATCCCCGAAATTAAACTTCAACCAATAATCACCTGATTTAGATCAACTTGCAACCATTCATACTAGCAACAATGATAACACAAAGTCTATCAATACGGAATATTACAGTTCAGCTTTTCAAAACATATACAATTTTACATTTTACAACATGAACAAGAATTTCAATAAAAGTCTCAAACATTAACAAATAGGACCGGATACTTCTCACGGACTTCTGTCTTTCATTCCCAAGTCTCCTTCCTCGGCCCCATGGCATCGCTACAACACCTTGACCAAAGGAATAGTCTTGCCTCACAGGACTTGATCTCGAATATTTATAACCCGCACTGGTCTCTCCTCGTACGAAGCATCCTCATCTACCTCTAACTCAGTCCAATCCAACACATGTGAAGGATCAGGCTTATACTTCTGGAGCATACAAATATGAAACACATTATAACCTTGGAAAGTTGGGACGGCAAGGCGAAATGATAAGGTACCTCCCCAATCCGCTCTAGAATCACAAAAGGCCCAATAAATCTAGAAGAGAACTTCTTACTCTTCCCAAATCTCATTAAACCTCGTCTCAGTGATATTTTCAAGAACCCGTGATCTCCTACCTCAAAAGATAAAGGTCTCCGCCTACGGTCAGCATAGCTCTTCTGGCGACTATGAGCCGAAACCAACCTCTTACGAATAAGCATGACCTTCTCCGTCGTTTCCCAGACTAATTCGGGACCTAACATAGGTGTGTCACCCACCTCAGTCTATCACACTAGAGATCTACACAGTTAGCCATACAAGGCTTCAAACGGTGCCACGCCAATACTCGCCTAGAAAATGTTATCATAGGCAAACTCCACCAATGGTAAATGCCTTTCCCATAACCCCTTAAAATCTAGAACATAACCCCAAAGCATGTCCTCTAAGATCTGAATGGTTCGGTTGGACAGCCCGTTAGTTTGAGAATGATAGGCGGTGCTAAACGTTAATCTAGTGCCCAAGGCATTATGTAGGCTCTACCACAACTGAGCCGTGAAACGTGAATCTTTATCTGAAACAATTATCAGAGGGACCCCATGAAGTCAAACTATGTCCCTAACATAAAGGTTGGCAAGATAATCTACTGAGTCACTCGTGCGCGTAGGTACAAAGTGTGCTGATTTAGTTAACCAGTCGACTAGCACCCACACCGCATCATTACCCCGTTTAGTCCTCAAAAGACCCACAACAAAATCCATCGTGATATGCTCCCACTTCCACTCGGCTATAGGTAAGGGTTGCATCACACCCGTTGGTCATTGATGCTCGACCTTCACTTGTTGACAAGTAAGGAACCTTAAAACAAACAAGACTATGTCTTTCTTTATCCCCCTCCACCAAAACTAGCAGCTAAGGTCGTGATACATCTTTGTGCCACCCGGGTGTAACACAAGGCGTGAATGGTGGAACTCTCGGAGTACCTCATCCGGACAAGATCTAGGCATAAAAAGAAGATCTAAATAACTCACACTCAAGTCAGAATACACGTTCAAGCCTTTCTTTACCTTCACACTAGATATCTTTCCTCGGATAGCCTCTACTTCGTGATCACCCCACTATGTTTCTATAACTCGACTTACTAGTGTAGGTTATGCAACTACAGTGAATAGAACGGCCAACTCAACAGACTTACCAGGATGTAAGTCGAACTCGCCAATAGCACCCAACATCTCCCATTCCCGGATGGAAATACTAGCTACACTGCTTACAGATTTCCTACTCAAGGCATCGCCACTACATTGGCCTTCATCGGATGATAGAGTAACTCAAAATCATAATCCTCCATAAACTCCATCTACCTCCTCTGTCTCAAATTCAAATCCTTCTGTGAAAATAGATATTTCAAATTCTTATGATCGAAAAGCAGTTCAAATCTCTTACCATATAAATAATGCTTCCAGATCTTTAAGGCAAATATCACTGTCGCTAGCTCTAGGTCATGGGTAGGATAATTTCTCTCATGTGTCTTCAACTGATGTGAACTGTATGCTACCACCTTCCCCTCTTGCATTAATATACAACCCAAACCTCCTCGAGATGCATCACAATAAACCGAGTAACCCAAACCCCTCTCCGAAATAATCAATACTAGAGCAGTAGTGAGTCTAACCTTAAGCTCTTGAAACAACTTTTCACAATTCTCACTCCACACAAATTTAATCCCCTTCCTCATCAATCTAGTCAATGGTGAGGCCAATCTAGAGAAGTTCTTCACAAAACGTCGGTAATACCCAGTTAAGCCCAAGCCCAAGAAACTCTGGATCTCAAAAACATTCTTAGGTTGTTCCCAATCTTGCACCGCCTCTATCTTAGAAGAGTCTACAGTCACCCATTTCCTGGATACCACATGGCCTAAGAACTTAACTTCATTTAGCCAGAACTCGCACTTCCTAAACTTAGGATATAAATTGCGTGCTCTAAGCAACTTAAGTACAACCAACAAGCTTTTATTGTGTTCCTCCTCGGAATGTGAGTAGATTAAGATGTCGTCAACAAAGACGACCACGAAGCAGTCCAAGAATTCACGGAAGATTCGATTCATCAAATTCATAAATGAAGCTGGTGCATTGGTTAGCCCAAAAGGCATCACTAAGAACTCATAGTGGCCATACCGCGTACAAATTCCCCTTTTCGATTATCCTCTTCCTTCACCCCCAACTGGTGATAACCCGATCTCAAGTCAATCTTAGAAAAGCAATAAGACCCCTTTAACTGGTCAAACAAATCATCTATAGAGGTAATAGGTACTTATTCTTAATAGTTACCCGATTCAATTTCCTAAAATCGATGCACAGTCGCAAAGTGTCGTCCTTCTTCTTAGCAAAGAGAGTTGGTACTCCCCAAGGCAATGTACTAAGGCGAATGAAGCCCTTATCTAAGAACTCTTGGAGTTAAATATTCAACTCATACAACTCGGCAAGTGCAAATCTATATCATGCCATGGAAATCGGTGCCGTGCCGGGCACTAAGTCAATGGAGAACTTAATCTCTCGGTGGGGTGGAAAACTAGTAAGATCTTCTAGAATGACATCCGGGTATTCACAAACTACCCTTGACAATTCAACTCAGACTACATTACTCTCACTAACCAAGAAAGTTGGAAGAAGACAACTAAGCTCGCCCCGACCACGTGAGTCATATACTGGCGACAAAACCCTGTCAGCTCGGCCTCCCAAAAAATAAAAATAGTCACTACTAGAGGTGCACACCATAATTCTTTGACGATGACAATCTATAACAACACGGTACGAAGACAACCAATCCATGCCTAAAATGACATCAAAAATCAACATGTCTAACAATACGAAAGCAAAAGGAAGTCAATGACCGGTAACCTCTATCTCAACACCGCAACATCCCCAGTCCAAGACAACCTTACCCCCCAACCAGTGATTTACCTTGAGCGAAAATGCTAACTGAGCCACTTCTAACCCTAAAACTGATGCAAATGTAAACAAAATAAAGAAATGAGATGCACCAGTATCAATCAACACATTGGCAATAGAATTGAACAACAAAAAGCTACCTCTCATAACAGAGGGTGTTAGCAACTGATTTGGCGTGGTAACAACATACACACGCCCTCTGGGTTTCTACTCTACCTGTTCACCCATTGGAGTATAAGACTGATACACTGATTGAGTCGAAGATGCTCCCTAGGTGGCCCTCGAGGCCTTTGCTGAATGGGTAAGCTGATGACTCTGTGTCTGCCTTGAACCAGACTCACCAGATGTGCCACCTGCTCGAGTGCAAAACCTCCTCAAATGCCCCGACTGCTCACACTGATAACAAGTAAGCGGCTGCTATCTCCCCTAACTCTAGCTTTGAGGACGAGCTGAAAACGGTGCAGACTGTTACCCTCCTCCTCTCTGTAGGCAAACTGAAAACTTGTGGCCTAGTTGACCACACTTGAAACAAGTGATCCCACCATGCCTACCTCTCCTTGAACCAGAACTCAATACAGGAAAAGTGGATCTAAACTGTGCTGCCTTGGACTATTATGGGGTGGAACCCCTCTGCCTTTCGTTGTCCCGAGTATCCCCCTAAACCTCTTGACTCCTCTACTTGGAGCCCCTCATCCGCTCCTCCTCGTCTTGGATCACAATCTCAAGATAAGCTGCCACCTCCATAAGGCGACTATGAACCCTAATCATAGACCTGGCTACCTTGAAAATGAGCTTGATCCTCAACCTCTTCTCAAACTCGATACAATGGCATTCCTCCATCACCTTAAGTTTCGATGCGCATCTAGAGAGGCTAGTGAAAACGGTCTCAAACTCGGCTAGTGGTATGTTCAGCTGCTTGAGCTTCAAGAACTGATCTCTCAACTTCTCCCTAATAGTGAAAGGCAAAAACTTGTCCTGGAAGGTACTGAGAAAGGCCTCCTAAGTCACCCAATGCACCCTCGTGCATACTTCCACCATTGACCCACATCCCCCTTAAGTTGGAAGGATGCCAAGGTCACCTTTAAATCGTCGTCCTAGATGCAAAGCATCTCAAATGTCTTCAATATCTGTTCAAGCAACTCATCCGCCTTCAGTGGCTCCTTCGGATCTCCCAAAAACTCGTAAGGATTCGACCTCAAGAACTTCCTCTTTAGGAAAAATGGCCATGTCTCAACAACATGGGTCAGGACTTGATTTTCAGCCTTGAGAATGTCCATGGATTTCTGCAAAGCTCCAGCCATTTCACGGGCCAAAGAGCCCATGGCTTGATGACCTACTAGTTCGGCCACATTGGCCTAACCAACTCCCTCCTCTTGTGCCAGAATATCATTCGGTAATGGCACCTCTTGCCGCCTAGTCCTACCACGCCTACCTCTACCACGTTTACGTCCAGACATCCTAATAAAGGTAACACAATAAATTAGCACATGCCGAAGCTAATTCACTCACGTCCTAATATGGTGGACAACAATTAATTCACTCCACATAAGCAACTAATCATATAAACACAAACAAACTTTCTTTCTAGATAATGATCGTCTCGCAACATTGCCAGAGTTCCAGTTAGAAATAGCAATGATCAAGTGCTCTTCTAACAGGACTTCTAGAAACTCGTAGACCCAATCAATATCTTAGAAATTAAATCTTATACTCATTTAGTCACATTAGCATGTTATAACAATGCATACCAGGTCTACTTCTAATATCATCTAGTGAGATAACACATTGTGGTAAAAATCATATCCCACGATTCCAAAGTATTTAAATCCGGTTGCTCTAATACCAAGTTATAACGCCCCAAAATAATAACAATAGCCCATTACATAATATTCGTTACAATTAAACAATAACATCATATTTATATTCCATTTATAAACTTGATGATACAAAAGATGACACGTATGGTATACATTTATAAATCCTAGATCATGAATCTATAGCATATAACATGGATACATGAATTACAAGAAAAGTAAAATCCAAGTAATTATATGCCCTAATGGCTACATCTTTCCAAGGCAATACTTGGTTACATCAAAATGAGTTCAACTCAATACAATTAAAGCCCAAGGCTTGTACAAAAATAATTAAATCAAATAACAAAAAAAATAAAAAATAAAAAAAAAAGGCTCTTGACTCAAAGTTCTCTCAAGCTATGTCCTTGGTGGAGGCATATCATCAGCACATAAAAATTGTTTTTCACATAGGATGAGCCAAAGCTCGGTAGAGATACTTTAACACAATATATGAATCTTAACAAAGTCATAAGGTGAATACACATGCATGCCATTTATCAAACATTTCTCATTTCCATCTCAAAACTATGCAATGCCAGATTATAAATCAATTCATGAAAATAATCCTTTTATAACAGAAAATAGTGCATTGGGTACAAAATACTGAGAATCTCTAGGTACGTGTCTCCAAGTAGGCTATACAAGCATTATCAAAGCCATTTTACCAGTACTAACCGGAAAGATTGACACCTAACTATGTGAGTTTTTGGACATTCACCAATGACACACAGGTCAACATAGCAACCACAACCACACCTCCTAACTAGATTCACCATGATATTCATCCCATTTTTTCACAAAACAAAACATTTTCAATGTTTAAGTATGCAACAATGTTCAATGCAAGACGAATGAATGATTAGTTTCAATTCTCCTAATCCTAATGCAATTTCTACAACAATCAAAGTTATCCTCCACCGAATAACCCAAAACAGATATTTCTATACAATAGATAATTTTCCAACAACAAATATAATCTCTTCATTTTCAAAATGAGAGTTATATTACATATCTAACTCCACCATTATCATCAACATATACATTGTTTCGTTTGTACCAAACCCACATTATTTCCATTTTCCTTCACAAAACCAAATATCTATAATTTTACAACAAAAACCCCATTTACTTAAAAAAATCAATTTTAAGTAAAGAAATACACCATTTTAACATATCCCAATCATCAACACATTCCCACAACCTTTCTTAAGAACCTATTTGAAAACCCCTCATTTTCAATTCAAAACCAAACCCTAGGTTTAACCCTAAAATTTCCAAATCACTAGACTTTTTCAATAGACAAATAACTAAGGTAAAAATCATACCAAAGGTTAAAGAAATCCCCCCCTCAAGATTAGAAACAAGGGAGAGCAAGGTTGAAGTTTGGCGAAGTCGAAAACAATAACTTCTTCGATTAAAACGAAGATCTCGTGGTGCTATACCTTTTTTCTTCAAAGGGTTAGGGTAAGGAAACAAATGGATTAAGAGTATTTGGAGCTTGAATGCTAGAACTAGAGAGAGAGTGTTAAGATTTAGGGTTTTTGAAATGTTTAGAGAAAAGGGAGAGATGAAAAAGTGACACAAAATGTCCTTTTCTCAGACTCATATATACGCAGACCACTCAAGTGACCAAAACACCGCTTGAGCGTCAGATATAATAAGTGACACTGTTAGAGCGATTAAAACCACCGCTCAAGCACACAATGACCCCCTTCCAGAAGTTTAGACTGGCAAAAGACCGCTCAAGCGCTTAAGCGCAAGAAAGACCGCTTGAGCGAACAGGCAAAAATCTAGGCAATAACTCTTTTGAAAACAAACTCCAAACCTATTTCAAACACAACCATAACTCCCAAATAGCCAAACTCAACTAGTGACAAGATGAAAATGAAATGAACAATAGTTAAGGACATGGATTCCCGGATTCAAAAGCAAGAAATGGGTCAGGTCTAAACCGAAATCGTTATAATCCGTATTGAAGGTAATGAGATTATTATTGTAGGATTAAGAGCGTAATGTAATAATGTATATGTTCTCGAACTCCACGTCTTTCTCTCTTTTACTTAATCGCTTTTGATAGTTAGATTAAGGACATGTTTCAATTAGCATACCTTATACTCAGGCCCGGCCCTAGCCATAGGCCCACAAGGCCATGGCTTAGGGCCCTTCAAAATAGGCCCAAAATAGGGGCCCCTCCTATTAGAAGTTAGTATTATATATTGGGTATGTTTTAAGTCTAAAAAAAATTTAGAAAAGGCCCAAACTAACTTAATTTTTTTGACTCATTAAAAGGCCAATAGTTAAGGCCCAGCCCAACCATTTGAAAGGCTCATTTTTTCTAATTCTTAGCCCTATCTTCCATTAATCTAACATTCCCTACATTTGTTTGATATAGCACACACCAGCAGCATAGGGACGGAGCAGCAGCAAACAAGTAAATTTTTTATTTATTTATTTTTTTCTATTCAATTAATTAAATATTTATCTTGTCTTTTGTACAATTAATTGTTATTATAATATTGGTATTTACATTATTAAGAAGAATTTATTTAAGTTTAATAGTTCACATCATATAATTTAAAAGTTTTGTGTTTTGTTAAGTGGTGGTGCTCTTGTTTTGAATTTTGATTTTAAAAAATATTTTGATCTCAGCACAGCAAGCACACGTAAAAAAAAAAAAAAAATTCTATTCAATTAATTAAAAAAAAAGATTCTAAGTATTTTTTGTGATTTTAATACAAATATTTTGTCCTTTACCTTAAATTTTTTTTTTCATTCAATAAAAAAAATGTGAAGGGCCCTAGAAATTTAGTAGTTCATTATCAGCTTTGGGCCCCGAAAATCTCAGGACCGGGCCTGCTTATACTTGCATCCATTCATTTGTATTGCATGCACTGAGGCTCGGCACATCATTCAAACTGCATTGTCATTTCAATACCTTCTTTGAATACATGTTTAACCGCATGTTATCAAATCAAATCATATGCCATATTAGTAGCCGAGCCTATTAATTGCGTTCTTTATATGTGTTACATTAGACACTTTGTATAGTTAGGAATCATGCATATTTTTCTAACTCATATCTTTTTAGCTTAGAGTAAGTTTTAATGCTTTAGCATACTTGTATAAGTGTGAATGATTGCCATGATTAGCATGCTTGCCATGAGACTAAATGCTTAAGTGATGAACTGTTTGAATGCTTGTGGATGAAGGCTTGTTGTTTGAATTGGAATGATTCAACGAATATATGTTTAAAGCCCACTATGTCTAGTGGCAAAATCATTGCTTTAAGCTCACTTTGTTGAGTGGCAAATTCGTAAATTTTAAGCCTACTTGAAGTGGAAAATTCAAACCTTTTCGCAAAACAAACATGAAATTAAGCTGTTCCAATTTGAGCAAACTAGTCTATATTTGCTTGCGCGCATCACATAGTAAAGTTAGCTTAATAACCGGAATAAGAACACGTAATGTTGATAAAAATCATATCATGATTAGTAGAGGCCGATCTTTGATCGGACGAGTGGTGGTGCTCAATTCATGACCTTCCCGTCTCGTACCTAAGTTCCCGAGCCGAGGCAATCTTGGTGATGACAGACACATGGCCTTTGACACGAGTCATGGGTTTCCTAAATTTTCTCAAAATAAAATATTAGGTGGCAATTCTGTATCTGGCAAAACAGTTCATTTTTAGCATTTTGATTCAAAATCGATTTTTCAAAAAATTAGCCGAATTTGGACTCTTTAGTGTTTATCAATTTTACATTACACTTGTGAAATTAGATTCAGAACTGCAAGAGTCCGAATTATAAGGTTTTCTTGCAAACCTGGGAGCGCGAAAAAGGTCGAGCTACACACAGTAATCAATTTGATAACATTTGATTTTTTTACCAAAAATATGTCCACATTATCTTTGCTACCTACACCTGTATTGTCAAATTTGATGGGGACTCTCTGAAAAATTTAAATTGACTATTACTATTGGCAAAAATTAAAATTATACACACTATTAGTATTGCAACATGTAAATACGTTATTATATTGAACATGGCGTTGCCTTAAAAGCTCTCGTACAATTAACTTTCTCAATTGCAATTTATCAACTTTAATAGAGAACTTGTATCCAAGACTATATATGGAGAATTGTTTGACCTATGAAGATATAATCAATCCCAAAATACATGCAAATGTCACGAGTTAAAATGTAGATATACATAGATAAATTTATGTAAAAAATATGACATTAATGAGGTAAATATAGTTGAGAAAATACCTGATTTTCAATTTTCCTATTTGCAACCATATCTGTCTCCTCTTGGTAATTCTTCCAAAGCTTGATTAATTTGATTTTTTTCGCGTATTCCTACCATCAGCAATTTCATAGATATGTACTGTAAGTTTTTTGGTTGAAAGATAATTTTTTTTTTTTAAAAAAAAAAAAAAAAAAAAACTGGTGCATTAAAGAAAAGATTATTGAAACTAAAATTATAGTATTTTTTTGTACTTACTTCATGTATCAATTATTTGGTAATAAAACATCTTTGTATACAACATTGCGTATTCATTATTAACTGAATCATTTTTAACTAAAACTTTTGTTGTCTGATCAGAGACTCCTCTTGATAAAACAATATATAATTGTCTATGAATAAATACATGATCCGGAAGATAAATATTTGCATGTGAATTGTTTAACCTTGTGATTTATTTATCGACAAAACAAAATTAAGGTGTACTGAAAATTGCGTGAGTCATTGAAATGTAAGAAAATTCTTACACTTTCTTAACGTGATGCAATGTAAGAAAATTCTTATGCCTTTGAAATGTTTTGTTAAAATTTTTTAATCCATGAAATTATTATTCAAAACTTGACATAAAAGTCTCGTACAATTGCACAAACCAACAGAAAATCAATCAGTGTGTTTGGTTTTAGTTTTCTGAATTCAATTTTTAAAATTGAGTTTTTTTATTTTTCGTATTTTTTTTATTTTTAGTGAATATTTTTAAAATTTTAAGCATTTTTTGTTTTTTACTTTTTTAGATTCATCTTACGCAAATGTATTTAAAAAGTAAAATATTTATAAAAAAAATTAATAAATACACAAAAATACGACAAATATACTAAATTATCATATAAATATTTTTTTATATTTTTGGTATTTAGTATTTTTTTTAAAAAAAATTCACAAAAATTATACTTTTTAAGTTTATTTATGTTAGGTGTGTCTAAAAATTAAAAAAATTACTTAAAATATTAAAAAAAATTTAGTAAAAATAAAAAAATATGAAAAATAAAAAAATAAAATTTTTTAAAAAATATTTTTAAAAAACTAAAAACAAATACGATGAATATTCTCAAATTCATAATTGAGACACGAGCTTTTAAATACAATACAGATGGAAGCATTCATCTTAGTGAAATGGAATTTAAAATGCAATACATGTAATCCCGCTAATGATCCGACCGACACCAACCTAAATATATAAGGATAAAAAAGTAACAAGTCGTTGGTGTGCGAAGAAGGCACGCACTTTGCCACGTGTTGAAACATCATTCTGAAAGGGACACACACGTTGCGTGCCTATGGAAGCTTGACTAGTTTGTCTACCCCACTAGTGATATACCTTTATATTTGATGGACCCCACCTTATCCATTCAATTTTACTATGAAATTTCCATGTGTGTGAACGTAGTACAAAGACTAATTTGGAAGAAATGGATATACTTGTATTAATTTTAACCACTTTTATTCTGACTTTATCATTCAATCTTCTTATTATGATTTAGGTCATGGTATAATATTTGTATAATTGATTATCACAAATATTATAATATATATATAAAATAAAAAATATATTTTAAAACATAATTAAAATAATATAATAATTAATATTATAATTAATATCACAATAAATTATAATCATAGATCATAAATATTATAACTGAATATATAATACATATTTCAAAAGGAAGTGATGATTTTATCTTTCAATAAAATTATTTTTTTAAAACAAAATGTTACTAATTTAAAAATATAATTTCACCCATCATCTTGCTAATCATTGCCACTGGCCCATTGCCTACTACAATAAATTAAGATTTGAAAAAAAAAAAAAAAAAAAACCCTTTTGATAATGAAATAATTTAGTTGTCAAAAATATCATTGTCATATTTCTTGGATGAGATTGAAAATTTTGCATTGAATTATTCTATTTGAGATCAAAATTTTCATATAAAAAGTAAACCTTTTAGCACAAAATTGATTTGTTCTTAACAGTGCATTTATTAACAATATTTACAAAACTTTGTTGCCAAGTCACTTTTGGGGACGAAAGAGTTTGATCTCTAAAACTCTTCTATATTATAGGGTCACGGCACATCCCCTCATTCCACTATCTTTCACCAGCACTCTGTACCCCGTTAATTGTTGTTGTAACCCCTTCCCCTATTTGCCTCCACCCATCTTCTTACACTTTCCATCAACCCCTCTTTTACCATGCTACCCTTTCTTACCCCCATCATTCACTGCCACCTTCCACTCCTTTTACAACACTCTTACTACCCTTTTCCTGGCTCTGCCATTCTCTAGCATCCACCAACCCTCTCTTCCCATCTGCTCCATTCCTTCACAATCAAATCCCCCCTAACCCTCCTATATTTGTCCTCATGAACACCACTTACCTCTTTCTCAACGCCTCCTATCCTTTATCCAACCTATCTCGATGCCCCCACAACCTTTCCACTACACTTAGCCCTCTTAACACCTCCTCTGCAAAGACATTTCGGAACACCATCATTTGAGGCTATAGTCACCATTCCTACTACCTTTCGAAATCGTAGCCACTACCCTGCCACCTTGAAACCCTAAGTTTGGTTTAGAGAGAAAAGTAGCAAGAAAGAGAAAGA
Source organism: Camellia japonica (assembly GCA_030407325.1). NCBI lineage: Eukaryota > Viridiplantae > Streptophyta > Magnoliopsida > Ericales > Theaceae > Camellia > Camellia japonica. The sequence continues at coordinate 183,661,008 of JAPPVO010000019.1, forward strand.
GAGAGGAAAAAAAGGAAATTAGAGAATGAGTGGGTGTAGAGAGAAGATGAAAGATTAGAAATAGGTAAGGTTCAAATATTGAGGGATGTGAAAAGAAAAAATAAAAATTTTAAATGGACGTAAAAAGAAGAGGGGTGTACCAAGAAGAAGTTGTGGTATAAATAGAAGCTCTTAAATTTTAAAAACATTTTCATCAAGGTATTGTTTTCATTTTTTTTATTTTATTTCTAGAGCATTAATGTTGAGTAAGAAAATTTGAATATAAAATTGGAAAAATTAAAATTCAGTGGTAACCATTAAAAAAACAATATTATGATTATATTTGTATGTGTGTGCGTGTGTTCATATGCTAAAGATTATGACGAAGAAGTAAGAAAGTAGAGCTTTTGAAATAAAAAAAAGGCAGCAGAGAAATTGAAGACTCTGTTACTGTGGAAAACAAAGTTTCATTATTCTAATTTTTGCAAAACCCTAGTTTTTTTCCTTAATTGTTGACGATATATGTTTTGTTTTAGTTGAATACAATCAAAATTTGATGTAAATTTTAGGACGAAATGTATATAGATGGGAAATTTGGGTGATTTTTCTCTTTTGCCATTATTTTATAGTTATATACTTGTTACATTACTGACTTTTGTTAAAGATTTATATGATGGATTAATAAAAATGAGACATTGGCACTTGATTAGAAGTGCAGGGAGTTGATTGTCACAATGTCACAATTTCATGTGTAAGGACCAAAGTGAGATTTGATCAGAAGTATATGGGGTTGACTGTCACGATTTTTTGAGGTAGGAAGTTTCTTTGAGTTATATATATGATTTTGGCATGTCCAAGACTTCCTCTTGATGAAATCTTTGGGTTATGAGTTGGGGTTTGAGTGGGGGTTTTGAATGTACTTAAAAAGTGATATTTCTCTTCCATCTCTTGAAATTGATTCTCATTTATGCAATGTGTGACTCTTGGAAATCCATTGACAGGAATACCTTTCTGAAAATGAAAGAAATTCATTTTGGGGGAAACCTTGGATTTTGAAAGTTGGGAAAAAGTTGAAATTGAAGAAAAACTTGTGGGATCATGAGATTTTGTTGAGAAAGATAAAGATAAATCATGTGTTGTTACCATGTAATGGATGCATTTTTGTTGAGAAATTGCCATGGACAATATAATGAGAATACTTGGATCATGGAAAATTGTATAGCATTGTGAATATGGATTGTGTCATATGTCACATGGATATGGTTATTGATTATTAAATTGAGAACATTGAGAGATATTGATAATTGTATTGTATTGATGACATAATGTTGAGGAACATGGGAATTGTATAATTGCATTTGCATACATTCATTTACATAGTTTTGAATATTGATTATTATTGCTATATTTTGGAAATTGATTTATTATTTTAAGAAAACAATTAATGATCATGAAAAGACTTTGGGATAAATACGTTGATAAGTCTGGATATGGAGCATAGACTGGTATTGTTTAAGTTGGCCTAAGTGTTCAGGGTAAAAGACCGAAAATATAGCGTTTCTGGTTTAGACCTGACCCATTATATGTTTTGGATCCGGGTTTCATTGTCTTATATAATTATTCATATCTTGTTTCCCCTTATCTCTTTTTGAGTTTGGCCTTTGGGGTGTGTTGATTGCGTTTGGAACAAGTTAGTAGTTGATTTTTCAAACTTTTGTTGTCCAGAATTTTGCTCCTATGCTCGAGCGTCATTTCTTACACTTGAGCGGTTTTTGTGAACTCTCAGTACTTTTGCAAGTCTACAAAAGTACTAGGAAGTGGAATTCTATGTTCGAGCGATATTTCTTGTGCTCGAGCTGTCTTGGCTTGAGCGGCCTTTATTGTGCTCGAGCGTTGGTCCTTTATTAATAAAACTACTGAAAGTTTGTATTTCAAGCTTGAGCGACAACTTCTTGCGCTCGAGCTCGCTCAAGCGGTCACATCTTTTGTATATGTACGCTTGAGCGTCACTTCTTGCGTTTGAACAGTCTGTGCATATATCAAATCGCAGAACCACATTTTTTGGTCACTTTTTCATTTCACTCTCTCTAAAGATTCCAAAAACCTTAGATCTAGACACCCTCTCTCTAAAACTTACCTTCTCTCTCCAAAAACACCAAGATCTAGTGATTTTTTTACCCTACTCCCTTTGTTAAAAAGGTAGAACACTCCGTGGGCTCTCTTTTCATCCGAACAAAAGTGGATTTCGGCTTCTTTGAGGTTTCTCCACTCTTTCCTTGGTCTTCTAGGTTCGAGGTAGGAATTCTCCACATTCTAGTATGGGTTTTACCTTCGCTATTTTTTATTTCAAAGATTATAGTGGTTTGGAAGTTTTTGGCAAAAACCTAGGGTTTGAAATCAAAATGTAAAAGACGAGTTTTCAAAATGGTTTCTTGAAAAATGTTGTGATTATGAATTTGGGGTTGATATATGTTGAAATGAGATATTGCTTGCATTGAAATGAATTTTCAAAGAGAAAGGGGTTCTGCCTTAAAATGTAAATGTTGAGATTGTGAAAAGAACATGGAATTGATATTGGGAATTGTGAAATTGAAATGATGGTAATGATGAGGGTGGAGTTGGATATGTATTATCACTCCCATTGAGATTTTGGAAAAGTGTATCCTTAATAGAAATTTATTTATCTATTAGAGATATTTGTTTTGGGCTATTGGTAGTGGATATCTATGATTGTTATAGAAATTACATGAGAATTAGGTGAACTAAAACTAAATTCTCATTCATTATGTATTGAGCATTGTTGCATACTAATTAATAAATTGAAAATGTATATGATTTTTAGAAAAAGGGGTGAATTTGGGAAGAATGTGCGTAACACCAAAGTTAAGTTGGCTTGTGTGTTCAGGGTGAAAGTCTCGAAAACCGCACAAAATGGCAATAGTAGTGCTTGCATAGACTACGTTTACATTGGTCTCGTTTGACGGTTTCCCACAAAAGAAATATCCATGAAAGGTTGTACTTGTTGATATTCCCAAAGTTGTACTTCACCACCCTGTTTACTATTGTAGAAGAGATGATTTGATGAATTGTGATTTAAACTTAACATGGCATGATTTTGGAAAAAAATGTAAAACGTTTTGGTATGTGCAATGCATATGCATTCACCTTATGGCTTTGTTAAGACTCATACATTGTGTTGTAGTATTTCTACTGGGCTTTGGCTTACCCTATGTGAGAAAACTATTTTCAGGTACCGGTGATATGCCTCCACCAAGGACTTAACTTTGGAGGATTGTGGAGCTGAAGGCTCATCGTTGTTATTTTGTATTTAATTTTGTACAAGTCTAGGGATTTACCTGTACTGAGCTTAAAACTCACTTTGATGTACCCAAGCATTGACTTGGAAAGATATAAGTCATTAAGGCATATAGTTCTCTGTTTAGCTTTTATTTCTTTTCACTATCTTGTAACACATGCTGTAAATTCAGGATGTACTGTTTATGAATGTATATCGCATATGTCACCTTTTGTATGTCAAACTTTGATTAATAAAAGCTTATAATTTCATTTATGTTGTTATTTATTAGTTGTTATGAGATGGGTAGATTGTGTTTATTTCGAGGTGTTACAGAAAACACGCACAGAGTAGGTACTATGTGCCTTTCGGTTAGGAGCTGATAAAAAGTGGGGATTGGTAGTGCTTGATATGCCTACTTGCAGACACCAGCTTAGGGATTACCTTAATCGTATTTACCATCCCGCTGCATATTATGAGTTTACTGAAATAATGTATTTTTGAAATGAACATTACATGTGGTTTTCAAAAAGAACAAATATATGGAATTTTGGAGCATGACATTGTGTGGCATACATATTGTGAGACTACTTACGTCACACACCCATAATAAATACAACGAACCCATCTCACAAGCGAAAATATAATTGAATTAACATACCTTCATTCATCGGAGTTTAATATACATGGGAGACAAAAATAAGAAAGAATAGAAGCTACATAGATCATCATTTGCCCTAATGGCTTATATCTTTCCAAGTCGTTGCTTGGTAACAACAAAAGTGAGCCTAGCTCAACACAATTTAAAGTCCTAGTCTATACAAAATAGATACAACAAAATAAAAGCTCATGCTCCCAATCCCTCCAAGCTACTGTCTTGGTGGAGGCATATCACCGGCAACTGAAAATAGTTTTTCCCAAATAGGGTGAGCCAAAACCCAGTAGAAACAATCTAACACAATATATAAACTTTAACAAAGTCATAAACATGATGCATGTGACCAATGCTCAAAGATAAAATCATTTACAACTCTTTTTCCAAAACCATATTATGGCAAAGATTATATCCTAATTCATTTTATATCAATTCGTTTCATGTCACTTCATATCTCCTCAATTCATGAGTCACATCCATTGTTATCCAGACAACCCAACTGAGATTACAACTCAGTGGTTTTCTTACCACATAACCATTACAAACAAACACTTCAATTTGCCATTTTACGAAAATTTCGTCCACGGGATCGGCACCCATGTATACGCGCGGTTTTCAAGACTTGCACCTAGGACACATAGGCCAACTTAATTTAATGGAGTTCATCCATTTCTCCTCCTAACATGGAGTGCATCCCATTTCTCCTCTCAAACATCATACATATACAATGTATAAAAACACAGTCATATTCAATGACAACCAATAAGGAATTAGTTTCAATTTACCTAATCCTCATGCAAATTCTACAGCAATCATAGCTATCCTCTACCGATAACCCAATATTGATATTTCTATACAGATATTCAATCTCAAGATAGATAATTTATTCAAAATTTCATAGGTTGGTGGTAATACATATTCTTCTCCACCATTTATGTCTATCTATTCAATTTCACATTTTCAATCCCAATTCCATTTATTTATATAAAATAAATATTTAAAACATTTTAGGGCAAACTCCCTCTTTTCCAAATATCAACTCAAATGCCAAAATCAATTATTTTGCCACAATATAACCTCATATTCAACCCCATAATCATTTATAACTTATTCACTTAAAAACCCCTCTTTTGATTTAATACACAAATCCTAGGTTTATTCATAGTAACCTAAATTCCACCACTTATACACAACAACTCATAACTAAGTTAAAAATCATATGAAAGTGTAGAAAATCCCTACCTCAAAGTTAGAAGATGAACAAAGCAAGGTGGAACCTTTAACAATGCCGAAACCAAGTTTCAATCGGATCAAAACAGAGCTCTTGGAATGCTCTAACTTTTTCTCAAAGACATTTGAGTAGAAAACCCAATGGATCTAGGTTAAAATGTAGAGAGAGTGTGAGTTTTAGAGAGAGAGGGAGTAGATCTAGGGTTTTGAGAGAGAAAAAGATGAAAAAGTGAACAAAAAGGAGGCTGCTGCGACCTGATATACACACAGTCCACTCGAGCGCAAAAGTTGACGCTCAAGCGTCAGACATAACAATTTGTTCCGCTCGAGCGCAGAATACACACATCTAGTAGTTTTGCAGACAGAAGAACATCGTTCAAGTGCAAGAATGGTCGCTCGAGCACGCACCCGCTCGAGCGTAAAAGACGCCGCTCGAGCGTAGAATACACTTTCCTAGTATTTCTGTAGACCTGCAAAAGTACTGAGGGTTTGCAAAGCCCACTCGAGCGCAAAAAGTGCGGCTCGAGCGGAAGAGCAAAATTCTAGGCAACAAGAGTTGGGAAAATGAACAACCAACCTGTTCCAAACACTACCACAACAATCCCGAAGCCAAGTTATGGGAAAAGAAGATAAGCAAGACATATTCAATAGTGCAAAACCAAGAATCCTGTATTCAAATTACAATAAGGATCGGGTCATAACCGAAATCACTATAGCTTAAACATATATGTACTTTGTTAAGATCTTTCTACTAGATTTTGTGCTCACCCTTAGTGAATTTGTGCATGAAAGGATGTGGTGATTTCACTGAATGTGTTTTCAGAGCACGAGGCTCTTTTATTTTTGTTGTATATTTTGACCAGTCAAGGCTTTACATGTGTGAATTTTTGGATAACTATCTTTTGCATAATCGGACTAAAGCCTTACAACTTGGAGCCCTTGGGGAATTCTTTTATGTTATTCCTTTTGTCTTAATTTTTGCACATGCTATGAATTCATCATTCAAGAACACTGAATATGTATTGCATGAGGACCTCTTTGTAAATCTCTCATATGAACTAAAATATGAACATAGAGATTTGATTAATTAAGTTGAGATTGCTTTAATTGAAAGAGGTTAATCAAATTTACTTTATATCATTTATTTGGGGGCGTTACACATACTCTTAACTAGGGTTGCAAATGAATAGAATTATTTATGAACAGGCTCGAGTTTGGCTCAATAATAGCTCGTTCGAACTCTGTTCGTTAAATTTTTATTGCGTTCAAGTTCAAACTTGAGGTCGTTAAAATTGTAATAAACAAATTCAAATATACTAAAACTCGGCTTGTTAGTTCGACTCATTAGCTGGCTCATTGAACATTTATTTAAATAATAGAATAAAAATATTATTTATATATTAAATAATGTAAAAATATGTATAAAAAATAGGATAAAATTTTATTTATATATTTAAATAATATAAATGTAAATAATAGTTAAATTGATTTATATGTAAATAATAGCTAATTATAAACAATACATTTAGATAATAGTAGTGATAAATGTTATTATTTTGGTAAGATATTAATTTATTTTTTTTAATGGTATGTTTATATATATTGTATATATAATTGTATAATCAAAATTTCAATTGTAACTTTAGTCTCATACGCAAGTATGAATCTATAATTTTTTTTGACTTGTTAAGGCTCGTAAGCAGAGTTGAGTTCAAGTCAAGCCTAAATCAACTCGGCTCGAGTTTGGTTCCTTGAATTTTTTTTGAGTTCATACTTATTAAAATATTAATAAATAAGTTCAAATATATTAAAATTCAGCTCGACTCGTTTGCGGCTGTACTTTTAACGGCAACCGACGGCGCAAGTAAGCAGGCAAGTAGACAATCCAAGAAGAGGATCCTAACTCTAAAAAGACACCTTTTATTTTAGTAATTGTTTTGATATAAATTTGAGGTAAATTACAAACACCCCCCTGAGATTTACTTAAATTGCGAATTACCCCATGTGATTCTAGAAATTACATTATGCCCCCTAAGGTTTCTAATTTCATAACAAATAAGTCATTTTATTAATAAATCATCAAGTTAATTAATAGTTTTTAATAATGTTAAAATTTTATTTAAATTAATGATTTAGATAATTTTATTATTGCATAGGTGAATAGTTAGAAATTTCACTTTTTCAATTAATTTTGTTAAATAAAAAAATTCTGACAGTGAGGTAGTTGTAATTTTTGAAATCACAAGGGGCAATTCGTATTTTAAACAAATCTCAAAGAGTGTATTTGTAATTTACCCTAAAATTTGTGTCAAAATTTTTTTTCATACTCTAGAAGAATCTAAACTGTTGGTTTAATTAGGATTTCTTTCAAAAAAAAAAAAACAAAAAAAAGAAGAAAATTTACCTATAAATCATATCTTAAGGAATGGTGATCCGTTTAATATTAAGGATTTTCTTATAGATCAATTAGTCACATGAATTTTAGAAGGTTAGATTTAATATATTATTTAAAAATTAGATTTACGGTTATACCTTTATTTCTATTATGTTTTTTTTTTTTCCTTTTTCTTTTTTGTCTTGGTGATAGAAGAGTAAGACACACAACCTATGAGAATCAAATTTGGGATTAATTTTTATATAGGAATCTTTTTTATTTGGAATGACTTGAAATATGAGATTTTTGGAACCCCATATCGGCAAATGATGTTGTTTCGGATGAACTTAGCCACATGCATTGCTTTCAACACTGCATAAGACTGAGCTTCCACCCACTTTGTGAAGTAATCAATTGCCACCAAAATGTATTCATGCCCATTTGACTCTTTCGGTGTGACTGAGCCGATGACATCAATTTCTCAGACTAAGAAAGGCCAAGGTAAAGTCATGTTGTACAGCTTCGACGATGAGATGTTCATACGATTAGCATGAATTTGGCATTTGTGGCATCACTGAACAAAACCGAAACAATCCTCCTCCATAGTAGACTAGTAGTAACCTTGCTTGAGAATCTTCTGGGCTAACATTACTTCGCTCATGTGCGCTCCGCACTTTCTCCCATAGATGGCCTCCATTAGGCGCTTTGATTCCTTTGCGTCGACATACAACTTGTGCATTCCCAGATGACCCCTCTTGGACAGTTTACCCCCGCAGATGATAAATTGAACGACCATCCGCCGTATTGCCCTTTTATCTTTGGCATTTGCCCCTGGTGGATAAATCTCTTTTTCCAAGAAGTTCCAAATATCATAGAACCAAGGGTTTTGATCTTGACCTTCATCTATTGCGGCGATAGACTCATAGGCCGGTGTATATCTCTACTCAATGATGATTGAACGCATCCGGACTCCAAATGGGATGTCTATCATGGACGATAGAGTTGATAAGGTGTCAGCGAACTTGTTGTTCTCTGTTAGTAGATGCGTGAAAGTCAGCTTTTCAAACTTAGGAATCAGAACATCCAGGGTTTGGTGATAAATCTTCATCTTTTCTTCTTTGACCTTCCAGTCTCCTTTTGCTTGAGACACAACCAAGTTCGAGTCCCTGATTATGTCCAACCTTTTTGCCCCTAGTTCTAGGGCGGCTTCCAAACCAGCGATACACGCCTCGTATTCTGCTTTGTTATTGGATACTTTGAACCGGAGTTTGAAGGCTAAGGGTATATAGGAATTGTCGGGTGCTATCAGCAACACACCTATCTGATAACCGTAGTGATTAGACGCTCCGTCAAAGTACATTGTCCAAATCTCTTCCTCGACTTACAGAATAGCTTCATCTGGGAACAGCTATTCTACCGCTTTATCCCCTTCCACTGGGTGATCTGCCAAGAAGTCTACTATAGCTTTCCCCTTGACCAACTTGCAAGTAACATACTTCAGATCAAATTCGAAAAGGAGAAGCAACCAACGAGCTAGCCTACCCGTAAGCGCTGGTTTCTTAAAAAGATATTTGATGAGATCTAATCTCGAAACCAGAATTACGGAGTGAGCTAACAAGTAGTGCCTCAACTTCCTTGTAGCCCATACCAAGGCTAAGCAAGCTTTCTCCAGCGGAGTGTAGCGGGTCTCATAATTCAACATTTTCTTGCTCAAGTAATAGATGGCTTTCTCCACCCTATCCTTAGATTCCTGAGCATGCATGCATCCCATTGTTGTGTTTGTTACTGACAGATACAAAATCAAAGGCTTCCCTAGCTCTGACGGTGACAACATAGGCGGATTTTGAAGGTACTGCTTAATCTGCTCAAAAGCGAATTGGCATCGATCATCCCAACGAAACTTCTTTCCTTTCTTCAAGAGACCAAAAAGTGGTTCACAAGTCAAGGTTAATTTTGAAATAAACCGTCTTACGAATTGCACTTTACCCAGAAAGCCTCGTACCTCCTTTTCAATCCTTGGTAGTGGCATTTCTAGGATGACCTTGATTTTAGAAGGATCTACCTCGATGCCTCTCTGTGTGATCAAGAAACTTAGCATTTTCCTTGCTGTTATGCCAAAAGTACACTTCTGTGGATTCAATCTCAATCTGTATTCTCTGATCCGATAAAAGAATTTCTTCAAGGCGATGTAATGGGCCTCTCTTTCCTTGGACTTGACAATCATGTCGTCCACGTACACCTTAACCTCTTTATGGATCATATCATGCAGAATTGTGGTTACAGCCCTTTGATAGGTAGCCCCGATATTCTTCAGCCCAAACGGCATCACTCGATAGTAGTAGGTTCCCCATGGCGTAGTGAATGCGGTTTTCTCTTTGTTCTCGAGTGCCATTAGAATCTGGTTATACCCGGAAAATCCATCCATGAAGGAGAGCAATACATGACCCGCAGTGAAGTCCACTAACTCATCGATGTGCGGCAAGAGAAAGTCGTCCTTTGGACTGGCCTTATTCAGATCTCTGAAGTCCACACACACACGAATTCTACCGTCTTTCTTCGGCACCAGAACGATGTTGGCCAACCAAGTTGGATACTTAGATACTAACAAGAACCCTGCGTCTATCTGCTTGGTGGCCTCCTCCTTAATCTTCAAAGCCCAATTCGGGTGTATTCTTCGCAACTTCTGTTTGACGAGTCGGGCCTCGAGGTCAAGAGGGATCCGATCCTGTATAATCTCATGATCGATTCCAGGCATGTCTTCGTAGGACCACGCGAAAACATCTTTGAAATCTTTTAATAAAGTGACTAAGCACTCATGCTCCTCCGAAGACAACATGGACCCGATCTGGACCAGACGCGGATCCTTCTCAGTGCCCACATTAAAAGCAATAATTTCATCGACAAGGGGTTTTGCAAACCTCCCATCCTCTCGATTAATCAAATTTTTCAAAACCAGAGAAATTCTTTTCTCGTCGTTTTCATCAAAATTTTGGAAATCATGATCAATGTAACAAACAAGAGGCACAGAGAAATACTCGGAATCTACAGTGGCATTCTCATTCAAAAGGTCAAACTCATCCAGTTCTTCAGTTACAACCGACTCAAAGGAAAAAGAAAAGGACAACCTGGACAAAACTTGGGCATCCGGGTTATCAACCCCAGGAATACCGGACCCAGACTCAAAAGCACCGGAATCTGATTCTGGCTCCACAGACTCTGTGGAATCAGATTCTGGTTCACTATCCGACTCAAAACTACTAAACAGGTAGCCCTCCTCCAGCTGCCAAACGAGGGAGGGTGCGTCAAATGTATCCAAGATGCTGCTAGAAGGGTTCACACCCAGCTGGTCCCCGATCATGGAAACAGCCAGGTTATCCTCCAAGCTCCTGAGTCGATCGGAGGATCCAAAAGGAGACATGCCAGTGCTACTCCTACTTCAAGCTCACTGTTGTTGGAATCACTTTCTGTGCTCCGTTCAGCTTTAGCAGTAATTGGCTCAGCCCTTTCCTCTATATCACTGTCTTACAACTGCAAGTCAAAGAAAATCTCAAAGCCAAGAACTCGCTGTTTCTCAGAGTTGAACCAGGGTTCAAGGAAACCACAAAATGGGAAGTCTTCACCCTCATGAACAAAATAACCATTCAGCGTCCCCCGGATTAGTCTGTGCACAAGTTCATAGCACTTCCCAGTCTACTTAGCTCTAGCTCTATCGGCCATCTCTTTCCCTTTCCTAACCCAGTCCTCTTTAGTGGGCGTATAGCCAAGACCAAAGGCATGCGGGTTGTGTGGCACATTGGCCAATGCAGTAACGCCCTTCCGGCCACTTTTTTCCAGCCCCGTTCCTGGCATATGTTGGAGCTTGTTCATGAAGTAAATCGATTGGGCACTGGCATACAAGCTCTCATCAATAGCCAAGATATTCTGCACTACCTGAGCGTCAGCCAAGGTAAATCCCGAAAGGAAAACATCCTCTTCGCCAAACACGATCTCCAACACAGGTGTAATGACCTCTAGCGGAGGATGAATAGATGAATTCCCGAACACAATAGCCACCCCCTTCCCATGGGGGTATTTTAGCATTTGGTAGAGGGTAGAAGAGACAGCTTTCACTTGGTGTAACTAGGATCGCCCAAGTAGTAAGTTGAAAGTGGTCAGAACATCCAGGACATGGAACTCGATATCCTATTGAACTGGGCTGACCTGTACTCTAATCTGTACTGTTGAACATCCACCCCCTTCATTACCACCACAGGTTCAGTTTAGAGTGTAGACGTGTTCATCATGCACAAGTCCGTGCTCTCAGGGATGAACAACGCCGGTTTAGGTAGATGGGAAGGGGTTATATATACGTTGGGGTCATATGGAATAGCTAGTGTATGTATTAGGTTTATATGTTGGAGTAGAGGGACTTGATTATGTGGTGGGAGAGGATTTGTAGTGACGTTGGGTTTCTAAGGAGATACTATCACCTTATTGTCAATGAGATCTTGAATCTCATGACACAGCCTATAACATTGATCAGTGTCATGACCGTGCTACTGATGAAAAGCACAGTATTTGGCCGGGTTATATTTTGGCAGGAGAGGATCGGGTAGTGAGCGTTGTTCTAACGACTTAAGATGTCCCTTTTTTTATCAGGACCCCTAGGGCTTTGGATAAAGGCATGTAGAGCGGGGTAAAAACCCTTTGAGATTGGGCCTGGCTGGTTAAGGTTTCTGAATTTGTGTTGGATGTATTGGCGAAAAGGTTGGCAGTTTTAGGTGTGGTGGTGACCATACTCACATCCGAAGGCTGTGCAGAGATGCTACTACCCGTGGTTGCATTGGAACTATGTATAAAGGGCCTGTTAGGCTGTTCCTTCTCATCAGCTATCAGCCCCTGTTTCATCGTATCCTCAATCTGAAACCCTATTTCATGGAGCTTAGCGAATGTAAACAAAGGCAAGACTATCATCTTCTGTAATAATCTCCCTTGCAGGTTGCGGACCACCATTCTGATTTAGTCCTTTTCAGACGGCTTGATAGTCATCATAGAGGCCTTGGCCCTCCATCTCGTTACAAAATCCGAGAAGCCCTCTTTTGGCTCCTGACAAGTCGCTTCAAGATCACAGGTTGTGACCTCGATCTGGGTATTGTAGGAGTACTGTGCAATGAAGGCCTCAGCCATTTCCTCCCAACTTCTTTTCACAAAGTCCTTGAGATTTGTATACCAAATAGTCACTATACCGAATAGGGTCCGGCCAAAAAGCGACAGCTTTTGAAGTCTGGTAAGGCTTATTGGCCGCAGAATATCTAAGAATACCGCAAATGGACCATAGGATCCCCGGAGCCATCGAACCGGTCTATGTGTGGCATCTTGAATCTATCTGGTAGAGTTACTGCAGAGTCTGTGTATCCATCCTCGATGTCAGGGATCGAGTTCACGCCCTATGCCCGCTTGAAGAGCTTTTCTAGCTTGTTGACCTTTAGTGCAGTCGGGTCAACATCGAATTCAAATGACGCCTCAGTTTGGTACACTGGTGCCTTGGAGGTTTGAGGCAGGATCGGATCTACCGGAATGCCCAGATTCTCTTTAACATTGACAGTGACTCTAGGTGCTGGAATAGCTGTAGAAGGTGAATGGGATGCAGAAGCTATTGTCGGTTGTGGTTGCTGTTGCTGAAGCCTATTTATCACTTCCGCTTTGTGGGCTGTGAGCTCAGCTTGGCGGGCAGCGTCTAGCTGCATAGTTTCAATAGTCTGTTGGAGATAACGAAGCATGTCTCCCATGCTAACCGGGGGATGTTGAGCCATTAGAATTAGCGAATACTCTCTCACTAGAATAGAAGTAGAAGATTGAGCCTGGCTGGTCGCAGACGAAGTAAAAGGTGACTGTTGGACTGGCGGATTATACCTAACTCTCCTTCGTCTGGTAACCAGTGGAAGTGAAGCAAACACTGGCTGTCCCCTAACAAGATCCCCGGATCTGTAAAGTCTTCTTACACGGGTCCAGAGTGCTTGGGGGGTAACAGAACTGTCCGAAGCAATCGTGATTAACTACCTTGCAAAAAGAAATAAAGCAAAAGAAAGCAAAAATCAGAAACCACACAACACCTCAGCTCATATATGAACAAGACACAGTTATAATCATAAGCTGTAAAACTGCACTCAACACTGATTTCTGCCCCCAAAACTGATGCTCAAACTTGCAGCTGATACATACATTCCTGTAGAGTTTCACTCTAAAAGCACATACCAATTAAGTGAGAGCCAAAACACCCCTACAATGGGGTAGGGTTACCCTGTCCTAGTTTCATCAGGAGCTAAGGTTCACTATTCAAGCAAAGTGTTTCACACAATCCTGAATTCAGGCAAGCAACATGTCCTAGTTTGGAACAGTCTCTATAGCTTTCGATATGTAACTAGGCCAATTGGTTAAAAAGGGTACCACAGTAAGACTACCTAATATACTTCTCACACCTAACACCGAGAAGTGAAAGGAGGATCAAACAGTACAGTGACAGTCTAGATCCAAGGGTTGTGTTCCCATCATGGCAACCGGTCACCCTTTTGGCAAGCTTTTCCAAGCAAGCCTCCGGCAAACCGTTCAAGAATAGCAGATGGCAAACACAGTGACTTAGGCGCACTAATACAAATGCAAATGCAAAGAAAACACATAAGTGTAGATAAAATGTCATATTATGAGTTCGAGTCAAGTTCTCTAAGTCTCCAGCTGAGCCACCAGAAACTGTAGCTCGACTTTTTTGGCGCCCCCCTTTCGGAAGGTTTGAAAGAAAGCCCTACAGTTCGGACTCTTACAGTTCTGAATCTAATCTCACAAGTGCAATGCGAAATTGATAAACATCAAAGAGTCCAAATCCGGCAAATCTTTTGAAAAATCAATTTTGAATCAAAATGCCAAAAATGGACTGATTTGCCAAATACAGAGTCGCCACCTAAATATTTTATTTTGGAAAAATTTAGGAAACCCATGACTCGTGTCAAAGGCTACGTGTTCGTCATCACCAAGATTGTCTCGGCTCGGGAACTTAGGCACGAGAGGGGAAGGTCATGAATTGAGCACCCCCGCTTGCCCGATCAAAGATCGGCCTCTACTAATCATGATATGATTTTTATCAACATCATGTGTTCTTATTCCGGTTATTAGGCTAGCTTTACTATTTGATGCGCGCAAGCAAATATAGACTAGTTTGCTGAAATTGGAACAGTTCAATTTCATGTTTGTTTTGCGAAAAGGGGTTTGAATTTGCCACTTTAAGTGGGCTTAAAGTTTGCGAATTTGCCACTGAACAAAGTGGGCTTAAAGTAGTGATTTTGCCACTAGGCATAGTGGGCTTTAAACATACATTCGTTGAATCGTTCCAATTCAAGCAATAAGCCCTCACCCACAAGCATTTAGACAGTTCATCACTTAAGCATTTAGCCTCATGGCAAGCATGCTAATCATGACAATCATTCACACTTATGCAAGTATGCTAAAGCATTAAAACTCACCTAGTACTCCAAGCTACAAAGATATGAGGTAGAAAAATATGCATGATTCCTAACTATACTAAGTGTCTAATGCAACACATACAAAGAATGCAGTTAATAGGCTCGACTACTAATATGGCATATGATTCGATTTGATAACATGCGGTTAAATACGTATTCAAAGAAGGTATTGAAATGACAATGCAGTTTGAATGATGCGCCGAGCCTCGGTGCATGCAATACAAATGAATGGATGCAAGCATAAGGTATGCTAATTGAAACATGTCCCTAATCTAACCATCAAAAGCGATTAAGTAAAAAGGAGAAAGACGTGGGGTTGGAGAACATACACATTATTACATTACGCTCTCACGAAGGAGAGTCCGAATGAATGACTAAGCTAAGCTAATCTAAGTTAAGCTAATTAAGCTTATTAATACAAACCAAATGAAATAAATAGCTAAACTAATTAACTAATTATTACAACACTTTTAATTTAACTAACTACTAAGCTAATCAAATTAAGTTACAACACAAATGTAAACAAGCTAAGTAATTAAAATCTCTAACTATGCTGCCACTACTCTGCCTTGGGAAATGGAATATGCACGTGCTCAGTTTCCGCCCGAAAAGATCTATGTTTTGCTCCCGAAAGCCTCTGTTAGCAGAGCTGACCATTTCCAGAACCAATTTGCTCTACCTTACCAATTCTTTGCTAAGGTTTACATCAGTGGCCAGCCGGCCACTTGGAGAGATTGTCTGCCAGGTGCCGACCATGGGAGTAGCCTGTCAGCCATCTATCGTGCACTGCCGGCCATGAATGGTGGCCTGCCTGCCACTGATGCACTAGATCACCATGCTGCAACAAAGGACAAACAGAGCAAAAAGTGGGTATTTCTAGGGATTTGTTGCATAATTCACCTCTCATTTTCATAAACAAATCCAAGGAGTTGTGAACTCAAGCCAGGAACCACCAATCCAAGCAATTTCATTGCATGATGGCTTATAATTCAAGAGGTGCAAATTCAATAAATGCAAAATGAGACACAAACCTCCTCCCTTTCATGAAGGATCAAGGGAAGAGGTTGAGCTTGGAGACTTGGATCATTTCATCACTAACAAGTATGAAATGGTCCAAGTTCCATATGTTCAATTAACGTCCGATTGCACACATCAAAAACACAACCAAATGCTTATCTTCGCTCACTTTTAGTTGTAAGTTTCAATTACACATTTTACTTACGAACCATTACTTAGTCAATTAAGTCCATTGGTGAGAGTTTTCTAAAAAGAAGGAAGTGTCAACCAAGGGGTGGTTTAAGGCATGAGAGAAGCTTCATGCCATTAGTAATGAACCCTCAAAAGAGGATTAAACCATTAAGCATGGACTTCAATCTCAAGCTTAAAGAATCCCAAGTTTGAAACAACCCTCAAAGCAAATAAAAAAAGGTCAAAAAATGAGGGAGTTTGCAGAGCTTTAGGTGCTGATATAAAGTGCAAAACAATACCAAAACATACAATCAACTCAAACAAGGGGTGTCTAATGGCCTAAAACACCATCCTTGTAAGGACCTTTACACTACAACCATGCAAAACAAGATTCAATTGACCCAAATAGCCCAAAACAGAGCTAAAATAGTCTAAAACAAAGGCAAAAACGTGCTGGAATATAAATATAAAAAGTTAGAAAGACATGCTAACATATGGAGTTAACTAGGATAGTAAACAAGACACAAGGAGGGGAGGCTAACCCCTCCAGTTTTGGACTTCAAAACATGTTTTTTGCCACTGAAAATACTCTGAAATTCAATGGTTAAAAGCCTCAAAAAAGATGATTTGAAAATGGAAAACAAAGGTGCAAAAGCCTTAGAAATAAGAAATAAAGAAGGGTGAGACACCCCCCTAACCTTAAATGGCTTAAAATACCAATTTCAGCCCATTAAAACAGAGATTTTTACAGCTCAAAAATGGCCTAAAAATAGTAGGAAAAGATGGAGAAACAAGTGTACTAAAATAAGTTAAAAGACAAGTGTTATACCTCTTGAAGCCAAGCACAACTTTAGGCACAAATGCAAGCCAAAACCATCTTCAAGAGCTCCACAAGACCTCCAGAGACCTCAGCTCAAGCTGATCAATTTTGGTTAAGGATGTGTATGCAAAAGAGTGATATAACTAGGCAAGTGTGCACAAAATTGCAAGAGAGAGAGAAATCTAGAGAGAGAGAGAATTTTTGAGTTTGAAATCTTCTAACCTCAAAACATGAGAGAGGGGGTCCCTATATATAGAAAACATGAAATCTATACAAGGAGATCCAGTCCTCCACGTGTGGACAGATGCAAGCATTTGTGCAAACAGTTGGCATAGCTGGCATAAAATATCTGCAGACAACACTGGTGGCTGGCTGACCATCAGCGATGGCCGGCAAGGCACATCAATGGCCGACAAACAAGAAGTACTAGCCGGCAGCCTCTATAGATGGCCGGCAGGCCACCAAAGATTGCAGGCTAGAAAGACCAAGGCATGGTCCAAAAAAGAGAATAAATGGATGCAGAGTTTAAAAGGCTCAAAGCTGTGGCGTTCCGCTGAGGACTTCGAACACATGGCGAGCAAACGGACTCATCATCGGATGTACCTGCAAGAATATCCAAGTCTTGAAGGGTCGTAAAAAATGGGATGTCTACACTATGATTCATGTATTCATATGTATAAATTAATTTTGATCTTTGCTAAACAATATAACAGTAAAGATAAATATTTTTGCACAGTTTTATAGGCAACGAATGATACAAATGTTGAAAACTTACGAAGTCATGTGTAAGGCTGTTATAAAGTAACCTACTTGCAATTTCACAGACCAAAAAAATATTTACATATTTCAATTTTTGTCAACTTCAACTTATATATGTAGTTTAATATTTCACATATCTATGTCAAAAAATGCATCAAAACAATTTGAATAGATTATCGAACTAGATATCTAATTTTGGACCACGTGACTATGTCAAAATGTAAGTTTTTAATTTTTAATTTTCACTAAAAAAAAGTTCAAAGCTTTTTACATTCATTGTCTTCATACATAACACAACAAGTCAATTATAGTAACAAAAAATTAAGGTTAATTTCTTTATAATTTTCTCTCATTTGAATGACATAAATTATGATTTTAATCTTTGCACAATAAATTAAATAATACTAATTTGCTCTGTATCTTATATATTTTCTTGTAGGATTTGCAATTACATTCTCAGTTTCATACCACCAAAGTTAGATTTTCTATGGATTCATCACGTATCATTTTTTTAATGTGTATATATTTTGTTAATATTGAACTGTTTTTAAAATATTTGTACATATTTTCAGCTTGATTGAAGTTATTATTAATGTTGCTCTTTAATTCTTTTTTTTTTTTTTTCCTATATCTTTCTTGCAATATTATTTTGATAACTTCTTTCGAGTTGCACGCACGCCGTGCGTGCCCGGCCTCTAGTATAAACATATGTATATATAAATATCTTACATATATGTGTATATATATATTTGGTTTTGTGGGAGGTGCTGGAATGGTGAATGGGTTGGTAGTGGTGATAACACGGGTTAAACTAGTAGGCTGTGAAGCTGTAGAAAATGGATGAGTTAGAAGGCACTGAGGGTATTTTTGGCATTTCATAATTTATAATAGATGACATCAACACTTTCTGTTAGATCTTGTAACAACAGTCACGAATTGGAAGAATCTTGGATAATGTCAGCAAACGTATGGGAGGTCTCTATAATTTTCAGAAACCTCAAGGGAGGTAAGTGTAATTTACCCTATATAAATATGTTGTGATTGGAATAAGAAGAAAATACATAAATTAATTATGTAGAGTATTGATTTTTTCTTTAATATTCTTTTTGAATTATTCGTACATATTGTATATAGGTATATAAAATAATTTTTTTGTAATAAATAATTTCATTTTAAATAAAAAAATTAAATATAAATTAATATTAAGACATCAATAAAATAATCAAAAAATATAAAAATATAAAAAAAAAATTTAATTTGTTCCGTGCAATGCAAATAATTAAGCACATTCTGTCTTATTTATTTATTTATTTGTTTGTATATCGAGATAATTTTTTTTTTTCAAATATCATTTGAAAAAAATTCTACACAAACTCAATTTCAATTATAATAACCAATTTTATATGGATTCTATTTGAGAAATACTTATTTTTCATATATAATTATAATTTAATTATTATGATATTTCAAAAAAAAATATCTCAATATACAAATAAATAAAGAAATAAGACCAAATATGCTTAATTATGTGTATCGCACAGATAAATTAATTTTCTTTTATATTTTTTAGTTTTTTTCTATCTTATTGATGTTTTAATATTAATTTATATTTAATTTTTTATTTAACATTAAATTATTTATTAAAAAAATTTATATTTTATATACCTATATACAATATGTATGAATAATTACAAAAGAATATTAAAGAAAAAAAATCAATACTCAACATAATTAATTTATGTATTTTCTTTTTAATTCAATCACAACATATTTATATTTAATCTTTTAAATAAATTTTGTATAATTCTATTTCTACATATTTTTATTTTTCAAATAAATATAAAATTAAAATTAAAATTAAATAATTAGAATCACTTTTAGTTTATATTACTAATTCTTTTTCTAATTTAACTATTATTTTTAATATCAAAATGAGTGTTTATTTTACTATCTTATAATTTAATATACATCATATAAAAAACATGATAAGATAATTACACTTTTATAGTATAATAGAACTAAATTTATTATATATAAGTATTCAATTAACACTTTTATAAAACGATAAGGTTAAGATTATTAAAATAAATAATTAAAATTAAAATTTTATTTTAAATTAAAATTAATATTATTCTTTTGTAACACATATCATAATATAAAATATCATTACATTAATTAAAGTTAATTCCAATATGATTTTGTCACATCATATTTTTAGAAGTGATTTACATACATATGTAGCGTCCAATTTAATATTGATTGATTACAATAATGGAACTTCATACTTTTTTTGTTAAGTTTTTAGAAAATAAATTGAAAAATGCTAAATAATAAATAATGTGGAATATTATTTTAAGAATAATGATTCATCAAAAATGATTATATATATTTAAGTCACCTATTGATGTTTCTTGAATATTTTTTTAAATAAAAATTTTGAATTTATAGTATTACTAATAATGCACTTTCATAAGTTCCATCAGGAAAGATATGTAAAAATAATTTGGCTAGAATAAAAAGTTTACGGTTATTATGGTGTGTTACTAGGGGTGATCATAGATCTGTCCAATTCGTCCAACTCGACCGAACCGACTCAATCCAATTATTTTTTGGCAAATGCGTGTCTTTTCGCGGAAGGATGCGAATGAAATATTTCAAAATTCACGGATACAATTCGGATGGCGGATCAACCATCTCACACCCGTATGAACCTGATCTGCCCGTAGATGAAGTTTAAAAAAAAAAAAAAGAGAAAAAATGGACTGCTAACAAGTAACAGCATGGAATAAGAATAATAAAATATATATTTTTATGAAAATAGAAGACAATACCTTAAAATATATATATATATATATATGTGCATGATCACATGACATATTATAGACAAATAATATTCTTTTTTTTTTTTTTTTCCAGATTACTAGTTATTAGAGATTATAAATGTTATGATTTATAATTTAAAAAATTGCCCAAAATTTGTAAAGTCCAAACCGATCGCATATATCCGTCAACCTACATGGCCCGCTCAATCCGCATCCGCCAAATTGATGAACGGATGTAAATTGATTTTTTCCAATCTGCCTAATTTTGGACAGATCACGAATGGGATATCACTTGACCCAACCTGATCCTCGATCACCCCTATGTGTCACATTATTAATCAGAATCTATTTGCAAACTGAAATTATTAAAGTTATAGAGATTTTGTGCCTAATTCCCTTTGATAACACTATTTATGATTTGAATTTGTAATTTTTTATGCATCAATATGAATAACTCTTACAATCTTACTGATATAAGTATAAATCCTACATTTGAATCAACTTACCTTAAACACTTTTTCGTGTAATAAAATATTTAAATATTGTCATATAAAAATATTATAATATATCATAATCAAACACCACTTAAAATATAATTAAAGACCCGATGCACCACTTTAAGCATAACCAAAAAATAAGAAATTAGCAACAAAAAAAAAATCGAATAATAACAAAAATAATAATAAGTCATAATTTGTCTATTATAGAATTTTTCGCTTCTTTTTTTTAGAAAAAAATATTTTAATAAAAGTGGAATTCATAATTTTTGATAAATTTAATTAACACAAATGATGATTTAATTTCAAGTTGAAAATACACATTTTTATTAAATTTTGAAAGAAATTATTTTTATAAAGCTTTTACATAGGAATACCTACCGTGATAAAAATTTTCATAAATTATTATCAAATTTGTTTATATTCAAACTTTGAATTGTAATTTTTTAAGTTGGTGTCTGTCGCGTCATTAGCGGGACTAATTAGGTTAAAGATAATGGTTGGGACTTTTTGACCAAATATCCACCTTTAAAAAATGGTAAGTTCTACAAATCACCCAAAAATAAAATAGACAAAAAAAAATTAAGGACAATTACCCCAAAAAAAAAAAAAAAAAAAATCAAGATTTGAACTTTCTAATAAAATAAATTTTTTATTTTGTCAATTGAAACCGTAATATTTTAATTTATTTTCAATCTAAATTATTCATCTATTTTTATTAAGTAAAATCAACGAAAGAAATAATATTTTAGTTATTAAGTTCAATTTAGATATATATAAAATTTCTAAAATGCTCTTTTTCATTGAGTTTAATAATTAAAATACTCATTTTTTCATGAATTTTACTTAACAGAAATATGACACTGATTTATATTGAAAACAAATAAAAAAATTAGGATTGATAAAATTTAAAACTCATAATTTATTTTGTTGTGAAGGTCAAATTTTTTTTTATCTATTTATAATTTTCCCAACTTTTCAATTATTGCAAACACACAAAAGTCTCTAACTTTATAAGAACATTCTGTAATATTCTTTTTTTTTTTTCTAAATATTAATTAGATATATGTTAAGAGGTTTAAAGATTATACATTTTGTATTAAAATAAATATAATAAAAAATGTATAATCTTTTTAAATATGTTTAATATGTAACAAAATTCATATAAATTTTATGAAGTAGTGTTATATTTTTATTTTATTTTAGTCCTTATAATTGTTTGTGTTGAAAAATACGTAACGAGTGTATAAAAATATATGTAAATGTTTGAAGATATGTAAAAAAAAATATATTGAAATTATAAATACTTTGGTATCATGTGCTACTTATAAATAGACTTTAAGATTGTCATTAGCTAGACTTTATTGATTATTTTAGCCAAAAAAAACCTGCAACCCAAGTTCCCAAACACCCCCAACAAATAACTCATCTTGAGTTTTATATATACGCATAATCAGTAGCGGAATCAGGAATTTAATATAGGGGAGTACCTATTAATTATAATCTTAAAATTTTTCTTCTCCAATCAATAACAGTAACATAATAATAATTTTTCGAGCTAATATTAAACACTGAAAATCAATATTCATTACAAAAATTTTTTAATTTTAAACTTTTACAATTAACCCCGACGAGTTTCTTCTTTTGAAAGTTTTTCATGGTAGTATCATTGTTAATGCCATCAAAAATATCTCTCTCACTGTTGATGACCAAGCTATCATTCATCTATTCGTTACCCATTTGGTTCCGCAAAAGATTCTTCACAATATTCATAACTGAAAATACCCAGCAAAATTTTTTTTTCTTTGATTGACCCTTACCTAGCAAGTTAAGAATTTAAAAAAAATAAAAATAATAGAAAAGTCTAGACTTTGGAAATTGTTGGGAGAGGGGGGCTTGTACGTGGTTGGGGCTGTGTCAGTGTTTGGTTGGGAGCGGTGTGTGTTAGTGTTTAGCTAAGATCAAAAAAAAAAAAAAAAAAAAAATTGAGGCGTGGGGCTGTGTGTATTGTGTTTATCTAAGACCCAAATATATATATATGAAAAGTCCGGGAGCATCTCGAGCAGGCGATCGTCCACCCTGGAGAACCCAGTGGTTGTTTCCATGAACCAACCGGGTTGGGTCTGACCCTCCACACTGTTCAAACGGAAGGGAAGGGTTGGTGCTGAGTGAGGACTGGATGGTCGGCGGCGGTTGTTTCGGGAGGGTCTGAAGTGCAGGGTTCGACGGGGCATGGTGAAAGGTTGAGTGAGAGTCAGCAGAGTGTAAAGGGATGGTGTGGGCAGAAGTAGAAGAAGGGGGTGATGAAGATACAAATTGCATACTGGTCGAGGTGGTGGAGGGACAAAGCAAAGAGGCATGTAGATGAGGCATAGGGGGGACAGAGGCTGAAGTATTAGGCTGGGGTGTACCAGCAGGAGATCCACGCGTGTATCCAGTTCTGACTAGTACAGAGAAATTTGGAGGCCAGCCTATTGATACTCGGAGAGCATTACTGTTCAAAGATTGTTTAGACCACTGTGGGTTGATTGATATGGGTTTCTCTGGGCCTCGGTTCACTTGGAATAATTGCCGACGTTCAAGTGGTTTCATTAGTGAGAGATTGGATAGAAGTCTTTGTAATGAGAGTTGGGCCCAACTTTTTCCGAATAATAAAATCCTCCACCTACCTAAACTTCACTCGGATCACTGCCCTGTCCTTTTGCACACTCACGCCACCCCCCCTCCCAGGATGGCTCGACCCTTTCGGTTTGAAACCATTTGGCTATCTGATCCCTCCCTCAGTGTTGTGGTGTCTGAGAGTTGGACTGACTCTAGTCCTTTCCTTCAAGGGGCCAAGACGTTTGTCGACAAAGTTATGAGTTGGAACCGAAACACTTTTGGTAACATTTTCTTCCAGAAGAGAAAGCTTGCTCATAGAATTTTAGGCATCCAAAAATCACTGGATTCGGGTCCTTCCCAGTTTTTACTTCGTCTTGAAGAGTCTCTTATTTCCGATTATAATCGTATTCTCCGTCTTGAGGAGGAATTTTGGGCACTCAAAAGTAGAGTTAACTTCACTCTTGATGGGGATAGGAACACCAAATATTTTCACCAAACCACCCTTTCTCACCGCAAACATAATAAAATCTTCGCTTTAAAAAATTCTAATGATGTTTGGGTTTATGAGATTGACAGTATTAAGGCTAGTATCCTTACTCATTTCAAGGATTTGTTTACTTGTTCCCTCCTCCAGTCTCGCCGTGTCGAGTTGCCCTTCCCATTGCTAGCCTCCATTGATTCAGTTCATCACCCTGCTCTAGTGGCTACCCCTTCCTTGGCTGAAATTAAGAGGGTGTTATGGTCCTTCAAGCCTTGGAAGGCTCCCGGACCTGACGGCCTCCACCCCATTTTTTTCCATAAGTTTTGGACTACTCTTACCCCCTCGGTTGTCAAAGTGGTGTCGGATGCGTTTGCCTCTGGTCATATTGATCCTGAAATAAATAAGACCTTGATTTGTCTTATCCCTAAGATCTCCAATCCTGAAGTGATTACGCATTTTCGTCCTATTGGTCTTTGTAACACTATTTATAAGCTCATCACTAAGATTCTCGTGGCTCGTCTTAGACCCCTCCTTGAAGATCTTATCAGCCCACTTCAAGCCAGTTTTATTCCGGGTCGTAGAGGAGTGGACAATGTCGTCATTGTGCAGGAGGTAGTGCACAGTTTCAAGGGGAAAAAAGGCAAAAAAGGTAACATGTTGATTAAGCTTGATTTAGACAAAGCTTATGATAGGCTCGAATGGAGCTTTATTCGTCATGTGCTCAAGTCCTTTAATTTCCCGCCTATTTGGGTTGATCTCATCATGTCTTGTGTGACTTCCAGCTCCTTAGCTATTCTGTTCAATGGGGAAAAAACGGAAGAGTTCACTCCTTCTAGGGGTATCCGTCAAGGAGATCCTATCTCTCCCTACATCTTTATTCTCTGCTTGGAGTTTCTATCCGCTAGGATTTCCGAAGCCTGCGAGAGTCATACCTGGAGCCCTATTCGTGTTTCGAGAACTGGTCCCTTTCTGTCTCACTTATTTTTTGCGGATGACCTCATTCTTTTTGGTGAAGCCTCCGAGGCCAATTGCCATACTATCTCTCTTTTGCTACAGGAGTTTTGCTCTTTATCTGGGCAAAAGATTAGTTTTGGTAAATCTAAAGTCCTTTTCTCCTCGAATGTTCAAGATGACAAGCAACAGTTTCTTGCCTCTGTTTTAAGGATCCCTGTCACTAGGAATTTAGGCAAGTACCTAGGCTGTCCTATCCACCATTCCCGACCCAGTAAAGAGTCCTTCCAATTTCTTATCGATAAGATCCAAGGTAAACTTGCTGGGTGGAAGAGCAAGATGTTATCTTTTGCTGGCCGGGCTACTCTGATTAAAGCAGTTAATGCGGCCATTCCTACTCATATCATGCAGTGTAATTACATCCCCAAGTCGGTGGCTAATACCATTGATAAACTAAATAGAGACTTTTTGTGGGGCTCTTCCTCAGAGTTTAGGAAAATTCATGGTGTTGCTTGGGACACGGTTACCAAACCTAAAAACCTTGGCGGGTTGGGCATTAGACAAACCTGTTTGGTTAATAGAGTCTCAATGGCTAAGTTGAGTTGGCGTTTTTCGAGGGAGAACACTTCTCTTTGGGCTAAAACTCTTAAGTCTAAGTATGGGGGGACTACACGTGTTTGTAGTAAGACTTCTCCCACTTGGAGGAATATGCTAAAGGGCTCGGATATTCTTGAAAAAGGGTCGAAAATGCTCATTAAAAATGGTAGATCAACCCGTTTTTGGCTAGATGAGTGGGCTAAGTGCGGCCCTTTACGTGGCTGTATTGAAGGTCCGTTGGCCCCTACCGATTCCTCACTGCGAGTGTGTGACGTTTGGGTGGCTAACGACTGGGACTTCTCCCGTATATCCTTTGTTCTTCCTTCTGAAATTCTGGATTGTATTCGTAGTACCTCTCTATCCTGGTTCAGTGCTGCGAATGATATCCGGGTTTGGAAGCATTCAAATGATGGTCAGTTCCGTAGTAACTCTGCTTACCTCCTGGCTAAAGAGTTTCATCCCTCCCCTCCCATTACCAACTGGAGCTGGGTATGGGCTATCCCTGCTAATCCTCGTATCCTCCATTTTGTTTGGCGTGTTCTCCTTCTTAAGCTTAACACTAAAGCCCATTTGTTCCATAGACAGATTGTTACAGACAACCTCTCCCGGTCTGTAAATGCCTCCCCGAAACCATTGATCACGTTTTTAGAGAATGCCTCTCTGCCTCTCACTGTTGGTCTAGTATCGGTATTCCTTCGGAAGTCATCCCTTCCTTCTCCCTCGACCTTCATTCTTGGTTCAAGCTGAATTGTCAATCTCGTGTTGTTCACTCTTCTACTGTTCGTTGGGCCATCCTTTTTCCTTCTGTCTGCTGGGCCATTTGGTTGCACCGCAACTCTTTTTGCTTTCAAACCAATTCAACCCCTTTTAAGGCTTCAGCAGTGGTTGCCAAAGCTTTAGAATGGCAGCACATTACCGACCCAGGCAGAACCTTTACAACCTCTGTCACTCTTTCTTTCGGCTGGAAACCCCCCCTCTTTGGTACCTTCAAGCTTAACACTGATGGGGCAGCTAAGTGTCCTCCTAATCTAGCCACTGGTGCTGGAGGTTTTCACCGTACTGGTTTAGCTGCTGGAGGTGGTGTTATTCGGGACTGGATGGGTGGTTGGGTTGCAGGTTTTGTTCGCAACATAGGTGTAGCCTCGGCTATGGAGGCGGAATTTTGGGCGCTGAGAGATGGTTTGAAACTGGCCTTGGACTTAGGCTTCACTGGAATTTGTGTTGAGACAGATGCCACAGCAGTAATTAATCTTGTTTTTCAAGAACCTCCTGCAGATCATCACTTCGGTAACCTCATTCTTGATTGCAGGTACCTCATGAGGGAGCTTCGGATCGTGATGGTTGATCATATCTATCGTGAAGCTAACAAGTGTGCAGATCTCCTAGCAAATCAAGGCAGTCTTGCCTTTAATGGTTTTCATGTTTTTCATTCTGCTCCTTCTTTTGTTTTGAAGCAATTGTATGACGATGCTACAGGGGTTTCATACCCCAGACTCTGTTTTCCTGGTTAATTTATATTAGCTCTCTGTTTTACCAAAAAAAAAAAAAAAAAACCTTTCTAGTCCCTTAATGTCTCCGCCTCTGATATAATATTTCTTTTATTCACAAATTACAAACATCCTAGTGATGAAATAAAATGTTGATAAAAACTGATAATACATATTAATTTTGAATGTAATAAATTAATAATGTTATAATAATTAAATTTATGTATAAAATTTTAGATACCAGTCAATATATTGATTTAAAATTTTACATATCAATCAATATATTGATTTAATCTGCTCTACTTTTATGTTTCTTAATCATTACTAACTTATCACAAAGAATCTAGAATCAGTACCCATTTATTAAATTATTTATTTACTTTTTATGTCAACACATATATACATTTCTTTGTTTGGTTTTGATGACTTTTCAATGTGTGGAAAATATGTGTGATTCATAATAGTCCTCTTATTAGTCAAAATTTCAGCGATATCCACATCTTTCTCTTCATAATTCTGAGCCACATACTACATTTCATTTACTTTGAATTCACTTTTTTCCTAATCATAGACAAATGAAAAATATTAGGGATTTCAAAAATTTTATTAAAATTTTTATCATATAACTTATATGGGTGTAAGATCTACATCATGTGTATTTTATATAGATTCCACATATATGTGAGATATTTAATAAAAATTTTAATAAAATTTTTAAGATTTTTAGCATTATTCTAAATAAATAGTACGTGCATGCAATTAATTCAGATCACGACCGCAAATTCCAATTGATGACTGATGGATAAGGTATTTTTTTTAATTAACTGGTGAAAAAGTCCACTGAGGATTGGCGACAAGATTTAATTTTTTTTAATAATAAATATATGCGTTAAAAAGTCATTAATAGTGGTAGGCAATGGCAACTGGTGACAGTAAGATAAACATATAAGTGACACGTGTAATGACAGTAAGATGGATATATATGCAAACGTGTATAGATAGATAAAATTTAGACAAATAATGGGATAAATAAGTGATATACATATAGATAAATGATATTTAAATAGATTGGACCAATACCCTATGTGATCTATCCTTCCAAGTGTAGTAGCCCATATAATTAGTTCATCCTATTTTATCTTATATATTTTAGACAAAGTGAATATGTTTTATCTTCTTATAACATAGGCACACAGCAACTTGGTAGGTTCGACCTACCAAATAAATTCTCATTTTGAAGAGATATGTACTCTTTTGGACAAATCAATATCAATTTGGCCCAAAAAGATTAGGTTTGGACCTATTTACCTAAAAGTTTCAAACCTAAGTGTCTTTTTTTTTTCTTTTCTTTTCTTTTCTTTTTTTATAATCAAGTATCCGAATTAATTTGTGTGCATATTGACTAATTTTGGACTCTAAAATTAACAAGCAAATCTCTTATAACTCTTTAAAGTGACTCAAACTTAAAAATTTGAATCTTATTATCAACACTGCTAACACATCAATCAAGTAAAACCACATAAAAACATAATCTTTTAAAATATATATATTACTATTTTACTTAAGGACCGGCTTCTCTCCAATCTCAAATCAGACTGGAAAGATATTGTTCGGTCTATTGGACCCACTTTTGGGATCCATTTCGATTATCCAAGCTATTCACATTTTAGGATTCGTCGAGTACAATATCCCTGCAAAAAATAAAGTCGATCAGATAACAAAAACTACGTGTTCGGATTAATTTTGTATGGGAAAAAAATGGACAGTGAGAAAATAAATAATTCATACAAAATTAATCCGAACGCGTAGTTTTCGTTGTGATGTCTCGGGTCTTGGACTTGACTGGTGTTGAGTAGTAAGATAGTGTGCTTTACTTTTAGCGTATTGTTTATCGTATTGGGTCGTTAAGAATTCTTTTCCACTCTTACTTAATCTCTCTTAACATTCTCAGGTTAAAAATTTTGCATTGGAACTTGTTTCAGAATACGAAATCAATTTCTGAGTTTTCTAGGCAAAACCACTCATGTGAATTTGGCAACCACTCAAGTGGAATCGCATATGGATTTTCTAGGTTTTCTGGGGGTTTCTTGGGCAAAAATTGCTTGTGCAGATTCTGGATTCCGCTCGAGCGGATTTTGTGAAAATTTCTGGATTTTGCTTTGGAGCAAACCGCTCGTGGAGCATTAAAATCTGCTCATGCGGATTTGGAATTCCGGTCGTGCGGATTTTGGCAAGTCTATCTCGAATTTTGTACTCTTTTCCTCAAAACTGATGCCAAAAACTTGTTTGAGACTCTCTCTCTATATATATATACCCATCTTTTCTCTTCATTCTCTCTACAAACACACCCAAATCCAAACTTCTCTCTAAAATTTAGTGAAAATCTTCAAGAATTTGAGAGGGCTTTTTACACCAAAGCGACGAGGGCTACGTTTACACCAATTGAATCAAGTTTTCATCAACGTTGAGTTTTAGAGTTTGCATCTCCTTCATCTTCCAAGCTTGAGATAGGGATATTCTTGTTAGATATATGTTTTCATCAACGTTGAGTTTTAGGAAACATTTGATAAAAAATTTAATAAAACTTTTAGAATCTTTAGCATTACTCTAAATAAATAGTATGTGCGTGAGATTCTTTCCATGCAATTAATTTAGATCACAATCGCAAATTCCAATTGATGATTGATGGATAAGGAATTTTTTTTTTTTTAATTAACTAGTAAAAAAGTCCACTGAGGATTTGGTTCAAGATTTAATCTTTTTTAATAATAAATATATGCGTTAAAAAGTCATTAATGGTAGTGGGCAGCGACAACTGGTGGCAGTAAGATAAACATATAAGCGACACGTGTAATGGCGGCAAGATGGACATATATGTGAACATGTATAGATAGATGAAGTTTGGACAGATAGTGGGACAAATAGATGATATACGTACAAATAAATGATATTTAAACAGATAGGACCAATACCCTATGTGATCTATCCTTCCAAGTGTAGTAGCCCATATAATTAGTTCATTCTATTTTATCTTATATATTTTAGACAAAGTGAATATGTTTTATCTTATTATAACATAGGCACACAACAACTTGGTAGATTCGACCTACCAAATAACTTCTCATTTTGAAGAGATATGTACCCTTTTGGACAAATCAATATCATTTTAGCTCAAAAAGATTAAGTTTGGACCTATTTACCTAAAAGTTTCAAAAATAGACTTCTAGCCTATGTGTCTTTTTCTTTTCTTTTTTTTATTTTGTTTTTTTTATAATCAGGTATCCGAATGAATTTGTGTGCATATTGACTAATTTTGGACTTTAAAATTAACAAGCAAATCTCTAATAACTCTTTAAGGTGACTCAAACTTGAAAATTTGAATCTTATTATCAACACTACTAACACATCAATCAAGTAAAACCACATAACAACACTATCGTTGTGTTTGGAAGAGTTTTGGAATTATGATTTTGTAGCTCAACTTTCTTTGCGCCCCTGTTCGGAGAGCTTGAATTGGTCCTATAGTTCGGACTCCTATCACGGTTCTGAATCTAGTCTCACAAAGTGCAATGTGAAACTGATAAACACTAAAGAGTCCAATCCGGCAAATCATTTTGGAAAATCAGATTTTGAATCAAATAATGCCAAAACTAGATTGCTTTGCCAGATTACAGAGTTGCCACCTAAATGTTTTGTTTTTGGAAAATTTAGGAAACCCTAACTCGTGCCAAAGGCCAAGTGTCCGTCATCACCAAAGTTGCCTCGGCTCAGGAACTTGGGTACGAGATGGGAAGGTCCTGAAATGAGCACCCCCGCTCGCCCGATCAAAGATCGGCCTCTACTAAACATTATGTGTTGTTTGATAAACACATGTTTTCTTATCCGGTTATTAGCTAACTTTACTATGTGACGCACATATACAAGTATAGACTAAGTCGCAAAAATTGGAACAAATTCAACTCATGTTTACTTTCGAAAATGGCTTGAATTTGCCACCCTCAAGTGGGCTTGTAGACGTCCCCGAACGCCCGGGAGGGATGAGTCCCGTTCCGTTCGTTTTGGGCTCACTACAGTTCAGGACTCAAATGTCACGGTTCTTAATCTGAACCAAAGAGTCCAAATCCGGCAAATCGTTTTGAGAAAACAGATTTTTGAAAGAAGTGCCAAACATGGACTGCTTTGTCAGATACAGAGTCGCCACCTAAATATTTTATTTTTGGGGGAAATTTAGGAAACCCTGACTCGTGCCTAAGGCCACGTGTCCGTCATCACCAAAGTTGCCTCGGCTCGGGAACTTGGGTACGATTGGGGAAGGTCACTTCGTGAGTACCCCCGCTCGCCCGATCAAAGATCGACCTCTACTAACCATGATATCGAGTTTTGAAAACCTTATGCATTCTTATTCCGGTTATTAGCCTAGATTTACTATGTGATGCGCACAGCATACAAGTATAGACCGGGTCGCTTGAATTGGAACAAAACATTTCATGTTTGTTTTTGAAAGATGGTTTGCTACTCGCAAGTAGCCTTAAAATGCAGATTTTGCCACCCTCAGGTGGGCTTAGAAAACATGGTTTTGCCACTATCTAGTGGGCTTAAAACTCACAGTCAATGCATTGTTCTAATCCAAATAACCCAACATTTACCCACAGCATCAGGCAGTTATATCACATAAGCAAATAGCCTCATGGTAAGCATGCTATCATGGCAGTCACTCACACTCATACAAGGATGCTAAAGCGTAAAAACTTACCGAGTACTCCAAGCCAAAACAGAAGCTAATTAGAAATCCATGCATGATCCTAACTATACAGGAATGCCTAATGCAACACATGCAATAATGCAACTAATATAGGCTCGGCTATTCTAAACATGGCATATGGAATGCTACAGCTAACATGTATTCAACTCGGAATTGAAACACAAATGCAGTGAGTATGATGCGCCGAGCCCGGTGCATGCAAAACAGATGAATGAATGCAAACATGCTATCATACTGTATGCTAATTGAAACATGCCATAATCTAACCATCATAAGCTGGTAAATAAAAGGGAGAAAGACGTGGGGTTGGAAGACATACATCACACACACGCACACTTATTACAACATTGCCCTCGCTCGGAGGGTCCGAATAAATAATACAGTCCCGAATGAATAATTTACAGTCCGAATAAATACAAAATCCTAATTAATTAACAAATTAATCTAGGAAAGCAGTAAATTAGCATGCAAGCTAGAGACTACCTCAACTCTGCTCCGGATGATGAATGATGCATGTTCGGGTTGCCTTGCGCGGAAATCCATTGCGATGCCCCAATTAGCCTCTGTTTACAATTAAGCCCGGAATATTGTGCAAAGCTCTGGGAGGCTGTTGATTCTTGATTTGCTGCAACAGAGAGCAAGAAAGGGGCATGACAAAGTATTTTCACATATGTATGCACGCCTCGATCCTCGTGCCACCAATCACGCATCTCGATGCATGATGGCCGAGGAGTCGAATTGCACGACTCAATATGAAATGAATGCACATGAAACACAACAAGACCTAAACTCCATCATGGTTAATCCGGAGTGTCGGCGACTGGGAATTGAGACACGTTCCGTCACTCGGAGTACGAAACGTCCCTCGTTTCCCGTGCTCGGGCTAACTCCTATCCCAAACACAATGCAATATGCATGACATGCATGAATGCATCCTAACATACAACCTAGCATACACAATGCTATGAAATGGCATACACAATGCACGATGTAACATGGCATACACAATGCTCTAACATACAACCTAGCATACGCAATGCTAAAGACTAAATGACATACACAATGCATGATGGACTTACACCAACATGAGTGGACCTCAGCCACACTCACATCAGTTGCCATAAGATGAAAATGAGACACTCGAGATGCGTGCACACATGCACGCAAACCGAGGACCGATCCTAAGGCACAAATGCCACTCTAACAAGGCATGGCAAGGCATGAAATATGGCATTCAAACATGCAAGTTCCAGCACTGAAATGTGATGCAAAATGATCCCGAAACATGGAAACATGGCACCCGATGCATGGAATGGTCCCGAAACACAAAACTAGGCACATGCATTGACCTATAGCTATACAAAGCATGCATTATTTGATCATGAAGCATAAAGACAGAACCAAGGCAGTCCCAAAACATGAACATTTCTAGTTCAAAGCATGGCCAAAAGATGCTAGCAAGATGGCTAAAATAGCATGCAATTTGACTAGCAAACATGATTTACATGGCATGTATATGAAGCAAGTGAGAACTCATCAAACAGGAAAAATCAGTGAATAAAACATGCCAAAATATGCCCAAATAAACATGGAAAGGCAGCCAACACATGCACAAATGATGGGCTCCTTTAGAGGGCATATGCAAGGGATTATTAAGCACATACAAGATGGACACTTAGCATGGCACAAAAAAACTCTGAAAATCAAATATGATAGCTCCAAAACTCACCAAATTGACCCTGAAATGTGACTTCAAAGCATGCAAAGAGGGGTCCCTTTGGAAGGCCAAAATGACCATCAAACAAGTCAAGGTGAGAGGGGGTCACCCCCTCTGATTTGGAGGCTCAAAATAGTGTGTTAGCCACTAAAAATCCACTGGATTTCAGTGGCTAGATGGCCAAACAAAGCATGCAACAGAGCTTAGATGTAAGGCTCAAAATAAGAGACAATCAAGCATACAAGGAGGCATATGACCTTAAACAAACTTGAAGATGAGATTAAAAAAATATTTTTTCAGTTTATGACAACTCTAAAAATGAACACAAGTAGGGCTAATCTATCATGCAAAAATTGCCCTAAAAGAGAGATTAGAGACAAGGGACAGTAGCTGGCCCCAAATGGCCAAGAGCCCTTCAACAAAGTTTAAGAGGGGCTAAACAAAGGGCACTTTACAGTTTATGTCAAGTCTCAAATATGCTCACAAGTAAGGCTAAACTATCATGCAAAAATGGGCCTATAAAGAGAGATGGGAGACAAGTGGTAGTAGATGGCCTCAAACAGAGGAGAGCCCTTAAACAAAGTTGAATAAGGGCTCAAAAAAAGACATTTTACAGTTTGGCTCGGAGCCCAAAAATTCTCAAAAATAAGGCTAATATATCATGCAAAAATAGGCCTAAAAGAGGGATAGAGAGACAAGAGGTAGTAGGAGACCTCAAACAACAAGAGGTCCTTGATCAAACATGGAGGGGAGCTCAAAATATGACTATTTACAGTTGGGTCGGAGCCCAAAAATGTAAGCAAAAGGGGCTAAGATATAGAATAAAATAAGGCAAGAAAGAGGGAGAAGAGGACTCACCCTTGTAGCACAACTTTCCAGCAGCTTTTGGTCCAAGAAGAGGAGCTCCTAGCCTCTGAAAATCAGCCTCAAAGTGTTGGAATGGAGTGTGGAGGTGTGGTGCTATGGGTGTAGGGTAAATGGTGCAAAAACAAAGGGTTTTGAGGTTTGGAAGAGAGAGAGAGGGAGAGTTGTATGCAAGGGCTCCAAACAATTTTTTTAACCCTTTAAAATGCAGCTGGAGGTGCTGTTTTATAGAGGGAGAGAAGGGAAAAAGGGGGGGAAAATAAAATTCAAATTTCCCCCCAAAAGGGCAAACCCCCGGACAGGGTCTGGGGGGAAACAGAGGGTACAACTGTAAGGAACCAGGAGAGAGGATTCTGGCGGCCAGGTTCAAAGGGTTCAGGTGGCCGGCCGGCCACCTTCCCTAGCCGGCCGGCCAGGGTCAAAAGGGTCAACCAAGATTAGTGGCCGGCCACCCCAAAAAGGTGGCCTCCCGTGTGTGTACAACACAGCTATGTGGAGAAAAACCAGGAAATGTAACCCAAGAGAGAAAAAAACCAACTTTTTAGAGGGGTTCAAAAGGGTCAGGAAGAGTTAATGGCCGGCCAATCCATATTGGTGCCCTCCTAGGTGTGTACAACACAATGGTGTGGAGGAAAGTTAGAAAAAGTGGCCCGGGGATGGAAAAAGTCAGCTTTCTAGTGAAGAAAACGGGCGACAAAGAGCGATGAAGGAATAAACCTGGTCTTCAGAACAATTGCTGGCCTCCCACCCTTCTACACCCTTCCTAACAATGAAAATAAGGTCCCCGCCAAAAATGAACTCAAACCGATGTAAAACGAAGGTTCGGGGGCCAAAACGTGCGGCCCGGGGCCCCGAAAACAAGCTGTTAAGCATCGGAGGTGGCGTTCGACCACGAAGTTGGTCTCTCGGACCACAGTGTCCCTCAAAAGGGAGGAAATAAGGTGTATGCCAAAAATTGGAGCAAACGGAGGTGGTTAAGCGGTCCCGAACCGAGGCACACGGCCGACGGCTCCGAAAAACCGGAAACCGGGCTCCAAACGGGAAAAATGGCCTACGACCACGAAACGTAGCCTACGGCCACTGAGAGATGATCTACGAGACCTCTCCCTCCCTTCAGGAAGAGAAAACGGAGAAAACGGGACCTGGTTCGCAAACCGAGGCAAGGTACAAAAGAGTCCGGAAGTTCGGAGGCAAGGCTCGCAGCCGAGACTCCGCAACCTCAGAACGAGCACAATATGCGACATCACCAAGCGCTCAATCGGTGACGTCTGAGTCTTAAGGTCGGTCAAAAATGGGGTGTCTACAGTTGCCCCTCTTTGATAGAACTCGAAAGTCAAGAAGTGACGGGAGTGAATGTCAAAGCCTAGAGACGACCCATTTTTGACAAGGCCGAAGACTTGGATAAACAAACAAAATATAAACAACTAAACGGTTGCGCCCGCAGGCTGCCTACGTATCCCTTTACAAGGAATCAAACCAGCGTAGTTCAGGGGCAAGATGTAAAATGATATGTAGGAAGATTTTGATAATTAGACTTATACGCTACGCGAAGCCGGTTTGAAGATTGGACTTATACGCTAAGCGAAGCCGGTTTGAAGATTGGACTTATACGCTACGCGAAGCCGGTTTGAAAATTGGACTTATACACTACGCGAAGCCGGTTTGAAAATTGGGCTTATACGTTACACGAAGCCGGTTTGAAAATGCAGGATTTATGTAACGCAATGTAATAAAACAATGCAATGTAATAGCTAGGAGAGAAAGGTACCTCATAGGGGCAACTGGCAATAACTTACCTCGGCAATGTCCTACCTCGTGCTGATGTGGGGGTCTTCCCCTTCTTCTCGGTTGAACCACAGGTACTACTTTTCTCCCTGACTATGGTCGCAGCTTTCCCTATTCTCCAACAGGGTGACAGACTAGGTTGGATCAGTATCCAGAATTGAGGCGCATACAGATGCTATCTCAATCTATGGGGCTGCCATACAGATTTCAAGCCGAGGATATACCCCTGGGTATTTAAACCAGACTTTAGTCTCGGAAATCCCGAACCTTTGCGTTCTAGGCATGAGCCATTCGAACTCTAGTTTCCACCGTCTCAGTTGGTCTCCTAGGAACTCACCGCAAACACAGGCAGGTGGCTATACCAGACCACCGGAAGTCGTTCGGGCACGACAAACACCAAAGGAATTGCACCTTTAGAGGATTTAAGGTCTCCTAGACCAGAGAGTGCACAAGACAGTGCGAATGAAGATACGGGATTTAAGGTCTCCCAGACCAGAGAGTGCACAAGACAGTGCGATGCCATACACTAACAAGTGCAAGTGAGGTGCACAAGAAAGCGCGAACAATGCAATGCACTAACAAGTGCAGGTAAGATGCGCAAGAAAGCGCGATAAAAAAAATGCATGCACAATGCAAGTAATGGTCACGGCGCAAGATAGCGCGATGCAATACACTAACAAGTGCAGGTGAGGTGCGCAAGATAGCGCGAATGATACAATGCACAAAATAGTGCGATACGCTAAACAGCGCGATTGATTTGAAATGCACTAAGATAGTGCGATGTGATATGCAAAGCACAAGACAGTGCGATTGAGGTGCGCAAAATAGCGCAAGTGATAAACTGCACAGAACAGTGCGATGCGCAAAATAGCGCGAATGATAAACTGCACAAAACAGTGCGATGCGCAAAATAGCACGAATGAAAAACTGCACAAAACAGTGCGATTGAGGTGCGCAAAATAGCGCGAATGATAAACTGCACAGAACAGTGCGATGCGCAAAATAGCGCGAATGATAAACTGCACAAAACAGTGCGATGCGCAAAATAGCGCGAATGATAAACTGCACAAAACAGTGCGATGCGCAAAATAGCGCGAATGATTTGAAATGCACTAAACAGTGCGATACGCTAAACAGCGCGATTGATTTGAAATGCACTAAACAGTGCGATACGCTAAACAGCGCGATTGATTTGAAATGCACTAAACAGTGCGATACGCTAAACAGCGCGATTGATTTGAAATGCACAAGATAATGCGAGTGAGATACAACCACAAGATGCACAAGACAGTGCTAGTGAGATACAAAGTGTAAGTGCACAAGATGCACAAGACAGTGCGTGCGAGATAAAATGCACAAGAAAGTGCAATAAAATGCATCTTCTATGCAAGTATGGGGGCATTTTCCATGCAAAAGATACGAGCATTTTCTATACAAGTATGGAAGCACATTCTATGCAATATTGAAAGCAAGCATATTCTATGCATGAATCATAACGATGCGCGGCACGCATGCAACAACAGTGTATATGAAAGTTCACATTCTATGCAATAGAGGAGCATCAAATATGTACTCTGGTGCCTCTGATTTGCCTCTTAGAGGACTTCGCAACTCACTCAGCTCAAAAGGGCACACCATGTTCATATTAGCGAGAGATAACATCTGCATGTGAAACCCTCAGGTGCTGCTTGGACTGCCATTCTGACTTGAAGCAGGCTTACACTTGGGGTCGAGATACACTCATACTCCAGAGAAACAGCGAGGCCTGAGAAGGTGCACCTGGAATGCAGTCTCGGATTTTGCTAAAGTTGAAACATGCTAAGATGCTCCAAATTTTCCCTCTTTTCTTTTGCTTTGCAGTCTGGAACCTAAATAGCTTCAGATAGGTCCTTGTTTTACTATTCTGACATGACCTGGGTTGAACCCTGCGGCTTTATGAAAGAACTGATCCTTTTTTGCACAAATGTGGAGAACGACACGGCACTCTGAGCACAAAACGATTTTTGAAATTGAAATGAGAAAAGGGTTCTCAACCGGGTATTGAGCCTACAACTGACCACAGCCAAAACGACTCAACAATGGAAAACAAAGGTAGAACGACCTAAACACAACTCAACAAAGGAAAAACAAGGTAAAATGACCTAAACACATTTGTTGACACTCAAACGACTTAAAACAAGAAACGAGACAAACAAAACGCACAAACACAACACTCAGCTGTGTTACAAAGGCGAGAGACCTCTCGGTGCACGAGGAGCCAGTTTCTCCGGGTATTGTTTCCCACCCTTTCTCATTTGTGATTCTCACATCACTCGGCCCTCAAGCTCTGTTTTTCTGAAAAAGCCCTTTCCTCACTTTTTCTCTCAGCGCACACCTTTCTATTCTTCAATCTCTCATTTTAAATCCCTCCCTGGGTGGTTGATGGATAAACAGAAAGTTGCGGGCTCTTGCCCCTAGCATTCCGCTAGATTCTTCTTCTTCTGCACGCAGTTAGTGAGTTTCTCCCACAAAGGGGCTGTGCTACAACTGGGTGTGTAGCAAATCTGCAGCTGACATCGGTTGACGATGCTCTGCTGGGGAGTTTGGACGTGATCAGATCTGTCCAGATGAGGGAGTGGAATATCTTGATCCATTCCAGTTCGTGCTTCGCACTTGGCTTGATACCTCGTTGCTCGGAGGGTGAGAGAGCTTTCAGCCCTTTTGCTGTTAACTTCAGTTGTGCCCTTTTCTGGCAGGTAGAGTGCCCTTCTTGGCAAGTATTGTGGCAATGGGGAAAAGACAGAACACCTGACTCAACTATGCCCCTAGTTCATCATTTCGACCATTTTTTGTTTTTGGCTTTCTACTAAGACAATTTTGACCAAAATGAGAGTTAGATTAATA
Organism: Camellia japonica; assembly: GCA_030407325.1. Classification (NCBI taxonomy): domain Eukaryota; kingdom Viridiplantae; phylum Streptophyta; class Magnoliopsida; order Ericales; family Theaceae; genus Camellia; species Camellia japonica. The sequence goes on from JAPPVO010000019.1 coordinate 183,700,248, forward strand.
TGCTTGTTCAATTTTCTGATTTAAAATCATGCGAGTCAGGCTATGAGCACTGAAAATTTTCCTTTTTGGGTCCAAGAAATGGTCCAGTTTTGAAAAAATGGAATAATTTTTGAGAGAAAATTAGTCAACCTCATTAAAAATTCTCAAAAACTATTTTTGCAAACGGCCACTGCTCAACGAGCACGGAACCCGCTCTTGAGATGCACAACTTCAGATCCGAAGGAAAATTGCCCCCTGCTTGAAGAGAGCTTCTGGCAACGGAAAGTTGCCCCTTGTTTGAACGGCACCGCAGCGTATTGAATGGCAACGGAAAGTTGCCCCTTGTTTGGATAGCACCGCGGCGCATTGTAGTCAGTCCTCAGAGTGACGAACACAACCAAATTCTCGGATTCAGAGAAAGCAAAGATGATCAAAACCATTACATGGACACAATCGAATTTTGAAGTGTTTTACGGCTGGACTTCAGAATGAAGTTGCCTACGTATCCCCAAAGATGGGAATCAAGCCTCACGTAGTTCGGGGTTAAGGTACACTCGGGTATTAACCTCTCCTTTTGCGCTCTAACTTTTGCCAAGGCCGCCATTTGCGAGTTTTCAACCTTGCGAGCTATATTTTTCAATTCTTTTTCATTTCTTTTCTTCTTTTTTCCATCTTTTTCTTTCTTTCTTTTTTTCTTTTCTTTTTTTATCATTTTCTTCATTTTTTTTTTTTTTGCATTTTTCTCTTTTGTTCTTTTCTTCTCTTTTTTTCTCGCTCTAACTTTTGCCTGGGTCGCCCTTTCGGGTTTTCGGCCCAGCGAGCCTCTCAAGGGTAAAAGTGTAGCTTGGTCCATGTCAAATGGTTCTGAGATCTCGAATCCGTCTAAATCCAGGAGAGTGACTGCTGTTCGCTGACGATGCAGGAGTCCATCCCATGGGGGCTAAATTTGCCCCTAGTGTTGTGGATAGGAACTCAGTTGTTCTTCAGCAATACTTTCTTCTTTCTTCTCTTCTGGGATTTAGCATTCTTGCCAGTCTTCATTGATTTGCAGGATGATCCATCTTCGGCTCTCCGAGCACATCTGACATTTTTCTGCCCCTAGGTCGAGGGCTGCTTCGAATCTGGCCACACAGGCCTCACATTGCGGTTGACCGTTGAACATTCTGAGTTAAGGTTCAAGGTCGGAAAGCGAAGGGGGGTCGAGTCTCAAGGCTGAGAGCGATCCTAAGCTGCACAATCTCAAGAGCGATTCCACACAGGTCTTCGCAGGACTGCGCAAAACATTTTTTTTGAAATCTTTTAAGAAAGCGACTAATCGCTCGCGCGGAAGACAATGTAGAACCAATCTGGATCAAGCTAGGATCCTTCTCAGTACTCACGTTAACAAACATGATTTCATTCATTAAGGGCTTAGCATGCCTCTCTTTCTCTCAATTGATCAAATTTTTGCAAATCCCGAGGAATTCTTTCCTCTTCGTTTTCATCACAGTGTTCAAAAGGTTTTGAAAAACTTAGGTCAATGCAATGAGTTCGAGGCACAGAAAAGTAGGCGAAAAGCACTGCCATTTCATTCAGAACTTCTGGCACAACTGGCACAAGGCAGAAGCGAACACAAGAATGTGAAAATCACTGCTGTTCATTCAAATCTGTTGGCATTACTGGCTCCAAGGCAAAAACAGACTCAAAAGAAAATGAAAAGACAAACACAAAACAAGCAAGTGATGTCCGAGGTAACACCCCGAAATCACCCGACTCCAACAAAATAGGACTGACTCGGTAAGAAAAGACTGACTCTATACAAAACAACAAGACTGACCCAATGCCCAAGTTAGAAAGCACAAAAACTGGTGTTTGCGTATTGGTCAGAATAGTGCGTGCCATTCCCACGTCTGAAGTTTAATCGAGTGCCACCCGCAGCTGGTTCATTCCCCGTTCACATGGTCACATTATCCCCCAAGTTCACCGATCCAGTGCCGATAGACTTTGCAGAGCTTGGTGTGACAATGACCCCATTGTCAAATAGATCCTGTACTTCATGGCGAAGACGGAAGCAGTTATCGGTAGTATGGCCAGTTTGCTGATGGAAGGCACAGTACTGGGCGGCATCATGCGTAGCCGGAAGAGGATTTGGGAGAGGCCGAGGTTCAAGGGGTTTGAGATGGCCTTGTCCAACAAGGACTTGGAAAGCTTTGGACAAAGGCATGTGGAGGGCATAGAAGACTCTCTGACCTCGGGGTTAGTACTTCTGGGTTTGTGGATTTTTGCTGGACGTACCAGCAAAGGGATTGGCAGGTGCTGGCCTGGTTTGCTGATCTCTTCCGAGTGCAGGATTATAGCTGAAAGGATTGCCTCTTATGACGGCCCTTCTCCCGGTTTTCCCTTTGATTCAGACTGCCCCCAACTTGAGTAACGAAAGTGTCATCCACAGCTTTTGCAACAACTGCGAGGACTTGCTCTTTGTTCAGTCCCTCGGCTTTCAAAGCCTCAACAGCGAACAAAAGATGTTCATGGAGATCCATCCCGCCTCTACCTTGTTCTTTCCACTCGCCTCCACTTTGCCAAGGGATTGGCCTTCCTCAAATGCAGCCCGTCCCAAGACTGGGGGGCCTTTTGACATGAAATTCCCAGTATGTGGTGTGGTCGATGATGGAGCCAATGTCCCGGAGGCCAGATCGGTCACGATTCTTTGAAGATCTTTAATCATTCCCATCAACTCCGAAGTAGTGGGTTCACGGGTTTGAGATGATTGAGGTTCAGGTGCACCCATCATGCATAAGTCCATGCTTTCTGGGATAAACACCTCAGGCTTGGGTAGATGGGCTGGGGTGATGTATATGCTGGGGTCATAGGTGGATGGCAGTATATGGATAAGATTGAGGTAGGCAGGAGATGTTTGGTCATTGGGGTCTGAAGGTGGAGTTATCGTCCGATTGTCGATGAGATTTCGGACCTCATGACGAAGGCGGTAACAACGGTCGGTGCCATGACCGCGCTGCTGATGGTACACACAGTACTTAGAGGGGTTATGTCTGGCTGGGAGAGGGTCAGGTAGAGGTTGAGGATCGAGGGGTTTGAGATACCCTCTTTCCATCAAGACTTTTAGTGCGCTAGTTAGGCTCATATAGAGGGGAGTAAAAGTTCTACCTTGGGCTCGGGTTTGGTCGGCTATTTGCAGGGTTGGATTGGCAAAAGGGTTGGCTGTGGCGACTGCATTGATTTCTGCGGGTTTGGGAATAGTGCTACTACCAGCATTGGTACTCCTTGAAATCACCCTCCTTGTCGGTTCACTTGTTCTGGGAATGATCCCACTGTTGAACGCATTCTCGATCTGAACCCCCAGTTCATGCAAACTTTTGAAAGTGAATAGCGGAGCGACTATCAACTTTTGCAACATATCATGCTCGAGGTTTCGCACCATCATCTGCACTTGATCTCTCTCAGAAGGGCGGCGATCTGTCATCTGTGCTGCCTTTGCTCTCCACCTCGCAACAAATTCCACAAAAGGCTCTGTTGGGTTCTGGCGGGTTGCTTCAAGCTCTTGGATGGTCATTTCAACTTGGGTATTGTAGGAATACTGATCGACAAAGGCCTCAGCCAGTTCTTCCCAGTTTTGCTTCATGGTATCCTCCAACTTGGCATACCAAGTGGCTGCTACACCCGACAGGGTTCTTCCATACAGAGAGAGTTTTTGTGGCTTAGTCAGACCCATTGGCTTCAGGATATCCAAGAAAAGCTGGATATGTACCATAGGATCTCCAGACCCGTCAAAACGGTCAATATGTGGCATTTTGAATCTATCTGGGAGCCGTACGGCAGCCTCGATGTACCCATCCTCAATGTCGGGAATGGAGTTAAGGTCATGTGCCTTTTTGAATTGCTTCTCAAGGTTTGCAATTTTCATTACGGTCAGATCGTGCTCATTAATATCAAGGGGATAAAGCCTCTCATTAGGCTGCACCAAGGGTCTGAAAACTCGGGCTTGAGCCAACCCTTCTCGAGGATCTGGACCCTGCAAATCTTCAGCTGGCGGAAGTGGGTCAAAGTTCGGCTGGGGTCCCAAAGCTAGATGTGAGGCAGATGCCCCAAATGGGCGCTGCGTTTCAATACTGGTCTCAGCCTGCATGGCAGTTCCCTGATTTAACGCTGCTATCATGGCCACAAATTCTTCCGAACCCTGTGCCATCACGGGCCTACTGATGATGTGACTGGTGACTGTCGGATCAGATGAACCGGTGAGCCCTGACTGGCCTTTCTTTGCCTTGCCTCAGCGAAAGAACACTGGTTGCCCTTGAATTGAATCTCTGACCTAACAAAGTCTATCAACACAAGTCCAATGAATCTGGGGGATATCGAAGCCTTCTGAAGCTATGGTTCCAAGACTACCTAGCAAAAGAGAAAACATAGAGCATCTCAGCCTGATTTCACTAGAACAGATATGGGCATAGCTGAATGACTGCACTTGTTACTGATTTCTGCCCTAAAATTCTGCCTCAAATCTGATACCCTCGGGTAAACTGATTCCCAAAACACTGATGCTGATGCCCGCAGGCCTGATGCCCAGACTTGCAAACTGATACATGCATTCCTGTAGAGACGCACTCTAAAAGCACATAACAGATAAGTGAGAGCCAAAACACCCCTATGTTGGGGTAGGGTTTCCCTATCCTATTTCGTCAGGAGCTAGGGTTTCACTACGCACGCAGTGGTTTCAAACAACCTAACATCGGGTAAGCAACCTGTCCTAGCTTGGAATGGTCACTACGGATTCCGAATATGCACTAGGTCGAATGGTCAAAAGGGTGCCCCGATAAAACCGAGGTTTGTGTTTCCATACTGGCAGAGCCCATAACCGGTAAGCCTTATGGCACGCAGCCTCTGGCAAACCGCTCAGGAATAGCAGATGGCAAACACGGTGTCCTAGGCGCACCAATGCAAATGCAATGCAAAGAAACACACAAGTGTAGTCAAAACCAAATATCATGGGTTCGAGTCAAGTTCTCTAAATCCCCAGCAGAGTCGCCAGAAACTGTAGACGTCTCCGAACGCCCGGGAGGGATGAGTCCCGTTCTGTTCGTTTTGGGCTCACTACAGTTCAGGACTCAAATGTCACGATTCTTAATCTGAACCAAAGAGCCCAAATCTGGCAAATCGTTTTGAGAAAAGAGATTTTTGAAAGAAGTGCCAAACATGAACTGCTTTGCCAGATACAGAGTCGCCACCTAAATATTTTATTTTTGGGGGAAATTTAGGAAACCCTGACTCGTGCCTAAGGCCACGTGTCCGTCATCACCAAAGTTGCCTCGGCTCGAGAACTTGGGTATGATTGGCGAAGGTCACTTCGTGAGTACCCCCGCTCGCCCCATCAAAGATCGACCTCTACTAACCATGATATCGAGTTTTGAAAACCTTATGCATTCTTATTCCAGTTATTAGCCTAGATTTACTAGGTGATGCACACAGCATACAAGTATAGACCGGGTCGCTTGAATTGGAACAAAACATTTCATGTTTGTTTTTGAAAGATGGTTTGCTACTCGCAAGTAGGCTTAAAATGCAGATTTTGCCACCCTCAGGTGGGCTTAGAAAACATGGTTTTACCACTATCTAGTGGGCTTAAAACTCACAGTCAATGCATTGTTCCAATCCAAATAACCCAACCTTCACCCACAGGCACTCAGGCAGTTATATCACATAAGCAAATAGCCTCATGGTAAGCATGCTATCATGGCAGACACTCACACACATGCAAGGATGCTAAAGCGTAAAAACTTACCGAGTACTCCAAGCCAAAACAGAAGCTAATTAGAAATCCATGCATGATCCTAACTATACAGAAATGCCTAATGCAACACATGCAGGAATGCAACTAAGATAGGCTCGGCTATTCTAAACATGGCATATGGAATGCTACAGCTAACATGTATTCAACTCGGAATTGAAATACAAATGCAGTTAGTATGATGCGCCGAGCCCGATGCATGCAAAACAAATGAATGAATGCAAACATGCTATCATGCTGTATGCTAATTGAAACATGCCCTAATCTAACCATCATAAGCTGATGGCCGAGGAATCGAATTGCACGACTCAATATGAAATGAATGCACATGAAAACACAACAAGACCTAAACTCCATCATGGTTAATCCGGAGTGTCGGCGACTGGGAATTGAGACACGTTCCGTCACTCGGAGTACGAAACGTCCCTCGTTTCCCGTGCTCGGGCTAACTCCTATCCCAAACACAATGCAATATGCCTGACATGCATGAATGTGATCCTAACATACAACCTAGCATACACAATGCTATGAAATGGCATACACAATGCACGATGTAACATGGCATACACAATGCTTTAACATACAACCTAGCATACGCAATGCAAAGGACTAAGATGACATACACAATGCATGATGGACTTACACCAACATGAGTGGACCTCAGCCACACTCACATTAGTGGCCATAAGATGAAAATGAGACACTCGAGATGCGTGCACACATGCACGCAAACCGAGGACCGATCCTAAGGCACAAATGCCACTCTAACAAGGCATGGCAAGGCATGAAATATGGCATTCGAACATGCAAGTTCCAGCACTGAAATGTGGTGCAAAACGACCCCGAAACATGGAAACATGGCACCCGATGCATGGAATGGTCCCGAAACACAAAACTAGGCACATGCATTGGCCTATAGCTATACAAAGCATGCATTATTTGATCATGAAGCATAAAGACAGAACCAAGGCAGTCCCAAAACATGAACATTTCTAGTTCAAAGAATGGCCAAAAGATGCTAGCAAGATTGGCTAAAATAGCATGCGATTTCGACTAGCAAACATGATTTACATGGCATGTATATGAAGCAAGTGAGAACTCATCAAACTGGAAAAATTCAGTGAATAAAACATGCCAAAATATGCCCAAATAAACATGGAAAGGCAGCCAACACATGCACAAATGATGACCTCCTTTAGAGGGTTATGCAAGGGATTATTAAGCACATACAAGATGGACAGTTAGCATGGCACAAAAAACTCTGAAAATCAAATATGATAGCTCCAAAACTCACCAAATTGACCCTGAAATGTGACTTCAAAGCATGTAAAGAGGGGTCCCTTTGGAAGGTCAAAATGACCATCAAACAAGTCAAGGTGAGAGGGGGTCATCCCCCTCTGATTTGGAGGCTCAAAATAGTGTGTTAGCCACTGAAAATCCACTGGATTTCAGTGGCTAGATGGCCAAACAAAGCATGCAACAAGAGCTTAGATGTAAGGCTCAAAATAAGAGACAATCAAGCATACAAGGAGGCATATGACCTCAAACAAAAAAGGGACCTTAAAAAAACTTGAAGATGAGATTAAAAAAAGATATTTTTCAGTTTATGACAACTCTAAAAAATGAACACAAGTAGGGCTAATCTATCATGCAAAAATGGCCCTAAAAGAGAGATTAGAGACAAGGGACAATAGCTGGCCCCAAATGGCCAAGAGCCCTTCAACAAAGTTTAATAGGGGCTAAAAACAAGGCACTTTACAATTTATGTCAAGTCTCAAATATGCTCACAAGTAAGGCTAAACTATCATGCAAAAATGGGCCTATAAAGAGAGATGGGATACAAGTGGTAGTAGATGGCCTCAAACAGAGGAGAGCCCTTCAACAAAGTTGAAGAGGGGCTCAAAAAAAGACATTTTACAGCTTGGCTCGGAGCCCAGAAATTCTCAAAAATAAGGCTAATATATCATGCAAAAATAGGCCTAAAAGAGGGATAGAGAGACAAGAGGTAGTAGGAGACCTCAAACAACAAGAGGTCCTTGATCAAACATGGAGGGGAGCTCAAAATATGACTATTTCCAGTTTCGGTTGGAGCCCAAAAATGTAAGAAAAATGGGCTAAGATATAGAATAAAATAAGGCAAGAAAGAGGGGGAAGAGGACTCATCCTTGTAGCACAACTTTCCAGCAGCTTTTGGTCCAAGAAGAGGAGCTCCTAGCCTCTGAAAATCAGCCTCAAAGTGTTGGAATGGAGGATGGAGGTGTGGTGCTATGGGGTGTAGGGTAAATGGTGCAAAAACAAAGATATTTTGAGGTTTGAAAGAGAGTGAGAGGAAGAGTTGTAGGCAAGGGCTCCAAACAATTTTTTTAACCCTTTAAAATGCAGCTGGAGGTGCTAGTTTTATAGAGGGAGAGAAGGGAAAAATGGAGGGGAAAATCAAATTCAAATTTCCCCCCCAAAAGGGCAAACTCCCGGGCAGGGGTCTGGGGGGAAACAGAGGGTACAACTGTAAGGAACCAGGAGAGAGGATTCTGGTCGGTCAGGTTCAAAGGGTTCAGGTGGCCGGTCGGCCACCTCCCCTGGCCGGCCGGCCAGGGTCAAAAGGGTCAACCAAGATTAGTGGCCGGCCACCCCAAAAAGGTGGCCTCCCGTGTGTGTACAACACAGCTATGTGGAGAAAAACCAGGAAATGTAACCCAAGAGAGAGAAAAATCAACTTTTTAGAGGGGTTCAAAAGGGTCAGGAAGAGTTAATGACCGGCCAATCCATATTGGTGGCCTCCCAGGTGTGTACAACACAATGGTGTGGAGGAAAGTTAGAAAAAGTGGCCCGGGGATGGAAAAAGTCAGCTTTCTAGTGAAGAAAACGGGCGACAAAGAGTGATGAAGGAATAAACCTAGTCTTCAGAACAATTTCTGGCCTCCCACCCTTCTACACCCTTCCTAGCAATGAAAATAAGGTCCCTGCCAAAAATGAACTCAAACCGATGTAAAACGAAGGTTCGGGGGCCAAAACGTGCGGCCCGGGGCCCCGAAAACAAGCTGTTAAGCACCGGAGGTGGCGTTCGACCACGAAGTTGGTCTCTCGGACCACAGTGTCCCTCAAAAGGGAGGAAATAAGGTGTATGCCAAAAATCGGAGCAAACAGAGGTGGTTAAGTGGTCCCGAACCGAGGCACACGGCCGACGGCTCCGAAAAACCGGAAACCGGGCTCCAAACGGGAAAAATGGCCTACGACCACGAAACGTAGCCTACGGCCACTGAGAGATGATCTACGAGACCTCTCCCTCCCTTCAGGAAGAGAAAACGGAGAAAACGGGACCTGGTTCGCAAACCGAGGCAAGGTACAAAAGAGTCCGGAAGTTCGGAGGCAAGGCTCGCAGCCGAGACTCCGCAACCTCAGAACGAGCACAATATGCGACATCACCAAGCGCTCAATCGGTGACGTCTGAGTCTTAAGGTCGGTCAAAAATGGGGTGTCTACAGGGCTAAAACGTGGATTTGCCACCTCAAGTGGGCTTAAAACATGATTTGCCACTTCGCAAAGTGGGCTTAAAACTCACAATCATCAATTTGTTCCAATTCAAACAACCAAGTCTTCATCCACAGGCATTCATGCAGTTTAACAAATAAGCACATAGCCTCATGGCAAGCATGCTATCATGGCATCACTCGCACTCATGCAAGTATGCTAAAGTGTAAAGACTCACCGAGTACTCCAAGCCAAAATAAAAGCTAGTTAGAAAAATACATGATTCCTAACTATGCTAGATGCCTAATGCAACACATGCAATAATACAACTAAATATGCACGGCTACCTAATCATGGTATTTGCAACACTTTGATAGCATGCTTTGAAAACACGTATTCAAGGAAGTGTATTGAAATAACGATGCAATTTGAATGATGCGCCGAGCCTTGGTGCATGCAAGACAAATGAATGGATACAAACCTGCAAGCATAAGGTATGCTAATTGAAAATGATCCCTAAACTAACCATCGAAAGCGATTAAATAAAAAGGAGAAACACGTGGGGTTTGAAGACATGCACACACGCATACACACTTATTACAACATTGTACCCTCGCGAAGGAGAGTCCGAATGAATAAGCTAAGCTACACTAAGCTAAGCTAATTATTACAAAATGAATTAATTAACTATACTAGTTAACTAATTATTACAACGCAATTGAATAACTAGCCATGCTAAGCTAATTAAAATATTACAAAACGAATTGAATAATTAGCTATGCTAACTAACTAGTAAAGCGATTTAAACGGCCTCGAGGGACGAGAGATGCATGCATACTCGGTTGCTTCACCCGAAAATGCCACTGCCTTGCCATCGGATGCCTCTGTTTGCACTCATTTGGTCTCTGAAAATTGCACCAACTTCCAGATTGCCTCTGTGTAGACACCTCATTTTTGACCGTCCTCAAGACTTGGACGTCACCGTTTGAACACTCGGTGATCATCCATGTTCGTGTTCGTCTTGAGTTCTCGGAGGTTTCGGTCGCACACCTTGCCTCAAGACCTCTCGACTTGTTTGTTCTGTGCTTGGTTGTGCACCAAACACTTGTGTTTTTGCTTCTGAGGGCAGGGAATGGCTTGTTGGCCATCCTCACACCTCACCGGCCTTGGCTTGAGGCCACCGGCCCTGTTTTCTTACTACCGGCCAAAGGTGTTGGCCGGTCGGCAATGGTTTTGGTCGGCCAGTCATTTTTGTTGGTCAATCGACCTCATTTTCCAGCCGACCCCTTTCCATCTGCTTTTGGCAAATATTTTATGCCATCTGTCACAGTTGGCATCCACATTACACCCCCTCCATACACGTGTATGGAGGGATTTACACCTTGTGTTTGCTTCTCTTAGAAGATTAGGAATTGAATTCCTATAAGAGGGGAGGCCCTCCTCCCTTCTCAGGGGTTCTAAGATTAGGGTTAGGAAGTTTATATCTATCTATCTCTATAATTCCCTCTCTTTGCCTTTGTGTGTGTTTATTTTGTGACCTAAAGTGAGTTTTGTCTTACTTTTGCACTAGAACACCTAGCATTACACCATCCTTGGGTTGTTGAGGCCTTAAAAGATTGTTGTTAGGGTTCTTAGACTGGTTTTGACCAAAGAAAGGTGCTGGAGCTTTGTTCCTAAAGAAGGTCTACAAGGCAAAACAGGATTCTGCAGGAAGAGATGGCCGGTCGGCCATCTTTAGTGCCAGCCGGCTATGTATTGTTGGCCGATGGCCCCACTTTTGGTCGGTGACTATACTTCCATGGCCGGTGGCCTCATCTCTTGGTCAGTGACATACCACAGTGCTCAGGGAGTGATTCTGGAGCTTCCTTGGGACTTGTGAAGTTTTCAGAAGTACAGAGCAGTGTAAACAGAGGCAGCATGAGTATGGCGATGGATTTCCGAGCGAAGCCGAGCATGCATGCATTCCTCCCTCTTCCCGAAGCTGCTTTACTATTTTCAGTAGCTTAATTAATCGGTTTAATTAGTTAAGTATTGTGTAATATTTAATTAGCTTGTTAGTTAATTAATTTGTATTATTTTTTCGTCCCCTCCCTCGAGAGGATGCAATTGTGTAATAAGCGTGCGTGTGTGCGATGCATGTCTTCCAACCCCCACTTATTTCTCCCTTTTATTTAACCGCTTATGATGGTTAGTTTTAGGGCATATTTGATTTAGCATACCTTATGCTATGCATGTTTGCATTCATTCATTTGTATTGCATGCACCAGGCTCGGCGCATCATACTAATTGCATAAGTACTTCAATTCCAACTTGAATACGTGTATCGAGTTGTCGCATTTCACATGCCATTCTTAGACTAGCCGAGCCTATTCTAGTTGCACTTTGTATGCGATGCATTAGCCATTTTAACATGGACTAGGATCATGTATGATTTCTAACTGGTTTCTTGTTTTGGCTCGGAGTACACTGTGAGTGTTTATGTTTTAGCATACTGCATGTATGTTAATGTTGCCATGAAAGCATGCTTGCCATGAGGCTAATTGCTTATGTGATATAACTACCTGAAGGCCTGTGGGTGAAGGTTGGGGTTGCTTGAATTGGAATAATTCATCGAAACCCGTGTTTTAGCCTACTTGCGAGTAGCAAACTTCAATCCATTTTCAAAACAAACGGATATGCGATGTTTTGTTCCAACTTAGGCAATCTAGTCTATACTTGTATGCTGTGAGCATCACATAGTAATTCTAGGCTACTAAACCGGAATAAGAGCACATAATGCTTTCAAAACTCGATATCATGGTTAGTAGAGGCCGATCTTTGATCAGGCGAGCGGGGGTGCTCATAGATGACCTTCCCCAATCGTACCCAAGTTCCCGAGCCGAGGCAACTCTAGTGATGACGGACACGTGGCCTTAGGCAACGAGTCAGGGTTTCCTAAATTCCCCCAAAACAAAAATATTTAGGTGGCGACTCTGTATCTGGCAAAACAGTCCATGTTTGGCACTTCTTTCCAAAAATCTGTTTTTCAAAACGATTTGCCGGATTTGGACTCTTTGATGATTCATCGGTCTCGCATTGCATTTTGCGGGATTAGATTCAGGACCGTGACATTGAGTCCGAACTATAGTGAGCCCAAATGGACAAAACGGGATTCCCTCCCGGGACGTTCGGAGACGTCTACACTTTGCTCCAACACAGGAACACAATTGCACAAAAAATCACTGGTGGTCAATCAGCCACAAAAAGTGGCTGTCGGCCACCTTAACTGGCCAGTCGGCTAGTTTAAGTGGCCGGTCGGCTGCTTCAAGTGGCCGGTCAGCCACTCCCATTTCTGGACTTCTGCTTTTGCCGCAACAAAGAGCAACAGAGGCAAAACAAAGCATTTTCAAGGAATGTGTATACTACTACACTCCTTATCATTTTTCAAGCTCAAAGGAATGTAGCTCTTGGCTCTCAAGCCACCAACCAAGCATTTTCAATGCATCATTTTCAATGCACAAACAAGACCAAAACAACCACCACCCTATCATGCATGATCAAGGGTGACGGTGACTTAGAAAAATGACACGTTTCATCACTTTGAGTAAGAAACGTCCCATTTTTTTTGTGTTTGGATTAACGTCTAATCCAAACACATGCAATGCAACGCAACATGCTTAACTTGCTCAAGTTTTACTTGTCATGTTTTATTTACTCATTTTACATTACCAAATCATTCTTTAGCCGATTAAGTCCAACGTGAGTGTCCTCTAATGAGAGAGGGATCAACCAAAGGAGGACTTAAGACATGAGAGAGATCATGTCGTTGGTTAGTAGAAACCCTCAAAAGAGGATTAAAACCATTAAGCACGAGTCTCAATCTCAAGCTTAAACACAACCTTAAGGCCAACCAATCTCAAAGAAAATGGAAAAGTGAAGAAATAAGAGAGGTTGCAGATATTTCAGTGCTGAAATGAGATGCAAAATGACACAAAATTATGCAAGCAACACATGGAAGTCATGTTTAAGAGCCTAAAGCATTAAGCTAGTGAAGATCACAACACCATAGGCATGCAATACAAGCCTCAACTGGCCAAACCAGCTCAAAATAGAGTTAAAACATGCCAAAATAGTGGCTAAAACATGCTAAGATTGAAGCACAAAAGACTAGAAAAACATGCTCACACGTTAGCTCGCAAATAAGACTCAAGACACAACTCTCAAAAGCAATGAAAGAGTGAAATAAATGAGCATGTGACAAAGCTGTATACACTGAAATTACATGTGAAATGATGCTACAACATGCAAACAATTCAAGCATAACATATTTTGAGCCTTAAAACAATGAGCTAGTGAAGACCATTTGCTCTACAACTGTACAAGACAAGGCCCACATGACCAAAGCAACTCAAAATAAAGTTAAATCATGCCAAATCAGAGGTAAAAACACGCTGGAAACAAGCTAAGATAAGCTACAAAAACATGCTACCATGTGATGCTAACTAGGCATGGAAGTGAAACACAAGGAGGGGAGGCTAGCCCCTCCATTTTTGGACTTCAAAACATACTCTTTACCACTGAAATAACTCTGAATTTCAGTGGTTTAAAGGCCCAAAAATTTTGACTTTAATATGCTAAAAGATGATGCAAAGGCTCATGCAAACAAGCAATAAGAAGGGTAGACAACCCCTTAGCATAAAATGGCTTCAAACCAACATTTTAAGGCTCAAAAATCAAAGTTTTTTGTAGTTGAAAACTAGGCCCAAAACAGTGTAAAAAGATGGCTAAGCAAGTATGTACAAAAAGCTTAAATGAGGTAAGTCTTATACCTTTGAAGCACAGCACTAAACAGACACAATTCTGAGCTAAAACCAGCCTTAGGAGCTCAAACTAAGCCTCAAAGAACCTCAGCTCCAAGATGAGGATATTTGGTTAAGGGTCTTAATGTAGAAGTGTAAAGAATTCTAACTTTCAAGCACAAAATAAGAAGAAAGAGAGAGAATTTTAGAAAGAGAGTGAGAAATTTTGTTCAAAATATCCAACCTCTCAAAATGGGGGAGAGACCCCCCCTTATATAGAAAATCAAGCCAAAGGCTTGTATTCATCCTTCCATACACGTGCATGGAGATGGCATTCAGTGAACAACAGCTGGCACAGCTGGCTAAGAAAATATCTGAAAAAGGAGAAAAATGGCCGTCAGCCACTTTAGGTGGCCGACCGGCCACCTCACCTAGCCGACCGACCACTTCAAGTGATCGACAAAGAGGAAAAGTGGCCGACAAGGCCCCTCCTCCTTCCAGGCAAAAGGCACCAAGGTTTGGCCCAAAAATAAGCACAAAACAAAAAGGGTTTAGAGGCTCAAAGACAAGGCGTTCCGCCGAGAACTTCGGGCACCCAAAACAAGCACAAACAAGCACAATCATCGAGTGCCCAAACGATGACGTCTAAATCTTGAGGTCGGTCAAAAATGAGGTGTCTACAGATTTGAGAATAGAGTTGTATTTTGAGTTTGTGAGTTTTGAAATTATGATTTGAGTGTGGAAAATTTGTTTGGTTAGGAGTTTTGAATTGAGTTTAGAATTTTTGATGTGACATATGATATTTGATACAAAAATTTACAACTCATAACCAAACACACAACTCAAAATTCTATTCAAAGCTTATAAAAAAAAATTTAATTTTGAATTTTTTTTTAATTTAAATATAAAAAATAACAAGTGCCAATTGTTTAAAAAAAAAAAATAGCACTATTCCAGTCAACCAGCCGGATGTCCGGGAGGATGACTGGTTAGCCCAAATTTTCCCACCTTGGAAAGAGTTTTCAAAAGTAGGTGTAGAATTAATTTTTAAAAACTCTAAACAAACATGACACTCAAAACAAGAGATGGAAATATGTTTGAAGAAGCTAACCAAACACAAATCTTTTAAAATATATATATATTACTATTGTACTTAAGGATTGGCTTCTCTCTAATCCCAAATCAGACTGGAGAGATGTTGTTCGGTCTATTGGACCCACTTTTGGGATCCATTTTGATTATCAAAAATATTCACATTTTAGGATTCGTCGAGTACAATATCCTTGCAAAAAATCAAATCGATCGGATAACAACAACTATGTTTTCGGATCAGTTTTGTATGGGAAAAAAAATGGACAATGAGAAAATAAATAATTCATACAAAATTGACCCGAACACGTAGTTTTTGTTGTGATGTCCCCGGTCTTGGACTTGACTGGTGTTGATTAGTAAGATAGTATGCTTTACTTTCGGCGTTTTGTTTATCGTATTGGGTCATTGAGAATTCTTTTCTGCTCTTACTTAATCTCTCTTAACATTCCCAGGTCAAAAATTTTGAGTTTTGGGCATTGGAACTTGTTTCAGAGTACAAAATCAATTTCTGAGTTTTCTAGGCAAAACCGCTCGTGTGAATTAGGCAACCGCTCGAGTATAATCACACAAGGGTTTTTTGGGCAAAAATTGCTCATGCGGATTCTGGATTCCGCTCAAGCAGATTTCGTGAAAATTTTTGGATTTTTCTCTGGAGCAAACCGCCCGTGGAGTATCAGAATCTACTCGTGCAGATTTGGAATTCCGCTCGTGCGGATTTCGGCGAGTCTGTCTCGAATTTTGTACTCTTTTCCTCAAAACTTATGCCAAAAACGTGCTTGAGTCACTTTTTCACTTCTCTCTCTCTATACTCATCTTTTCTCTTCCTTCTCTCTACAAACATACCCAAATCCAAACTTCTCTCTAAGATTTAGCAAAAATCTTCAAGAATTTGATAGGACTTTTTACAGCAAATTGAAGAGGGCGACGAGGGTTACTTTTACACCGATTTAATCAAGTTTTCATCAATGTTGAGTTTTAGGGTTTTCATTTCCTTCATCTCCCAAGCTTGAGGTAGGGATATTCTTGTTATATAAATGTTTTTGTAAGTCTATACTTGTTTAGAGTATTTCTTACATGTTTGGATCATGATTTTGGATTGATAAACTTTAAATGATATTAGAAGTGGATTTTCTCTATTTTTCCAAAGCTTTTGATAGTGTAAACTATGTTCTAAAGTGTGGGTGTTGTTTTGAAAAAATCTTTTCAATAATGGAACAAAAACCTAGTTTTGGTGAAAACCCTAAAAATTTGGGGGTTTTAGGAAAGATGTTGAGCTATTGTGAAATTTATACTTGATAAATTGTTATGTGAATAAATGATAGAGGAAACTTCTATAGTTGTATCAAATGAGAAAATTTTACGAGAAAATGAGAATTGATGATTTGGGAAGCTTGAAGAATAACATATTGTTGTTTGTCTTGGAAAGACTAAATTTTAAAAATGATGATTAATATGTGGAGAATGCATGAATGATGATATTATTATATTATCTCTTATAAAATGTATTATGATGTTACATTTATAAGAGATGTGAAAATTTGCTCACAATGGAGGATTGTGTGGTGAAATTGAAAATGGAACTATATTAATGCATTGTTACATTTTGCATTGTCATTCCATTTAATCATTGTTGCAATTGATTTTGAATCTTGCATTGGAAAATTATTGCTTTGAAAAAGGAATTGTTTTGTGAAACAAGATCATTTTGATTTGTTTTGGGGTAAACACATTGGTAAGTCTGGATAGAGGGTGTAGTTAGTATTGGTTTAAGTTGGCTTGAGTGTCCATGGTGAAAGACCGAAAATACAAGCGAATGAGGTACTACATCTCTTCTGCTTAGCAACCTGTAAAGTGGCGATTGGTAGTGCTTGATATGCCTACTTGCAGACACCAACTTAGGGAATACCTGAGTCGTATTTACCACCCCTTGTACTACATTGAAGTTATTGAATTGTTGTGTTTTCAAATTGCATTGAGCACATGATTTTCAAAAAGATAGAGATATATGTTTTGAGCATGACATGGTATATGCACTCAGCTCAGGAGACAGTATAAAATGTATATATTTTGTTAAGATCTTTCTACTAGGTTTTGTGCTCACCCTATGGGATTTTTTGCTGGAAAGGATGTGGTGATCCTGCCAAGTTAAAGGCGTGGAATGTATTTTGAGAGCACAAGGCTCTTTTCTTTTGTTGTAATTATTTTTAACAAGCCAAGGGCTTTACATATATGGGTTCGAAAACCATTTTTGTATAACCGGGTTTAAGCCTTAGAATTTGTAGCCCTTTAGGGCATTGAATTGTACTATTGTGTCACATGCTATAGATTCATATTCTAGGAATGTTAAATGCATAATCGCATGTGGAGTATATTTTTGTAAATCTCTAGAGTTTAATGAATACAAATGTTAGAGATTGGTGATGATATTAATTATGAGGCTTTATATTCAGTATACTTTAAGCAATGGAAGCTGTTAATTTGAAGAGGGGAAAATATATATATATATATACGTTGTTGGAAGATAATGAGTCTATTTGTGTTAATTTCTTTGGGGTGTTACATTCATTATTCGATTAACTTTATTTTTTGCAAGAATGATGTAGTCGATGAACTCTAAAATGTGAATGGTTGAATTGTTGAAACAGGACTCAAAAGTAGGCCCAATGTATCTGACTAGACTATCCAGTCCTATTTGGAACTAGAGACAATCCAAGTCTTTTACTTAACTCAGCTAATAATTAACTATTTTTTAATAATAAATGTTGCATTGTAATTGTACTTGCATCATTTTTTTTTTTTTATTTATGAGAAAACACCAGACTTAATATATTGTACATTTAACACTAAGTTGTTTAATAAAATATATCAAAATACAAAATAGACCTCAAAAGGGATAAAGAAACTTTTGTAGGAGGAGTAGAAAACTTCGATGAAAGGAAAATTCCTCTACACAAAGAGCCATTATTGCAAGACTAAATAAAAAACATCAAATCAATCACTACCAAATAAATATTACTAATCACCTTCACAATGTGTTCATCGTTGCAATTGGTAGTTATACCTTAAACATTATAAATCAAAATAATCACCACCAAACGAAACATTATGAATCTAAGGTGGTCGCTAAGTGCATAAAAGCACTTTTAGCAACATCAAATCTCGATCAAAAATCATATCTGAGTCTAGATTTGAAAGCTTTATCGGTGGTAAGCCGATAATGGAGATGAGAGAAATAGTGGTAACTAGCTTGATAGAAATATAAAAGAGAAACCGCGAAAGAAAAAACAGAATGAAGAGGAAGGTTAGAAGTACCACCCTCTCCCCCAAAGAATAGAGAAAGAGGGAGAGCAGCCAGGATTTGAGAGAGACAGAGAAGGACTAAGGTTTCTTTATAAATAAAAAATACTCACATTATTGTTGATTAGAGTTAATTGAAATATTTTTAGAAACAAAAATTACTTTATTCGTGTGTTAAGAAAATATACTATTTGATTGGTTAAAATAATGTGACGGATCATATTTAAAATGAGAAAGCTCATTGTTCAATTAAATAGCAATTTTTTTACAAAATGGTAAATGAATAAAATTTAAATTTAAGATGCAAGCATGTCCTAATGGTTAGATACACATATCCACGTGGTGTTCTGAAAAAGCTGGATAATGTTTTATCAAAGAGAATTAATGAGGATGAGAATCCATTGATTAAAAAATAGTAGAGCAAGAGAAAGTGTTAAAAACTAGTTTGACGAAAAAATAATTAAAAAAAATGAAAAATTTATTATTTTCATATGATTTTTTATTTTTCTAGGACAATTTTTTTTTTTCCATAAAAATTAGTGTTTATTTTTTGTTAAATTAGTTTGTAATTTTTTTAAAAAAATCAAAAGTAAATTTTGAAAATTCAACAAAAACAAATTATTTTCTGAAAACAAAATGTAAAAACTTAAACAAAATTTCATCTTTAATACATAGAGTTGACTATTCAAAGTCAACTAGAGAAGATTAGAATTACAATCAATGTTTTTATCTGTTGGGTTCATTGCATTTGGATTTTGAAACAACTCAGCAAAAAAGTGATTTTTGCGACGGCACTACTTGTCGTCTCAAATGAATGGAGTTTTTAGCGACGGCATCCCTTCCTGTCACAAAAAAAAGCAAACTGCAATCGTAAATAATGCGCATTTTTTGCGACGGCAACCCCTGCTGTCACAAATAAAGCTGTTTTTTGCGACAACATGAACTGCAATCGCAAATAAGAGAGTTTTTTGCGACGGTAATAGCTGCCGTCGAAAAAAAAAAAAAAAAAAAAAAAAACGAGACTATTTTGATAAGACGACATTAGAAGTATTAGCAACGGCATTTTACCGTCGCAAAAAATTGAAATTTTTGTAATGTTTCACCATCTTTCTATCTCTCTCTCTCTCTCTCTCTCTCTCTCTCTCTCTCTCTCACACTCATCTGTCATATTTTCTTTTTGTTTTCACTAAATTTTTTTAATATTTTAAGTTTTTTTATTTTTAAATACACCTAACATAAATACACTTCAAAAGTATAATATTTGTGAAAAAAATCTTTAAAAAATTCACTTTCTCTTTCTCTCATCACTCTTTGTCTGTCTGTCTGTGTCTCTCTCTCTCTCTCTCTCTCTCTCTCTCTCTCTCCCCTACACTGTGCTCGCGTTGCTCACTCTTTCCCTCCCCTCTTCTCGATTTACTGATTTCTCTCTCGATTTATCGATCTCTTTTTTTTCTCTCTCTCTTCTCTTTCAATCGCTCATCTCTCATTTCTCTTAATCACTTGTCGAAAGAGAAAAAAGTCAAAAAATGAAATAGGTCTCTCTCTCTCTCTCTCTCCCACTCATCACTCATCTCTCTGGCTCACTCATCTCTCTTCACTCTCTATCTCTCTTGCTCATCTTTCTTCTCTCTCTCTCTCTCTCTCATCACTCTTTTCTCTAGCTCGTTCATCTCCCTTTGCTCTCTATCTCTCTTTCTCATCTTTCTTCTCTCTCTCTCTCTCTCTCTCACTCATCACTCTTCGCTCTTTATCTCTCTTGCTTATCTTTCTTCTATATATATATATATATATATCTTGTTCATCTCTTTTTGCTGTCTTTCTCTCTCTCTCTCTTTGTCTATCTCTCGCTCATCTTGTTTCTCTCTTTATTTTTTCTCACTGTGTCTCTCTCTCTCACTCACTCATCTCTCTTCTCTCTCAATCGTTCATTTCTCTCAATCACACTCATCTCTTTCTCTGAGCCCATTGTTGTTGAAAAAGGAAAAAGTCAAAAAATGAAATAGGTCTCTCTCTCTCTCTTTCTCTGTGTGTCTCTTTTTCTCTGTGTCTCTCGCTCATCACTCTTCTTTCTCTCTTTCACTTATCTCTCTTCTCTATCTTTCTCATTTCTCTCACTCTCTCTGTCTCTTTTGCTCATCTCTCTTCTCTCTCTTTTTTGTCTCTCTCTATATCTCTCTCGTCCATCTCTCTCTCTCTCTCTCGCTAATCATCTCTTGTTTCTCTCTCTTTTTATGTTTCTCTCTCTTCCTAGCTTTCATTGTGCAGCAAAATGGACACGGAGGTTTTTAGCAAAAAAATAAGTTTTTTTTTTTCGACGGCAACCTTCCCCGTCGCAAATAAAGGTTATCGGCGACGGCAATACCCCCGTCGCAAATAAAAAAAAATTACTCCCTCCGTTCCAAAATATTAGTCCCTTTCCAAAAATCAAGAAATAAAATAATATGAATTTATTATTTTTCCCTTCTTTTAAATTCATTAATAATACAAAAAGTACAATTATTACAATTGATATTCCCAAAAAAAATGTATTATCAAAAGGTAATTTTGGAAAATTAATATTTTAAAATATAATAATTGTACTATCAAAAAAAGTTACATCCTCCAAAAGAGACCATTATTTTGGGATGGAGGGAGTAGTTAAACGCCATCGTTTCATTGTTTAAATTTTCACTTGTGACGGTTATACTTAACGTCGCAAAAAAAAAAAAAAAAAAAAAAAAAACACTCAAAATCTGATTCGCACTCGTTTTTTCCCCTCAACCAAAAATCCCCAAATCTCAAATCCCTAATCTTTTGAACCAAATATCCCCATCTCTCTCTCGCGAATGTGAGCATGGCAGATGACGGCATCAAGCAACGGCGAGCAGCGGCAGACAACGGCGTCAAGTGACAGCGAGTAGCGTGAGACGGCGAGCAACGGCAAACGATGGTGGTCTAGTGTTTGGTTAGTGATTGTAAGTCTTCTTTCTCATTTTTTTTTCTCCACTCTTTACGTCTCTCATTTTGAGCTTGTTTGTGATTTGTGAAGTCATTTCTTTGATGGGTTTTGTCTAGGGCTAGTATTTGTAGTTAGATATAGAGGGGGAAAACAAGGAATCTATTATTTACCATGTTTTTTTTCTCTTTAATTCTCTGTCTGTACGAAAAAAATTCAAAAATTTCTCTTTGAACCTGTGTTTTTCTTGTATTTTTGCAAACCAAAGAAACATTTATCCTTTTTAGGTATTTCAGAGGGAACTTTAAATCTGGAATCTGATATTGAAGCAACTTCCCTTTCTTCTAAGTTGTACTTCATGCAATCCAGTGACTATTGCAATTCATGTTGTTGATATATATATATATATATATATATCTTCAGTTCAACATTTTGGGTTTTAACTTTGAAACCTTTTTTTTTTTTTTTTTTGGTGGATTTCTGAAGTGAAACAAATTTCTTGAAATTTCAAGTTCTTCTGTCATTTTCGAGAGAAATGCATTTTCTGTCATAAGGAAAGTTTAGGCACTTGTAATCCTTTTGGGTCCATATTGCTATTTTCACAATAAATGGCGTATTTTGAGTAAATTGTGTTTTGAATTCTTGTTGAAATGGCTGAAATCAGAGTTACAAGGTTAGACCAGGTCAAACCAATGTCAGAAATGTTCCAATTGCAATGACCCCAAAAGGATTCTGGTGTTGCCCTTCACCGGTTGTGTTTCAAAAGACCCTCAAAACACAAAAACCCTTTGAACAAGCCCAAACCATCCCCTTCAGCACCCAAGACCTCTTCCCAAAAGAAACAAACTCCATTAATCAAGAAAAAAACAACATTGGAGGTGTTGAAGGGCATCCGTAGACGTCAGTCTTGTGCTCACATATTTATTTATCACTTGTGTTGTAGCAATAGTTCTAGACTATAGGATAATTGGATTTAGATGCCTTTAGCATTTGTTGTACTTCATTTGAATTACATTATAGTATGTAACATTTTATGTTGAATGAATGTGATTTCATTTTATTGAAATGCGTGCAATTGAGAAAAATGATAAATTTATGTTGTGCTATCTCTTCATGATATGTTGTTGATTTTCTGCTTTTTTCTAAGTGAAATTTATGTGTTGAAGTTCAATTGGTGAAAAGTTTTCGCCCAGTACCCCTATATTGGAAAGTCTTTTGTTTTTTTACTTTTTTCTTCCATAATTTTCTCAAACCATGATAAATTTCACTATGCTGTTGATAAGAGCTTAACTAGAATTATGATTTAGCTCCTTCCTAAGAGTTTAGTTAATTATTTATTAATTTTCATTACCTTGCAAGATCATTTTTGTAATAACCTCGTAAATAGAAAGTGATGTATTTTACCAGTATCACAATACAAGTGAGTGATATATCACTAGTCTTTTAACTTATAAAACTGTTGATTAGATTTACTCTTTTATCTATTACTATTTATTATTTTCATCAGTGTGCCTTGTAATTACTTTATTCTTTCTACCATGTCTTCGCTACAAAGCTTAAATTCATTAATCCCCAAAGGTACATGACATTGTTTTTTAGGGTTCAAATTTGCTGCAGTGTTGGTCATTTTGGCATATAACCCTTCTATTTTATTTACTTTATTTTCTATCTTGCTATTCCCTCTTGATAGCCTTTCCCACTCTAGACAAATTCCCACTATTTAGTGTTAGAAGTAGTAAATGATGTGCTCACACTGTGTTTTTCACAGGGTGTTTCTCCTATTTAAATATGAATTGGTTGCATGCGGAAATCCACTATTGCTTGAGCATTTGATCATTCGGAGCACATTTGGTTATTAAGCTGTTTAATCTGAGCACTTTTGTCTTTTATTTGTCATTATTGTTGAGATATCTTAAGAATCCATACATGTGGCTTGGTTTTCTCCATATCTCCTGACTTTAGCTGTTTATTGAAAATATTTCAACTTTGCTTTTAGGTTTGGGTCTTTTTGTGGTAGTGCGCATTCAATATGCATTTTATTTTTGTTTTCTATTTTTTGGGACTCTTGTGAAATACTGGATGTTTGGGATTTTAGGATTATATGGACAAGCATTACACCTTTTCTTTTGCAAGACATTGTTCTTTGTATATGTGGTTATATCATATATATAACACATACTTTTGTATGAAATTTAAGTCATGTTTACGTGAATTGGTTTTTTTTTATTTTGTTATTACTGCAGAATGAGATGCACATTGATGTAAAGCAGAAGCTGCTTGGAGAGCCAGTTAGTGAAACACTGCTGGGAAAAAAAGTGAGTTTCAATTATCTTGGTTTTTCTACTACAAGTTTTCCTACAAATGCATTCGTGCATTTTGTGTTTTCTTTTCTTATTTTCTTTTCATTGTTTTATTTTTTAATATCCTAGAATAACTTCATGTTGAACAAATGCTTCAAATAAATGATTTAAAGTTGCTTGTTACCACATCTAGATGATTCTGAATATGATCATAATTATTATTTACTTGCTACCACATCTAGAGTTGCATGTGTGCATGCTTTGATGTAGCTTTCCATTTACTGTTGATATTAATGTGATTTCTAGCAAATTATGTTCTATGCATATTGATGGTTTACTATATTAAGTTAATTGAATCTAGTGTCTGAACTGCTAATGGATGCAAACATAGTAGGTAGTTGAATCTTGATTGCTCCCTTAGCTATTAATATGAGATTTTGAGTGCTTAAAAAATACAAGCATGTTGATGTGTTCATGGCATCATAGATATGGAAGTGCATTTTAGGTTTGCTTTTGCTTACTTATTCATATGGGCTGGAATTTAACCACATAAAAAAGCAAAACACAAGGTGTAAAAGGTCGTGTCTACCATTAACATTGAATTCCGCCTCGTGAAAGGGTTTCAAGTAACATTTTTGTCATTCTTTTTCAGCCCCGTGAATTTGAGGTGTTGACCCCCCAAAATCACCAAACGGCGTCGGATTAGCACGAAACTTGGCAAACATGACTGCCTAGGCACGAGAGACTTATGGGAGAAGACGAGACTCGAATCAACTTCCTGGTTTGGGAGTTAGAGTCGGATTTCACTCTAGACAAACTAGTTCCTTAAGAAACTTAGAATTCGAGGTGTTGACGCCCCAAAATCACCAAACGACGTCGGATTAGCACGAAACTTGGCACACAAGACCGCCTAGGCACGAGAGACTTGTGAAAGAAAACAGGACTCGAATCAGGTTCCCAATTTGGGAGTTAGAGCCGGATTTCACTCTAGGAAAACTAGTTCCTTAAGAAACTTAGAATTCGAGGTGTTGATGCCCCAAAATCACCGAACGGCGTCGGATTAGCATGAAACTTGGCACACACAACCGCCTAGGTACGAGAGACTTGTGGAAGAAGACGGGACTCGAATCGGGTTCCCGGTTTAGGAGTTAGAGCCGGATTTCACTCTAGGCAAACTAGTTCCTAAATAAACTTAGAATTTGAGGCGTTGACGCCCCAAAATCACCAAACAGCATCGGATTAGCACGAATTCGGCACACACGACTGCCTAGGCACGAGAGACTTGTGGAAGAAGACAGGACTCGAATCGGGTTCCCGATTTAGGAGTTAGAGCTAGATTTCACTCTAGGCAAACTAGTTCCTTAAGAAACTTAGAATTCGAAGTGTTGATGCCTCCAAAATCACTAAACGGCATCGGATTAGCACGAAACTCGGCACACACGACCGCCTAGGTACGAGAGACTTGTGGGAGAAGACGGGACTCGAATCGGGTTCCCGGTTTGGGAGTTAGAGCTGGATTTCACTCTAGGCAAACTAGTTCCTTAAGAAACTTAGAATTTGAGGTGTTGAAGCACCAAAATCACCAAATTACGTCAGATTAGCACAAAACTTGGCACACATGACCACCTAGGCACAAGAGACTTGTGGGAGAAAACGGGACTCGAATCGAGTTCCCGATTTAAAAGTTAGAGCTGGATTTCACTCTAGGCAAACTAATTTTTTAAGAAACTTAGAATTCAAGGTGTTGACCCCCCAAAATCACCAAACTACGTCGGATTAGCACGAAACTTGGCACACACAACCGCCTAGGCACGAGAGACTTGTGGGAGAAGACGGGACTCAAATCGGGTTCCTGGTTTAGGAGTTAGAGCTGGATTTCACTCTAGGCAAACTAGTTCCTTAAGAAACTTAGAATTCGATGTGTTGAAGCCCCAAAATCACCAAACGGCGTCAGATTAGCATGAAACTTAGCACACATGACCGCCTAGGCACGAGAGACTTGTGGGAGAAGACGAGACTCGAATCAGGTTCTCGGTTTGGGAGTTAGAGCCGAATTTCACTCTAAGTAAACTAGTTTCTTAAGCAACATAGAATTCGAGGTGTTGACGCCCCAAAATCACCAAACGGCATCAGATTAGCACAAAACTTGGCACACACGACCGCCTAGGCACGAGAGACTTGTGGGAGAAGACGGGACTTGAATCGGGTTCCCGGTTTGGGAGTTAGAGCCAGATTTCACTCTAAGCAAACTAGTTCCTTAAGAAACTTCGAATTCGAGGCGTTGACGCCCCAAAATCACCAAACGACATCAGATTAGCACGAAACTTGGCACACACGACCGCATAGGCACGAGAGACTTGTGGGAGGAGACGGGACTCGAATCGGGTTCTCGATTTGGGAGTTAGAGCTAGATTTCACTCTAGGCAAACTAGTTCCTTAAGAAACTTAGAATTCAAGGTGTTAACGCCCCAAAATCACCAAACTGTGTCGGATTAGCACAAAACTTGGCACACACGACCGCCTAGGCACGACAGACTTGTGGGAGAAGACGGGACTCGAATCGGGTTCCCGGTTTAGGAGTTAGAGCCGAATTTCACTCTAGACAAACTAGTTCCTTAAGAAACTTAGAATTCGATGTGTTGAAGCCCCACAATCACCAAACGGCGTCAGATTAGCACGAAACTTAGCACATATGACCGCCTAGGCATGAGAGACTTGTGGGAGAAGACGGGACTCGAATCAGGTTCTCGGTTTGGGAGTGAGCCGAATTTCACTCTAAGTAAACTAGTTTCTTAAGAAACATAGAATTCGAGGTGTTGACACTCCAAAATCACCAAACGGTGTCAGATTAGCACGAAACTTGGCACACACGACCGCCTAGGCATGAGAGACTTGTGGGAGAAGACGAGACTCGAATTGGGTTCTCGGTTTGGGAGTTAAAGCCTGATTTCACTCTAAGCAAACTAGTTCCTTAAGAAACTTAGAATTCGAGGTGTTGACGCCCTAAAATCACCAAACGGCGTCGGATTAGCACGAAACTTGGCACACACGACCGCCTAGGCATAAGAGACTTGTGGGAGAAGACGGGACTCGAATCGGGTTCCCGGTTTGGGAGTTAGAGCCGGATTCCACTCTAGTAAAACTAGTTCCTTAAGAAACTTAGAATTTGAGATGTTGACGCCCCAAAATCACCAAACAGCGTCGGATTAGCATAAAACTTGGCACACACGACCGCCTAGGCACGAGAGACTTGTGGGAGTAGACGGGACTTGAATCGGGTTCCCGGTTTGGGAGTTAGAGCCGGATTTCTGTTTAGACAAAATTATTTACTTAATTGTCTTTGTAATTGTATAATAGTTAAATTTTTATGTTTTCTTAGAACTAATATATTAACACATAATTATATTGTCATTAATTATTTTTATTTTTTGTTTTCAGATATTTCTCAAGTAGGAGTTTGCTTGTCGAATGCATGCCTTTGAATAATGTGACTAACTTTTGTTTTTGTTACCTACGGAGAATTATGAGGAAAAATTTTAATTTTGGTTTATGTTATTTTGAATTATGAACAATATTATGTATTTAATCATTATATATATATATATTATGGAACATTATGTAGTGGGGTAATTTTGTTGATGTGTAGTTATGAATGCAATAATAGTTTTATTATGGAGAAATTGTTATTTCTATACAGGAATTTTTTTATTATTATGAAATTATTGGTTTCTTTTTCAATTATTTTTCATTTGATACAGGTAACCAAACCAAACCAAGCCTTAAGTCCCATCAAATGGGGTTGGCTACATGAATCCTTTTTCTCCACGAGGCCCTATCAAAGGCCATTTCGTTAGTCAAATTAAGTAGATCCATATCTCTATTTACAATGCTAACCAACGTTAATCTAAGCCTACCCCGTCCCCTAGCACTTCCATCTATCATTACAGCATCGCATCTCTTCACTACTGCCTCTGTTGGTCTCCGTTGAATATGACCAAACCATCTCAATCGATTCTCTCTCAACTTATCTTCTATCGGTGCTACTCCTACCCATTCCCGAATACACTCATTCTTAATTTTGTCCTGTCTTATGTAGTTTTGCCACACATCCACCTTAGCATTCTCATCTCAGCCACACTTATCTTATCTACATGTTGTTTCTTGGCTACCCAACACTCCGTCCCATACAACATCGCTGGTCTAATAGTCGTTCTATAGAACTTACCTTTAAGTCTAATGGGTATTCGTTTATCGCACAGTACCCCAGACGCACTTCTCCATTTATATCATCCCGCCTTAATCCTATGGGCCACATCCGCATCAATCTTCCCCGCTGTTGTGATAATCGACCCTAAATAACGAAAATATTCACTCTTTGGCAATTCTTGATTCTCAATTTTCACTTCTCCTCTGCTTTCATTGTTGCTATTACTAAATTTATACTCCATATACTCTGTCTTAGTTCTGCTTATCCGGAATCCTTTAAATTCAAGTGCTTCTCTCCAAATCTCCAACTTTGTATTAACTCCTTCTCAAGTCTCATCCACTAACACTATATCGTCTACAAAAAGCATACACCATGGCACGTCATCCTGTATATTTCTCGTCAACTCATTCATAACTAAAGCAAAAAGATAAGGACTTAAGGTAGATCCTTGATGTAACCCTACAGTGATAGGAAATTCATTTGTCTCTCCAGCAGGCAATCTAATAGTGGTCACCACCCCTTCATACATGTCCCTAATCATATCAATGTAACCTTTTGTCACCCCTTTCTTCACTAATACCCACCATATTATATCCCGGGGCACTCTATCATATACTTTCTCAAGGTCGATAAACACTATATGGATGTCTCTTTTCTTTTCTCTATACTTTTCTATTACTCTCCTCAAAAGATAGATCGCTTCCATTGTTGACCTGCCAGGCATAAACCCAAATTGATTTTCTGACACCTCCGTTATATCTCGCAATCAGCGTTCTATCACCCTTTCCCATACTTTCATTATATGACACATTAGCTTGATTCCTCTATAGTTGTTGCAATTATGGACATCTCCTTTATTTTTATAGATTGGCACTAAAATACTTTTCATCCACTTATCTGGCAGGTAATTTTAATATTTTTAATAATTTTCTTGCATTTTTTTTTTTTTTGCGACGGCACCACACCGTCGCAAAAAATAGGTAATTTTAATATTTTTAATAATTTTCTTGCATCTTTTTTTTTTTTTTTTTTTTTTTTTGCGACGGCACCACTCTGTTGCAAAAAACATTAGAGCCATTGGCAATAGTGGTCATGCCATTGCCAAAAAAAAAAACAATTCGCGACAGCAATTTTTGCCATCCCAAATAAAACTTTTAGCGACAGTAAAACAGTGACGTCACAAAAGGTCTCAATTTTTTACATGTTATAGGCGATAGTAAAATGCCGTCGCAAAAAAAAGGCAACGGCAAACGTTTTTGCAACGCCCTTTGTTGTGACCCCCTCTTTTCCGTCGCTAAAAGTTTTTTGAGACAGCATTAGGAGTATTAGCGACGACATTTTGCCGTCTCAAAAACCTGAAATTTTTGTATTGATTAAGGAGTATTTACTAATTATCAATCTTAGCACATGCATTTTTATTAGTTAAAACTTTTTCTTTTTTTAAGAGTCAACTGGTTTAGCATGTATTAGCAATCTTACTACATGCATTACTAGTTGTTAATCTTTTAGTGCAACTGGTTTAGCATGTTTAGTGAAGATAACTTTGTCCTAAACATTATAGGGTAATAAACGAGTCGAGTCGAGTCGAGTCAAGACTAGTACTAGCACTAAAAAAAGATTTTTGAAATAAAAATTTGAGAACAAAATCACTTTTTAGGGACGAAATATCCTAGTTGCCAAAAGTATTATTGTCATATTTTCAGTGATCAGATTAGATATTTAGTGATGAATTAAAACCTTTGTGGACCTAAAATTTTCATCTGAAAATTTTATTTTTTTATTTTTTGGCACGAAATTGTTATGATCCTAAAAGTACACTTATTAGCAATATTTTAAAAATTTTACTGCTAAAAGTCTCTTTTTTTTTTAATTCGAGACAACATAATTTAGTCTCTTAATTTTTTATTTCATTTTTTTACAATAAAACTTTCACTTCTAAAAACAAATAAAATTTAATTACTAAAATTTTATATGTTGTAATATAAATTATTCCAATTTAATTTAAAAGCTAAAGGAGTTGAAAAATGTTTTCTACCTCTTCATTCCACTTCTAAGTTGTATCACTAGAGTATGTTGATTCCAAATTAACTTGAGGTTGAATAAAGGAAAAGGCAAGAAAAAATTTTTTGAGAAAAAGATATAATCAAACATTGTTGTCACTCATCAGAATTTTAGTTTAGCAATGGTGATGGAGACCCCCACACATACATGACCCTCACAACCTCCACTCTCTTCCCAACCACTCATAATGTGGGGTTCACACATACATGAGTGGACTCCACACACACATCAAGGGCCAAGATCAAATTAGGGGTCATAGAACCCCCAAAAAAGGGGGTCCCAAACATTTCTCTTTAGTTTAGTGGTTGTGTAATATGAATTTGGGGTAGAAGTTATGAGTTAAACTGCTATAGAGAGAGATTTATTATCTTTTGTGACTATCACAAGATGAATTGCAATGAGATCACAAGAAAAATAAATAAATAAATAAAATAAAATAAAATTAGTAATTGGTAATGGGTAGTTTATGTGGCACAATTACACATGAAGGTGATAGATTAATGAATAAAATGAGTGAAACAAGGCCTAGGGTAGAGACTTTCCCCAAAAGATTACCCAAAAGTCACCTCTATCTCATTTTCGTTAAAATTTTGAGCATCCAACTAAAACATTTGACAGTAAGTAAAAATACCATTAGATTATATGAACCAAATTTGAACAATCATTTGAAACACTTGGTACTAGGTAAAGAGGTCTCTAGACTATAAAACCAACTAAACTTAGGTAACTTAGGCCTAGTTTCACCAATGCAATTTTTGTAACTTTTCTTATTTTTTTTATTTATTATTTTTTAGAATAAAATTGTTATTACAAAAGTTAGTGTGTTTGACAAATGTTAAAGGAGATTTTTATTTTTATTATTATTATTTTGTCATTGAAAGTTTGGATTTTCTTTCTTTTTTTTTTTTTTTTGGGGGGGGGGGGGAGTAATACTATATAAATAAAAAACAATTATGCTTAATTTTGATCCAAAATTTTGGGGTAGTCTTGAGTCCTACCACAACAAAAACAAAAAACCCATCGATATAATTTATATTTTCAATATTGTCATTGCTACACACTACAACAAAATGCACATTTGGCGACTAAATTTTTAGTCGCCAAAAGTACAATTTTTAGTCGCCAGATTGGTCACGGGAAGCTTGTCGGGGAAGGTATTGGCAACTAAATATTTTTTAGTCACCAAAAGTCCTATAAATGGTGACTAATATTTTTAGTCGCCAAAAATCTTATTTTCCGCTACTAAAACTTTGGTCGCCAAAACTTGAAGTATCTATGGCGACCAAAGCTTTAGTCGCCAAATGGTTTTTTCATCTTTTTATTTTTTTATTTTTTTCATTTTATTTTTTTTAGCTATTAAATTCTTAGTTGCCTAAAGTCTGCTTTTGTTTTAGCTACTAAATATTTAGTAGCCAAAGTTTTTCTCTATTTTATTTTTATTCTTAGCTACTAAATATTTAGTAGCCAAAAGTTTTTTTCCATTTTATAAATAAAATTATCTATATACTGGTAAAATTAGCAACCATTCCACAACATACATACATTTCACTTTCAACCATAAAAAAAAAAAAAAAAAAAAAAAAAAAAAAAAAATCATATTTAACATCAAATTAATATTTCCAAAAAAATTCCATACAAATCAAGTATAATCCAATCTCAAAAATATAATTCCATACATAACAGAGGATTAAACAAAATTAATATCCAATTGTTAATTTGGCAAGAAACCAACTAACAAAAACACCCAAAACATAAAAAAGTAAAGGCCATAAAATAAAATAAAAAAACTAGTGATGAACCCAGCTGCAGTCCAACCCTCAAAGCAATTACTGAAGCAAAGCTGAAAGCTGCATACATAAATTAATATAGATCAATAACACAGATCACAAACAGTTGCTAACAAAAGATAGCACAAACAGATACATAGTTTTTATCCATCATCAATTCATTGATCAACTTTTCTCATTTTACTCTCAAACCAAGTACAAAATAATTATATAGAGTAGAAATGAGAAGGCATACCAGAGTAATGACCATTCAAAAAATATATAACATAATCAATAAGTTTCACCATTTACATTCTCTTGTATAAACCTATATGTATATCGTGCATAATGAGTTAATCAAACCACAAGACCTAGTTGACATTGTAAACTATCTAGGAATGCTTTTCTCTAATGAAAATGCTTTAGAACCAATAAAATTAATCCAGTCCCATCACTAGGCCAATATTTTGCATGGTATATTTTGAAATTTTAGTGCCTTTACTTTAAGAGAGGTTCAATACTTGGACAAACAACCGCACCCAATACTCATACCAAGTCCATGTAACATAGGTTACATACTTCTATAATCTATAGTATGACATGATAGTAATAACAGTGTCCTTCTAGGTGGATTTCACAAACTTCCAAAATAGATTGGTCATGGAGCAACTATAGTAGTTATGCAATGTGCACTGAGTGTTAAAAATTGCTTGTGGCCATGTTCTATAGTGTACAGTGTACTCATTGTTTGTTTGGTGCTGTGAGACTTCTTGATCATGTAGTGTATACAGCAGTTTGATCCAATTTTTATATTGAGAGATGCTATCCCACTAAATCTTCTAGGAAACTATTGACAGTTTCGAACATGCTTGAAGAATTAAAATATAGGTATATAAATTTTAGCAAATTGTATATACGCCCTTGAGTTTCTATACATCTATGGTAACAGTTTTCGATCTGCAATTAAGAGAATTCTAGAAGGAGATCAACCACCTTCTTCAATGTTAGTACTGTGTATATCATCCATTCATTCAAATTGTGACTCAACTGTTGATACTCTGCCAGTGGCATCAAATGGTGCTGAAAGCACCACAGCTACAAAGTAGATTAGATTTTTGAGAAGCTTAAGAGACATTTTATTAAACAGTTTGAAGGCAAGAAAAAAAAAAAACAAACAAACAAACAAACAAATTGAAAAGCCATAACAACTTCCCAAACCAACAATTCATGGGGGGCAACGAGCCATTAGATTTTAATGGGTTTTGATTTATGTATATGGATATATATATATATATATATGTTGGACAATTTCACTATATTTGAAAAATAAAATTTGTTTGTGTACTTAACAACAAACGGAATACAGAAGAAATAAAGGAAAGGAGAGAGTTTGTTTGATTACAAAAATCAAACCAGAAAATAAAATAAAATAAATAAAATAGATTTTTATTTTGTTACAAAAACAAAATGAAAATCTGAAACAGAAAAAATAATAAAACAAAAAATAAATTAATTACTTACCAAATTAATTTCTTAAACAAATTTTCTGATCAAGTCTAGTGTTCAACATTGTGTCCTTAAAACAGATTCATCCTCTCCATGGTGCTTTCAGAATGTGGACATCTATCTCGCAGGATAAAATGATCAACAAGCACTATAAATTGCTTACACAACGAACACACTAAGTGTATACACTCTTTCTCACAGAAAATTAATGTAGTTAATGCAACAAAATATGCAGAGAGCAAAAGCAGAATTTTGGACGAAAATTGGAGTGAAAAACCAAGTGAGGGACTGCCTATTTATATAGGAAAATGGTGGCTCTTTGGTTTGAATCCAACAGGTATGATACCTGTTCGGTTTAAATTAAACAGATACAAATCTGTTTGAATTTAAATTAAACAAGTAAGGTTTTTTTTTTTTTTTTTTTGAACTAAAACTGTTCTGGGTTTGAACAGATTCGGATCTGTTTGACAGAGGTGCAAACTGATTTGAATTCAAAAATTGAAATTAAACTGGACAGAAATTCAGAATTAATTTCGAATTCTGGACAGATTTTATTTTACCAAAAAATAAAATTAAATTCAAATGTTTTTGGCCCAAAAAGATAAGTATTGGGCCGGACAAGCCCAACCCAACCTCACACCACGCACCCAAGCCCAAGCCCACCCGACCGGACGGACGGCAGTAGCCGCGTGCGCGTGTTTATTTTTGGGTCCAATGGGTCTAGCCCAATTGGCCCATAACCTCTCCCTTTTACAAACTCGAGGTGCCCCTTGGGGCCCTCCCCAAGTTATAATCCCAAGCTTTATAAACCCATAAATTTCTTCCCACCAAACCAATGTGGGACAAGCCTTTGTTCAAACCTTTAGGAATTTCCACCAAAAACTCCATTTCCATGGAACTCACTTTGGCTTAAATTTTTTTTTCACCCGATAATGGTTTTAAGCAACCAAATATACCACGTGAATCATAACGTGACATAGAACGCGTTACCACTTAGACCCGCCAACTTTGGCGTATGGGTCCCACCTAAAAACTAGACCAAAGTTAAGGAAAAATCATATTTTTCCAAAACTTCATAACCATTTCCAACAATCCCCCACATGAATGGAATTTGATGATGACGGAAATGCAACAATATGCAGAATTTGTAGAAAGAGTATAAATCGAAAATATCTTGCATCAAGATAGGTAGCTTTCGGCCTTGAACCTTCCCTAGTGATAACATATCAAACTTACTAGCTAACCAATGGACGCAATGCCTTGAATCGTTTAGCCGTTTGTGTAAGCCAAGACAATAGATTTCACACAAAATATCTTCTGACACATCGTGATTCTCACGGTTGTGTTCATTTTGGCCTTGAACGCTCCTGGTTGTTCATGAGTGCTTTCTAGAGAATTTAGCCTCTTCATTCTCATAGAACCAACCCCAATTTGACACTCATATAAGTGATTCTTATTGTGAGTATCTCTTATATTCATCTTAATTTTATGCCTAAATCAAGATATAAGTAATCATTAAAAGCAAAGCTTATCCTTAGACCCATGCATACAATACATATTGTTGATATCACTCTCACCATAGGAATAGGTAGGGAATTTTAATCCCTTGGTGATTTCTGGCGAGCCACACATAACTTAGTTGTCCCTTTGAACTTAGTTCTTGGGATCTCCAGTCATATAAGTAGAGTTACCATTATGATGACTCTTATGTAATAGGCTTTAATCTCATCCCCTTCGATGAACTATATACTTGCTCTTTTGTCAAACCTTTTGTTAACAGATCCGCAATATTCTCGTTAGATTTTATATAATCTATTGAGATTATTCCATTTGAGAACAATTGCCTTACGATATTATGTCAACGATGAATATGTCGTGACTTACTATTATACATATTATTTTGTACCCTACCTATTGCAGATTGACTATCACAATGAATACAAATAGCTGGCACAGGTTTTGGCCACATTGGAATGTCTTCAAAGAAGTAACGAAGCCATTCTACTTCTTCTCCTACTTTGTATAAAGCAATGAACTCAGATTCCATTATGGATTGTGTAGCAATCCCAGTTTGCCACTTCGCTAAGTATGTCGGGGATCGAGCTGCCTGGTCAGCTTGCGAGGGTCTAGGGGGCAACGCCCCTTGGCAGGTCCAAGGGCAGCGCCCTGGCAGGGATCGAGCTGCCTGGTCAGCTCGCGGAAGTCCAGGGGGCAGCACCCCTTGGCGGGTCCTAGGGCAGTGCCTTGGCAGGGTTGAGAGGCAACGCCCCCGAAACAAAAATGCAAAATGCATTAGAAGTTGCTTGTTCGCTCAAGCGGCCGTTTATGCGCTCGAGCGGAGAATGTTTTGTTTTAGAAGTTTGACTTGTCTGCAAAAGTACTGGAAAAGTGTATTTGATGCTCGAGCGTACCATGTTATATCAGTTCGTGAATCTGATATTTTAGATCATTTTTGTATATCTCTCTCTAAAAACCCTTTCCTCTCCCTTCTCTCTACATTTCCCTACACCAAATTGGATCAAAACCTTGATTTCTCAAGATCCATTAGAGTTCTGCCATAAGTTCTTCATCAAAGTTGGTTAACTTCTTGAGGGCTTCGTTGTGTGCGGAGAAGATCAAGTTTCGACACCGTTGATTTTGGGGCTTTCATCTCATTTCTTCTTCAAAACTTGAGGTAGGGATTTTCTTAGAGTTATATATATATTTTTGCAAGATCTATATGATTTTCGAAATTATCTTTCAATAGCTTTGAAAATTGATTGTTGATTCAAGAAGTTGAGTGATTTTGAAAGTGGGTTTGTCTTTTGTTCTTTTAAAATGATCTTATGGGTTTTGATCTTCGTTGATTGAAGAAAAGATGATTTTGGAAAGTTTTCTTTCAAAAGATTTAAGTTGTATAGTTTTGATTAGAAAACCTAGAATTTGGGAATTTTTTTTAAAGAGACTGAAAATCCATTAATGATATTGTTATATTTATTTTGTGTGTCAAAATAAATGGATGTTTAAAAATTTTCTTATTTATATTTATATAAATGATGAATTTCAGGGAATATGAGAATTGTTGTTCATTTTGGAAATTATTGTTCAAAACGTTGAAATAGTCTTAAAATAACTAATTGTCGAGAATACTTGAGAAGAATGAATTGTGTTATTCCTTAGATGATGAATTGGAATAAAAGTATTTATATTCATCTTGTGAAATTGGCATATCAATTCATTTGATTACATTAAATTTTGAAAGTTTATTTGAAAACTGGCATTGAGAAAAGAATGTTGAGAAACAAGTTTTCATGGAATGGTTTTGGGGTAAATACGTTAGTAAGTCTTGATAGGTGGTGTAGATGATATTGAATAAGTTGGCCTAAGAGTCCGGGGTGAAAGACCGAAAACACACGCGGATAGGTGTCGAGCCTTCCGGTTAATACCGGTAAAAATGACAATTTGGTAGTACTTGTATAGTGTAGACACCCTATTTTTGACCGACCTTAAGACTCAGACGTCATCGATTAAGCGCTCAGTGATAGTGCACGTTGTGCTCGTTCGAGTTTCCGGAGTTTTCTGCTAAGTGCCTTGCCTCCGAGCCTCTGAACTCTTTATGTTTTGGTTCGGTTTGTGGACCGAACCTTGTTTGACCTTCCCTGGAGGGAGGAAGAGGTCTGTAGACCACTTTCTGTGGTCGTAGACCACTTTTCACTCTTGGAGACTAGTTTCCGATTTTCGGAGTCTTCGGCCGCGCGCCTTGTCTCGGGATCACTTAACGTTCTCTGTTTGGCCTGGTTTTCAGACCACACCTTGTTGCCTTGGTCTAGAGGGACACTGTGGTCCAGGAGACCACTTTTGATGCCCGTAGACTAGTTTTCGAGGCTCCTGGCCGCGCGCCTTGCCTCCCGGACTTTCGTCTTGCATCCTTTTTGGTTTGTTTTTGGTACAAACTTTGTTTTCCTTGCTTGGAGAGTGGTATAAGGGTGGGAGACCAGTTCTTCCCCTTGGAGACCACTTTCTTTCCTGCCAGCCAATTTTCTGGTCAACTAACTGGTTTTCTTGGTCTTTGGGCCACCTTTTCTGGTCAGCCACCACACCACTACCTTGCTTTCATGCTGCAAACCATCTCCCCCCCATGGCCGACCACTTTCTTCCCTGGCCGACCACTTCCACTAGTCGGGCGACCAGTGTAAGTAGCTGGCCGACCACTTCAAGTGGTCGGCAGCTTTCCATCACCTTTTTGGAGATATTTTCTAGCCAGCTGTAACAGTTGGAGGGCACAGAAACCATCCTCCATACACGTGTATGAAGGGATGGCTTTAGGCCTAAGCTTGTTCAACAAGCTTAACCTTTGGTTCTCTATAAAAGAGAACCTCCCCCCTCTTGCCTTAGGTTCAGAAAATTGTGTTTGAGCTATACATATCACTCTATCTCTATAATCCTCCATCTCTTTCATTTTTGTGCCTTAAAGTGTAGTTTCTTCACACTTTTTCACACAAACACATAGTGAAACACCACCTTTTTGTTGCTGAAGTGCTTTGAGGTTGGTTTTGGAGTTTTTGGATTGGTTTGAGCTCAGAAAAATTGCTGGAGTTGTAACTTTGAAGTGGTTCTACAAGGATGAGTCAACTAGCCCTTTAAAGCTTCATTTTGATTAAGCTTTTGGACC
Organism: Camellia japonica; assembly: GCA_030407325.1. Lineage (NCBI taxonomy): Eukaryota > Viridiplantae > Streptophyta > Magnoliopsida > Ericales > Theaceae > Camellia > Camellia japonica. Next base: position 183,738,067 of record JAPPVO010000019.1, read on the forward strand.
TATTTTCATGCTTATTTAGGCTTAACTTTTAACTACAAAAAGTTCTGATTTTGCATGCTTAACATGTTTGTTTAAGGTCTCTTTTGTGTTGGGGGTGGTCTACCCCCTCTTAGGCTTTGTTTGGCCTTGTTTTTGTGCTATTCTTTTAAGCTATTGGGACCACCTCCTTTTGGCCTTCTCACCACTGAAACTCAGAGGAATTTCAGTGGTGGAAATAGTGTTTTGAGGTTCCAAATAAGAGAGGGTCATCCCCTCTCCTTGTATCTTGGATGCTTGCTTCATTTGCCTCATGTTTGAGCATGTTTGTTAAGCTTATGTTGACTCCATCTTAGCATGTATTTGGGGTTATTTTGATATGGCATACCACTGTTTTGATTTGGTTTTGTCACCTCATGCATGCTTTATACACTTGTAGTGTAAATGTCATAAACTAGCTTTGTGTGCCTTATGAAGTAACATGTCTTTCTAGCATGTTTTGAGTCCATCTCAGCATGTTCTTGGTGCTGTTTTGCCATGATATACCTCTGTTAAGGTTTGGTTTGATAGCCCCATGCATGCTCCATGCACTTGTAGTGCATTTCCATTCACTGGCCTAATGTGTATCATGCTTTTGATCATCATTCTAGCATGATTTTGGCTTGACTCTAAGAAGATTTTGTTCATGTTTAGCATGCTCTACCTCTGATTTATGTTTTTTTGGTCATGTATGCATTCTTTGTATAGCCATGGTTAAATCTTGCTCACTAGCTTTGTGTATTGAGTCCATTAGCATGCATTACTTGGACTATTTTCATGATTTGGCATCATTTGAAATGTGATTTTAGTACATGTAGTGTGGTCATTCACTTGCATTTGTCACTCTTTCAATGCATTGGAGAGTTTGTACTTTATGCCTTAAACATGAGTCATTGTGTATGCCTTCATGCCTAAGCTTGCGAGCTATCATTTCAGCGTGTTTTTGGGGTTATTTTGCCATGATATAACTCTGATTTTTGTTGGCGAATCCATCCCATGCTTGGTCTTGGTAGGTGTAGTGTAACCCTCTCTTTTGGCCTTGCATATTCCATGCTTTATGCCCTTCATGCTAGCTTGTTTTGGCTTCCTTCCATGCATGTTTTAGACTCATTTTGGCATGTTTTAGGACTGTTTTGGGTTGCCTTAGCCATATGCTTCATGTTTTGCATAGCTATAGTACAAATGCCTATGCTAGTTTCAAGCTTTGAGCTCCATAGCATGCTTCATTTGTAACATGTACATGATTTGGCATCATTTAACATGACATTTCAGAGCATATAGCATTGCCATGTTCCTATTTCTTTCACCCTTTGAGTGCCTCTAAGGGTTGTGCATTGTTGCCTTGTTTGTGGCCTAATGTGCATATATGCATGCTTAGGCATTTGAGCTCTCATCTCAGCATATTTTGGTCTTTGTTTTGACCTACTTAAGCTCTATTTGTGGTTGGTTCATGCATTTGTGTCATGCATTGTATGCCTCTTGTGTAGTCCTCTTACTAGCCTTATGCCTTAAGGACTCTAGTATGCTATACTTGTGTTGTTTGAATGATTTGGCATCATTTCTTACTTGATTTCAGTGCATATAGTGTTGTTACACTTCCACATTTGTCGCTCCTTGAGCACTCTTGAGAGTTGTGCTCTTATGCCTAGTCGATGAGCCATTGCATGTGCATGTTTTGTCTTGACCTTCATGCCTTAGTTTCATCATTATAGCCACTGATTTGAGCATGACTAAGGTCTGTCCATTTTTAGTTTAAGTCCATTGAGCATGTTGTTCAAATGTTGTTACATTACATCATGTTTGCATGCTTGAGTTGCCTTGTGTTTTGCATGCTTGGTAAGTTTGCATGTTGTACGCATGCTTATGTTACGTTGCATTGTGCATGCCATTAGCATTGATAGGTTGCTTATGTTGCATTGCATTGAGTATGTATGCCATTAGCATTGATAGCATGCTTATGTTATTGCTTTGAGTATGCCATGTTGTTGTTTGCATTTGTGTATGCTATGTTGTTGTTCGCATTGTGCATGCATTACATTGTGTTTAGCATGTTTATGTTGCATTGTGTTTGGATAGGGTATTAGTCCAAACACGAGAAACGAGGGACGTTTCATACTTAAAGTGATGAAACGTGCCTCAATTCTCGGTCGCCGACACTCTTGATCACACATGATAGAGTTAAAGGCATTTATGTGTTATGTGTGCATTCATTTCATATTGAATTGTGCAATTTGGCTTCTCGGCCATCACGCATCGAGATGCGCGATTGGTGGCCCGAGGGTCGAGAACCACACTCCCTTGAGATCATGAAATGATAGGGAGGGTGGTTGTGCACACATATCTTGCAAATACATTGCCATGCCCCTTCTTGTTCTCTGTTGCAACAAACTGGGGAAGTGCAGCAAAAAGTGGTCGGCAGACCAGTAAAAGTGGTTGGCCGACCACTTTATCCAGTCTGCAGCAAAGACAGGTGGTCGGCAAGTGGTCTTCCCCACCAACAATTGGTCGGCCATACTCCTGGAGGTCCCCAAGGTGAGTTAGAAGCTATCTGGAGCTTGGTGCAGTGTTCTGAGAACAATTGAAAACATAGGCAAATTGGGGCATCGCGATGGATTTTCGAACGAGGCGACCGAGCATGCATGCGCTTCTCGCTCCGAGGCCCTTTATATTTGGTTTGCTTGGCTTCTTTACTTAGCTAGCTATGCTTTGGTTCTGTACTTAAGTAGTTAATGCATTTAGCTGCTTATTTGTGTTGTAATAACTAGTTAGTTAACTTGTTAGTTAATTAGCTCATTTTGTACTTAATTAGTTAGCTTGTTAGTTAGTTAGTTTTGTGATGTAATTAGCTTAGATTAGCTAGTTAGCTTCTTATTCGGACCCTCCGTCGAGAGGGCCAACTGCTGTAATAAGCGTGCGTGTGTGCGATGCATGTCTTCCAACCTCCATTTCTTTCTCCCTTTTACTTAACCGCTTACGATGGTTAGTTTTAGGGCATATTTCATTAGCATCCTTATGCTTCGCAATGCGTGCACCCATTCATTCGTATTGCATGCACCGAGCTCGACGCATCATACAAACTGCATTGTATTTCAATACATTTACTTGAATACGTGTTCAACAGCATGTTATCAAGTTGCATTCACATGACATCTTAGAATAGCCGAGCCTATCTTAGTTGCATTTTTGCATGTGTTACATTAGCCATCTTAACATGAACTAAGATCATGCATAATTTCTAACTAGTTCTCTGTTTTGGCTCGGAGTACACTGTGAGTGTTTACGCTTTAGCATACTGCGTGAGATGTGTATGTTGCCATGTTAGCATGCTTGCCATGAGGCTAACTGCTTAAGTGATTAACTGCTTGAATGCCTGTGAGTGAAGGTTGGATTGCTTGAATTGGAACAATTCATCAAAATCATATTTTCTAAGCCCACTTGAGGGTGGCAAAATCCACGACTTAGCCTACTTGCGAGTAGCAAACTTCAAATCATTTAAACAAACGAACATGCAATGTTTTGTTCCAACTTAAGCAATCTAGTCTATACTTGTATGCTGTGCGCATCATATAGTAATTATAGGTTAATAACCGGAATAAGAACACATGTGTTTTCAAAAACAACATATCATGTTAGTAAAGGCTGATCTTTGATCGGGCGAGCGGGGGTGCTCATTGCATGACCTTCCCCTCTCGTACCCAAGTTCCCGAGCCGAGGCAACTTTGGTGATGACGGACACGTGGCCTTAGGCACGAGTCAGGGTTTCCTAAATTTTCCAAAATAAAACATTTAGGCGGCGACTCTGTATATGGCAAAGCAGTCCATGTTTGGCACTTCTTTATTAAAATCGATTTTCCAAAACGATTTGCCGAATTTGGACTCTTTGGTGATTTATCGGTCTCACATTGCACTTTGTGAGATTAGATTCAGAACCGTGACACGAGTCCGAACTTGTAGTAGCTAAAGAACAAATGATTCGCGCCCTCGTGCGCGGAGCCGGGAGTTCTCAGGCGGTCTACATATAGTCTACTTGCAGACACTGACCTAGGGATTACCAGAGTCGTATTTACCGCCCTTGAAATAAATTATTAAGTTTTGAACAATTGAAATTGCATGATATCATTGAGTATGATGGTTTTCAAAAGATGAAAATATGATTTATCTTCAAAAAGGGCATAGCATGGCATGTGCAGTTCATCTCTTGAGACTTGTATAAAATGTATATACTTTGTTAAGAATTTCCTACTAGGCTTTATGCTCACCCTACGGGATTTTTGTGCAGGAAAAGATGTAGTGATCCCACTCAACTAGGGGCGTGGAAGTATGTATGCTGGGAGTACAATGCTCTTATTTTGTTGTGGCTCTGTGTGTAAGCCAAGGGCTATGTTTATGTGGGTTTGAATAACCGTTTTGTGTAACTAGGCTCAAGCCTTGAAAACTTGTAAACCCTTGGGGGTATTTATTTGTTTATTTACTTATTGTTGGATTAATGTATTGTTGCATGAAGAATTATTGTATCATGTAATGTAATGTAAGTTTGGAGATTTATATTCGGTTTTCCTTAAAAGAGCCATGATTGTTGTCTTATCATTTGGGCTAGAAATTTGGGGCGTTTCAACTTGGTATCAGAGCTACCGGGTTTGAATACTTGGAGCTCGTAGGAAATGGTTGTTTAACCACAATGGGTTCATTTAGCATGCTTAGGAAGTGTTTTGCATTTTGTGACTATGTGATAACATGTTTTTGTGACTAAATGGATATGGGATTGGACTATTAAGATGTTGTTTGTGCTTATTAAATTCCTTGAGGTCTTATTAGAAAGGTACTTGATCAATACTCATTCCACTAAGAATTCTTGATTTTTCGTGGGACAAATCTTATCAAAAGAGTATAATCTGTATGTGTTTACATGACTAAGTGCTTATGTGGGGTGAAATTTAATTGTTATATGGTAGAGGAATATATAGCATTATTGTGATCAAACGTGTAAGGAAAATTGCGGGCACATGTGGGTTAGTGTGCTAAATTAATTCTATTGTCATTTATAGGAAGTCAGGAAGAGGTCAAACCCATGGTGGTAGAGGCAGAAGGCGTGGTAGGGCTTGCCGAGGTGTGCATGAGACACCGGTCCATAGGGTTCCGATACAAGAAGAAGGGTTCGGTCAAGCTAATATGGCCGAGCAAGCAGGCCAAGCTAATGTGGCCAAGCAAGTGGGACAAGCGGGTCAAACCGCAATGGGGACCCTAACTCGAGAAATGACAGGGGCTTTAAGAGAGTCTATGAACTTGTTGAGAGTGGAGAATCAAGCCCGAGAGAACACCGCGGAGTCAAGGGCGAGTTTCCTTACTAGAGAGTTCTTACGGGCCAAAACGGATGAGTTCCATGGTGGTCCCGAGCCCAAGAAAGCGGATGAATGGCTCGAACAAACTGTGAAGACATTTGAGATGCTTCACATCGAAGATAGTGAACTAAGAGTGACTTTAGCGAGTTACTACCTTAAGGGAGACGTGGGTCAATGGTGGAAATATGCCAAGGGTAGAGTGGAGCCGACATAGGAGGCCTTTGCGGTTGCTTTCCAAGATAAGTACATACCTCCCACTGCTAGGGAGAGATTGAGGCAAGAGTTTAAAGACCTCAAACAACTCGATATGCACGTGGCCGAGTTTAAGGTGGTCTTCTCTAGTTTGTCCAGATTTGCACCAGAGTTAGTGGCAATGGAAGAGCGCCGTTGCATTGAATTTGAAAAGAAATTGAAAACAAAAATTATGTTCAAGCTTGTCGGAAATATGATTCGGGAATATGACCATCTTGTGGAAACGGCAACATACGTAGAAATTTCCATACAAGCCAAGGAGGAGAGGCTTCGAAGTTCAAGGTCTAGGGACCAAGAGTCTCAAGGAGACTATAGGCAGAACAAGAAGCGCAGGAACACCTATCCATCCCAATCCCAACCACAACAGTCTAGATCCACTTTTCCTTTGCCTAGTGCGGGTCCGGGAAAAAGTGCATCGAGTAGCTTTTCATGTTTCAAGTGTGGCCAACTGGGCCACAAAGCCTTCTTATGCCCACAGAACGGAAGAGGGCAATTAACGTTACCACCACCTAACCGATCTCAAAGTCAGTCTCAGTCTCAGAATAAAGTCAAGGTTTTAATCGTTATCAGTGTGGTCAACCGGGCATATGAAGAGAACTTGCCCATAGTTGGGAGGCGCATCTAGCACATCAGGGTCAAAACAGACTCAGAGCCACCCGTAGGCTCAATCAGTCCAAGCTTCGCGAGTTAATCAGGGAGCCACTTTGGCTCAGTCAATACAACAGGCCTATGCTCTGAGAAGGGAGCAAGTTAATCAGGGGCCACAGGGGCGCTTGTATGCTATTACCATGCCAGAGCAGTTGCCAGAATCCTCAGTTGTGAGAGGTATTTTTGTTGTGTGTAATTCTTTGGCTAATGTATTGATAGACACGGGTGCGTCTCATTCATTTATATCTACTGCATTTCCTTCTGTATTGGGGTTAGAGGTAGCACGGTTAATGCCTCCACTCAGAGTAGAGTCACCTGTTGGGGGTACAGTTGATTTAGATCGGGATTGTCGTGATTGTGAAATAGAAGTTATTGGGCGTCGACTTCCGTTTGCTTTTGTGTTGCTAGATATGTTGAATTTTTGATGTCATTTTAGGCATAGACTGGTTGTGTTTCTTATCAAGCTGTATTGATTGTTACCGTCAGAGAGTTACGGTGCACTTCGGGTGATGATCGTTTCTATTTTCTGGGGAACCGAGTTGATAGAGCCTTGTCGCCAGTTGTTGACCCTTGTAGTAGGAGCAGCTTAGTGGCCTTCTTGCAACTCTCTTGGATAGTGAGAGTGACGGGGCTCGTGTTGAGTTACCAAGGGTAGTTTGTGAATACCGGATGTCTTTCCAAAAGATCTTACTAGTTTACCACCTCACCGGGAGATCGAGTTCTCCATTGAATTAGTGCCTGGCCACGGCACCGATTTCCATGTCACCGTATAGATTTGCACCCGCCGAATTGCATGAGTTGAAGATTCAACTCCAAGAACTTTTAGACAAGGGCTTCATTCGCCCTAGTACATCGCCTTGGAGAGCCCGGCTCTCTTTGCGAAGAAGAAGAATGGGTCATTGCGTTGTGTATTGATTACCGCAAGTTGAATAGAGTTACAGTTAAGAACAAGTATCCTCTACCCAGAATAGATGATTTGTTTGACCAACTTAGAGGGTCTCGTTGCTTCTCAAAAATAGATTTGAGGTCGAGGTACTGTAGACGCGCTCCCGGGAACTCTCCGATATCCGCGCTCGCAAGGGGCACGAATCTCGTTTTGTTCTGAGCTACTATAGTTCGGACTTAATGTCACGGTTCTGAATCTAATCTTGCAAAGTGCAATGCAAGATTGATAAATCATCAAAGAGTCCAAATCCGGCAAATCATTTTGGAAAACTGATTTTAATAAAGAAGTGTCAAACATGGACTGTTTTGCCAGATACAGAGTCGCCACCTAAATATTTTATTTTGGGGGAATTTAGGAAACCCTGACTCGTGCCTAAGGCCACGTGTCCATCATCAACAAAGTTGTCTTGGCTCGGGAACTTGGGTACGAGAGGGGAAGGTCATGCAATGAGCACCCCCGCTCGCCCGATCAAAGATCGGCCTGTACTAAGCATGATATTTTGTTTTTAAAGACACATGTGCTCTTATTCCGGTTAATTAGCTAATCTTACTACGTTATGCGCACAGCATACAAGTATAGACTAGATCGCCTAATTTGGAACAAAACATTGCATGTTCGTTTGTGAAAATGGTTTGAAGTTTGCTACTCGCAAGTAGGCTAAATTTGGGATTCGATGAATTGTTCCAATTCAAGTAATCCAACCTTCACCCACAAGCATTCAGGCAGTTATATCAAATAAGCAGTTAGCCTCATGGCAAGCATGCTTTCATGGTAATCAATAACACACATGCAGTATGCTAAAGCGTAAACACTCACAGTGTACTCCGAGCCAAAACAAAGAACTAGTTAGAAATCATACATGATCCTAGTTCATGTTAAGATGGCTAATGCAACACATGCGAGAATGCAATTAAAATAGGCTCGGCTATTCTAAGATGGCATATGAAATGTAACTTGGTACATGTATTCAAATAAGAATTGAAATACAATGCAGTTAGTATGATGCGCCGAGCCCGGTGCATGCAAGACAGATGAATGGATGCACATATGCAAGCATAAGGTATGCTAAATGAAATATGCCCTAAAACTAACCATCGTAAGCAGTTAAGTAAAATGGAGAAAGAAATGGGGGCTGGAAGACATGCATCACACACACACACGCTTATTACAACAATTGGCCCTCTCGACGGAGGGACCGAATAAGAAGCTAACTAGCTAATCTAAGCTAATTAAACTAATTATTACACAACCAAACTAGCTAACTAACAAGCTAACTAATTAAGCTATTACAAAACAAATGAGTAGCTAAACGCATTAACTACTTAATTACAAGACCAAAGCATAAACTAGCTAAGCAAATTAGCTAAGTAAAGCAGTAAACAGAGGTGCCCTCAGAGGGAAGAATGCATGCATGCCCGGTCGCCTCGTTCGGAAATCCATCGCGGTGCCTCAACTTGCCTCTGTTTGCAACTGTTCTCAGAACCTTGCACCAAGCTCCAGAAAGCTTAAACTCCACCATAGGAACCTGTGGGAGGGTGGCCGACCACCTAGGGGTGCCACCAGCCATGGCCGACCACCTATCTTTGTTGTGAACTAGAAAAAGTGGTCGGCCAGCTAGTTTTTCTGACTGGCCGACTAGTTGTTGCTGCCAAACTCCAGTTTTCTGCAACAGAGAGCAAGAAAGGGCATGGCAATGTATTTGCAAGATATGTATGCACAACCACCCTCCCTATCATTTCATAAGCTCAAGGGAGTGTGGTTCTCGACCCTCGGGCCACCAATCGCGCATTTTAATGCATGATGGCCGAGAGGCGAAGTTGCACGATTCAATGTAAAATGAATGCACACATAAACACATAAAGCCTAGAACTCTATCATGAATGATCAAGAGCGTCGGCGACCGAGAATTAAGGCACGTTTCATCACTTTAAGTATGAAACGTCTCTCGTTCCTTGTGTTTGGACTAACACCTATTCCAAACAAAATGCAAGCAACAACATGCAAACATGCAATGCAACTTAAGCATGCAAACATGCAATGCAATAAAACAAGCATGCAACAACATGCAAGGGACAAGCATGCAAACATGCAATGCAATGTAACCTAGCATACTCAATTCTAATGGCATGCACAACGCAATCAACAACATGGCATACTCAATGCAATGTGACATGATCAACTTAACAAAGCTAATGACATGCATACACAATGCAATGTAAGGCAACATAAGCATGCAACAACATGATACAACGTAAGCATGCAAATAACATGAAAGCAAACATGCTCGATGGACTTAAACCAAAAGGGACAGACCTCAGCCATGCCCAAATCAGTGGCCATAATGATGAAACAAAGGCATGAAAGGCAAGGCATGCATGCACAATGCATTGGCCAACCAAGTAGGCCTAAGAGCACAACCCTCGAGAAGGCTCAAGGAGTGACAAATGCAGAAGTGTAACAACACTAAATGCACTGAAATTAAGTAAGAAATGATGCCAAATCATTCAATCAAACACAAGTATAGCATGCAAAGGTCCTAAAGCATGAAAGCTAATAAGGAGGACTACGAAGGAAGCATGCAATACATGGCACAAATGCATGAACCAAACATGGACAGAGTTGAAATAGGTCAAGATGGTGACCAAAACATGCTAAGATGAGGGCTCAAAGGCCTAGGCATGCAAGCATACACACTTGGCCACAAACAAGGCAACAATGCTCAAAACTCAAAGGCACTTAAAGAGTGAATGAAGTGGGAACATGGCAATGCTACATGCTCTGAAATAACATGGTAAATGATGCCAAATCATGTACACAACACAAATGAAGCATGCTGTGGTACCCAAAGCTTGAAGCTAGCATATGCATTTGTACTACAACTATGCAAAACATGAAGCATATGGAAAATGCAACCCAAAACAGTCCTAGAACATGTCAAAATGATACTAAAACATGTATGGAAGGAAGCCAAAATAAGCTAGCATGAAGGGCATGAAGCATGGAATATGCAAGGCAAATAAGGTGGATTACACTACACCTATTAGGACCAAGTATGGGATGGCTTCGCCAACAAAAATTAGAGTTATATCATGGCAAAATAACTCTAAATACACACTGAAATGATAGCTCACAAGCTTAGACATGAAGGCATACGCAATGACTCATGTTAAGGCATAAAGGACCAACTTTCCAACGCATTGAATGAGTGAAAGATGCAAGTGTGCGACCACACTATATGGACTGAAATAACATTACAAATGATGCCAAATCATTCAAATAGTCCAAGTAATGCATGCTAGTGGACTTGATGCACAAAGCTAACAAGCTAGAATGCATTATAGCTATACAAAGCAAGTCATGCATGGCCAAAACAACACAAATCAGAGCTAAATCATATTAAAACATGGACAAAAGCTTCTTGAAGTTAAGCCAAAAGCATGCTACAATGACATGTTAAAGCATAGCACATGTTAGGCTAAATCATGGAATTGCACTACAAGTGCATGGAGCATGCAAGTGCTAACCAAACCAAACCTTAACAGGGGTATGACATGGCAAAACATCACCAAAAACATGCTGAAATGAACACAAAACAAGCTAGAATGACATGCTACTTCATGAAGCATGCAAGGCTAGTTTGTGTGATTTACACTACAAGTGTATTAGGCATGTATGGAGTGACAAAACCAAGTAAAAATAGTAGCATACCACAACAAAATAACCCCAAATACATGCTAAGATATGGCCAACAAAAGCTTAACAAACATGCTCAAACATGAGACATATGAAGCAAGTATTCAAAACACAAGGAGAAGGGATGACCCTCTCCTATTAGGGACCTCAAAACCACCTTTCCACCACTGAAAATCCTCTAGATTTCAGTGGTAGAAAGGTCATGCAAAGGCTAGAACAAGAGCCAAAAGGGATGGCTCAAAACAAGGCCTAACAAGGCCTAAGAGGGGGTAGACCACCCCCAATGCAAAAGTGACCTTAAACAAACATCACAAGGACTGAAAAATAGAACTTTTTGCAGTAGGAAGTTAGTCTTAAAACAGCATGCAAAATGGTCTAAAAGCTTAAGCAAAAATGGGGGTTTAAAAGGTTAAAAGCTCACCCTTGAAGACCACCTTTAAAGCTGCAACTCCAGCCACTTTTCTGAGCTCAAACCAGTCCAAGAACTCTAAAACCAGCTCCTAAGCACCTCAGCAACCAAATGATGGTGTTTGAGTGTGTGTTTGTGCACAAAAGTGAGACAAAATGACACTTTAAGGCACAATACAAGAACAAACAAGAAAATATAGAGACAAGTGTGTATCTATCACTCAAGCCTCAAAATTATGAACCTAGAGGAGGGAGGAGATGGTTCTCTCTTATAGAGAACAAAAGGTAAAGCTTCTTGAGGAAGCTAAGGGTCCAAGGCCATCCCTCCATACACGTGTATGGAGGATGGTTTCAGTGCCCTCCAGTTGTGCCAGCTGGAGGAAAATATCTCCAAAATGTGACAAAAAGCAGCCGACCACTTGAAGTGGTCGGCCAGCTACTTAAAGTGGTCGGCCATGGTGGGAGAGAGTCTGGACACTGAAAACAAGGTGGTGGTGTGGTGGCCGACCAGAAAAGGTGGCCCAAAGACCAAAAAAGCCAGTTGTCAGACCAAAAAACTGGCTGACGGGAAGAAAAGTGGTCTCCAAGGGGAAATACTAGTCTCCCACCCTTGTACCACCTTCCAAACAAGGAAAACAAGGTTTGTACCAAAAACAAACCAAAACGGATGCAAGACGAAAGTTCGGGAGGCAAAGCGCACAACCAGAAGCCTCGAAAATTAGTCTACGGGCATCAAAGGTGGTTTACGACCACAAAAGTGGTCTCCCGGACCATAATGTCCCTCCAGGCAGAGGCAACAGGGCATGGTTCAAAAACCAAGCCAACGGAGAACATTAAGCGGTCCTGAGACAAGGCGCGCGGTCGAAGGCTCCAAAAACCGGAAACTGGTCTCCAAACGAGAAAAGTGGTCTACGACCACAAAGAGGTGGTCTACCAGACCACTCCCTCTCTCCAGGGAAGAGAAACAAGGTTCAGTCCGCAAACCGAGCCAAAGCACAAAGAGTTCTGAGGTCCGGAGGCAAGACTCTCAGCCAAAACTTCGAAACCTCAGAACGAGCACAACATGCACAATCACCGAGCGCTCAATCGATGACGTCTGAGTCTTAAGGTCAGTCAAAAATGGGGTGTCTATAGTTGCCCCTCTTTGACAGAACTCAAAAGTCATAAGTGACGGGAGTGAATGTCAAAGCCCAGAGACGACCCATTTTTGACAAGGCCGAAGACTTAGACAAATAGGCAAGATAACAAAGAGATGTGCCCGCAGGCTGAGGCAAGATGCAAAGGACACGCACGAAGCCGAACATAACTTATGATCATGCAAAGAAAACTATAATGAAGCAAATATACACAATAAATGCAACAGTTTAAGCAAGTGAATACAAATCAAACTATATTACATGCAGAAAGGATGTAAGAGAATTATACAATTCTCGCTACGTCTCACACGGAGAACATACAATACCATCTGGTCGCACCAGCTTCAAATGAACCGTACATACAATATCGTCTGGTCGCACCAGCCTCAAATGAATCGTATATACAATATCGTGCCTGCAAAAGAAAGAAACTTAACAGGTACAATATAGTTAGCAATACATGTCCCACGTTACACCAAACGCGGACACATATGATGCCGATGGAAAAGTGCATAGCAATGCAAGTGAAAAGTACGTGACAACGCAAGCAAAGTGTGGGTGCATGACAATGCTAGTGAAACGTGCATAACAATGCAAGTAGTGTGCATAACAATGTAGGCGAAACGTGCGTGACAACGCGCGTAAAGAGTGCACGACAATGCAGGTGGAAGGGATGCATGACAATGCAACCTAAGTGTGACACATAACAATGCGAGTGGAAGTACGCATAATAATGTAAGCAAAACGAGCGTGTCAACACAAGTAGTGAGTGCATAACAAAGCAACAAGTGGTGTGCATAACAAATGCAAGAGAGGAAAGTGTGCATAACAATGCGAGAGTGATATAACTTTAATAGCATGCCTTGAGACAAAATGCCGGTTAAAGAAACATAAGCCTTAACAAGAACCGGAACCTCCGATTTACCTCTCGGAGGGGTCACAACATTCTTAAAAAAGGATACACCTCACTCTTTGATAAGTGACGATGAGCCATGCATCGAAGACTTGAATTGAAGTTCTCGCGGGGACAATTTCGCGCCCAAAAGTGTACTTTTCTTGAACATTTCTTTCGCTATGTATTATATATGCCCGTTCTGAACACAATTACATACACAGTACTTCTGCTCATTCTTTGAACACAGCTTGCACACAGCATCCGATTCATAAGGCACACAGCTCATACATAGCACAGCGTTGACTCGGCACACAGCTCACAACACAAAACTTAGTTCACTCTGCACGCAGCACTTTTGGGCACACAGCTCATTTTGGGCACACAACTTTTTTTGGGCATACAGCTCATTTTGGGCACATAGCTCATAACACTGCTCAATCTGAACACACAGTTCATAACGCAGTATTTGCTCAATCTGAACACATAGTTCATAATGCAGTTTTTGCTCAATCTGAACACACAGTTCATAACGCAGTTTTTTTTTTTTTTTTTGCTCAATCTGAACACACAGTTCATAACGCAGTTTTTGCTCAATCTGAACACACAGTTCATAACGCAATTTTTGCTCAATCTGAACACACAGTCCATAACGCAGTTTTTGCTCAATCTGAACACATAGTTCATAACGCAGGGTTTTTTGCTCAATCTGGACACGAAGTTCATAACGTAGTTTTGCTCAATCTGAACACACAGTTCATAACGCAGTTTTTTTTTTTTTTTGCTCAATATGGACACGCAGTTCATAACGCAGTTTTTGCTCAATCTGAACACACAGTTCATAACGCAATTTTTGCTCAATCTGGACACGCAGTCCATAACGCAGTTTTTGCTCAATCTGAACACACAGTTCATAACGTAGGGTTTTGCTCAATCTGAACACACAATTCATAATGCAGGGTTTTGCTCAATCTGAATACACAGTCCATAATGCAGTTTTTGCTCAATCTGAACACACAGTTCATAACACAGTTTTCTGTTTAATTTTGCACGTAGCTCATTCCATAACACACTGTTCAATCTGAACATGCAGTTCATAACACAGCATTCTGTTTAATTTTGCACGCAGCTTATTTCATAACACACTGTTCAATCTGAACACGCAGTTCATAACACAGCATTCTGTTTAATTTTGCACGCAGCTCATTTCATAACACACTGTTCAATCTGAACACGCAGTTCATAACACAGCTCATTTCATAACACATTGTTCAATCTGAACACGCAGTTCATAACACGGCATTCTGTTTAATTTTGCACGCAGCTCATTTCATAACACACTGTTCAATCTGAACACGTAGTTCATAACACAGCATTCTGTTTAATTTTACACGCAGCTCATTTCATAACACACTGTTCAATTTGAACACGCAGTTCATAACACAGCATTCTGTTTAATTTTGAAACTGATTACATATGTTCATTCTACCCGCAGGTATCTTCCCGTTTCACACGAGGTTATGGGTCGATTATTGCCAGGGAGTTGTACATAGAGCTCCCGGATCCCGTTCGTCATATTGTGGATGAGGCAGGATTTGGCCGCTTCTGTATGGAGTTGTCGCGTCATCCAGCGAGCAGGACCCTTCTGGGCGCACTGGTAGAGAGATGGTGGGACACCACCAACTCCTTTCATTTTTCTGCCACCGAGGACATGACGATGACCCCGTATGACTTCTCCATACTGACGGGCCTCGACATGGCGAGCCAGCCGATCCCATACGATGCAGATATGGGTGAATGGGAGGCGACTTGGACTTATCTGCTCGGAGCCATCCGCCGATCGACAGATCATCAGGCAGGGTCAGGTACACTGGTTCGCCGAGCAGTACAGAGGGTCTATGCCTGAGACCTTCGAGGCCATATAGCAGTATGCTCGGGGATTTTTGATGTTCCTCCTTGGGACCACACTGTTCTCCGACAGGGGGAACACAGTCGGGCTCTATCTACTTAGTGCTCTGGTAGACCTATCACAGGTCCGGCACTTCGACTGGGGCGG
Source organism: Camellia japonica (assembly GCA_030407325.1). Lineage (NCBI taxonomy): Eukaryota > Viridiplantae > Streptophyta > Magnoliopsida > Ericales > Theaceae > Camellia > Camellia japonica. The sequence goes on from JAPPVO010000019.1 coordinate 183,753,452, forward strand.
CGCTGGCCTCGCTACCCTTTATTGCTACATGAACGCGACCTCCCATGAACGGGGGACCATAGTAGGTGGCTACTGGCGAGCCTAGGAGGTACATTCTGCCCTCTTGATTTACATTTCCACTTTTCAATATCTGTACACTGCATACTGCACACAGCACTCTGCACTCAGCATTCTGTATTTTCTGCTTTTCAATATATGTACACTGCATACTGCACAGAGCATCATGCACTCAGCATTCTGTATTCTGACAGCCACTGTCTTGCCTTTCACAGCTGTGGGTTTATGCCTACTTCCCGACACTCGCTCCCGAGCTCGAGGTCAAGGCACCTCTTGAGATCCCTTACTCATGCAGATTTGAGGGTCGGTGCCGGTCTAGGCCCCAGGAGACTCTGCCATATCTAAAGCAGTACTTCGACACCGTGCGAACGACCAAGGTAAATCAGAATTCTCAGTTCTTCAGGCTTTCAGCTTTGATTTATCTTGCATATTTATGACATCTAATCAGTTTACGCATTTGCTATCCGCAGATTACTTGGTAGCCTTGGATCACGATGCCCGGGTCTCCACGGTTTCAGTTCCCTGGGACATGGGCCGCCTCCTGATATAGGGTTCTGTTTGAGGCACCAGCCGGCAGAGCTCGGTTTCTTGGGGATCGCTTCATGCGTCAGACGATGGGCAATGCCGATCAGGAGGTCCCCTCAGCGCCTCCATTGGACATGCGGTCCACAGAGAATCTCACTCCCCGGGAGGTGGACGACCTTATACTGGGTGTGGACACAGTTCTGTTTCTGGAGGAGGGGGTGTACGTGACATATCGCCATACATACTTGATGCCGCCATTGACAGGTGTCCGCACCCCTACGAGGAGGGCTACTAATATGCCGTCGTCGAGTCGCGCTCGAGCTGCAAACGTCCCTTCCACTAGCAGGACTAGCACATCGAGAGGTGGGGCTAGAGGGATGCCCTTGACTTGCCAGTATGTTGGGTGGCCGGATCTTCCGACCGAGCTGACAGGCTGGCAGTATGCGACATCTTACCAGATTCCACTGGAGCCTCCATTGCCCGATCATCGATACGTCAGTGACCCTGACTCACCACCGGTATGCTCCATAGTTTTCATTTATCACTCAGATATTTAGACATTCATTCATTCACTGATGACTTGAACTTGTATTTGCAACCTCCCAGAGATTATACTGAGGGGTTACTCAGAGTGGTGGCCTCACTCGAGAGCATGGTCTTGCGGAGGGAGACGATGCTGTATGCCGCCGGCATTCCGGTACTTTTCAATTCCCTTATATTTATCATACTTCTGATGACATATTGAAACTGAACATTTCACCATATTGATTCACTGCACGTGTAGAGCACATCTGACACATCACATCCATATACTATATCTGCATGCACATACTCCACGCATCATACTTGCATCTGATATCTGATATACATACTCTGGCTGATGTATTCAAACTGCCCTTTTCAGGTTCCACTGTCACGGCCCGAGCCATCCAGGCCTTCTCGAGCAGCTAGGAGAGGGGACTCGACTCGCAAACGAGGAGGACGTAGAGCACCTGTCAGATATGACGAGGAGTCTAGTGAGGAGGAGGAGTCAACTCATCCACAGTCAGAGACATTTGCAGGTAGGGATGATGACTCCGGTTCCGGTTCTGAGGACGGAGGTGATGCCGAGGAGGATTCTGAGGACGGTGACTCCGATTCAAATGGTGGTGGCGCAGAGGTTGCTCAACCAAAGAGGACGAAGAGGGCCACTCGGTCTTGAGCTTGATAGCACTGACGCAGATGCTCCCTGCTTTATTTTTCTTTTTACATGTAGTTGTAGCACATTGTACAGCTTAGGCAGTTTTTTTTTTTTATTTTCCTTAAAACTTGTACCTTTTTGTAAAATGTTGTAAAAAGAAACTATGATGGAATGAAAACAGCTTTTGTTCAAAAAGTGTTGTACTTGTATTCTAAGCATCGCATCACACCATTTTGCACAAAAATGAGATTGAATGGAAATTGAACATCGCGTATTGCCAAGTCAGGTAGTGAATCGACGCAACAAACTAAACAACTCAATTTAATAAACAACTACAAGACGTTAACAAGTTTACAACTCGATAGGCGAAGAGTAACAACTCGATAAACAAATGAGCAACTCGATAAACAAATGAGCGACAACTCGATAAGCAAGACTTAACAACTCGATAAGCAAATGTGTTTTGGACAAACCAAGCAACAGAACGCATCCAAAACAGAGGTAAACTCAAACCTTTCGCACTCCCAGCACACGAGAAAACTAGAGGCTCCCTTCTGGAGACAAGGAACAGCTGGAGACCAGCATTTTGCTCATGGCCGACCACCATAGGAGCCTGCCGACCAGTTTTTTGTTCTGCAGACCAAACAAGTAGCTGGCCGACCAGAAAAACTGGCTGGAAGACTAGAAAAAGTGGTCGGCCGACCACTTGGCCTGGGGACCTCCAGTTTTTTGACACTTGTCCTCCAAATAGAGCCTTATCCTTCATAAAGGCTCCAACTTCGTGGTTCCCTCATTCAACTCAGTTTTGCACCAAAATGGAGGCATTTCTTGTCCAAAATCTCACAAATTGGATTGCTACCTTGGATGGCTCAGAAAAGGTGAATTTTCGAGGCTTCGGCATAAATGCACTATTCACGCTGAGTCGCACCCCGCTGCATTTTCTGTTTTTTCATGCCGCGGCAAGGTTTTGGAATCCGGTAACACACGTCTTTAGCTTTGGCGGACAAGAGATATGTCCCACATTCGAAGACTTCCAAGCTTTAATGGAATCCGAGCGTGATGAAGAAATTTTTCCACAATTCCGCTTTGGCCACATCCAAGCCTTAGGACGGATGTGCGGACTCACTATGCATGACGCTCGGTCTTTGATCTGCGATGGAGCATTGGACATCCCCAGCTTGGTTCATCGGTTTTCTGATGCCGGTGACCGCGGAAATTATCACTGGCAAGGTTTTCGGCGACATGCGCTTTGCTTGTGCATGTTGTCTCATTTCTTGCTCGCCTCAGGCTCCAGAGGGTCTAGCGTCCGTTTGATTGAGGTTGCCGAGGGCTTGAAAGAAGGCAAGAGCTGTATCACCATGACACTAGCTGAGACGTTGATGGGCTTGGATGCTTTCCATCTCCGGGAGACGACTAGGTTCGCGGGGAGTCCACTACTACTGCAGGTAATGTTTCCCACCCTATCTCACATATATTTCTCACATCACTCGGCCCTCAGGCTCGGTTTTTCTCTCAAAACCTTTTCTTACTTTTTTCTCAACTACACCTCTCTATTTTTTAATCTCTCATTTTTTTCATCCTTCTCCAGATATGGTTGATGGATAAGTTGCAGATTGTGGACTTATGCCCAACATATTCAGCTCGCGGCTATTTTTTCCGGCGACGTCTAGTCGATGCCCTTGATGAGGGTTGGTGGCTCGAATGGATGTGTAGTTTGTCCGCAGACCGCATCGCTTGGCACTGCTCTTGGCTCAATCTACCGGCGATGAGTTACAGCATGTCTCGCCAGCCCAGGATTCAGTTGATCGGCCTGACACACTATGTCTTTTACTTTCCATTCCGATTCCGGCGCCAATTCGGCCATGATCAGACTTGCCGGGCAGAGGGGATAGAGTACCCTGCTGCATTTTCGGTCCGAGGCGCGCAGCTAGCTCGGTATGCCGTAGCATGGAGGACGAGAGAGCTTCTGGCCCTCGCTCCGACTTTCAATTGCACCATCTCTGATGAATGCACAGGTTGGGCCTACTTTGATATCAGAGGCTTCTACCAGCTCTGGAAGGGGGCACAGGAACACCTGACTTATCCATGCCCCGAATTTATTGCTTTATCAGTACTTTCAAGTTTTCTTTATGAATGTAATAAAAAGCAACTTCAATTTGTATTCAAGAGTAGGAGAACTCTGTACTGAAATCAATGAAATTGAAGGTTGTAGGTATTGAAAATTTTCCGTTTGGTCCAAAAATGGTTTTAGTTGTAAAAAGATTAATTTGAGCAAAATCATCTTTTAATTAAAGTTTTCAAAACCATTTTCGAACTGGATCAAAACTGGACACGCCCGAGATCTATCACTGAGATGTACAACCCCGGATTCCATCAACTGGAAAGTTGCCCCTAGTCTGAATAGCACTGTACTGGAGATCACAACTGAGCTCTTGAATGCAGAATAGACAAAGATAACCAAACATGATCATATGGACGAAGTTGATCGGGGAAGTGTTTATGGCTGGACTTCAGGATGAAGTTGCCTACATATCCCAAAGATGAGAATCAAGCCTTACGTAGTTCGGCTTAGGTTCACTCGTGTATTAACACTCTCCTTTTGTGCTCTAACTTTTACCAAGACCGCCCTTTCTGGGTTTTTAACCTTGCGAGCTCAGTTTTTATTATTTCAAATTTTTCATGCTCTAACTTTTGCCTAGGTCGCCCTCTCGGGTTTTCGGCCTAGCGAGCCACTCAAGGGTAATATTTCTTCAACTTGTCCATGTTGATCAGTTAGGAGAACTCTAGGCCATCTAGGTCCATCAGAACGACATCTCCACCCGACCAAATAGACTTGATGATGTAAGGGCCAATCCAATTGGGTCTGAACTTGCCTCTAGGGTCGTGAATGGGAGCTCAGTTGTCTTTGAGCACTAAATCCCCTTCTTTCAAATTCCTGGACATAACCTTCTTGTTGAAAGCCCTGGCAATTCTTCGTTGATAACCCTGAACGTGATACAGTGCTTTCAGCCTTCTCTCGTCAAAAAGCATGAGTTCTTCGAACCTGCTTTGCTGCCAATCTGCCTCAGCTATCTGACACTCAGCCAATACCCGTAATGATGGGACCTCAACTTCGATAGGCAGAACAGCCTCCATCCCGTAAACCAAGGAATACGGAGTCACTCCAGTAGAAGTCCGAATTGAAGTCCGGTAGCCCCACAGAGCGAATGGCAGCTTATCTGGCCAGTCCCGGTAGGTTTCCACCATCTTCTGCAGAATGTGCTTGACGTTCTTGTTGGCGGCCTCAACTGCCCCGTTGGTTTGCGGCCGATATGTGGATGACTTATGAAAAGCCACATTGTACTTTTCCAACAAGTCGATCACCTCCTTCTTGAAGTGAGAGCCATTATCCGAAATAATCTCGTTCGGGACCCCGTAATGACAGATGATGTTGTTCCTGATGAACTTGGCGACATGTGAAGCCTTCAACACCGCATAAGACTGGGTCTCAACCCACTTTGTGAAGTAGCCTATCGCTACCATAATGTACTCATGCCCGTTGGACCCTTTTAGAGTAACAGCCCCAATCACATCAATCCCCCAGACTGAGAATGGCCATGGCGAAGTCATGTTGTACAGCTTTGATGGCGGAATGTTCATGCGGTTCGCATGGATCTGACATTTGTGGCATCGCCGAACAAAGCCAATACAATCCTCCTCCATGGTGGACCAGCAATAACCTTGCCTAAGGATCTTTCGAGCTAGCATCACCCTGTTCATATGCGCTCCGCACTCTCCTCCATGGATGGCCTCCATCAGGCATTTGGACTCTTCAGCATCAACACACAGCTTATGCATCCCGAGATGACCTCTCTTGTACAGTTTTCCTCCGCAGACGATGAACTGAGTAGCCATTCTTTGAATTACCCTCTTATCCTTGGCATTTGCCCCTGGTGGATACGCCTCTTTTTCCAAGAAGTTCCAGACATCGTAATACCAGGGATTTTCATCTTGAACCTCATCTATGGCAGCAATTAGCTCGTAGGCCGACACAAATTTCTGTTCGATGATGATCGGACGCATCCGGACTCCGAAAGGGATGTCTATCATAGAAGATAGAGTTGCCAATGAATCTGCGAACCTGTTGTTCTCTCTTAATAGATGAGCGAAGTTCAGCTTCTCAAACCGAGGAATCAGCATGTCTAAGGTCTGGTGATAGATTCTCATTTTTTCTTCTTTGACTTTCCAATCTCCTTTAGCTTGAGATACAACAAGGTTCGAATCCCCGATGACGTCCAACCATTTTGCCCCTAGTTCTAGGGCGGCTTCTAAACCAACAATACATGCTTCATACTCTGCCTCATTGTTCGATACTCTGAACTGGAGTTTGAATGCCAGAGGTATGTGGGAATTGTCAAGTGCTATCAGCAACACCCCTATCCCATACCCGTATTAGTTTGACACTCCGTCAAAGTACATCGTCCAAGTCTCTTCTTCGACATGTAGAATGGCCTCGTCTGGGAACAGATACTCAGCTGCTTCATCCCCTTTAACTGGGTGATCGACTAGGAACTCTACTACCGCTCTCCCTTTTACTAACTTGCGCATCACATACTTCAAATCAAATTCGAAAAGCAGAAGCAACCAACGAGCTAGCCTACCCGTAAGCGCTGGTTTCTTGAAGAGATATTTAATAGGATCTAATCTCAAAACCAGTATTACAGAGTGAGCTAACAGGTAGTGCCGCAGCTTCCTGGTAGCCCATACCAAGGCCAGACAAGCCTTCTCCAGCGGATTGTAGCGGGTCTCGTAATCCAGCATCTTCTTGCTCAAGTAGTAGATAGCTCTCTCCACTTTGTCCTCAGACTCCTATGCAAGTATGCAGCCCATTGTAGTTTTAGTCACTGAAAGATACAGAATCAACGGCTTCCCCGGCTCAGGCGGTAACAACACAGGTGGGTTCTGTAGACATTGCTTGATTTGTTCGAAAGTAGCTTGGCATCGGCCATTCCATTGGAACTTCGTTCCTTTCTTCAGGAGACCAAAGAGTGGTTCACAAGTCAAGGTTAATTTAGCAATAAACCGTCTTATGAATTGCACTTTACCCAGAAAGCCTCGCACCTCCTTTTCAATCCTTGGTGGTGGCATTTCTAAGATGGCCTTGATTTTGGAAGGGTCGACCTCGATGCCCCTTTGTGTGATCAAGAACCCCAGCATTTTCGCTGCTGTAACACCGAACGTATATTTCTGAGGATTCAGTCGCAACCGATACTCTATGATCCGTTGAAAAAACTTCTGCAAGGCGATGTAGTGGCCCTCTCTTTCCTTGGACTTGACAATCATGTCGTCCACGTACACCTCAACCTCTTTATGGATCATGTCGTGCAATATTGTGGTCACAGCCCGTTGATATGTAGCTCCAGCATTCTTCAGCCCAAACGGCATTACCCTATAACAATAGGTCCCCCACAGGGTGGTGAAAGCAGTCTTCTCCCGGTCTTCGGGTCCTATCAGAATCTGATTGTAGCCAGAAAACCCATCCATGAACGAGAGCAGCGCATGCCCTGCAGTGAAGTCCACTAACTCATCGATATGCGGCAGAGGAAAGTCGTCCTTCGGACTAGCTTTATTCAAATCTCTAAAGTCCACACATACCCGAATTCTGCCATCTTTCTTCGGCACAGGAACTATGTTGGCCAACCAAGTTGGGTATTCGAATACCAGCAGGAACCCTGCGTCAATTTGCTTGGTGACTTCTTCTTTGATCTTGAGAGCCCAATCAAGGTGGATTCTTCTGAGCTTCTGCTTAACAGGTCGGGCCTCTGGGTCAAGAGGGATCCGGTGCTATACAATCTCAGGAACGATTCCAGGCATGTCTTCGTAGGACCACGCGAAAACATCTTTGAAATCTTTTAACAAAGCGACTAAGCGCTTGCGCTCCTCCAAAGACAACGTGGACCTGATCTGGACCAGCCGTGGGTCCTTCTCAGTACCACCATTAATTTGGGTGATTTCATCAACCAAGGGTTTAACAAACCTCTCATGCTCTTGATCAAGCAAAAATTTCAAAATCGGAGGGATTTCTTCCTCGTCGTTTTCATCGAAATTTTGAAAGTCCTGATTAATGCAATAAATCAAAGGCACAGAAAAGTAATTGAAGGCCACTGCCGCACAATTCTCATTAATCACTTCTACGTCGTCTAATTCCTCTGTTACAACAGACTCAAAGGAAAAAGAAAAAGACGACCTAGATAGGACTGCGGCATCCTGGTTGTCACCTCCAAGAATACCGGACTCAGACTCAGACGAGCTGGAACCTGATTCCGACTCTACGGACTCAGTGGAATTAGATTCCGGCTCACTACCTGACCCGATGCTGCTCGATAAGAATCCCTCCTCGTATTGCCAGATGAGGGAGGGTGCGATGGATGCATCCAAGATGTTTGAAGATGGGCTCGCAGCCATTTCATTCCCAATCATAGACACTGAGAGGTCATCCCCCAAGCACTCTTGTACGATCTAAGGATCTAAGAGTAGACAAGGCAGTGCTACCCCTATTTCAATCTCTGCGCCCTCAGAATCCTCCTCCTTGCACTGTTCAGCCTCAGCCGGTGGGTCTGTCTGTTCCTCGGCAACATCATCCCCAGACAATTGCAAGTTAAAGAAAATCTCAAATCCCGGCAAGCGCCTCCTCTTCGCGTTCAACCATGGCTCTGGGAAGCCGCAGAACGAAAAGTCTTCCCCCTCCCAGACAAAGCGTCCGTTCAGGGTACCCTGGATGGGCCGGTGTACCAACTCATAAGGCTTCCCGGCCTGCTTAGCTCTGGCCCTTCCGGCCATTTCTTTTCCTTTCCTCACCCAGTCCTCTTTGGTAGGCAGATAACTTAAACCAAAGGTGTGTGGGTTATGCGGCACTTCAGCTGATATTGCAATGCCTTTCCGGCCACTACGCCCTAATCCTATCCCGGGGATATGCTGGAGCTTGTTCATAAGGTAAACTGATTGTGCGCTGACGTACAGCCCCTCATCAATAGCTAAAATGTTATGTACAACCCGGGCCTTGGCTAGGGTAAATCCTAATAGGAACACATCCTCCGCGCCATGCTCGATCTCCAGAACTGGTGTAGAAACCTCTGGCGGCGAATGGATTGATGAATTCCCAAAAACTATAGCCACCCCCTTCCCGTGGGGGTATTTCAACATCTGGTGCAGGGTGGAAGAAACCGCCTTCACCTGGTGCAGCCACGGCCGCCCTAAGAGTAGATTAAAAGTTACGAGAACGTCCAAGACATGAAAATCAACATCGTGTTGTCCTCGACCAATCTGAGTCCGAATTTGTACAGTCCCCATCACCTCTCTGCTAGTATTATCATATGCCCTTATCACCTGGCAGTTGGTACGAAATCAACGAGCTTCAACCCGATGGCAAATGTCGTCCTCGATGGGCACACGTTGATAGCAGATCCTCTGTCAACAAGAACTACTGGTATCCATTTGTCTCTACACTCCACAGAGATGTAGAGTGGTTTGTTATGGTTTGAGCCCTCAGGCGGTAACTCCTTGTTAGTGAAGGTTAGCGTCGGGGAAGCTCCTCCTGAAAAAACCAACCCTACCAGCTGTTCAGGCGTGGTGTCGATTGAAAGTTTGGCTCTGTCCATTGCAGAAAAGACAGCCTGTCTATGAACTCTTGAGGCCATAAGCAGTCCCCAAATGGAGATGTCTGCTTGTATCTTCTTAAGCTATTTCAGCACAGCCTCCTCTTCGTGTAACTTTTCTTTCTGCCTCTCTGCCTCCTTGTCCTTCCCGGATGCCTCTGGTTGATCTAGGTGTGGGGGCTTGAAATACCGCCCACTCCTGGTCATGTGGTCCACCTCTCCCATATACCAGGTATCATCCGGCTGGTTGTTCTCCCAATCTTCGTCTGTGTGGGCGAGACATAGGTCGTCATCTTCCCACCATATTCCGTCGGCCATCGACAAGCAACTATCTGGTTCTGTTTCAACTGTTCCTGTGCGCACAGCACATTCCGTTCCCATGCTCACAACACATTTAGTCCCCACAGGGGCTTTGGCCTTTCTAGCCCTCTCCAGATCTTCGATCTTCTCTTGCTCAAACTGTTTCAATGCAGCCTGCTGCTCAGCATCCTCTGTACTCAAACTGTTCTGATCCTGAGCAAAATTCTTAACACCGGTGCTCTCCGGCGGTTCATTCTGATCTCCGGCCACTACCAATGTCCTCATGTCTGACGGACCTTGTTCTGGCTAAGACTGCTCAACAACATCTGGCTCGTCACTGAGCCACCCAGTAACCTCTGCGGACCCTTCCATGTCGAACCAGTTGACAGTCACGTCCGCTGAATCCTGTTCTTCAAAGAATTGCAGATTTGTAATGTCCTCCTCTAGTTCTGCCAGGTCATCTAGCCCTTGATTAGGTCCATCCTCTCGAGCTACACAGATCTCTGCCCTAACCGGGAGCTTTACTCTTGGTCTAGACCGATCCGTTGAAGTAATGTAACCGCTCGAGTTGTACACAAAATTCGCAGACCCCTCAGGCTCTGACTAATCATTCCCGTCTACCTCAATAGTCAGCCCAATTCTATCTTCGATAGTCACCACCACGAGTTCAGGTTGGGTTTGGGAGATGTCCAACATGCACAAGTCAGTGCTGTCAGGAATGAACACCTCCGGCTTGAACAGGTGGAAAGAGGTGATATATATGCTAGGGTCATATGACACAACCCCAGTTTGGATGAAGTTGATGCGTTTGGGAGGTGGAGCTTGGTTATGTGGTAGGAGTGGGTTGGTTGTGACATTTGGTTTCTCCAGAGGCACGATTACCTTGTTGTCAATGAGATCCTGAATCTCATGACGCAATCGAAAGCACTGGTTGATTTCGTGACCATGCTGTTGGTGATAAGCACAGTACTTCGCCAGGTTATGGGAAAGAGGAAGTTTTTCTGGTAAGGGTCGCGGCTCTAGGGGTTTCAAGTGCCCTTTCTTGATCAAAACCCCCAAAGCCTTAGACAAAGGCATGTATAGTGGGGTGAAGGTTCTTTGGCCTCTGGGGGCATATCTGGCTGTTTGCGAGCTACTTCCGGACACACTGGTAAAGGGTGTAGCTGCAAGGGTTTTGAGAGGGGTGGTGGTGACCATTCCCACATCTGAAGATCTGGCAGCTGCGGCACTACTTGTGCTTGCATTCGTATTGCGGTTGAATGCCCTCTTAGGCTGCTCTCTCTCATGGTCAATCAGACCTTGTTTCATTGCGTCCTCGATCTGCACCCCAATCTCATGTAAATCTGCAAAGGTGGGGAGGGGGAGAATGATCATCTTTTGCATGAGTTTGGGCTGGAGGTTGCGCACAACCATCCGAATATGATCTTTGTCAACGGGCCTAATGGTCATCATCGAGGCTTTAGCCCTTCAGCGGGTCACAAAATCGGAGAAGCTCTCCTTCGGTTCTTGCCTGGTTGTCTCGAGATCATGAGTTGTGACCTCGATCTGAGTGTTGTAGGAGTATTGAGCTATAAAGGCCTCAGCCATCTCCTCCCTACTTCTCTTAACGGAGTCCTCCAGTTTTGCATACCAAATGGCCATTACACCCAACAGGGTCCAGCCAAACAGGGAAAGCTTCTGTAATCTGGTGAGGCCCATTGGCCTTAAGATGTCTGAAAACAGCCGCAGGTGCACCATAGGATCTCCAGACCCATCAAAGCGGTCGATATGCGGCATTTTAAACCGGTCTGGCAGCGTCACGGCCGAGTCGGTATATCCATCCTCTATATCTGGAATGGATTTCACACCTTGAGACTTCTTGAAAAGCTTTTCTAGCTTGCTCACTTTTAATGTCGTTGGATCCACCTCGAACTCAAATGGTGAATCCATTAGGTTGGTAGGCGCTTTAGACAGCTGGGGTAGGATTGGGGATGGAGCTGGCCCCGTTGGAACGTCCGTATTTTCCTGGACGTTGGCTGTTTCCCCGAGTACTGGAACTCTTGGTGGGAGAGGAGCTGGGTGCGAAGCAGATGCTCCGGTTTGCTGCTGTAGCCTGGCAATTAACTCTACCTGTTGGGCTACTACTTCTGCTTGACGTGCAGACACTTCTGCCTGACGGGCAGCATCCTGCTGCATGGCTTGCATACTTTCCTAGAGCTGACACATCATCTCTTCCAAACCTGCCATATTGTCTTGATCTAACTGAACAACCAGTATATCTGACTCTACAGTAGAAACTGAGACCTCAGCTTGACTGTTCAAGGACCGCTGATCTGGCAACCTCTGTACTGATACACTGCGCCTTCTTGACCTCTGCCTAGCAACTGGGGGTAAAGAAAGAAACACTACTTGTCCGTCTATCAGATCCCTGGATCGATTAAGTCTTCGACCTCTAACCCAGAGTGCTCAAGGAATATCTGCTTGGTCAGATGCAATTGTGCTAAACTACCTTGCAAAAAGATAAATAAAGCATAATAAGGAAACATACAACTAGCATAACGGCATAAATAAAGACAACACACAATTGACATGACAACACGCAGTTGGCACTTGTAAGCTGAATACTCTGTTCTCACGCGCTGTTTACTGTGCCCAAATGGCTGCCCCAAATCTAATATCCTCGGATAAAACTGATTCCCAAACACTGATGCCCTCAAGCCTGATACCCAGACTTGCAAACTATTACATGCATTCCCTATAGAGGCACACTCTAAAAGCACATAACAAGCAAATGAGAGCCAAAACACCCCTATGTTGGGGTAGGGTTTCCCTGTCCTATTTTGTCAGGGGCTAGGTTTCACTACGCACACAGCGGTTTCAAACAACCTATAACCGGATAAGCAACCTGTCCTAGTTTGGAATGGTCACTATGGATTCCGACATGCACTAGGTTGAATGGTCAAAAAGGGTGCCCCGGTAACAACCACGGTTTGTATTCCCATCGTGGCAGAGCCTGTAACCGGTCAACCTTATAGCACACAGCCTCAGGCTAACCGTTTAGGAATAGCAGACGACGAACACGGTGACTTAGGCGCACCAATGCAAATGCAATGCAAAGAAACACATAAGTGTAGTCAAAACAAGATATCATGAGTTCGAGTCAAGTTCTCTAAGTCCCCAGTAGAGTCGCCAGAAACTGTAGACACGCTCCCGGGAACTCTCTGATATCCGCGCTCGCGAGGGGCGCGAATCTCGTTTGTTCTGAGCTACTACAGTTCGGACTCAATGTCACAGTTCTGAATCTAATCTTGCAAAGTGCAATGCAAGATTGATAAATCACCAAAGAGTCCAAATCCGGCTAATTGTTTTGGAAAACTGATTTTAATAAAGAAGTGCCAAACATGGACTGCTTTGCCAGATACAGAGTCGCCACCTAAATATTTTATTTTGGGAGAATTTAGGAAAATCTGACTCGTGCCTAAGGCCACGTGTCCGTCATCACCAAAGTTGCATTGGCTCGGGAACTTGGGTACGAGAAGGGAAGGTCATGCAATGAGCACCCCCGCTCACCCGATCAAAGATCGGCCTGTACTAAGCATGATATTTTGTTTTTGAAGACACATGTGCTCTTATTCCGGTTAATTAGCTAATCTTACTACGTGATGCGCACAGCATACAAGTATAGACTAGATCGCCTAATTTGGAACAAAACATTGCACGATCGTTTGTGAAAATAGTTTGAAGTTTGCTACTCGCAAGTAGGCTAAATTCAGGATTCGATGAATTGTTCCAATTCAAGTAATCCAACCTTCACCCACAAGCATTCAGGCAGTTATATCAAATAAGCAGTTAGCCTCATGGCAAGCATGCTTTCATGGTAATCAATAACACACATGCAGTATACTAAATCGTAAACACTTACAGTGTACTCCGAGCCAAAACAGAGAACTAGTTATAAATCATGCATGATCCTAGTTCATGTTAAGATGGCTAATACAACACATGCGAGAATGCAATTAAAATAGGCTCGGCTATTCTAAAATAGCATATGAAATGCAACTTGGTACATGTCTTCAAATAGAAATTGAAATACAATGCAGTTAGTATGATGCACCGAACCTGGTGCATGCAAGACAAATGAATGGATGCACATATGCAAGCATAAGGTATGCTAAATGAAATATGCCCTAAAACTAACCATCGTAAGCGGTTAAGTAAAATGGAGAAAGAAATGGGAGCTGGAAAACATGCATCACACACACGCACGCTTATTACAACAATTGGCCCTCTCGACGGAAGGACCGAATAAGAAGCTAACTAGCTAACCTAAGCTAATTAAACTAATTATTACACAACCAAACTAGCTAACTAACAAGCTAACTAATTAAGCTATTACAAAACAAATGAGCAGCTAAACGCATTAACTACTTAATTACAAGACCAAAGCATAAACTAGCTAAGCAAATTAGCTAAGTAAAGCAGTAAACAGAGGTGCCCTCAGAGGGAAGAATGCATGCATGCCCGGTCGCCTCATTCAGAAATCCGTCGCGGTGCCTCAACTTGCCTCTGTTTGCAACTGTTCTCAGAACCTTGCACCAAGCTCCAGAAAGCTTAAACTCCACCATAGGAACCTGTGGGAGAGTAGCCGACCACCTAGGGGTGCCACCAGCCATGGCCGACCACCTATCTTTGTTGTGAACCAGAAAAAATGGTCAGCCAGCTAGTTTTCTGGCTAGCCGACCAGTTGTTGCTGCCAAACTCCAGTTTTCTGCAACAGAGAGCAAGAAAGGGCATGGCAATGTATTTGCAAGATATGTGTACACAACCACCCTCTCTATCATTTCATAAGCTCAAGGGAGTGTGGTTCTCGACCCTCGGGCCACCAATCGCGCATTTCAATGCATGATGGCCGAGAGGCGAAGTTGCATGATTCAATGTAAAATGAATGCACACATAAACACATAAAGCCTAGAACTCTATCATGTATGATCAAGAGCGTCAGCGACCGAGAATTGAGGCACGTTTCATCACTTTAAGTATGAAACGTCCCTCGTTCCTCGTGTTTGGACTAACACCTATTCCAAACAAAATGCAAGCAACAACATGCAAACATGCAATGCAATAAAACAAGCATGCAAACAACATGCGAGGGACAAGCATGCAAACATGCAATGCAATGTAACCTAGCATACTCAATGCTAATGGCATGCACAATGCAATCAACAACATGGCATACTCAATGCAATGTGACATGATCAACTTAACAAAGCTAATGACATGCATACACAATGCAATGCAAGGCAACATAAGCATGCAACAACATGATACAACGTAAGCATGCAAATAACATGAAAGCAAACATGCTCGATGGACTTAAACCAAAAAGGGCAGACCTCAGCCATGCCCAAATCAGTGGCCATAATGCTGAAACAAAGGCATGAAAGGCAAGGCATGCATGCAAAATGCATTGGCCAACCAAGTAGGCCTAAGAGCACAACCCTCGAGAAGGCTCAAGGAGTGACAAATGCGGAAGTGTAACAACACTAAATGCACTGAAATTAAGTAAGAAATGATGCCAAATCATTCAATCAAACACAAGTATAGCATGCAAAGGTCCTAAAGCATGAAAGCTAATAAGGAGGACTACGAAGGAGGCATGCAATACATGGCACAAATGCATGAACCAAACATGGACAGAGCTGAAATAGGTCAAGATAGTGACCAAAATATGCTGAGATGAGGGCTCAAAGGCCTACGCATGCAAGCATACACACTTGGCCACAAACAAGCCAACAATGCTCAAAACTCAAAGACACTTAAAGAGTGAACGAAGTGGGAACATAGCAATGCTACATGCTCTGAAATAACATGGTAAATGATGCCAAATCATATACACAACACAAATGAAGCATGCTGTGGTACCCAAAGCTTGAAGCTAGCATATGCATTTGTACTACAACTATGCAAAACATGAAGCATATGGCAAAGGCAACCCAAAAGATTCCTAGAACATGTCAAAATGATACTAAAACAGGTATGGAAGGAAGCCAAAACAAGTTAGCATGAAGGGCATAAAGCATGGAATATGCAAGGCAAATAAGGTGGATTACACTACACCTATTAGGACCAAGTATGGGATTGCTTTGCCAACAAAAATCAGAGTTATATCATGGCAAAATAACCCTAAATACACACTGAAATGATAGCTCACAAGCTTAGGCATGAAGGCATACGCAATGACTCATGTTAAGGCATAAAGGGCCAACCCTCCAACGCATTGAATGAGTGAAAGATGCAAGTGTGCGACCACACTATATGGACTGAAATAACATTACAAATGATGCCAAATCATTCAAATAGTCCAAGTAATGCATGCTAGTGGACTTGATGCACAAAGCTAACAAGCTAGAATGCATTATAGCTATACAAAGCAAGTCATGCATGGCCAAAACAACACAAATCAGAGCTAAATCATGTTAAAACATGGACAAAAGTTTCTTGAAGTTAAGCCAAAAGCATGCTAGAATGACATGTTAAAGCATGGCACATGTTAGGCTAAATCATGAAATTGCACTACAAGTACATAGAGCATGCAAGTGCCAACCAAACCAAACCTTTAACAGGGGTATGACATGGCAAAACATCACCAAAAACATGCTGAAATGAACACAAAACAAGCTAGAATGACATGCTACTTCATGAAGCATGCAAGGCTAGTTTGTGTGATTTACACTACAAGTGTATTAGGCATGTATAGAGTGACAAAACCAAGTAAAAACAGTAGCATGCCATAGCAAAATAACCCCAAATACATGCTAAGATATGGCCAACAAAAGCTTAACAAACATGCTCAAACATGAGGCATATGAAGCAAGTATTCAAAACACAAGGAGAGGGATGACCCTCTCCTATTAGGGACCTCAAAACCACCTTTCCACCACTAAAAATCCTTTGGATTTCAGTGGTAGAAAGGTCATGCAATGGCTAGAACAAGAGCCAAAAGGGATGGCTCAAAACAAGGCCTAACAAGGCCTAAGAGGGGGTAGACCACCCCCAATGCAAAAGTGACCTTAAACAAACATGACAAGGACTGAAAAATAGAACTTTTTATAGTAGGAAGCTAGTCTTAAAACAGCATGCAAAAGGGTCTAAAAGCTTAGGAAAAAATGGGGGTTTAAAAGGTTAAAAGCTCACCCTTGAAGACCACCTTTAAAACTACAACTCTAGCCACTTTTCTGAGCTCAAACCAGTCCAAGAACTCCAAAACCAGCTCCTAAGCACCTCAGCAACCAAATGATGGTGTTTGAGTGTGTGTTTGTGTACAAAAGTGAGACAAAATGACACTTTAAGGCACAATACAAGAACAAACAAGAAAATATAGAGACAAGTGTATATCTATCACTCAAGCCTTAAAATTCTGAACCTAGAGGAGGGAGGAGATGGTTCTCTCTTATAGAGAACAAAAGGTAAAGCTTCTTGAGGAAGCTAAGGGTCCAAGGCCATCCCTCCATACACGTGTATGGAGGATGGTTTCAGTGCCCTCCAGCTGTGCCAACTGGAGGAAAATATCTCCAAAAAGGTGACAAAAAGCAGTCGACCACTTGAAGTGGTCGGCAAGCTACTTCAAGTGGTCGGCCGACCACCACAAGTGGTCTCCCAAGACAACAAGTGGTCAGCCATGGTGGGAGAGAGTCTAGATATAGAAAACAAGGTGGTGGTGTGGTGGCCGACCAAAAAAAGTGGCCCAAAGACCAAGAAAGCCAATTGTCATACCAGAAAACTGGCTGACGGGAAGAAAAGTGGTCTCCAAGGGGAAATACTGGTCTCCCACCCTTGTACCACCTTCCAAACAAGGAAAACAAGATTTGTACCAAAAACAAACCAAAACGGATGCAAGACGAAAGTTCGGGAGGCAAAGCGCGCAGCCAGAAGCCTCGAAAACTAGTCTACAGGCATCAAAGGTGGTTTACAACCACAAAAGTGGTTTCCCGAACCACAGTGTCCCTCTAGGAAGAGGCAACAGGGCATGGTTCAAAAACCAAGCCAAACGGAGAACATTAAGCGATCCCGAGACAAGGCGCGCGGCCGAAGGCTCCGAAAACCGGAAACTGGTCTCCAAACGAGAAAAGTGGTCCACGACCACAAACAGGTGGTCTACCAGACCATTCCCTCCCTCCAGGTAAGAGAAACAAGGTTCAGTCCACAAACCGAGCCAAAGCACAAAGAGTTCTGAGGTCCGGAGGCAAGACTCTCAGCCAAAACTCCGAAACCACAGAACAAGCACAACATGCACAATCACCGAGCGCTCAATCGATGACGTCTAAGTCTTAAGGTCAGTCAAAAATGGAGTGTCTACAGGTACCATCAGTTGAGAGTCCAGGGGGAGGACATTCAGAAGACGGCCTTTTGTACTCGTTATGGCCACTATGAATTCCTTGTAATGCCTTTTGGGTTGACCAATACACTGGCTTCCTTTATGGATTTGATGAATAGAATTTTTTGGGAATACTTGGACCGTTTTGTGGTCGTCTTTGTGGACGACATCTTGATTTATTTAACCTCTGAAGAGGAACAGGAGACTCACTTGCAGGTAGTGCTGGGTTTACTTAGTAAGCACCAATTGTATACCAAATTTGAAAAATACGAGTTTTGGTTAATAGAGGTGAAGTTTTTGGGGCATGTAGTGTCTAGAGAGGGAGTGATTGTAGATTCCTCAAAGATAGATGCCATACAGGATTGGGAACAACCCAAGAATGTTTTTGAAATCCGAAGTTCCTTGGAATTAGTGGGGTATTATCGACATTTTGCAAGGGACTTCTCTAGACTAGCTGCACCTTTGACTAGGTTGACTAGAAAGGGTATCAAATTTGTGTGGAGTGAGGCTTGTGAAAAGTCATTCCAAGTGCTTAAGACTAGATTGACTACCGCACCAGTTTTGATAATTTTGGAAAGGGATTTGCATTACACTATCTATTGTGATGCATCCGGGGATGGACTTGGTTGTGTCTTGATGCAAGAGGGAAAAGTTGTGGCCTACGGTTCACGACAATTGAAAACTCATGAGAAAAATTACCCCACCTATGATCTAGAATTAGCAACAGTGATTTTCGCTTTGAAAATTTGGAGGCATTACTTGTACGGTGAGAAGTTTGAAGTCTTCTCCAATCATAAGAGTCTAAAGTATTTGTTTTCTCAAAAAGACTTGAATTTACGACAACGGAGATGGATGGAATTTATGGAGGATTATGACTTTGAGTTACACTATCATCCAGGGAAGGCCAATGTGGTGGCTGATGCTTTGAGTCAAAAATCTTTAAGTAGTTTGGCAAGTGTGGCCATTCGGGAATGGGATATACTAGATGTTATTGTCAAGTTTGATTTGCACTTGGGTAAGTCCGAAGAGAGTGTTACCTTGTTTACTTTGAATACTCAACCTACCTTGGTTAGTAAGGTCATAGAGGCACAACGAGGAGACCGTGATATGGAATCAATCCGTGTTAAGATTTCCAATGGAAAGGAAGAGAAAAGTTTAAACGTTTACTCAGATCTGAGTGTACGTTACCTAGACTGTTTGTTTGTACCAGAATCTTGTAGAGAGGAAGTACTTCAGGAGTTCCATCACTCACACCTTGTGGTACACCTGGAAGGCACTAAAATGTATCATGATCTTAGTCGTCAATTTTGGTGAAGGGGTATGAAGCGGGATTTTGCTTTGTTTGTATCGAAGTGCCTTACTTGTCAACAAGTGAAGGCCGAATAACAAAGACCAGCGGGTTTGTTACAACCCTTACCAATAGCCGAGTGGAAATGGGAGCGTGTTACCATGGATTTTGTAGTTGGGCTTCCTAGAACACAACGAGGCAATGACGTCGTTTAGGTGATTGTTGATTAGTTGACTAAGTCTACCCATTTCATTCCGATGTGCACCAGTGACTCAGTTGAACGCTTGGCAGAGTTGTACATTAGAGAGATAGTTCAACTTCATGGAGTCCCTGTGACTATTGTGTCAGATAGGGATCCTCGTTTTACTGCCCGGTTATGGCAAAGCCTTCAAGAGGCGTTGGGAACTAAGTTGACTCTTAGCACCACTTATCATCTTCAAACTGATGGACAGTCGGAACGTACCATTCAGATTTTGGAGGACAAGCTTAGAGCATGTGTCCTTGATTTTAAGGGGCCTTGGGCAAGGCACTTACCATTGATTGAGTTTGCTTACAACAATAGTTACCAAGCTAGTATTGGAATGGCACTATTTGAGGCCTTGTATGGCCGACCTTGAAGATCACCAGTTTGTTGGGCCGAAGTGGGTGATGTACCATTACTAGGTCTGGAAATTGTTAGAGAGACAACTGAGAAAGTTGTTCTCATTCGGAAGAGGTTAGCTACGGCCTAAAGCCGACAAAAGAATTATGCCGATAAGAGGAAACGACCTTTATCTTTTGAAGTTAGTGACTATGTGTTTCTAAAAATCTCACCAAGGCGGGGTTTGATGAGATATGGTAAGAGTGGTAAATTATCTCCAAGGTTCATTGAGCCTTTTGAGATCTTAGAGCGAATTGGGGAAGTGGCATACTGATTAGCTTTACCACCACAACTTTCGGCAGTTCACAACGTATTTCATGTATCTATCCTTAGGAAGTATGAACCCGACCCTTCTCATGTTCTTGATTGGTTTGACTTGGAGGTAGATGAGGATGCCTCTTACAAAGAATGACCGGTTCAAATATTAGATACCCGGAGCAAGTGCTACGGGACAAAACTATACCATTGGTAAAGGTGTCGTGGAGACACCATGGGGTTGAAGAAGTGGCGTGGGAACGGAGGCGGAAGTTCGCTCCAAATATCCAGATTTGTTTGAAAATGCTTAAGTTGCTTTTCTTTGTAATATTCCCTAGTGTTGAGGGAAACGATGTATTTAAAATTATTAACCACATGTTGATATGTGCGTTGTTGTTTTCAGTATAAGGTTGTTTAGAGTTGCCATTACTTTTTGAGAAATTTCATGTTTATGCGTATTTGGGAGGTTATTGTTAATGAGATAACCATAGTGAAAATTGTGGAATTTGATTGAGAGTTAGTATTGTGATTTGAAAATGAAATAGCGTGGTTTTGATCACTAGAAACCCTTTGTTTAGGTAGTTTGATTTGAAATTTTGGGGACGACATTCTTTAAGGGGGGAAGGTTGTAGCGATCCCAGTTTGCCATTTCGCTGAGTATGTTGGGGATCGAGCTGCCCGGTCAGCTCGCGGGAGTCCAGGGGGCAGCGCCCCTTGGCAAGTCCAAGGGCAGCACCCTGGCGGAGATCGAGCTGCCCGGTCAGCTCGCGGGAGTCCAGGGGGCAGCGCCCCTTAGCAGGTCCAAGGGCAGCGCCCTGGCGAGAATCGAGCTGCCCGGTCAGCTCGCGGGAGTCCAGGGGGCAGCGCCCCTTGGCGGGTCCTAGGGCAGTGCCCTGGCAGGCTTTAGGGGCACCCCCCCGAAGCAAAAATGCAAAATGCATTAGAAGTTACTTGTCCGCTCGAGCTGCCATTTATGCACTCGAGCAGAGAATGTTTGGTTTCAGAAGTTTGACTTGTTTGCAAAAGTACTTGGAAAGTGTATTTAACGCTCGAGCGGGGCTTTTCACGCTCGAGCGGACCATGTTATATCAGTTCGTGAATCTGATATTTCAGATCATTTTTGTATATCTCTCTAAAAACCCTTTCCTCTCTCTTCTCTCTACATTTCCCTATACCAAATTGGATCAAAACCTTGATTTCTCAAGATCCATTAGAGTTCTGCCATAAGTTCTTCATCAAAGTTGGTTAACTTCTCGAGGGCTTCATTGTGTGTGGTGAAGATCGAGTTTCGACACCGTTGATTTTGAGGGTTTCATCTCATTTCTTTTTTAAAACTTGAGGTAGGGATTTTCTTAGAGTTATATATATATTTTTGCAAGATCTATATGATTTTCGAAATCATCTTTCGATAGCTTTGAAAATTGATTATTGATTCAAGAAGTTGAGCGATTTTGAAAGTGGGTTTGTCTTTTGTTCTTTTAAAATGATCTTATGGGTTTTGATCTTCGTTAATTGAAGAAAAGATGATTTTGGAAAGTTTTCTTTCAAAATATTTGAGTTGTATAGTTTTGATCAGAAAACCTAGAATTTGGAGATTTTTTTTAAAGAGACTGAAAATTCATGAATGATATTATTATATTTATTTTGTGTGCCAAAATAAATGGATGTTTGGAAAATTTCTTATTTATATTTATATAAATGATGAATTTCAGGGAATATGAGAATTATTGTTCATTTTGGAAATTATTGTTCAAGACGTTGAAATAGTCTTGAAATAACTAATTGTCGAGAATACTTGAGAAGAGGGAATTGTGTTATTCCTTGGATGATGAATTGGAATAAAAGTATTTATATTCATCTTATGAAATTGGCATATCAATTCATTTGATTACATTAAACTTTGAAAGTTGATTTGAAAACTTGCATTAAGAAAAGAATGTTGAGAAACAAGTTTTCATGAAATGGTTTTGGGGTAAATACGTTGGTAAGTCTTGATAGGTGGTGTAGATGATATTGAATAAGTTGGCCTAAGAGTCCGGGGTGAAAGACCGAAAACCCGTGCGGATAGGTGTCGAGCCTTCCGGTTAATACCGGTAAAAATGACAATTTGGTAGTACTTGTATAGTCTACTTGCAGACACCGACCTAGGGATTACCAAAGTCGTATTTACCACTCTTGAAATAAATTGTTAAGTTTTGAACAATTGAAATTGCATGATATCATTGAGCATGATGGTTTTCAAAAGATGAAAATATGATTTATCTTCAAAAATGGCATAGCGTGGCATGTGCATTTCATCTCTTGAGACTTGTATAAAATGTATATACTTTGTTAAGAATTTCTACTAGGCTTTATGCTCACCCTACGGGATTTTTATACAGGAAAAGATGTGGTGATTCCACCTAACTAGGGGCGTGGAAGTATGTGTGTTGGGAGTACAATGCTTTCATTTTGCTATAACTCTGTGTGTAAGCCAAGGGCTGTGTTTGTGTGGGTTTGAATAACAGTTTTGTGTAATCAAGCTCAAGCCTTGGAAACTTGTAAACCCTTGGGAGTATTTATTTGTTTATTTACTTGTTGTTGGATTAATGTATTGTTGCATGAAAAACTATTGTATCATGTAATGTAAGTTTGGAGATTTATATTTGGTTTTCCTTGAAAGAGCCATGATTGTTGTCTTATAATTTAGGTTAGAAATTTAGAGCGTTACAGATCGTGCGATACATGATTGTTTCGTGGATTTCCAAGAAACAGCAGTGCCTCCCAGAGTAAAGACATATCCACTAGTGGATTTTGAATCTTTAGTATCTGATATCCAATTGGCATCACAATAACCTTCGAGTACTGCTGGATATCAAGTAAAGTTCAAACCATGATCACGGGTAAATCTTAGATATCTAAGAACCCAAATGACTGTTTTCCAATGGTCTTCTCCAGGATTACTAATGTGCCTACTCAATTTACTGACTGCATAAGCTATGTCAGGATGAGTACAATTCATTAGGTACATTAAGCTTCCAATGATTTGGGAGTATTTTAACTGAGACACCGCATCACCTTTATTTTTCGACAAATAAAGACTGATGTCTACAGGTGTTCTAGCTACATTTATATCATCCTTGATAAATTTATCAAGAATTTTCTCAATATAATGTGATTGAGATAATGCATATCCGTCAAATGTTTTAGTAATTTTCATTCCTAATATAACATCTACGACCCACATATCTTTCATATCAAATCTTCTATTCAGCATTTGCTTAGTTGATTTGATCATGTTTTGACTGCTTCCAATGATAAGCATGTCATCCACATAAAGACAAATGATGACATAAACTTTGTCAGTGTTTTTAACATAGACGCACTTGTCACATTCGTTTATCTTAAACCTATTAGTAAGCATAGCATGGTCAAATTTTTCATGTCATTGCTTAGGTGCTTGTTTTAAACCATAAAGAGATTTTACAAGCTGACAAACTTTCTTTCCTTGCCTCGGCACTACAAACCCTTCTAGTTGTTCCATATAGATCTCTTCATTTAGATCACTGTTTAAGAAAGCTGTCTTAACATCTATTTGATGTATCTCTAAATTATACAACGCTGCTATAGCAATAAGCATGCAGATGGATGTTATTCTTGTCACAGAAGAATATGTGTCAAAATAGTCCAAACCTTTCTTTTGTCTGTAACCTTTTACTACAAGTCTTGTTTTATACTTGTCTATTGAACCATCTGCTTTCATTTTTCTCTTGAATATCCACTTATATCCAAGAGGTTTAGAACCAGCTGGAAGATCCACTAATTCCCAAGTATGATTTTGCATAATGGATTCAATTTCATTATTAACAGCCTCTTTCCACAAAGGTGCTTCAGGACCTGACATTGCTTCCTTAAAGCTTTGAGGTTCATTTTCTAATAGGTATGTCAGAAAATCTGGACCAAAGGATTTTGATGTTCTTACTCTCTTATTTCGTCTTGGTTCATCATCAGTTAAATCCCATTGGTCGAGACCATTACTAGTCTCTTGTGTTTGATTGTCATTAGTCTCTTTACTTTGTGTACAATCATAAGTTCTTTTCTGTGAACTTAATTCCTGTCATTTCTTGTAAGGAAAGACATGTTCAAAAAATACAGCATTCCTTAACTCTATAATAGTATTCACATTTATATCAGGTATTTCTAATTTATAAGTCAGAAACCGATATGCACTACTTTTCTGAGCATAACCAATAAACACACAATCCACTGTTTTTGGTCCTATCTTAGTCTTTTTAGGATCAGGAACTTCTACCTTTGCCAAACACCCCCACATTTTTAAATATTTATAGGAAGGTGGTCGGCCTTTCCATAATTCATAAGGAGTGCTATTGGTTTTCTTGTGGGGTATTCTGTTAAGAACATAATTAACAGATAATATTGCTTCCCCCCACAAGTTCTGCGGTAAGCCTGAACTTAGTAACATTGCATTCATCATTTCTCTAAGCGTTCTATTCTTTCTTTCAACATTCTATTTTGCTGTGGAGAATAGGGTGCTGTAGTTTGGTGAATAATGCCATGTTGTGCACAAAATTCATTTAATGGTGCATCATATTCACCACCTCTATCACTTCTAACCATTTTAATGGTTTTTCCAAGTTGATTTTCAACTTCAGTTTTATAGAGTTTAAACATTTCTAAGGCTTTATCTTTACTTCTAAGTAAGTATACATAACAATATCTTGTGCAATCATCGATAAATATTATGAAATACTTTTTGCCTCCTCTAGTTTGAACAAATTTAAAATCACATACATCTGTATGAATTAATTCTAGAGGTTCAGTTTTTCTTTCAACCGATTTAAATGGAGCCTTAGTTAGTTTCGCTTCTACACAAATCTCACATTTGTGATTAGGATCAATTTCAAACTTTGGTATATAATCCAAACCAATTAATCTACGCAAAGCATCAAAATTCACATATCATAATCTACCATGCCATAAATTCGACTCAAGAATTAAGCAAAAGATGTATTATTCTTATTCATAGCAAGTTTTGGTATAACCGTCATTACATTCAATTTGAAGAGACCATCACTTATGTATCCTTTACCAACATACATACCACTCTTTGTTAATACAAATTTATCAGCCTCGAATACAAGCCTAAAACCATTTTTACTTAACAAAGAACCAGAAACTAAATTCTTCCAGATGTCTGGTACATGCAGTACGTTGTTGAGGGTAAGTTCTTTCCCTGATGTCATCTTCAAGATCACTTTTCCTTGTCCAGCCACAGTAGAAGTAGAAGAATTTCCAATGAAAAGTTGTTCACCGTTTGCAACATCATTGTAAGTTGTGAACATCTTCTTGTCTGCACATATGTGACGAGTTGCCCGAGTGTCAACCCACCATTCCTTGGGATTTCCAACCAAATTAGCCTCAGACACCACAGCAAAGAGATTGATGTCATTGACCCCGTCAGAAATGTAATCTAATTCTATCACATTGGCTTGATTAGTGATCTTTTTGCTTGTACTTCCATGATCCTTCTTAGGGCGGCGGCAATCAGAAGCTCGATGTCCGATCTTGCCACAGTTATAGCATTTACCTTTAAACTTTTTATTACCATTGTTGTCGCCTTGTTTCGGACCATCTCCAGTAAATTTCCTCTTTTTGTTATGTGGTTTGTGCACTTGTTCAACCACATTAGACTTAGACTCAATGGGATTTTTACCATTCCTCTTTTCAGCCTTTCGGTTATCTTCTTCAATTCTTAATCTTACAATCAATTCATCCATGATCATCTCCTTGCGTTTATGTTTTAAATAATTTTTGAAATCTTTCCAAGCCGGTGGTAACTTTTCCACTAAAGCAGCAACTTGGAAAGACTCGCTAAGAGATATACCTTCAGAATGAATATCATGCAAAATTATTTGAAAATTTTGAACTTAAGAAATTACCGTTTGGGAATCTACCATAACAAAGTCTAGAAATTTATCGACAACAAATTTATTTGTGCCGGCATCCTTTATCTTGTATTTTTTCTCCAAAGAATCCCATAATTCTTTTGCTGTTTTCAGAGGGCTATAAACATTATACAGCATATTGTCAAGGTCATTGAGCATGTAGTTTCTACATAGGAAATCAGAATGCTTCCAAGAGTCTACAGCGGCAACAACTTGCCGATCACTTTCATCCTCTCTAAGTACTGGAGCCTCTTCACGGAGAAACCGGGCCAAATTTAGAGTTATAAGATAAAACAGCATTTTCTGCTGCCATCTCTTAAACTCAGTACCGTTAAATTTTTCTGGTTTTTCTCCATGATTTATTGGAACTTGAACATGGTTCTAGATAGAGACCAGAGTCGATGTAACAATTGGAGTACCACTTCCAGTTGCAGTTTCAATTGCAGTAGCCATAATATCTGATTACAAAAATCCAAAAAAATCCAAAACACAAATTAATTTTCTAGTTACTAAAACCAGAAAATAAATTATAACACAAAATAATTTTACTTTTCTTATTACTAAAATTAGAAAAATAAAATACCACAATAATTTTCTGTAACACAAATTAATATTTTGCAATTGTTAATGACACCAGTATATTGCTACTAGTTGTCAAAGAAAATAAACAATATATTACTACTATTTGTCAAACAGTATATTACTACTATTTGTATTTTCCAACAAGAATATCACTTTGTGAAAGCACAGAAAAATAAATACAATGAAGACACCAAAAATTAATCTGTCTTAAGATTGTTGGACAATCTTCACTGTATTTGAAAAATAAATTATGTTTGTGTACTTAACAACAAACGGAATACAGAAGAAATAAAGGAAATGAGAGAGTTTATTTGATTACAAAAATCAAACCAGAAAATAAAATAAAATAAATAAAACAAATTTTTATTTTGTTACAAAAACAAAATGAAAATTTGAAACAGAAAAAATAATAAAACAGAAAACAAATTAATTACTTACCAAATTAATTTCTTGAACAAATTTTCTGATCAAGTCCAGTGTTCAACACTGTATCCTTAAGACAGATTTGTCCTCTCCATGGTGCTTTCAGAATGTGGACGTCTATCTCGCAGGATAAAATGATCAACAAGCACTACAAATTGTTTACACAACGAATACACTAAGTGTATACACTCTTTCTCACAGAAAATTAATGTAGTTAATACAGCAAATATGCAGAGAGCAAAAGCAGAATTTTGGACGAAAATTGGAGTGAAAAACCAAGTGAGGGACTGCCTATTTATATAGGAAAATGGTGACTCTTTGTTTTGAATCCAACAGGTATGGTACCTGTTCGGCTAAAATTAAACAGATACAAATCTGTTTGAATTTAAATTAAATAGGTAAGGGTTTTTTTTTTTTTTGAACTAAAACTGTTCTGGGTTTGAAAAGATTCGAATCTGTTGGACAGAGGTGCAAACTGATTTGAATTCAAAAATTGAAATTAAACTGGACAAAAATTCATAATTAATTTCGAATTCTGGACAGATTTTATTTTACCAAAAAATAAAATTAAATTTAAATGTTTTTTGCCCAAAAAGATAAGTATTAGGCCGGACAAGCCCAACCCAACCTCACACCACGCACCCATGCCCAAGCCCACCCAATCGGACGGACGGCGGCGGCCGCGCGCGTGTTTATTTTTTGATCCAATGGATCTAGCCCAATTTGCCCATAATCTCTCCTTTCTACAAACTTGGGGTGCCCCTTAGGGCCCTCTCCAAGTTATAATCCCAAGCTTTATAAACCCATAAATTTCTTCCCACCAAACCAATATGGGACAAACTTTTATTCAAACCTTAAGGAATTTTCACCAAAAACTCCATTTCCATGGAGCTCACTTTGGTTTCAATTTTTCATTCACCTAATAATGGTTTTGAGTAACCAAATATACCACGTAAATCACAACGCGGCATAGAACGCGTTACCACTTAGACCCGCCAACTTTGGTAAATGGGTCCCACCTAAAAAATAAACCAAAGTTAAGGAAAAATCAGATTTTTCCAAAACTTCATAACTATTTCCAACAATATATACACACAAAGAAGACTAAAAGAGGAAGAAACAGAGAGGGGTATGAGGATGATTTTGGAAATTTTCCTGGAAAGTAGAAAGAAAGAGAGAGCTTTCAAAATGGAGACTTTGAGAGAGAGAAAGAGCAAGAGAGAGAGAGAGGTACCTCAGGCTCGGACAAGGGTTTGCACTGCATGAGCTGTGCAATCTGCTCATCGAGATTCCCATGGATATTCGAGGCGACCAGATCTACACTCGTCTTCTGGATTATATACAGGAAACGATATCAATGAAGAAAAATAGTGATTGTTCTATCGATGCCTAGAAAAATGGTGTAGAAGAAGACCTAATCACCAACCTAGATTTTGGGTCAATATGCGAACTGCACAGAGAGAGAGAGAGAGAAAAAAAGAGAGAGCTCGCAATCAGTGCTCCAGTTGTCGGCAATCATGAGGAGGAGTGGCGGAGGCACGACTGTGGAGTGGCGGTGAGAGAGGGAAGGGAAAAGAGCAGCGGAGAGGCAGAGGGAGAGGTAGAGAGAAACGCTGAAGAAAGAGAGAGACAGACACTGGTCTATTGTCCGGGAACCAAATATATATATATATATATATATATACACCATTACCGACTAAATATTTTTAGTCGCCAATTCATTTTATAAAATCCCTCCAAAATTTGAAATGTTTGGATCCAAAAATTTTTGGTTTTTGGCGACTAAAATAGTTTTTGGTCGCTGAAAATAAGGTTTTGGCAACCAAACTTTTAGTTGCCAAAGATACATAATAATTTTTTGCTTTCCATTCGGCGACTAAATGCTTTTAGTAGCCAAAAATTCAATACATGGCGACTAAAAAATTTTTTTGTCGCTGAAACTCAGTTTTTGGCGACCAAAATTTGGTCGCTAAAGATAAAAAAATAATTTTTTACTTTCCATTCGGCAACTAAATGCTTTTAGTAGTCAAAACTCAGTATACGACGACTAAATCTTTTTTTCTTTTTTTTGCCAATTATGGAATTTTTTAGCCACTAAATTTCTTTTTAGTAGCCAAAACTTAATATACAGTGACTAAATTTTTTTTTTTTTTTTTGTCGCCAATTCTAGAATTTTTAGCCACTAAATTTTTTTTTAGTCACCAATAATCAATATACGCCAACTAAAAAAAATTAGTAGTTAAATATTTTACTTTTACCAACTAAAAAAATTATTAGTCGCCAATTCCTCAACTTTTGGCGACTAAATTTTTTTCAGTCGCCAAATGTGTATTTTGTTGTAGTGACATTCTTTTGTATAAATAGTTTTATAATTTTTCAAGTTGTGGATCACTTTCCCTTTTTCTTTTTGTCTTTAATAAACAAAATAAAAATAAAAATAAAAATAATTGAATTTTTTTTATGAATCCTTATCTTCATTTTTTATTGTTTGAGAGTTTCAATTTGAACGTCAGTATAGTTTTATTATAGTGATATGTATGAAATTAAAATATTGATAATTATTTTTTTTAGTCAGTTTTGTCCCAAAAAAAAAGTACGACAATATTATGCTAAGCACCCAAACCTCATTGTGTTGGGTTACCAATTAGGAGTCCGGATCCTCGGCCGCCTTACCCAGCGGCCCTTCCAGCAGCGCCCCAAAACGACGTCGTTTTGGGGCCAATTTTCCATAAAAAAAAAAAAAAAAAAAGAAAAACAGAACAAAAAAAAAGAAGGGTCTGCTGGTTCATCATCATCATCATCATATATATATATATATCTTTATATCTATAGATGAAGAAAAGGAAGAAGAAGAGAAGAAGAGGAAGAAGGAGCTGGGTTGCTGGGTTCATCATCGACAAAAAAAAAAAAAAAATCTTCATCAAGAACGAGCACTTGAACTCGAGAGGAGGCATCTCTCAGAGAAGGGGTAGAAGGAGAGGAGAGGAGGAGGATCGAAGCTTGTTAAAGGGAATTAAAACCACAAATGATTAAAAGCTTGACCATGAGATTTTGATCTAAATTTAAATTGATGAACCAAAATATCAAATCCCATTAAATCGGACATAGAGCAAGAAGCACATTCAAATGGGTTAAATCTGAGCATTTCAAAGAACAAAATTTTATTTCCTGGAAAATTGACTAGGAACTATTTGCTTCGAAACAATTAAACAAAACAGCCAAAATCTTCACTAAAAAAATATCAAAAGCTTCAAATTTTCCAAATATTAAGCATATTATCATTCTGACATGGGTAAATCGATCTGATAAATCAGATTCACGAGGAAAACATGTATTAGAGAAAATGAGGAACTCCAAATTTTTACCTGAGAAATGTTGAAACTGTAAGAAGGTTTGAGTGCTTGAATCGAGATTACACACAAATATAAATCTGGACATATAATGTTAAGAGAGACAGAGGAGTGAGGAGAGAGAAGATAAAGATAAAGATAAAGGAGGAAAGGAGAGATCGTTTGTTTGTCTGCAAATTCATCTGTTTTGTACATATCTATCATTCTTAAAGGGAAAACAAGCTTCGATCCTCCTCCTCTCCTCTCCTTCTACCCTTTCTCTTTCCCCTTCTCGATCCTCCCTTCTTTGTTGATGAACAAATTTTTTTTTTTTTTTTTCGGTTGATGATGAACTCAGCAGAACCCATTGTTGGTGAAGATTTTTTTTTTTTTTGTTGATGATGAACCCAGCAACCCAGCTCCTTCTTCCTCTTCTTCTCCTTTTTCTTCATCTATAGATATAAATTGATGATGAACCAGCAGACCCTTCTTTTTTTTTGTTCTGTTTTTCTTTTTTTTCTTTTTTTTTTTTTTATGGAAAATTGGCCCCAAAACAACGTCGTTTTGGGGCGCTGCTGGAAGGGCCGCTGGGTAGGGCGGCCGAGGATCCGGACTCACCAATTAGGGAGAGCTTACAATGTGCTCTTGCACATTGTAGGAAAAATTATATTTTTAATGAGAGAAGTTATATGCTTTGTGAGATGAAAATTATAAATTTTGAAGTTATGATGTGCACTTAAAAGTCATGTATAACTAAGGTTATACTTTTTATGAGACAAATTATACATTTTGAGAGAAGCAAAATATTAAATTTTTTGTGAAGAAAAAAATAATATTTTTTATAACAAAAGTTATATATTTTGTGAGACAAGTTATATTTTTCGCATAAGGTGCATATAATGTGCATATTTAAATATTTGAGTGTTTTGACGAATAAGGAAAACTTTTAGCAGTTTTATTGATTTGATGAATAATAAAATTTTTAGCAGTTTTAGCAGTTTTATTGATTTGATGAAATTTTGTAATTTGTTTATTTATTCATTTATTTTTCTATAGATTTAAAATTCAAACACAATTTTAAAATAGAATCGTATTTCGGGCTGAAACCCAGTTCATGGCCCAATGGTCCAGCCTCGGACCTAGTCCAGAGTTACGCTAACGCTTTTGTTGGACCCTCAAATTTTGTCCCACTACCTTTTTTTCTTTAAAAAAAAAAAAATTTGGGATAGTATATCAGATTCTGAAATTTGGGCCTTACAAACTATGGGCCTTAAAATAAATGTATATGGCTAAACAGAGAGGTTTTATCTCAGCCCAATGTTAATGATTTGGAGGAGGAATATGCCTCAGTGATACCAACTATACAATTCTTTCAATTTTTTATTAAAAGAAGAAAGTTTCATAATGGCGAAGTTGGGTTGGGAAAGGGACAATGAGTTTATCCAACAACATAAAATAAAATAAATTAAAAAAAAAAAAGAGGTTACATATTAATTGGTTTTGGTACTAACCATCTTCCCTCACTCATTTTTTATTTAAATAAAAATTTGAATAAATCTTTAATTGATATGAAACATTTTAATAAATAAATTAGTATTCAACTATAAATTTAAAAATTATAAAAAAAAAAAAACGCATCAAAATTTTTGAATAAATATGTTTTACTCTTAATTTAAGTTTAAAATATATAGATACAATTCAATTTGATATAAGTTTTATACATGAGGTTTATTAATAAAAATCCTTTTGATGAAAGAAGTACAGCTATTTTTTAGTAATTTTTACCTAAATTCAAATTTAGGACAAATTTTACTTTCACTTAGTACCCTTATGGTTTATCCAATCTAAAGTGCCCTATTACATATCGTTCAAATTAAAGTGTAAAGCACATAGTTATATGTTCATGTTTAAATGTTAGATAAGTAAATTGTAATAGAGTAAAGCACAAGTAATCAATGTGAATTTACCTTTCAAAATATAAAGAACATGACTGTGATTTGTACAATGAAATTATTTATGCATAAAAATATTTTAAATTTAAAGAAAAATATAAGTTTATTATCTGCTTTGAATTTTTTTTAGATCAGTGATAAATATTATAAATATTATTAATAATTAAAATTTTAAATTTTTTTATGAATTTATAATTATTTTGTATTGTAATTTTTCCTAAATTTAATATTCAAGATTGAACATGCTTAGTGAATTTACACTTCGTTTGGATCGTGAGAGGAAATGAAAAAAGAAATAATTATAATTTCTCACTTAGATGAGAAATAAAAAAAAATGATTATAATTTTTTCACTATTATGTTTAAATAAATAAAAGAGAAGAAAATGTTGATTTCTCACAATTTTTTGTTTGGATAGAATAAATAAGAGAAAATAAAGAAAAGTATTGTACTTTATTTTATCAAAATAACCTTTCATATTAATAAATTATATTTTTCTATAAGAATAATTTTGATATTTTAGAAAACTTTCATTAAACCCAATTTTTTTCTCATTAAATCTTACCATTTTTTATGCCTAATTGCCTGCAAAGTGTCTTCTCGTGGGGCCCAGTTAAAAAAAAAAATGTAAGTCTGATAAAAATTATTTAGGTCAAGTTTGACAACTCAAAAATAATTCATTTTTTTTATCTTTTTTTCATCATATCACCTCTTTACTTTTCTACACATCTTTTCGTAAAAAGATAAAAAGTACACTTATTTATGTCATCCCAAACAACCCCTTATCACAGTCTCTCATTACTTTTTATTATATACACTAATTAGTGGACACATTAGTGTACCAATAGATGATGTGACATAATTTTAAAAGTTTTGAATATTTGTAATGTGTATAATAAATATGGTCATTAATGATATCATAATACTAGTTAATACACTAGTGTGTATACTAATTGGTGCATGTAGCACCACCGCTTATTTAGGGATTGTTTGGAATGACCTAAATAAGTGTACTTTTTGTCTTTTTACGAAAAAGATGTGCAGAAAAGTAGAGAGGTAATGTGATAGAAAAAAGATTAAAAAAAAAAAATAGATTATTTTAGAGTTGCCAAACTTGGCCTTAGGGGTGGTTTAGGATGATCTAAATAAGTGCATTTTTAATTTTTATGAAATATGAGTTGAGTATGGATTAGATTTGAAGTGATGTGGTAAAAAAATAATATAACTTAAAGGAAAATTTACCCATAAGTCCTAATTTCTGAAAAGTTGAACCATTTAGTCCTAAAAGTTTTATTATGCTCCATTTAGTCCCATTTGCACATCAATCTAATGTTCGAAACATTAATTTGATATTCGAAATCTAATGTTTGGAACATTAATCTGATGTTCGAAATCTAATGTTCGAAACATTAATCTGATGTTTGAAATATTGTAATGGGACCTTTCAGTCTATAAGAAAACTTTTAGAACTAAACAGTGTATAAGTTATTAATTTAAGATTTATTGATGCATCTCCCTAACTTAAATAAGATGATTTGATTTAAATAAGATAATAATTTTTTAACTTTTCGTCTTTTTTAAATTATAACAAACAAGACCTTAATTATCCAAACAAATAAAAAGATTTTCCTATTCTCACAATTTCAATTTCTTGTCTTTTATCACCAAATTCCTCCATCGAAACGGAGTGCTAGGGGGCGACATTTCACATACATACACACGCAGAAACGTAACAGTGACTTGAGGGACGAAAGAGAGAGAGACTTTGAATTTGATTTCTGTAAAAGTCGATCTTCTTCCCCTTCTGATGGATCTAAGCCCTGTAAGTTCAATCAGTTCTCTATTACTCTCTCTCTCACCTGTGTTGTGTGTGTGTGTGTGTGTGTGTCTCTCTCTCTCTCTCTCTCTCTCTCTATATATATATATATGCGCATATTGTGTATATCAAATCTGCGTGATTTCATTTCCTGCAAATTGATTGCAATTTTACCTGATTTTATTTGAGTAAGAATGATTAGGGTTAGCACAATTTGTTTTAATCTTCATATATCGGTGATTGTTAATGGTCAATCTCGTTTTCAATTCCAGTGTTTAGGTATTTCGATTTTCGCTTGCATACCATAGATCTGTGCCTGGGATTGCTTTTTCGTTGTCCTTGTGATACTTGTTGACCCTGAATATGCTGCCCCTGAACTAGACAGTTTTTTTTTTTTTTTTTTTTAGTGGGAATGAAATCTTGAATTCTTGCATATGCAAGTTTGTAATTCAGATAGGATTGGGATGGTAATTAGTTTTTGGGTAAATTGTGCAGGCAATACTTTGCCCATTGTCATTTGGTTCTTGGAGCTTCAATTGACTCTATTTTGACCTTCAGTTTCATATTTTGTTTCAATTTAGCCCATTCGAAAATAGCTGTTAGGGCTTTCGATGAAAATAACGAACGTGAAATGCCATATGTTGTGTTTTCAAGGGTAAAATTGTCCATTTTCTTCCATAACCCATCGAACTCAATGATTTACTCTATCTCACTCAAATATATATATACATATACTAAAAGGTGTGCACACCCACATGGGTGTGCTAGAAATTGCAGTTACAGTTCTGCAGTTACAAAGCACATGGATGTATTTGAATTGGGTGTTACAGGAAGGAAGAAGGGTAGTTTAGGAATTTAAAAAACTATGACATTCATACTAACTCAAATGTTTGCATTATATAATAGAGAGAGAGAAGCAATTGGTTGGGGTTGGGGAAAGGAGAGGGTTTCAGGCAACCGGGTTGCAGATTGAGAGGGCAGTTGATAGTGATTGGGAGGGCAGTTGATGGTAGTGGAGGGTGTTGAGATTGTTAGATGATAGTGGTGGGATGAGTTTGGGGCTGGTGGAAAGGGGTTTGGGGTGGTTGACAGGGGTTTGGTGGAAGGGAGTTTGATGGTGGTAGGGAGAGGGTTTGGGTAGGGTTGTTAAACAAACCAAGCTACTTGAGCTTGACTTATGTTCGACTCGTTAAGAACTCGTTCAAGATCGACTCGTTATATAAACAAACCAAATTTAAACACATTTTAAAGCTCTTCAAGTTATCAAATCAAGCTTAAACAATCTACTACTCAGCTTGATAAACTTATATACACTATAAAAAACCAAACTACTTGAGCTTGATTCGTTAAAAACTCATTTGAGATCGTCTCGTTATGTAAACAAGCCAAACTTGAACACATTTTGAAATTCGTTAAGTTTTCAAGTCAGGCTTGAACAACCTAATCTTTGGCTATGCTTGATTCATTTATAGCCCCAGCTTTGGGTGGCGGAAGTACTGGTTTGAGTGGTGGAAGGTAGTGGATGGTGGTGGTGGCAGAAGGTGGCAACAGTGTGTTGCCAGAGAGAACATAGACAGTGGTTGTGGTGGAGACTAAAACACTTGAATCGACTATTATGGGCATGTGCCATTCACTTGCTCGATTTTTGTCCAAAACCCTTACGATCATTTTCCATTGGACTAAATTGACACAAAATCCAAAATTGAACATCAAAATTGAGCCAATTTAAACTGTTAGGACCAAAATGACTCATGCGGCAAAGTATAGGGACTGCCAGTGTAGTTTGCCCTTTGTTTTTTTCCAATTTGCAATGTCAAAAAATTGGAGTTAGCAAACTCAATTATGCCATATTGCATGAGAAATTATGAGATTGCAGTGTTGAGAAAAAAAAATATTCTCCATCCTGACCAAGCTACTTTCTAAATAAATTAGTGGGGTAATTTTACCTAGATATCCACATTAATTGCAAGATGTATAGTATATTGATTGGTTATTTGTGCAATTTTATGAAGCACTTTGTTTTGATATTGATTGGTTATAGTATATTGATTGGTTATTTGTACAATAGAAGGAATAATGTTCCTATAAAAATGTGCCATAAAAAATATGATAGCTAAAGTATTGATGAGTATGTCATCTAGTGAAGTAGGTGATAAGTTCATCCATCAGTTTCTAAAACTAATCCATTGTGGCTAATAAAAAAGATGTGGGTGGATCACAACACTATACGATCAGGGGGGTGGGGAATGTATTGGGATCTCTCATTGTAGGAGAGTTAATGGCAAAGCAATAGGTGGTCATGCAATTTATCCTGGTAACCATATTTGAAAATTTATTATATTATTTTTTTCAGAGTTGAGATGGTGTTTTCTCCATCAATTCTTTTTGTAGTTATTTTAGAGCTTTTATTATTATTATTATTATTATTATTATTATTATTATTACAAATGGTTGGATTTTGTGCTTCATCTAATGCGGCTTACTTTGTTTGGACAATGCCTTGAAATCAATGCTTAACTAAAGAGCACCATCTCATGGTTGAGTGGGTGGTGGATGAATGTGAAGATGGTGGCTTGGATGATTTTGATAGAAGTCTTTTTGTGCCAATCTCACTAATATATGGTGGATTATCTCTTGCTATACCGTAGTTTGGCCAAGGCTTTAGATTTCTGTTTCTAGTTGCAGTTCTTTCATGCCAAAGACCAATTTTAGATTTGTATAGTGACATGGGTGGTGGAAAAAGGCGAACGGTGTTTTTTGTTTTCTTTTATTTATTATTTATATATATATATATATTTTTTTTTGACAACGTAAAGGTAGATGGTGGAAACAGCCGGATTATTTGAACATAGATCCTTTTTTGACCTAATTGGTGTATTTGACGCGATAGACTTTGAAAATTAAATTTTCAGTCTTAATTCGCAAAATAGCCTCTGATGTTGTTCAGTTGACAATTGTGAGGAATCTTTTAATCCAAAATGATTCAATTTAGATTATTTGCAAGTTATTTTAAAATTTCAAGGTGCCAGTATGAAGCAAATTTTTTTTTTTTTTGGGTTCTTTCATTGATAGAAAATAATTGCGTTGTCTCAAAGGACTGGATTTTCATTTTAGTAAAATGTAATATTCAAATGGACTGTTACAGCTATCTATTTCAAATGGATTTTCTCTCTTTTATTTTTCTTTCTCCTTTTTTTTTAGGTAAACTACCAATAGGTCCTAATAGTTGAAATTAATTCCCATCAAGTTCTATTGAAAATAAATCCTAGTAAAATTGTTCTTAAAAATAATTTTGTGACGATTTTTTGTATGTCACTAAAAATTGACAATTAGTGACTTTTTTTTGTTATGGCTTTAATAAATTGTCGCTAAAACTTACAATTAGTGACGTTTTTCTGTGATGAATTTTTCAAATTGTCGCTAAAAGTTGAAAATTAATGACATTTTTGTGATGATTTTTTTAAACTGTCGCTAAAACTTATAATTATTGATTTTTTTTTTTTTGTAACAAAATTTTTAAACTATCACTGAAAATTAACAATTAGTGACGGTTTTTAATAGTGCTTGATGAAAAACGTCAGTAATTATAATAGAACCTATTGAACAATAAGTTTACCTATTAGGACCTACACATAAGTCTCCCTTTCTCATTTTTCTATTCTTCATGTCTCATTTTTAAATTACTTCTGTGCTCAGCCTGCAGGGGAAAACTATGCCCACCCGAGGATATGTTTCTTTCATGTGTTCTTCAAGGTATGTTGTATTGTATGTAATTATGATTTATACTAGTTTTCCTTTTCAATTCCATTTTTCTTTGTAATATTGCACTTCTTTGATTTGGCAGGCGGCAGCTTTGGCATTTTATATAGTTTCAGCTCTCTTTGTCGATAGCTTTGTTATCATTTTTGTGGTCACTGTTCTTCTTGCTGCTTTTGATTTTTGGGTAGTCAAGAATGTGAGTGGTCGTATCTTGGTTGGTTTGAGGTGGTGGAATGAAATAAATGAGGAGGGTGAGAGCGTGTGGAAATATGAATGCCTTGACCAAGAGGTTGGTGATAATGTTTATTACATTCTCATTGTTCATCTCAGAATTCTTTTGTAGATATCTTCAGGCTGTCCTCGTGAATTTATCTCTAACTGTTAAAATATGTTTTAACCTTGTTTCTGCCAGTCATTGGCTCGGATGAACAAGAAGGATTCCTGGCTATTCTGGTGGACCCTTTACCTTACAGTAAGTAAATATGATTGAATTATATCATATAGAAAGGGACATTACCCAGTCTTGGTCTCTGTTACCAATTATAGCATAGGCATTCATTAATTAAAAGAATTAAAGGAAACACATGATGATGTGTAGGCGGTTTTAAAAAGTTACATACCATGTTGAAGAACCTGGGACCTGGAAACTTGGTTCTGACTTTCCTTGATCTTTACTGTGTAGTATCATATCAAAATTGTTTTTAATAAAGAAATTTATTTACTCTGACTCATTATGTCTAAGGCTGTTCTTTTGTTTTGTAGGCAGTTGCATGGATTGTTCTTGGAATATTCTCTCTCATAAGGTTGCAAGCTGATTTTCTTCTTGTTGTAGCAGTTTGCTTGACCCTCAGCATTGCAAATATCGTTGGCTTTACTAAATGTCGCAAAGGTTTGCATACTTTTTGTTTCGAGCTTATGAATTTAGTTGCCTTCTGATATTTTCTGCTTAAGTCTCTTGTTTAGGTCATTGATTGTTTGATCTTCTATACCATTAGAAACCAGCTCTTCTTATCCATATGAGTTTGATTCTGATTTTATGGTAACAGATATTCTATACATAGGTTGTTTGTAACAAAATGAAACAAGAGCCCATGCTTCAAAGTTGAGATTTCTAATTATTTGACTGTTGAAATAAATTAAAATGCTACAAGATAGTAATTTTTCTACTTTCGAGAAAGGTGTTGAATTTTTCTCAGTTATGGTGTGTCCCAGAATAGCTTTGGTGTACCTTCAATTTTTATTTTTTTAATTTTGTGGGACAAAACTGTTTTGCATACCTAATCCCTTGTTTAGTTTTCCTATCATGGTTTATCCGGGGTTAAGTACTTATCATGGTTTGTATGGTATTATTCATGGATATCCTGGCTGTTAAGTACTTATCGATCTTAGATGGATCGTGTAGATATCAATATTGTTTTCCATAAATTAACATGTAGGCAATGCTGAACGAGGAATAGCATTCCAGATTTTTTAAAAAGAATTTGTTCGTTTGGCTGTAAAGTTTAAAAGCATCTAGTTACGTACCCACCATACTTAAGAGCTCCCGAATTAAAACTTTCCCTAGGTTGGATAGCGTAATAATCTGGCAGTCACAAAGACAAATTTGAGGTTTCCGTTAATTGATATATTAATCATTAGTTCTATCTGATAATCTTTTAGGGATACCGTGATGATCTATGAAGCACCTACACTTCAAAACAAGTGCCGTATCCGTGTCGGACAATTGGACACTTTAATTAATTTATTTCAAGGGACACTTTTGGGACACACTAGGGACATGTCAAGTTGTCTTCTCTCATTTTATGTAATGCTTTTGATGAATGTTGAATGTTTATTATTTTTTTTAGATTTAAATTCTTAATAGATCATCCATAAAAAAAAGATATAAATTGTAAGTGTTAATTTATTTAAATAAAAAAATAGAATTAGAGTTAGTTTTTGTTAATATTAATTGTTTGTGGATGTAATATTAATCTAGATAACAAATAAAGATATATGAAAACATATTTTATTGCCATGGCCGTGGCCTTGCCCTCATTTATTTGAAATCGCTATGTCCCACGTCCACATTTGTATCCGTATCCGTATCCGTATCCGTATCCGTATCCACGCTTCTTAGGTAATGATGTTACGAACAATTCCTGTAGCTTCAAGGGGTACTGACAATTGAACACTCGCCACCTGGACATCACGACTGTGGAAAAAAAGGAAAAACCCAGGACTTGACCCATGGTTTCTGTTGCTTTTGAAGGCCCACAAATCATCCTTTTGAGTGAAATTGTTAATAACATAGTCCTGAAGTTAATTAGGGTATAAATATTGAAGCAAGTTCTGTACATGAATTCTGAAAAAATAAAAATAAAAATCCTAAAACCATAATAAGTAATTTCAATCCAAATGCTATAGAAACGCTATTCATCCTTATCATTTTACATGTAAGATGTCCCAACGTGATCACACTAATGCCGGTAGAAACAAGTGCCATATTGCCTCAACATGACATTTTTTTGGTCTTGTATTTACATGTACACAATTTTGTGTGTTTGTATGCACATATATATGCTTCGTTTTTACATTGGTTCTCAATAAAAATTTTGGTGTTTCTCCTCAGATGCTAAAAAGCAGATTCAAGCATTTGCCTCCCAGACCATTGCATCTCGATTCTCAACTACACTACAGTCGGCATTTAGTGTAGTCTGAATTGTTCTTACAGAAAGATGTAGTAAAATAGTGAAGTTGAAGAAATGCAGGTCAGAAACACAGAGAACTGGTTGTGAAATATGTACTCATTGATCACTCTACAGGATATATGTTAAATTTGGATCTTGTTAAGCGGAGTTCATGCTCCGCATGACGACTTGGATTTTTGTTGGTCTGTACTTT
The DNA here is from genome assembly GCA_030407325.1 of Camellia japonica. Lineage (NCBI taxonomy): Eukaryota > Viridiplantae > Streptophyta > Magnoliopsida > Ericales > Theaceae > Camellia > Camellia japonica. The sequence continues at coordinate 183,794,372 of JAPPVO010000019.1, forward strand.
GTATATTCAGAACACAAGAAAACACCTAGAAATGCCATTTTGTTTTTTTTGTTTTTTTTTGTTGTTGTCTTGTTTAGGAATTTAATTGGTTGGTTTTCTGTCGGCTCTATACTAGTTTTTTACGTGTTTGTTTCCTGCAAAAGTTAATTGATTTGTTTTGGGAACTTCCTTGCTCTCCATCAGCATAGACAGAAGTTTAAAGTGGAAAATAGTCAGAAGAATTCTTGTTTGGACAGGAGCCTAAAGCTGTTTTTAGATCATGAATTTGCTGTTGGAAAAAATGAATGAAGCTAAACTTTTTTTGTTTTTTGGTCCTCCACTAATCTAATTAAATTCTAAACACAACATAAATTTGTTTTGATGCATTGTTCCACTGAAAAAATCTACTTATTTATTTCATCAAAAGCTTGCCAACTTCGTGAAATTTGAGAGATTCTCATTTGGCAATACCAGAAATAAGTTGTTTATCTGTTTATTTTTTTTATATCTTTTCGTAATAAGTAAAAAAAATTAGTTTATAAGTTACATTCAAAACAATCTGTGTTTTTTTCTTTTTTCTGAAAAGTTATTTCAAGTGACTTTTTAGTTGTGTCATTTGGACATATCTAATGAAAAGCGAAGTATTTAGATAAGTTTTAGCAATTCAAGTGTTTGGCTAACCAAAGCTAAGAAATGGAACACATAGCACACCACGAATTAGCTAAAGAACATGGATCTACATGTCGAAAGTTAGTTAAGTAGGGAAGGACAAGGAGGCACATAGACATTTTACCAATATCAAACCAAGCGCAAGCTTCCAAATGATGCCAAACCTAATAGTTCTTATCATTTTCATGTTCAATATATGTTCTTGTTTCAATTTCCAAATTAGAATCTCCGAACTTCATTAGCTCCTAGCTAGTTTGTTCAATTTTCAAATGCTTCACCATACTTGGCCTGTTGCCTTGTGAGAGACAATCTATTGGGCTGACCTGTTGATTTGTGAGAGGTGACTAGTAAGGTCCTGAGCGTAGCAAAATATTAAAAAAAAATGAGGAAGAAAAAGGAAAAAAAAATTAAAATTTTTGTCAATTGGGTTAAACTTGTTAGCCAATTAAGCTAAGCTTGTTGGATAAGATTTGGAAAAATGCTTGGGACCTTTAATTAGAGGTACCACTAGTGATGTGGCAGTGGGTGGGAGAGGTGTGTTTAGAGCCTCTAAATTAGAGGTCTCTAGCATTGTTGTAAGATTTGAGCCTCATGTTTTGACATATGTATCAAATGACTTGACTCATCAAAAAGTCTTCTAGACTTAGCTTACGAGAGAACTTGGCTATTATTTTCACAGACTAATCCAGCCTAATTTCAATACTTATGTAGGTCTCATTGTGAAAGAAAATGATTTGAGATAAGCAAATATAAAACTTGACAAAACTTACTTGATCAGTGGAGAGTTCAATCTCAATTCCGTGCTAAATTTTAATAATAACAAACCCTTTTACTAACGTTTAGAAAAACTCTTAACATTATATATATATATATATATATATTTGGAGACATGTGGATCTTAAAATATATCAAATTAATGGATAAGCCGCATTACTAGGGGAAGCGGAGACCCTTGGCGCTGCATTAAAAAGCTCAAAATGGATGAGATCCACATCACAAGGTTTGATTCTATTTTAACTCTGCAATTTTTTTTTTTTTTTTTTTTCATTACTACATTGAATATTAAATTTTGGATTCTATTTAACAGAATCATGTGATCCATTAACAAAAAGTGACCTATAAACAAAAAAAACACATTGCGAGGCTATACTATATGTGTGACTACGTTTCCGTATTGGGACTCATTAATTATTTTCTCTGTTTTTTTTATTTTTATTTATCTACTATTTATCTAATTTTGTAAAGGACAAACGTGATTGATTTTTTTTTTAATAATTATAATTTCAAAAATTATTGACGTGCTTTCATCATTTTCAATTAATCAGTGAGTTTGTATAACATAATAAATAATATAAATTTTCTTTATCTTTGGTTGCTTACTTCGTCTCTAATTTCTCATTACTCCATCACAATTCAATCATAAAATAGTAGAAAACTCCTTTCCTTTTTTTATTTTGTAATTGGGTCAGACAAATCCTTTTAGCCAACGCTACAAGACAGAAAAGATTAGCCAAATCTTATCTGTTTCAGTCTATCCCTTTGAAAACCGTGAGGGTAGACACTGTATATATATTGTCAGAATGTTACTATTTACGCCCACTTAATTTCTTGGGAGATTTGCGTGTAAATTTTAATATATAGACTTATTATCTAATAGGTCATATGATAATTAAGAGTGTTTTTCATCAAACACGGTTAAAATAAATAAATAAATCACTAATTGTTAATTTTCAACAGCAGTTTGAAAATTTTATCACAAAAAATATAGTTAATCATAAGTTTTAACGACAGTTTAAAAATCATCACAAAAAAGTCACTAATTTTTAACTTTCGACGATAATTTATAAAAATTGTAAAAAAAAGTCACTAATTGTCAATTTTTAGGGACATGTACAAAAAATCGTCACAAAAAATTATTTTTAATAGAATTTAATGAGAATTAAATTCAACTATTAGGACTTATTGATAGTATACCCTAATTTCTTTTAGTACACTTAGGCCTATGATTCATTTTTTAAGCTTTTTGGCCAATAAGTTTAAATCTTCTTGGCTAAAAGGATATTAGTCTGTCTAAAAGGACATTTGTATGATCAAAACTTACATGTAACCTATCTATTCACTTATTCAAAACTTAAATATGTCAATTTGTCCAAATATTATCTATATGTATACGTATTATCTATTTATTCAATGTCACCTATTTGTCCATCTTACCATACAATCACCGGTCAACATTTTGAACTTTTTTTAACACGTGTCCTTTTAACCAAAAATATATATATATATATATATATACCTTGGAACAAATGACATACGGCCCCACCTTATTCCCAATTCTATCTTCATTCTTTTAACCCTAACCCCAGCCTCCACGTTTACCTCCGATGTTGGTTTGCCCTTCAATGACTCTTCTCCTCTAGTGCAACCACTCTTTGTTCACTCCTCCCACACTACAACCTTCCTTCAATGACCCCTTCTCCTATTACCTTTGTGATGCACCTCTTGTCACTTCACCCTTACACTTGTGGTGACCTATCCTTCTATTCCTCACACACCACTGTGACTCACTAACTCCTTTCTTTTTCTTCTTTCCAATCTCTCTCTCTTCTCTCTTTATTCTAGTCAAATGCAAATGGCAAAGAGTGAGTGAAGGAGGTTGAAAAGGAGTGACTATAGCGATAATGAGTTGTGAACGGATGAACAAAAGTTAAAAAGGATAATCAGAGTTGAAAAATGTACAGAAAGAATGTCAATTGTAGTAGTAGGTGAAGGTGGGAGAAAAGTTTGGAAGGTTAATGGAGATATAATAAAAATTTTATATTAAGATAAAAAATAATAATGATAATAATAAAATAATGGGAGCTCAAATAATAATAAAAAATTAAAAATTAAAAATGGGGACTTTTTTAAGCAGCACGGACTGTAAATATTTCTTTTCCAAGACAACCTCTCTGCTTATAAAATGGCACGCGACATGAAATTCAGCCATTACTCTTCTTCTCGCCCTCTCTCTCTCTCTCTCTCTCCCTTCTAACATCAAAACAAAAAAGCCTAAAAAACTCTCGAATTTCCCAGATTATAATCACCTTAATGTACACAAATTTTCTGTGTATCTTTCTCCTCCTAATTCTGATTCTTTGTCATGCACACAACCACCTTCATGACCATGAAACCCTGTTCCAGAATCCTCATCCACCGCCGAAACTCTTCTTTTTTCGCCTTCCCATCTCCCAAATGCCACCATTCTACCAATGTCCCATCAAATTCTGCATTCAATTTTCACCAAACCCGTAAATTCCATCCCTTCGCGCCTCGAATTTTGCGTTTTCGATGCGTTTTCGATCGAACCCAGAAACCGTTTTGTGCATGTTGGGACCAATCTAGTGTTTTCTCTAGCACTTGTAATGGTGGTATTGCATTGAATTGTAGGAATTTTTCAAGTTCAATTGGTACCCATGTGAATGAAAAGAGTTTTGACAGGATATATGTTCAGGGTGGTGTGAATGTGAACCCTTCAATAGTTGAAAATACAGAGAGAGATGAGGAATTTAGGGTAGAAAATGATGGTGAGAATGTGAATAATGAGAATTCAAAAGGTTTGAATGATGGTAAACAAGAGTCTGATATTGAGAGGGAGGCATGGAAGTTATTGAGGAATGCGGTTGTGACATATTGTGGGATCCCAATTGGGACAATGGCGGCGAATGATCCCGCTGATAAGCAACCGCTTAACTACGATCAGGTCTTCATTCGCGATTTCGTTCCGTCTGCCTTGGCTTTCTTGCTTAAAGGAGAGGCAGAGATTGTGAGAAATTTCCTTCTTGATACCTTGCAATTGCAGGTGAATTATGTTGTTTGAATTCTATATTGTTATCTCTATGTATGCTTTAGTGATATTTCATCATTTAAAAGCCTTGTAAATCTCTAGGTTATGCACTATGTTACCCCCCAAAAAAAGAAGCTAATATTGTTGTGATATATGTTTTGTTTGGAGTGCACGTTCCAAACTATGGTATACTTATGTTATAAACACTTTCTGGCCAAGTCCCATTAATTGATCATAACGATATTGTGGAAATGTTGCATGGACCCATACGTATAGGAACCAAAAAAGAATCACCTTGATACTAAACCGGATCGAGCCTGTGATCTTCTTGAAAATGGGAAGATCCAGAATAGGTGGCCAACCGAGCAATGTGTGTGGACCAGGTGAGTAGGGATGTAGCTCTGTGGACCACTCTCATTGGGCCTGATATGTGGTCCCTTCTAAAAGGAACCGTACATGACACTCTTGTGACATATCCCGGAATAAGGATCCCCTTCCTTTGACCAACGGGTCCTCGAACCAACCTATCCTCCCTTTCTTGCTTGTTAGCACCAAAAAAATCCCATTCTGAATGGTCGTAGGCTCTCAACATGGCCAACTTAAGAATGAAATTTCCTCCTCTAACATTTTTATCATGATCACAATTGATTTATTGGGCAATAGAAATGTTGTCTGCAATATTTCTACACTTCACAAATGCACTTGCTAAATTTAATTCATTTTAATTTCTATCCATATAAGAATAAGATTTGCCTATTTATCTAGATGTATATCTATCAGATTGTGGCTTCATGTAAGGATCCAAAGCTATTCCAATATTTTTTTTCTCCAATATATTTCCATTAAACATTTTCTTAGGAGGATAAAAATCAAATATAGTCATCTAAAATCTATGGAGTGGATTTTGGCCTGACAAAGTGTAAAAATGGGTTATAATAGTGCTCATAAAATGTGTTGTGACATGATTAATTAAAAATAAAAAACACTATATTTTGTTGCTACTCTTGTCGTATCAAATTTTAGATCATGTGGCATACAAGTTCCTGTTCCCTTTTCGTTTCACATACTGGAAATATATTGCTTCTATATTGCGTACTACTAGCATAGGTACTTAGTTGTAATGTTACATGAGCTGCTATTTATTCTATTGCTTGCGGGATATGCCATCTATTCATTCTTCGTATTTGTGGAACTTTAGTGTTTTCCTGTTTATTTGTTAGAGTTGGGAGAAAACAGTGGACTGCTACAGCCCAGGGCAAGGGTTGATGCCGGCAAGTTTCAAAGTTAGAACTGTGCCTCTTGATGAAAATAAGTTTGATGAAGTTTTAGACCCAGATTTTGGTGAGTCAGCTATTGGCCGTGTTGCACCCGTAGACTCTGGTAAGTATATCTTTCCTTTATAAAAAGCTACCAATTAACTCGTCTCTTATGAAGTAAAAGTAGATGCTATTTTTTTTTTTCCTCCTTCATGTTGTCCATCTTATAGGGTTGTGGTGGATTATCTTATTGAGTGCTTATGGGAAGATCACTGGTGACTATACTCTACAAGAAAGGGTGGACGTCCAGACGGGCATACATCTCATTTTAAGCTTGTGCCTGTCTGATGGATTTGATATGTTTCCTTCCCTATTAGTCACTGATGGCTCCTGCATGATCGACCGACGGATGGGTATCCATGGTCATCCACTTGAGATTCAAGTGAGTTGATGTTTCCTTAGTTGTGTAAAAAAATTGTCATATATAGCTTGTATGTAAAAAAATCAAGGATTACTATCTACAATTATGTGCTGTAATTATGTATATGCCATTTGCATAAAATGGTTAGTTTCATTTTTTTTTTTGGTTGCTTCAAATAATTACTAGTTTGTTTTCTGAGTTTGAATTACTGAGCTAAGTATATATTTGATTTATTGGAAAAGTTGTTAGGTCTTTCACTCTAGTTCAGTTTCACTTTTTTGGCATGTCATAAAACTATATCACCGTGAGTTAACTAGCTTGCCCTGCATTTTCCTTATGTAATACGAAGCATATATTACATATTAGGAGTAAACTACCAATAGGTTCTAATAATTGAACTTAATTCTCATCAAGTCCTATTGAAAATTAGTGTTAGTAAAATCATCGTTAAAAATAATTTTTTGTGATGATTTTTTGCATATGTTGCTAAAAATTAGTTTTTTTTTTTTTTTTTTTTTTTATGGTTTCATAAATTGTCGCTAAAATTTACAATTAGTGACTTTTTTTTTGCGATGAATTTTTCAAGTTGTCTCTGAAAGTTGAAAACTAGTGTCGCTAAAACTTATAATTAGTGATATTTTTTATAACAAAATTTTCAAACTGTTGCTAAAAATTAACAATTAGTGACTTTTTTAATAATGTTTGATGAAAAATGCCATTAATTAGGACCTATTGGACAATAAGTCCACCTTCTCAATTTTCTTTGAGAGTTCTTTCAAACTTTTGTCTTGTCTACTCTGTTAAAAATTGAAGGTTGGGACAGGCTGTAAATCATGACAGCCTGTTTACTATGTTGTATCCATATACAGTTTTGAAGCAGTTACCTATTTTCTAGGGATTTTTTATGACAAATATACTTGTTCCTTCTTAGATTTTAGTTGTTTTATATGCTCTGGATTTATCTTATGCGTGCCAGGTTTGATTTCACAGGCTTTATTCTACTCAGCTCTGCGGTGCTCCCGGGAATTGCTCTCCAAAGATGATGGATCCAAGAATTTGGTGACGGCAGTAAACAATAGACTTAGTGCGTTATCATTTCACATTAGAGAATATTATTGGGTTGATATGAAAAAGGTCAATGAGATTTACAGATATAAGACGGAGGAATATTCCACTGATGCCACTAACAAGTTTAATATTTACCCCGAACAAATCCCTCATTGGCTAGTGGATTGGATTCCAGAGGAGGGCGGTTATATGATTGGCAATGTACAGCCAGCTCACATGGACTTCAGGTTCTTCACACTTGGAAATCTCTGGTCCATTGTTTCGTCTTTGGGTACTCCAAAACAAAATGAGTCTATTTTGAATTTGATTGAAGCCAAATGGGATGACCTTATGGGGCATATGCCTCTTAAGATATGTTACCCTGCTTTGGAACGTGAAGAGTGGCGTATAATCACGGGCAGTGACCCAAAGAATACGTGAGTTCTCTATACAACTTTTATGCTCTCTCTCTATTTCTCTCGCTATATATTTATATGACTAATGTTATACAAACAGAATTTTCATACAGAATTATGTGGCACGTTGTGTCTCTTCATTTTCAATCAAAACACCCACCATTATTCTTATAATTTCACAAATACCACTGTCGCATCATTTTTGTTATGAATTCTATACAGAAATTCTGTATAAGCATATCATTTTCCTATATATATATGCATGCACCCTTATGGAATCGTGTAAATCATTAATATTGATTGTCATTTTATTGACTCTTGCAGCCCTTGGTCTTATCACAATGGGGGATCTTGGCCAACCCTTCTATGGCAGGTAATTTTGGATTTGATGCTAGTCATATCATATGTATGGTGGGATTTTCATTGAATGCTAATCTTTTTTATATTAGGGAGTTCACAGCAACTATTATGGTGCCCCAATAATTAATACACCAGTTTTCCTCATTGGGTCCACTTTCGTTAATCTATCTTTTTGCTTTTGATATCAGCCTCTTGATGGAAAATGATTCATGCTCGAACTCTGCCCTTCCATTTTCGTGGTAGTTCGTCTGCTCTATGATTCATTTTTATCATAAACAAAACAGGGGCCCAATATTGAAAAGGGTCATGTTAATGGTTCACTGATTCCAACTTTCTGGCTTACTAAAGTAAATTATGTGATGAAATTTAGGGAAAAAACGGAAATACATTAGTCTCAAAGAATAATCATGTACCTAAAAAATAGGAAATAATGAAATTCAAGAACAATTATATTCCTTAAACATTGTGGATTTATGATATTTGGGATAAAAGTATGATTATACAGGAAATTAACCATTTTCAGGTGCATGTTTGTCTATACCTATGTTACATGGACTCGAGTATTAGCATTGGGTGTGGGTGTGGGTGTGGGTGTGTGTTCAAGTGTCCGATCTTTATAAACCCAATTCTTAGGATATTGGGATATGTGTCCAAAAGTTAGATATGGTATGGGAATACGTGGTGGACACATATATTGTATATTTTATAATAGTCATAGATAAGATGTTTTAAATTATATATAAATGTACTTGAAATTAAATAAGATTTCGAAAAAATATAGAATTTCTATCTCTCATTTAGGTGAGAGGCTAGAAATGTTTATATTACTAGAAAATGTAAGTTTCTTCTTTTTTAAACATTGTAAAAACTTAGACGATCAAGTGTCTAAATTGGCTAGGGGTGTCAGACACATATCGCAGAACCTTACATTGTCATATCCGGTAGACATGGGTACTTTGGAAGAAATATAAGAGTCCATGTAACATAGGCCTATACAGAGAAGGGATGAGAATATAAAAAAGAAAATGCATTTTCAGTCCATTGTGACATGCCAAATTTGAACCAAATAACTAGTTAAACCTAATAAGAGATGGACATTAACCTGCTTAGTTTAAGTAATGCTTTCTTTTCCGTGGGTAGGTCTTGGGGTGGCTGGTTCATTAGCCCTGTTTTAGCTCATAATTATCTTCTAACTATTCTTTTTTTTTTTTTTTTTGTCTTTCAATAATTATGTTCAGTTCACATTAGCCTGCATGAAGATGGGCAGGCCGGAACTTGCAAGGAGAGCACTTGACTTGGCTGAGAAGAGGCTTGTGGTGGATCGTTGGCCTGAATATTATGACACAAGAAATGGAAAATTTATAGGAAAGCAAGCTCGACTTTACCAAACATGGTCGATTGCTGGGTACCTGACTTCAAAAATGCTTTTGGAAAATCCAGAGATGGCTTCTCTTTTATTCTGGGAGGAAGACTATGAACTTCTAGAGATTTGTGTTTGTGCTCTTAGCAAATCTGGCCGCAAAAGATGCTCTCGAGGTGCAGCAAAGTCTCAAATTCTTGTTTAAAATTCTTTTTGTACAAACCCCACTGCATAAGCATAGGGAAATGAAGTTTGTCGATAGCATTTTCTTAGCAGAAAATTTCACATAAAAATCATCTGTTTTTGTAACATTTTAGGCCTCGTTTGGGAACAGGCTAATTTAGTAACTTTTTGGCTATTTGGCTAAAAAGGTAGGTAAAAAAAACTTATATGTTTGGGATGACTTTTTGGCTAATTACGAAAAGATGTGCAAAAAGTAGAGAGAAAAGAGAATCTTTGACTTTTTGGTATGAGTGGTTGGCTTTTTGGCTAATTTAGTAACTTTTTGGCTAATTGGCTAAAAAGGTAAGTCCCCAAACGGGGCCTAGTGTAGAATATTCATTGATTTGTTGCCTGATCAATTACACAAGTTGATCGGTGCTGGGAGATTGAATAACTGTTCTTCGGAGAGCCAAAAAATAGTAACGTGGCTCCTTTTGATCATCTGTATGTATAAATATTACGTAACTGTTACTACACATCTATATTTTCTCCAAAATTTTGGTGCAGCTTCTGCTCTTTTTTGATATGTTGCCCAGCAAAGTAGTTTTTGTGGCCGTATTATGTTTGTGGATAATTTTGCTTCATTTTATTTCACTTCTGGATAAATATTTTTTTGTTAGTCGTTTCTCATTTAATTGGTGGATTTATTGACATAGTCGTGCAGTATCTTTGAGAGGTTATTTAGAGTGTGTTTAATAGTCCATTATTCGGTTCAATTTTTTTGTTCCGGATTAATAATCCTTCCGGACTATTAGTCCCTCATATGAGGGATTATTGTATCCTAAAGCGAGGGGTGGACAATCCTATGGGACTAATGTATGAAATGTCTATTTTACCCTCATGCTGTTAATTAATAAACAATTAAAAAAAGGTAAAATAGTCTTTTGAATATTTATAAATTATTTTTTTAGTATTGTTAATTTAAAATTATATATTAAATAAAAAATATAAATTATGAATTATAAATTATAAATTAAATTTAATTAAAAATAATAAATTAAAAATTATGGCCTTATAAATTAAATTTTTTTAGTGTTGTTAAAAAATTAAATTTATATATTAAATAAAATTATTTTTTTAGTGTTGTTAATTTAAAATTATATATTAAATAAAAAATATAAATTATAAATTTAATTTAATTGAAAATAATAAATTAAAAATTATGGCCTTATAAATTAAAAAATTTTAGTGTTGTTAAATTATAAATTATAAATTATAGATTACAAATTCAAAATTATATATTAAATAAAAATTATAAGTTATAAGGGTAAAATAGTCTTTTGAATATTTATTCTTATCCAATCCAACCAAACATTTGATTCATTAAAAATAATCCAGACGTTTAATCCCATAACTAAACAACATAAGATACAAATTCAGTCCAACAAAATAGTCCAAAGATAATGTATCTCAGGACTAACAATTCAATGGATTACAATTCCCTTTATCCAATCCGTCCAAACAAAAACACCATGTGTGTTTGATTGGACGAACTGGATAAGGGGATTAGAATCCATCGGACTTGAGTCCTGGGACTGTGAATCCCCCGGACTATTTGATTGGATTGGATATGTATCTTGTGTTTATTTTTTCATGGGATTAAATGTCTGGAAAGGACTATTTTTAGTGAATCCAACATTTGGTTGGAGGGACTGGATAGAATAAATGAACAAATGACTATTTTACCATTTTTAATTGTTTACTAAGTAATATCAATATTAAACATATCATTAATATTTTAATTTTTTAGCTAGATTAAATAAAATTTTATTTTATTTTATTTTTTACACAATTACATAAATTTATTTTTTTAAATAAAATAAATAAAATATCAATAAAATATATGTTATTTTTAATTAAAATTTTAAATAAATTTATTTTTAAAAAAAATAATAATTAAATAATGAGATTAAATAAAACATCTATTAAAATTTAAATAATGAAATTAAATGAATTATAAACAAAATTTTAAAATAAAATATCAATAAAATATCTATAAAAAATTATTTTAAAAAATTAAATAAATAAAACATCAATAAAAGTTAAACGTAATTATTTTATTTTTAAATTGAGACGTTTAAATTTTATTGAATTTTACTAAATATAATACATAATTAAATAGTATAGGGTCAAAATAGTCATTTCATCACCTAATCCCAACCGCAGATAGTCCCCCGAAAATTGTCCCATACCCTCCGTAGGATACAATAGTCCCCCATATGGGGGATAAGGAATCCGGTCAGACTCCATGTCTGGCGGACTAAAAAAAAAACAAACACCTGATAAAGATCCTCCTTTGAATTATAATCCCAATAGTGAATAATCTCTCCCTTATCCCTCCAATCAAACTGACCCTTAGTGTTCTTGGGATAAGTGTATGTGGTGTTTTAACTTGACAGTTTTTGGGCTATTTTGGAAAGATGGCTATAATCAATTTTTTGAAAAACTGTTTATAAACAGCTTATAAACAACCTTTTTGTAAAAGAAAAAGTAGATTATAATCTAAAAAGTAAATTATAATCCACTTCCCAAAATAGGCCTTTGATCTAAACAATTGAGTCTGTTATTTTTGTATTGTTATCTGGAGAGAGAACATAGAATGCATTAATTAATAATTATAGTTACCTCAGTTCAGGTCACACGCTAAGTCAATTCTTTTATTATTATAACTTTGACCTAAAAATAAAAATACAATAATACTATTCAGTGTGTTGGTTTAAATTTTCTGGATTAAATTTTTTAAAAATTGACTTTTTTAGTTTTCATATTTTTTATTTTTAGTGAATATTTTTTAAATTTTAAACAATTTTTTTACTTTTTTAGATGCACCTTACTTAGATGTATCTAAAAAGTAAAAAATTTGTGAAAAAAATATTTTAAAAAATTAATAAATACATAAAAATACAAAAAATATACTGAATTCTTGTATTTTTTGTATTTAGTGAATTTTTAAAAGATTTTTTTTACAATTTTTTTTACTTTTTAGATGTATTTATGTTAGGTGTGTCTAAAAAATAAAAAAATTTACTTAAAATATTTAAAAATTTTAGTAAAAACAAAAAAAACAAAAAATAAAAAAGTAAAATTTTCTGAAAAGTATTTTTTGAAAAGTGAAAACAAGACCCAAACCTTAATACTCAAACCATTAGCCACCACCACCTTCAACCACTGGCGCTGCCCCTTCTCTCAACCACCTCCTCCAAGCCCCAAGTCTGCACCATTGCCCTTCCCAGCCCTCTCCCCTTTGCCGTAAATCCTTCCTCTGCAACGTTACCCCTCCTTTGCTGCGGCCCCTTACCTCTACCTCTGCAAACTCTTTACCACCGATACTGCCGTAAACCCTATCCATGCGAAATCCATATTGGTTTGACGATTGATATTCGAGCAAATCCTATTGGTTCGATAGTTGGCATTTAAGCAAATATCATTACACTACAAAATATAAGAGTTATAGAAATCAAATTTTTTGGTCTCTAAAATTAAAAATTTTGTTGCAAAAGATATTTAAGGATCAAGTTTTATCGTTATGAGGATAGTTGCTAAAAGATTATTCAGAAAAGTTAAAAATAAAACTTTTAGCAACAAAATTTTGAAAATGTTACTAATAAATACATTTTTAGGGACGAAATAATTTGGTCACAAAAGTGTTTATTTTTTTAGATAAAAAATTTGGTTCAAAAAGGATAAAAATTCATCATTAATATCCAATTTTCGTTGCTAAAAATATAATGACGACACTGTTCGTAACAAAAATATTCGGTCACTAAAAAATAATTTTATCCCTAAATTTTGATTTTTAAATTTTGAATCTTTTGTAATGTTGGTTTAGTGATTGATATTTGAATCGGGATGATTCTTTCAACGCTAATAGTTCTAACAGTGAGAAATTGAGTCTTTCTCCTAGATCTTGAAACCTTGCGAGGGTGAGAAAGGTGGTTGGATCATTGTAGTGGATGCTGGGAAATGAGGGGTCATAGAAGGGCAGGGCCAATGGATTGCGATGTGTTTAGGGTCAGGTTTGAAGTTGGTGGCTAGGGTTAGGGTTTGAAGTTGAAGATAGGGATATTTTTGACCTTATTGGTTGTGTTATTGAGCAAAACTTTATGATTCAAAATTGTTTAGTGTGTGCATAAAATTTTCGGTGTGCAAAAATAGAAGATTGTTTAAATGTTGGTTGTTGGACTTATGTCTTTACTTCCAATATGTAGTTATTGAACACTAATTCAGTACATTGGTAGGGTGTTTTTAAATTAATAAGAATAGTAATCATAAAATAAGAAGAGTTGAGCTAACTTACATTAGTGAGTTGAATAAAATAAACAAAAATGATCTCTACCCCCAGCTGGGGGTGACACCCAGTGAGGTGTCACCCGGGGGTTGGAGGAGAAAACAATTTTTTTTTTTTTTTTTTTTTTCCGGCCAACCCCACGCCGCCACGTCACTGGGGGTGGGGGTGGGGGTCTTCCGTACTGGGTGTATGTAGCATTGTTGGTTTATAATAAAATAGAAGAGTATTGTTATTCAAGACAAACAATTATATTCAATTTTCAAACCTAATGATGTGGTAATCAATTAAGATATTAAAGATAACACTCTTTCTCTGCTCTAATCATCAACCAATTATGTCATTTACACTTTCTTAGGTCTAAAAATATATATATAAAAAATAGACTTATATATCATTTTTCATGTTAGAATACATATGAGACTGGTTACCTAATATCAAAACCTTCATGGATATGAATGATAAAAAGACCAATAGTTTTGATATAAAAAGAAGAAACAATATATCCTATCAAGTATTTCACTTGTGAGATTGGTTACATAATATCAACTGAATAAATTCTAAGTTGTTTGCATTGTTTGATTCATTGGAATAAGTTATTCCGTCAGATCATTCTATTAAAAAACTAATAAATAATCATTTTATTCTTACTCAAAATCATTTCAGCTAATTAAACACTAGCTTATAATTCAGTAATTGGAGAAAACAGGTGAGTTTGCAAATAGAGTGAGCCTATTGACTGCTAGACAAGGGAAATTTTTTTAACTTAACATGATAATACAATTCAAACCATATATAAAATTAATGGGTTAAGATTGACTATTTCCTAATACAAATACGTATATAATATGACTCAATAATGTAAATATTAAATATGCTAGGCCAATATTGAATTTGTATAATACAATATAATTAAGAATTAATTATATATTTTAATATTATTTCGATTAAGGGGTGCCACCACATTTTTGAATCTCTTATTTGACTTTATCAAACTTGTTAAAATAGTATGTTAAATAGGATTTTAAGGCTAATACATGTATTGTTTTTATTTTTAATTGAAGATAATATATATATATATATTTTGTCTGCTATGTGAGTTAATCTAGTAAATAATAATAATAGGATATAACTTTTTATAAATTAAGAAAATAAAATTGAACTAAAACCAAATATTCTTATGAATAATTTCATTTGATAAAAATTAGTTTCATCAAATTTAACTTGTGAAGAAAATTTTTAAAAAAACATTCATACACTTACATTTTTAATTAATGATGAAATTTTAAAATGATACGTTAACACGACAAATCGAATACGAATTAAAAATAATATAATATAATAAAATAAAATAATTCAAACACAAATTTAAAATGACACCACACAAATTTAAAATGACCCACCCACTCTTGGTGGTAGGTGATGGTGGAGGACTGAGACATTAAGGGGTTGTTTGGAATAATTTAAATAAGTGTATTTTTTTGATTTTTTATGAAATATGAGTTAGATTTGAGTCGAATTTAAAGTGATGTGTTAAAAGAATAATATAACTTAAATAAAATAATAACTTTTTAACTTTTTATTTTTTTTCAAGACATGTCAAGCTTGACCTAAGGCTGAATGGTCGATTCGAAGAAAATTCATTTGGTTGTTTAGAAAAAGTTTCATCGGAAAGTATAGGTTGCCGAATACAATTTTGGCAAGCATTGGAATTCGCATCGATAAAGTGTTTCAGTTTGACTGACCAAATAAAGATTATGAAATTTAAAGCATTAATTACTTGGATTGGATTTCTTTCAGCTTGTGGGTTATCCGTTTTGATAATATGAATTATTTGTTTTATAAAAATTTATATATATATTATTTACAAAAAAAAAAAATTAGTTGTATATGATAATTGTAACATTATTTATTTTATTGAATTTGTCTTTAAAAAAAAATGAATTTTTATTGTCTTTTTTTTTAAGATAAATTTGATAAAATAAAAAGATTATAATAATCAAATTGATCTAATTTTTTTATACATTAAAAATTTTACAAAATAAACAATTCATATTATTAAAATGAGATTCATAGTGTATTTTCAAATTCAATCCCAATCTGTTGAGATAATGTAATAAAGATGCTCGAAGCAAGGGCAGGGAACTGAATGTGCCCAGAATTAGGCCTCGTTTGGGAATAGATTTTTTTAGTAACTTTTGATTTTTTGATTAAAATATGATATAAAAAAAACTACTCCTATGTTTGGGATAATTTTTTAATTTTTTATGAAAAAATTTGCAAAAAGTAGAGAGAAAATAGAATCACTTTTTGATATAGGTTGTTAGCTTTTTTATTTTTTTAATGAATTTTTGACTTTTAGGTTAAAAAGTGATATTGCCAAACAAGGCCTTAGATGAAGAAACTTATATGGGAATTAAAACTCAATTAATACATAACAGTTACACATTAATCATTGCATAATTGCAATAATAATTTTGTAACCGCCTTACCAAAAATAATTATAATAAAAATTTTGTAACCGAAATGTTTGAAATTAATATTAATATTGTAATGGCAAACAAATTTAATAGCAATAATAATTTTACTTTTATTAAAACTGTCCAATATCTTGTTTGATGCCACCTTTTTAAAAAACAAAAAAAATTATTTATTGTTTTTTTGCTTTCAATACCCTTTTTTTCTGAAACGTCTTGTTAATTGCTTTAACTCAATTTGTTAATAAAATTTAAAATAATTATATTACATTAGCAAAACTGTTCTATAAAATTTCAAAATGATTGAGCTTGCCTAATTAACAAACCTTGCCAAAACATTGATCTGTTAATTCTAGCACCAATAAAAAGACAAAATTTAAAAATTTAAAAAAAAAAAAAAAACCCTTCTAAACTCTAAAATTAATCTTAATCATATTAGGAGTAACACAAATAAAGGACGAGAGCATTGGAACAACACACCTTGAAATGGAAATCATTTAACCACTTAAAACCAACCTCTCATTACTCAAATCAAACTTTTCTCACAAGGATATAGCCCTCTAGTACTTGGTATTATTAATGCTGATAAACCTAAACACAGAAAGATTTCACAAAATAAGACACAGAATATTTTGTAAAATCTTTTCGTGTTCCTAGTACAGTTGTAATAATAACGTTTACACCTAGTTCACCACCACATTAGCTTCCTTATTCACCTCCTCCTTCCCCTTGGTGGGTGGCTCCACCTCCTCGACTTCAAATGCCGACACCGGGAAAGTCTTCGACAGACCTGCAGGGGTCTGGAAAGTGATCTTCCCAGTGGGCGGGTCATTGACATAGATGTCGCTGAGCGAGACCCAAATCAAGAGCTCCTTGGTCTTGACACCCGTCAGTTTCTTGATCTTGTTTGGCTCAACAACAGCTGTGACCTCAGTTGCATAAGTGACTGGTTTGCCAATTTTCTCAAATTTGTGCTCAGTCTTCTTCTTCTGTTTGAGCCACACAAAGCCAGTCTCTTTGACATACCCACACTCAAGCATGTCCTCCAATGGCAAGAGGCCATTGGGCAACTTCATTTCTTTGAGCAAGAACTTTGATTTCTCTTGACAGATGTCATTTCCATAGTATACCTCTGCTTTGGCTTTGATCTCTTCTGTGACTAGAGACATGGCTTGGCTTTGTTTTTTTTTTTTTTGCTTCTATTGGGTTACAGCTGATGAGACAGACATGTGGGATGAAATGGGGAGAGGTGGTGGTGTTTATATAGTTGTGAAGATATGTATTTGCCCCTTGAGTGTGGGGAAATTGCAAAAATGCCATCAGGAGGGGAAGTGGAATGGACTTTGAGTTTCTTTAATTTATTTTAAAATAAATTATAAAAATAATTTTTTTAAAATTTATTTAAAATATAAATTTTTTTATAATTTTGAAAAATTCCTTTTATGTTTCTAATTGCTAACAAATTAACCTTTTTATTAATAAATTATTAAGCCAATTAACAGTTTTTAATGATGTAAAAAATATATTTTAATTAATAAATTAAATAATTTTATTCTTGTATAAAAGACTAGTTAGAATTTTATTTTTTTATGTTAAATAAAAAAAAATTGACAAAGAGATATTTGTAATTTTCAAAATTACAGAAAACAATCTATATTTTAAGTAAATCTCATAAGATATATTTATAAATTATCCTTAGTTTTACTAGGGCCACATACTCTACAAAACTCAATACAATCCTCCCCTATGGAATTATATATATATATATATATATATTTAATGGTTCTTACTTTATGTAAAAGAATTATATTTAGAAAAAAAAATATTAATACGCATCTTTAAAAAAGTGTGTATCATATATATAATTGCTGCTACCTACACCCACTGGGGGTCGACCCCCAGTGAGGTGGCGCAGTGCAATTGGCCCGTTTTCTGTTTTTTTTTTTTTTTTCCTTCCAATCCCGCAGTGCCACGTGGCACTGGGGTGGTGGGGGTGCCCAATCACTGGGTGTATGCCGCATTTTCCATATAATTATGATCTTTGTAGTATTGATGATGACCTATTAAAATGTTAGTTATAATTGAGTTATAATTCATTGTGGTGTTATTTATAACTTAAATTCTTATTAAGTATTATTTCCTCTCATTTAAAAAATAACTTCAATGCATTCATAATATCATTATATAATAAAAAAAATTATCATATTTACCGTCAATTTGAATATTCTTTCGTCTTTTCAAAAAGTAGTTTGAATACATTTATAATTGGAAAATTTTCATGTCAATGTATATTTCACAAAATATTTACAAATTAATGATAAACTTTACACGTGTAAGAGATAAACTTTTTCATTAATTAGTAATTAATTTTTAAAAAACCCACAGTAATTTTCCCTTTATAATTTCACTATTTAATAAAAAAAAATTGCCATGTGGAACGTTTGTTCCATTAGTAATAACAACTTGATGTAGCAAACCACTCAAGTTTTTTTTACGAGGAGTGGATTTAATTTTCCGGCTTTGGTTGGTAGCTCAAAAATTAGTGGTCCTAATGACCCTAATTTCCATATCAGGTAAAAAAAAAGGAAAAAAAAAAGAAACTTACCCAAACAGGAAATTAGGGCCATTAGGACCACAATTTTTAGGGCCACAAAACATTTTTCTTAATTTTTACTAAATCTTATTAAATATTTAATCATATTCTGTCGTGTGTATATGAATATTCTTTCTTTGGTTAAAAATAATGACTTTTCCACATTTTGGCAATTATTTTTTTTCTTTTTTTTTATTTTGTTTTTTAGCAAAAAATATTAATGATTTTGCAATAACTTTATTTTTTTTTAGCATCTTGTCACAACAAAGCATTAGCCTTTAAGGAAGATAACGGTGCCCCTCAAAAGGGTTCACCTTATCTTAAGTTGAAATTAAGACTGGACTATCCAGTCCAATTTATAAACTTATTTTTACATTCCGTTTTGATAATTTGAACTATTCAATGTGTAGAACTCGTTAAGTACTATATCTTTGTAAACAATTACGTTGATCGGATATCGATAACTATTTCATCGGATCAGAATTGTATTTAAAAAAATGAACAATAACAAATAAATGATTGACAAAATTCTGATGCGATCAAATAGCTATCGATATCCAATCAACGTGATTTTTTACAGAGATATAATACTCAATGAGTTCTATATATTGAACGGTTTGAATTATCCAAACGGGACTTAAAAATAAATCCATGAATCGGATTGAATGAATATAGCCTTGATTTCAATATAAGATAAGCTGAAACCCAGAAAGAGAAAAGAAAAGAAAAGAGAAAGAACGTTGTAGGGGAGTGAACCAACCAAAGGAAGCAGTATATTGTAATTTTGGCAGAAAAGGGGTAATTTTAGTCTCTCTCCTGAACTGAATTAATAATGCTGTTGGGTGGGGAGGTATTAATATAGCAAACTGGTGGTTGGAAGGAGCAACCAATAACCACTTCCTATGTACGTACGTCAAATAAATTTGGTTCGGGAAAGTACGATGTAATCACGTTGGTATTTAGGTAAAAAATTATATCGAATTAATAATGTTAATTTTATTATTTTTAACATTGATATAGATCGTTTATTTTATTAAATCACACCAAATTGAATCTTTGTTTAGAATTTTTTAAATTTGAGTCATTTTTAAATATATTTATTAATTTATATAAAAACATTAAATTAATTATTTGTCTATTATTTCAAATATATCTAATTCATCCATTAATACATACTTTTCAATTTTTAAATTAACAAAATAAAAACAAAAATGATTTGAAAATACAAGATTTCAAGAATAATGAATTAGAATTAAGATTATATATAATAAGAGTTTACAAACTTAGATTATAAAGATGATAAGGTTAATTAATTAATATTAATAATTTATTATACTTATTAATATCATTATATTATTAGATTATATATATATATATATATATATATTATAAATACAATAAATGTTGAAGCGGTCGGTTTCGGTTTAGATCGGTGCACAAGATGCTTAAACCGATACCGAACCGAAAACTGAAAAAAATCAAATTTAAAAATCGCATAGACCGATTCTTGTTAAAAAATAGACCAAATATAACTGGTTGGTCCAGTTCAATCAGTTTGATCGATTTTTTCGATTTTTCTTACATCCTAACAGGGAAGGGTAACCATCCTAAATAAGTATGGTTATTAATTAATATCTATAGGTGGTGTTGAGGTTTCATATTTAGGAAAAAAAAATTTATATGTTAATAGGGTATCACGTAATACTATCTTTCACCAATTACAAATGCATATATCATTTATTGTTTACCAAACATCCAACGTACATATTGTAGATCCTACTGTCAAAATCAATTATAATAATAAAAGGCATCTCATAACATATACTCCATCCGTATACAAAATTTACTCCATATTTAGGTTTATATCAAGGTTGTTAATGGTGTTCACGTCTCATATTTAGGATTTTTCAAAATATTCTTCTATTAAGATAAAGATATGATTCGAAACTAAGATCATGTGTTTAACAAATATGACATGTACCTCTTGAACAATTTATACTATTTTTTTTTTTTTTTTATGTCATTATTTTTATACTATTACCTTTTTTTTTTAATTACACTGTGTGCGTCAATCGCTAGTATATATATACACACAGTATCTGTGCAAATGTATGTAAAATTTTGAGGATTTGAATAAAAAAATTTATGTAAGTAATTTTAAAATTATTGTGGGCATTTTACAAAAGGTTAATTATGTCACATCTACTATTTGAAATATCATACCTTTTTCACCTAGCTGTCTACTTACCTATCCACCTGGCCTTGTGTCCATTTATTTGTTTACGTATTCACCTGTTTGTTCGTAAATGTTTTGACAGCTTTTCGATGACCAACGGCGATGGTGAACCACAATTGATAGTAGGGTGACAATAAATAGTGAAAATAAAGATACAAAAAGTACAAGATTAAAAATGAAAAAAAAAAAAAAAACAAACAAACAAGTTAAAACAACGATTTATACATCTCACCAATATATTTCATTGATGGTGTTTGGGAAGTGAGTTTTTATGTAGATTTTATTAGATGTAGATTTTTATGAGATAAAAAATTTTTGATGTTTGGGAAGGTAGTTGGGTTTTTATGTGATTGGATGTGATGTTTGTGAGAGAAAAAGTAAAATGATTATGGGGGTTGGATGTGATATTTTGTTTGGATGTGTTTTTTTTTTGGTTTTGCAAAACTTTTGTCTTTTAGTGGAAAAAATGAGAAAAAAATTTGAGAATTTGCTTCCCAAACACCATTTTTTAAACCAAAACAAATCAATTACTGGACTATATACCCTATTCGCAGAATTTATCACTAGTTTTTTTATTTTTTAATAAGTACTAAAACGTTTTTGTTTGAGAAATTAGTTGACTTTTTGGCTTTATGACTTTCTGGTTATTGTAGCCTGGGGCTAAAAAATCTCATTTGGGATAGATGTTTTTTAGTTTTTTTGACTTTTGTGAGAGAGAAAATAAAATGATTATAGGTTAAATGTGATATTTTGTCTTATTAAATTAAAAAATTTATTTTATGGGTTAATTACACTAATAGTCCCTATAGTTTGGGGCTTGTGTCACTTTAGTCCCTGACTTTTCAATTGTGACACATTTGACCCTGAATTTTGAATTTTGTTTCAAATAAGGACAATTGAAAATATTATTAGATTTTTCAAGGGTAAAATCGTCAATTTGATAAAATATAAACTAATTTGACAAAAATAAATGTCAAAAAAATATTTTTAATTTTTTAAAATTATTTTTATCCACCAATGATAAAATTATGTAAAATTAATAAAAGTTACATGATTAATTTTTTAAAATTACTTTTACATGATCATCATCCAAACACATAATAAAAATTAATTTGGTAAAAAAAAATAAATAAATATCTAAAAGATTTATCAATTTTACATAATTTTATTTTTAATAGATAGAAATAATTTTTAAAAATTCAAAAATATTTATTTGATATTTATTTTTGTCAAATTAGTTTACATTTTATCAAATTGACAATTTTACCCTTGAAAAATCTAATTATATATTCAATTGTCCTTATTTGGAACAAGATTCAAAATTCAGGGTCAAATGTGTCACAATTGAAAAGTCAGGGATCAAAGTGACACAAGCCCCAAACTATAGGGACTATTTGTGTAATTTGCCCTTATTTTATTTTTTTGTGACAAATAATCCTAAACCTAACCCAACCCAACCCAACACAACCCTTCTTCCCAAACAAGTGCAATAGGGAGAATAGTAACATCTTTAACCAAAATAATTGCTACTGTGATTAGTTTACTACAAATCTTATGTACTTAAAAAAACATTCAATTTATGATATAGATTTAAACAGTGGTACCTGTCACACTGAAAATTAATAAAATTGATATATTTTAAATTTTAAATTTTAATTATTTTGTAAGAAATATTTTTGTGAATACATAGTATGGTTGTTTGTTTACACTAACTTTTAAGTCCGCTTCTTTAACAATAATCATAGCCAGGGTTCGTTTGGCAAGAGCTAAACGGGACTTTTTTGGTTATTTTAGTCACAAAAGATAAAATAGGTTATTTTAGTCACAACAAACAAAATATCACATCCAACCCATAATCATTACACTCTTCTCTCATAAAAAAAATCAAAAAAGTCAAAAAATCCTTCCCAAACTAAACTTTTTAGCCCAGGCTAAAAAAGCCAAAAAAGCTAAAAAGCCAACCCACTTCCCAAACGGAGGCTAATTTCTCCCCTTTTTCCTTTCATATCACTTTTCAGATTCTACCTATAATGTTAACCACAATTATTAGAGGAATCACATTGAACGAATTTAGAATTAAGAAGTTTAAATGAATAAAATTAAAACTACGAATCAACATAGCTATTAAAATTTTGGAGACATTTAATTTAAAATTTATTGACAATAAGTGAAAAGACTTTTACACTGTATCAACCAAATTCATGACAATATAAAATAAGTTTCTAACAATGGTAAGATAATATAGAAATGAGAAATGAGAGAAATAGACTGGCGTCTTAGCTAGTGAAACCACCCGGAACTGAGTTTTGATAGAAAATTTTGAAGACATCTAATTCAAAACAAGTTGTTTGGCGTGTCCTAAATAAGTGTACTTTTTATCTTTTTGGACTAAAAAATTGAAGAAAAAAATATTGATGTTTGGATTAATTTTTTGACTTTTTATGGAAAAATGTGTATTAAAAATTGTATAACTTAGTGTGTAGGGAAAAATTAGGATTGAGAGTTATACAGTCGTAATTTTTGACTTTTGATGAATAGTGATAACTTTTTAACTTTTGGGCAAATTACAAACACCCCCTCGAGGTTTGGTGAAAATACAGATTTCCCCCTGAGGTTTGAGAAATTACATCTCGCCCCCTAAGGTTTATATTTTCATAACAAATTACCCTCTGAGGTTTTTATTTTCATACAAATTCCCCCCTAATTTTCCTTAATTTGTTATGAAAATTTGACCCTCAGGGGGCAATTTGTAATTTCTCAAACCTTAAGGGAGAATCTATATTTTCATCAAACCTCGAGGGGGTTGTTTGTAATTTGTCCTTAACTTTTTAAGTAACTTTTTGACTTTTTAACTTTTTGACAGCTTGTCAAACTTGACCTAAATTAACAAGTAAAAGGTCTTTAAACAATATAAATCAAGAATGAATGACTTAAAGAAACTATATAAAACAAATTTCTTAGGATCATTATTTGTATTTTCTAGATGGGCGTAATGAGATTTGGAGGATGTTGATGGGTTCACGGATCCTAGCTTGAAGAAATGTAAATGTCTTGTGACATTCGGCAGAGTACAAATTTGAAAGCCATATCTGTAATCAGTTGGGTGTTGAAAGATATCAAGTATGAGTTGGAGTACAAGTAGCAAAGGACATGAATTACATCATTATTCTCGATGAGATTTATTTAAAATATGAATGTGAAAAATTATAAATATTCTATTGTCAAAAAAGTTTATTTAACAAAATTAATTGAAAAAAAATGAAATTTTTATTTGTTCTCCTATATAAAATAAAATTACATAAATTATTAATCAAACAAATTTCTAATGTCATTAAAAACTGTTAATTGATTTAATAATTTATTAATAAAAATAGCAATATGTTATGAAATTAAAAACTTCAAGGGAAGGAATGTAATTTTTAGAATTATGAGCGATGATTCGTATTTTAAACAAATCTCAAAAGTATATTTATAATTTATCCAAAAAAAATTATTCTCATTTATATGGAATGTAATTTTGTTTCGTGGTACCTGTAATTTTATTTTTTTTAAATTATTTGGTACAAGTATTTTATGGATCTAAAAAATATTTGTGTTTAGAACACAGGAGGTACCCATTCTTTTTAATTGTCTACTGATAAAAAATAACATAATTACATTTGAGTAAAAATATAATTACACTATAGATAATCTTTCTTAATGCAAATTCCATATTAAACAAAAAAAAAAAAAAAACAAACAAACAAACAAACAAACATACTATGCGCAAAAAAAAAAAAAAAAACTTACATGTGTTTGGGAAGGATTTTTTTGGTTTTTTTTTTTACTAAAAGACAAATTGTTTTCAAAATCAAAAAAAACAAATTCAAACAAAATATCACATCAAACTCCATAATCATTTCATTTTTTCTCTCACAAACATCACATCTAACTACAAAAAAATTCAACTATCTTTTCAAACACAAAAAATAAAATTTCAATAATATTCTATAATTAAAAAAATCTACAAAAAAATTCACTTCCCAAATACCCACATTAAAAAAAAAAATTTGTAAAAATTAATTGCACACCTACTTACATCTCATCTCACCATCAAAAGCTAACACGCAACTAACTAATAACATCCTAACCCACATGGGTGGTGATCACGTCATTTGTCCTGTCACCTCTTTCTAAATTAGATTTTTTTTTCTTGGGAAAAAAATTAGGAAAATGTCCCAGAACTCCATTGGGATGAATCCAGGACCTCCACTGAGCTGTGATTAGTCTGTTTTTTTTTTTTTTTTTTTTTTTTTTTTTTTTTTTTTTTTCTAGTGACCAACCTTTACGTGTGTGTGGGTGGAGGGAGTGATTGGCAACTGGGGTCTCAATCAAAGTTGAAAAAATTAGGTGCTCTTTGAGTATCATATGCATGAATTAGGTGCTCTTTGAGTATCATATGCATCGTGACTATTTTATTGGGATACTTATCAATTAGTCTTATTCACTAGATTTATTTATCTACAGGTCCTAATTAATAAATTTAACACTATAAAAATAAGAGAGTGATAAATTTATCACTAAAAAATTATTCATAAAAAAAGAGACTGATGAATTTATCACTATAAAATTATTCATAAAAAAAAAGACTGATAAAATTTGTCTTTATCACTTAATAAATTATATCAAATAGGACTTAATGGGTAATAAGTCTCAAAGTAGGACCTATTGGGTAATAAGTCTCCCAAGTAGGACCTATTGGTATCACCAAAAATTATGTCTTTACTATTTCAAATTTTTTAATACAAAATTATAAATCTTACTCTTTTTACTGATTACATCCTAAAACCACTAAATTATTTCTCATTACTGATTACAACCTAAATTATTTCTCATTTCCAAGTGAAATCACAACTCCACTCCCATAAATTTGATTCTTCAATAAAAAGTGGCCTCTATCCTCCTCTTTTTTTTCTTTTTTTTTTTTTTTTTTTTTTTTAAACCTGATAAATTCGCATATCTCTCTTCTTCTTTTTTTAAATATGAAATAATTTATCAATAATATTAGGTATTACTTAAAAGACAACTTAAGAGGGGGAGTGAATTAAATTTTTACAAATAAAAATAATAATACCCTAATAAAAATTATAACCAACACAATAGATAAAAATAGTTAATGAAATAAAAATAATTAAAACAAGTATTCTAACAACTATGTCAGTTAATGATTTTAGCACAGTGAAAATGTGAAATATAACTATGACAATTTGAATAAATAAAGAGATAAGGGAGAGAGAGGCAAACAAATTTATAGTGGTTCGGCTTTAACTCGGTCTACGTCCACTCCTCAAGCTTTACTTGAGATTTTCCACTATACTCTAACTTCACAGGATGCTAGCAACCTTTTTCACAGATTGAGCAATCCTCCACAGATTTTATACAAACTTTCTAAGTCAAGAATATTGAGTGTACTGCACTATTACAAGGTTAAAAAGAAGATGTTTTTGCTTTCACAGAAAGCTACAAGAATTATCTCTCAAAGATAGATATAAAAATGAGACTTTGATTTTTCTGTAATCCTCACATAGGAAAGATGGGTTTAAAGCTATACGACTTAATGTATAATTTCTGAGAGAAGATGTAAACAAAAATTGAAGAACACTTCTCATAAAATTTTCAGAGAATAGATGAGAGTGATTTTAGATCAAAAAATATTTTCTGGTTTCTGTAACTTGTTTGTAGTTGCTGTCACTTGTTCACATCAAAGGCTTTGGTATATATAATGAAACTTATAGCCGTTTATAGTCGTTGTATTCATTTGAATATCTTCCACTCTATCATTACAAATTTGAATATCTTCCACTTGAACCTTTTGAACGGCTGCTGTGTTGGGCTGTTTGAATCTCTATTTTTTGGGCTGTTTGAATCTCTATTTTGAGCTGTTTGAATTCCTGATCTAATCAAATATTAAATACATTCTAACAACATTTAGGATAAAGGTTTAGGTGAGAAATAATGGGACAAAATAAATTTTAATTCTATTTTTCTCTTTCAAATAAATTAAAACATAATTAAATAAATTATCAAAATAAATGTTGATTCTATTTTTCTCTTTAAAATAAATCATCAAAATAAATTGTGATTCTATTTTTCTCTTCCAAATAAATTAAAATATAATTAAACAAATTATCAAAATAAATAAGTCTAACATTAGGAATACAAAAACTAAACACAGAATTGATTCTCTAAATAAATCATCCTCGTTTGGGGAGTGGCTATTTTAGCCAAAAAGTCAAAAAGTTACTAAAAGTTGTCACATCACCTCTCTACTTTTCTTCACATCTTTTCGTAAAAAATCAAAAAATTATTAAAATAGCCTGTTCCCAAACGAGACCTTAAATTTATTGATAAATTTATGTCTTTTTGTGACATTTTTATTCGTTGAGATGGGACAACTTTTATAATTTTTCGGTGTAACATAATTAGAATATTTTTATTAGCCTAATATTATCTAGAATCAAATATGGTTTAATTCTGTGTCACTCCAAATCAGTTGGTTGTCAATATTTTCTCTTCAATGAGTGGTCTTTTGGGAATCTTCACTTAAAATATATATATATAAAAATCATAAATAAAAAAAATTCCCCTTAAATAAAAAAATATAAATTCATAATTTTTTTATAAATTTAATTATTAATATTCATACAGTTTCTCATTAATTTGTAATTACTTTTTCTACATTTCACTTATGCGATATTTTGCCTTAATTAAAAAATCAAATATGCTAATGTGTGCATTTTTTTTTCCCCTATTTTTCTAATGCATTTGATGAGACTTAATTGTTATAATTAAAAAATAAGGATTAAAATAAAATTTAGGGAGCTTTTTTCATAAATCCATCTTTAATTACTTATGTTCCATTCAACTCATATTCTTTTTTACTATTCTATTAGGTCCTATTTGAGATAAGAAGACCAAAATACCCTTTTTATCTACTTATGTTCTATTTAGTTCATATTATTTTCTTATGTTTCAATAAGTCCTATGGGTGACATAATTACCAAAATACCCCTAATGTATCTACTTATGTTTTATTTAGTTCATATTATTTTCTTATGTTTCAATAAGTCCTATGGGTGACATAATTACCAAAATACCCCTAATGTGAATGTTCACACCGTCAATGTGAATGTTCATATCGTCAATGTGTAGGGGCCCGACCCATGTACAATGTGAATATTCACATTGACATGTTAACATTCACATTGATAGGAGTGTAAAATTAGCCCGCGGCCCGGGGCGAGCCCGGTCCGGCCCGTGACAATGTGAATATTCACATTGACATATTAACATTCACATTGATAAGACTGTAAAATTGGCCCGCGGCCTGTGGGCGGCCCGAAGCCCGTAGGCGGCCTGGGGCGAGCCCGGCCCGGCCCGTGACAATGTGAATATTCACATTGACATATTAACATTCATATTGATAAGACTGTAAAATTGGCCCGCGGCCCGGGGCGAGCTCGGTCCATGACAATGTGAATATTCACATTGACATATTAACATTCACATTGATAGGAGTGTAAAATTAGCCCGCGACCCGTGGGAGGCCCGAAGCCCGCCCGTTGCCCGGGGCGGGCCCGGTCCGGCCCGTGACAATGTAAATATTCACATTGACATGTTAATATTCACATTGATAAAAGTGTAAAATTGACTCGCGTCCCATGGGTGACCCGAAGCCCGTGGCGGCCCGGGGCGAGCCCGGCCCGGCCTGTGACAATGTGAATATTCACATTGACATATTAACATTCACATTGATAGGAGTGTAAAATTAGTCCGCGGCCCGTGGGAGGCCCGAAGCTCGCCCGCTGCCCGGGGCGGGCCCAGCCCAGCCCGTAACAATGTGAATATTCACATTGACACATTAATATTCACATTGATAGGAGTGTAAAATTGGCCCGCGGCCCGAAGACGACAGCCTCGGGTCGGGCCAGTGGGCCTGGGCCTAGGCTCGAGCTTAGGCCGGGCTTGGACGGGCCTGGCCATTTTTTTTTTAATTCTTTTTAATTTTTTCTATCAAAATTTTATTATTTTTCACAAAAAAAAACATTGTGCCTCAAGTGGGCTGGGCCTCGGATCGAGCCTTGAATGAGCCTTAAGC
Organism: Camellia japonica; assembly: GCA_030407325.1. Classification (NCBI taxonomy): domain Eukaryota; kingdom Viridiplantae; phylum Streptophyta; class Magnoliopsida; order Ericales; family Theaceae; genus Camellia; species Camellia japonica. The sequence continues at coordinate 183,823,656 of JAPPVO010000019.1, forward strand.
AGGCCGATGGACCGGGCCGGGCTTCAAAGTGATGGCCTAGGCCCTAGCCTAGGGTCCCGGACATGCTCGGGCCCGGACCCAAACGAGCCTGCCCTGGGCCGTGGGCGGGCTTCGAGTAGCCCACGGGCCGCGAGCCAATTCTACATTCCTATCAATGTGCATGTTAACATGTCAATGTGAATATTCACATTGTTAACAGGCCGAGGGCGAGCTTCGGGCAGCGGACAAATTTTACACTCCTATCAATGTTAATGTTAACATGTCAATGTGAATATTCACATTGTCACGGGTCGGGCCACGCCCGCCTCGGGCTGCGGTCAGGCTTCGGGCCGCCCACGGGCTGCGGACCAATTTTACACTCTTATCAATGTGAATGTTAACATGTTAATGTGCATATTCACATTGTCAACGGGTCGGGCCGGGCCCGCCCTGGGCCGCGGGCGGGCTTTTGGTCGCCCATGGGCCACAGACCAATTTTTATACTCTTATCAATGTGAATGTTAACATGTCAACGTGAATATTCACATTGTCAACGGCCCGGACCGGGCCCGCGCCCGGGCCGCCCATGGACTGCGGGCGGGTTTCGCACCGCCACGGGACGCGGGCCAATTTTACACTCCTATTAATGTGAATGTTAATATGTCAATGTAAATATTCACATTGTCAACGGGCCGGGCCCGCCCCGGCTCGCTGACGGGTTTCGGGCCATCCACGGGCCAATTTTACATTCCTACTAATGTCAATTTTAAAATATGAATGTTCATATCATAAATTGCTAACCGTTCAAAAAATATTTATAAGGGTATCAAAATTAAATATAAGGGCATAAGTATCAAAGAAAATAGTGTAAATCAAGAAAAAGGACTTTATGGAATAAAACTATACATACATGGGACTAAATGGGTTAAAAAATTCTTTCATGGACTTCTTGGGCTAAAACACTTCTAAATAGGATTTATCAATAATTTTCCCTAAAATGTAAATAAAAATTAGACGGTAAAATATGTAATTTATCTTTTGATTATTATTCCATTTAACATTTGAAATTCAAATTGGAATTGACCAAATTAAAAATTAGGTCCAGCTTGTCTCAAGTTGAGATCAAGACTGGACACGTCCAGTTCGGCCCATGTGGCCCATTTTTTGGGTTCGTTTTGATAATCCGAACCGTTCAATGTGTAGAAATCGTCGAGTACTACAGGGCTGTAAAAAATCACGTTGATCGGATATCAATAGCTATGTGATCAAATCAGTTTTGTATAAAAAAAATAGACGGTGAAAGAATTAACGGTTGATAAAAAACTATTTTGTTCACATAGCTATCGATATCCGATCAACGTGATTTTTTACAAGTATATAGTATTTGACGAGTTCTACACATTAAACGGTTCAAATTATCAAAACGGGATCCGTAATAGGCCCCCACGGGCCCAACATCACGGTCCAGTCCGATCTTGGACTGGACCAAAGCCACTGCCAAAAATTAAATAGCACAAATAATGCAAAATGCATACTTCAAGAAAGTCGTATTTTGTACTATCATTGAGATAAATTCATAAAATTAACAGGTTAGTTCGATTTATCAAAACTTTTGTACCTCATTAAAAAAGCAGCAGTGCTACGTCGCTCGAATTTACGCCCCCCCGAATCCCCCGAACCAAAAACGACGTCGTTTCGTCGTTTTTGGATTTTTTTTTTTTTTTTCGTTAAATCAGAGATGAAGCAGAGGCAGAAATGAAGAAAGAAGAAGGGAAGAAAGAAAGAAGGGAAGAAGAGAAGAAGAAGCAGAGGCAGACGACGGCGGCACGACAGACGGCGGACGAGCTGCGACGATCGGCCGGAATGCAGGGGCTCATGTGTGTGTGTGTGTGTCTCTCTCTTTCCCTCTCTCCTCTCCGCTCTCCCTCTCTCTCTCTCCCTCTTCCCCCTGCTTGTTTGAGCTCGAAAATGTCGAAAATGGAAGGAAAAAAAAAAAAAAAAAACCTAATGCCCAAAACGACGTCTTTTTGGGCATTATGGGGATTAGGGGGGGCAAATTTTCGAGCTCTGAAACATTATTCTTAAAAAAGTTAAGGTAACTTTATTTATATACCAAAAACTCTCTCAGTACACACTAATTACTTATTACACATCACACTTAATTTTGATTTTCTATTTTTGGGTAAATTATACTTTGCCTTCTAAAGTTTCACCCATTTTTCACTTTGGCCCTTTAAACTTGATTTTTCCCACTTTAGCCCTTTATGTTTAATCCTTCCCACTTTAGTCTTTTATGTTTACAATACTTCTCACTTTGGCCCTTCATGTTTGTAATCCTTCTCACTTTGACCCTTCATGTTTGCAATCATTCTCACTTTACTCCTAAATTAACTTCCATAAAAAAAAAAAAAGGAACAAAATTTGTCACATCACTAACCCATCAGCTTCATATGTGATGTAAAAAATTCACTAAAAATACAAAAAAATAAAAAATAAAAAACAGAAAAATTGAATTTTTTTTTAGTCTTTAATGAATTTTTTTTTTTTCAAATTTATTCATAAATATTATTACATTATAGATGCATCTAAATTATATGCAGCTAAAAAAATAAAAACAAATTTAATTAAAAAAATTCACTAAAGACAAAAAACAAAAACAATAGTAAATTTTTTATTTCAGAATTGACAATAAAGGTGTTTGAGTCAGTATATTTTCATTTTTTTTCATCTTTAGTAAATTTTTTTCTTTTTTTAGTTAAATTTATTTTTATTTTTTTAGCTGCATCTAATTTAGATGCATCTATAATGTAATAGTGTTTATGAATAAATTTGAAAAAAAAGTCCACTAAAGATTAAAAAAAATTCCAATTTTTTTGTTTTCTATCTTTTATTACATCACACATGGAGCTGATGTGTTAATGATGTAGTAAATTTTGTTATTTTTTTGGATGGAAGTTAGTATAAGAATAAAGTGGGAATGATTACAAATATGAATGGCCAAAGTGGGATGGGATGGATTGCAAATATGAAGGGCCAAAGTGGGAAAGATTGAAAACATGAAGAACCAAAGTGAGAAAAATTAAACTTAAAGGGCCTGAAAATACACACTATCAATTTTTAAATATTCCCAAAATATCATCATCTTCTATAACCATAACCTTAACTCTAATCCTAACCCTAACCCTAACCCACCGTTGCCACCATCAACCGTTGTTGCCAACCCTCCTACCTCCTTTTGTCACCGCTACCCACCGACCAACACCATCCCCCTCTTCTGTTTCCCTTCGTTTCCATCCCCAATCCATTTTTCTTCTCTTCAAATTCCACCATCATCAACAACTACCATCGCTTGCCATCACCAACAACCATCGCCGCCACATTTTTTCCGACCACACCATCACAACCTCCATCTCCAAGCACTCGCACAGCCACTAGACCCCCACACTCATTGCCTCATCTCAACACACACTCACTCTTTTCTTCTTCTTCTTCTTCTAGCCTTTGTCGATCTGAAAACCCTAGACTTCTCTCTCTCTCTTTCTCTCTCTCTCTCTCTCGCTCTGTGCGATGGAGGAAATATGGATTGTGATAGAGAGATGGATCATGATGGCAGGGTTGGTCATGACGATAAGGGTGGAATGTGAAACTATTGGTAATGGCGTCGACAAAGAGGAACGGGGTTGTAATGGTGACTGGTGATGGTGGTCTGTTAAGAAGAAGTTTGCGATGGAAGCAGAGGCTAGTGATAGTGAGGGAAAAGGAGTGTGGAGAAGATTAGCTGGAAAAGGAGGAGGCAACGACAATGGACTATAGGCAGCAATCAGTGAGCAACGACTGCTAGGGTTAGAGTTAGTGCTGGTGGGGATGCGGTGGCGTGAATTGAGAAATTTATGTCGAGGTTAAAAATGTAATTAACTAAAAGGATAAAGAAGTAATAAAATTTTTTAAGGAAATGATGTGTACTGAGATGATTGATGGTATGTAAATAGAATTTTCCAAAAAGTTAGGGTGTGTTAGGTTTGTGTTTTGAGATAAATTTAAAAAAAAAAAAAAAAATTTGGAGAGAGTTTAGAATTTTTTTTGGTTTGTTTGGTTGTATATTTTGAAAATAGTTTTGGAGTTAGGAAGTTTGGGATAATTTTATATTTTGTTTGGTTGTGTTTGGTTTATATTTTAAAACATGCTTTTGGAAGAAAATTTCTAAAAACATGTTTGGTTACAAATTTTCTCAAAAAAAAATTCAAAATTACTTCTTTCTCTATTACACATCAATCAATCATTTTTTCTCTCACATATATCTACTTAACTACAACAAAATATTAAATCATCCTAAACTCCCAAACTCCAAAACTATTTTCAAAATATACAACCAAACATACAAAAAAAAAATTCTAAACTCTCTCCTCAATTTTATTTTTTTTGAAAATTTATCTCAAAATATAAACCAAACACACTCTTGATATTTTGTTGTAGTTGAGTAGATATGTAAGAGAAAAAAAGTGATTGAGAATGAGAGAGAAGAGAGAAAAAGTGATTGATTGATGTATATGAAAGAGAAAGTGATTTTAGAATTTTTTTTTTTAATTTGAACCAAACAAACTTTTCAAAAATTTTCTCAAAAATTGTATCTTGAGATATAAACCAAACAAACCCTTAATGTTTTGAATCTTTTCACTTGAGTGTGAGTCTTATTCGGGGTATTTATTGAAATTTCTCTCTATCCCTATGGAATTTGAAATATCATGGGTCATTCTACCATACACACCCCTTTTTGGAGTGTAATCATAACCAAACATCACTTCATGTATATAACAAAAGACATTATAATCAAAATAATAATTATAATAGATCAAAACTAAAGGTTATAAATAAATACTACTTAAAGTATAATTAAAAATATTTTCAGTCATAACCAAAATAAAAACAAAAAGAGGTCATAATTAACACAATAAGTCATGACCAATCTAACAACGATAAGTCATAACACAATATCACAAAAATTATAGCCGAACATATGGTACACACAATTTTAAAATGTGTATTATAATTTTTTTTTTATTATATTATGATTGTAGCTTAATAAGTTTAATTCTAATAATATATATGAATCAAATAAATAAATAAGTAATTGAGATGAGTCCAGGTCTCTTCTAATAGTTTTTGAAAAAGGGGTACTTACCAATTAGTCCTATTCACTAGACTTATTTACCTACAGGTCCTAACTAATAAATTTAACACTATAAAAATAAGAGAGTGATAAATTTATCACTAAAAAATTATTCATAAAAAAAGAGACTGATAAATTTATCACTATAAAATTATTCATAAAAAAAAAGACTGATAAATTTGTCTTTATCACTTAATAAATTATATCAAATAGGACTTAATGGGTAATAAGTCTCAAAATAGGACCTATTGGGTAATAAGTCTACCAAATAGGACCTATTGGTAGTTTACCCTTTGAAAAATTGATTATGTTGGAGAGAGGGATTAGAATAGAGACTAGAGAGGAAGAGAAGAGGTTTCCAGAAGAGTAATGATACAGTGGCTGGTTGGAGTTGGGGTACCCCAACGACAGTCCTTTTGCCAGAGTTTTCAATGTTTTTTTGTGACTGTCTCCAAAGTGAACTTGGTTAGGCCAGCAACCCCCAACCTTCCAAATTCAAGTTCTTTATTTTTAGTCATCTATTGTTCCATCCATTGCCCACTTATGGTTTTCTATTGTGATAATTTAAATTATTTATTTTATAAATAAAAAAATTAAGTAAAATATTTATATAAAAAATTAAATTAAATTAATTGGATAACCAAAATTGCATAATTATATCACATTTATTTTTAAAATAATAAATAGTCCACTATTAAAATCGTATTTTTTTCTATTTTTAATAACATATTTGATATGATTATATTGTTACACTTGTCTTAACAAACCAATTTGATTTTCGTGTAGATAATCTATTCATAGGGTTTTTCAAGAGGAACAGTTCGGATTATCAAGATAGAATTACATAGTTCTAACAAGAGGTAATCATGTCATCTCTAGCCAATTGTATTGTTTCAGATATGTTAATGTCATATTTTAATATGTTACCATATCAAAATGTTATATTTTGATAAATCCACACTAGTAGTGTATATATATTCCAAAATGATTGAGAGTTTTAATTTTGAAGTTTTATGAGAAGCTCTAATTTTGAAGCTCTAATCGAAACTCTAATAGTAGGACCCACCATATAATGTGATGATTATACTTGCTTATTTGTTTATTTATTTATTTATTTATGTCACATCACTAGAGTTCAAATTAGAATTCTAATTTTAAAACTCTTAATCACTACTCATATATATTATAGTTAGCACACCTTATTTTTTACTATACAATGCGATTATATGTATTTACAATATATTTGAATAATAATTTTAATTAAAAAAATTCTAATTTGATAATTAATATGTTTAAACTTCAATTCATTAGCTTAATTAAAAATTACATTAGATAAATTAAACAAAATATGATGGTTAGCATTTTCTAATGAAATGTCCATTTGTATTTTGAATTAAAATTATTTTAATTTGACGGTTATCATTTTTTTTAAAAAGTGAGTAATATTAAATTCTTTACTAACTAATTAATTTTACTGAATTTGTATTTTAAAAAATGCATGACATGACATTTTTGGATGACAATATAATAAATTTAAAGAAATTAATGATCAAACATTCATTATTTAGAAATTTAAAATGATGCACCTATAGTGTGAATTTTGGCATGATGGATAATAATAATATTGTGATTGTAGGGACATATTTTTAGGTCGTCCATGTAGCCAAGGCGATTTGCCGAGGTATCATGTGGATGAGCCATGTTGTCGAGGTTATTGTGATATTACCGAGATATAGTGCGGTAATATTAAAATTCGAGATATTTAGATTGAGAATTACAGTCCTAGATAAGTTGAGGCGCTTAATTCGGATAGAGATGAGACTTTTTAATGGGATCATTCTTGTTTAATATGCTTGAATAAAATGAAGTGAGACGGGACGAGGGCACTAATTATTGTAAAAGCAAGGCACCTTGAGTTTAAGGTATGTTTTTTTTGGTGAAGTGTTTACTTGAGTTGTTATTTTGTGAGATAAGTTTATTGGCTTTAGTATCGGAGTGCCCCCAAGTGGACAAGCCACCGTAATATTTTTACCTTATTATATGTAAGTGTTTGGCTTAAGCTATTTTGTCGCGTACTCTCCAACTAAATTACCTAAGTCTCTACAAAAAGATTTATTTAGTTGTGAGGTCAGAAATTAACACTTACAGTGATAAAATTCTGTGAAGTTTCAAAGAAATTCTACAAAGTTGAGTCATAAATATCATCTCAATTCAGCTTAAATTTAATCCACATATTTCCTCTATTATGTCATATTGCAAAGTTGCCTTTCGTTTTTGTTATTCGTTTTTTTTTAAAACCAAAAATAACGAAAAGTTTTAAGAAACACCTCTGTTTTTATTTTTATTTTTATTTTGGAAAAACAGTTTTTGAAGATTCATAAAACAAATTGAAAGTGTTTCCTAAAGAACGCGTGGTTTTAGAAAAAATTTAAAAAATAATTTGTAAAACAATATTTTAGTATCAATTTCTGTTTTCAAGAACAGAAAATGAAGAAACACGCTTCATCTACTCTCTTTTTAAAAATGTTTAGTAGTTTGAATTTGAATTTGTTCAAATCACCCGAATTTGTGTATGCAGGTCGATCACTCGGATAATGAGTGTAACACTTGTCTACTACGATTATCATTCTTATCGACTGCGGCTATCACTTTGTTGCTGGTTGACAGACCGGACGACCGGTCAGATAATAGGCCGGACAGCCGGCAAGCCAAAACTTAGGCCATTCGGACAAATACAAATTCAAATTCAAGCTACGTAACATTATTGTTGTTTTTTTATTTTTTCTTTGCCTATTCTGGCATTCTTGACACTAACTAAAATTTAGGCCAAGTTTGGCATCTATTAAATAATGTAAAAAGTCAAAAAGTCACTATCTTATTTAAGTCACATCATCTTATTTAAATCACATCACTTCTCTAATACATCACATCAAACCCAACCCAAACTCAACCCATATAAGCCAATAAGTCAAAAAATATACTTTTTTAGAACATCCCAAACCAATCCTTAATCTCTCTTCTGTAATAATTTTTACTTAACAATAGCACGGTTAGTCAAAATTCTTGAGTGATAATTCGATAATATTACCCAGCAGTGATTGGGGCCCCAAAATAGGGAGCCCCGAATGTCCCTAAAAAAAAAAACAAGGCATAAGGAAAAAAAAAAAAAAACAAAGAAAAATACTCAAAACGATGTCGTTTTGAGCATTAGGGGCAACTTTTTTTATGGGCAAAAAATATTTCTGAATATCACCAATCAGGGACGGCGCTACCTAAAGCCTAGAGAGATCACTGCCCCTAAACTTTCAACATTTACTATTACCCATGTATATAAAGATTAATTATTGTTCATCCCTTATAAAATTATAATATTATTCCTCCTTAAATCATATAAAATTTGTTGTATTCTTAAAACTTTAAAAATGCTCTATTCTACTTTTTTGGTTATTCTTATACACTTTTAACTGACAAGTGCAGTCAAGAATTGAATTAATTGATAATTCATTTTCCATTTAAGATCTATTTAGTTATTTATTTCTCTTCATTGCATGGCTCTTTAGTTAATATGATTGAACTTATTAATTATAAATTTAGTTATTTGTTTGTCCATATTGTGGGTTAATAAAATTTTAGTTATTGATTGTGGATTTATAAGTCACGTTATTGTAAATTTCAGGATAATTATAATATTGTACTTTACAAATTGAAAAAAAATAATAATAAAAATGTATAAGTTTAATAAAATCACATTATTACTTGGTATGGGAAAAAAATTTAATATTGTGATTAATGTGTGTCCCTCTACATTGAATTTTTGGTTCTGTCATTGTTACCAATCCCCCAACAATGTAAAAAATCTAGGCAACTAACTGAGCAATCAGTGATTTGAGAAATGAAGGAAAATTTCAATTAATCACTCAAAAGAGTAAACAAATTAATGACAACTTATATCATCATTGAAGCAACACCAGAGAGATATAATTTCACTTTCATACTGTTAATATCTGTTAATATAATATGTAATGTATTAATGTATGTGTGGGGATATATTTTCTGAGTACCAACACGTGGTAAGGTGACGCCAACGTGTCAGCCGAGGTGCCATGTGTCCTGGTCGTGGCGCCGAGGTAATCTCGGCAAGGTCGAGGTTATCTCCGAAGATATCGGAATCCGATATAAGTGGACAAGGGACAAGAGTCCTAGAATGAAAAGGAAACTCAACCTGGATGAGGGACAAGAGTCCTAGAATGAGAGAAGACTTCAGTTTGTATTAAGATAAGACTCTTAGAGAGTTTATCCTAATCTTACTAAAAGTCCAAGATTAGCAGTAATCCTGAGTCCATAGAAGTTAGGCTTCTATTGGGATTAGGTTTATGTTGGCTATAAAAGAGAGGCACCCCCATGGGTCTAAGGTATGCTTTTGATACTCAAGCTTGTGAGTTTAGCACTTGATTTATCTTTGAGAGATATATTGACTTGATCGTCGGAGTGCCCCTGGGTAGACGTACCACCGCGGGATTCTTATATTTCTGTTGCAGGTCAGAGTGCCCCCGGGTGGACGAACCACCGCGGGATTCTTATATTTCTGTTGCAGGTCAGCCAAGTGCCATCTATTCTGCCAGTGTTCTCCAGTTGAGTACTAAGTTGGCAGTGTGGTCGAAAATCAACACCCACAATTTGGCGCTGTCTGTGGGAAAGAAAGAAGAATAGATGGCCAATGAAAGAAAGAAGGATAGATGGCCAATGAAAGAAAGAAGGATAGATGGCCAATGACGGACAGAAGGATCAAATTGGAGATAACGCTCCTGCTGGGAGTGGGAGACCTATCAACCTCAACGTTGAAGGGGACGACCACAACACAGAAAGTCGTGACCAGAGTCACGGAGTGAAAGACGCCGACCAGAAAGGTGACGCACCAAAGACAACAGATCGAAGCGGATACTACAACGAAGATGACCTCCAAGTATGGAAGGATAGATACTTGCGAAGGAACGAAGACCCTTCCAGAAGGGATGCAAAGACAGAGGGCATGAGCGCTCCCAAGGAGATAACATTCAAGTATAGAAGAACTCATCCTAAGTGAGCAGATCCCGGATTCCAGATCCTGGATCCCAGATCCTAGAAGACATGAACTCGGCCTAGATGAGTAGGTCCAAGAAGAGAAGAGCTCAACCTGAGTGAGCAGATCCAAGATTCCAGTAGACAAGATCTCATCACTTAAGTCCGAAAAGAGAAGAGCTCAGTGAGCAAATCTTAGATCCCAGAAAATAAAAAGAAAACACACAAGGTTGGACTGCAGTTAGCCAAGTTGAAGACCTTTTATAAGGTTCGCAAAGGAGTATGTGGAAGCCATGCAAGGGGCAGAGAGAAGAATTGGTTAAACCGATATGATGTTTACCACTTGTTAAAATTTGTAGCAATTTACAAATTGGTTAAACCGAGATGATGTTTACCACTTGTTGAAATTTGTAGCAATTTACAAGTTGGTTAAACCGATATGATATTTACCAGTTGTTGAAATTTGTAGTAATTTACAAGTTGGTTAAACCGAGATGATGTTTACCGCTTGTTGAAATTTGTAGCAATTTACAAGTTGAAGTTAAACCGATGTCATGTTTAACACTTGTTGAAATTCTGTGTGAATTTACAAGTTGAAGTTAAACCGATGTCATGTTTAACACTTGTTGAAATTCTGTGTGAATTTACAAGTTGAAGTTAAACCGATGTGATATTTAACACTTGTTGAAATTCTGTGTGAATTTACAAGTTGAAGTTAAACCGAGATGATGTTTAACACTTGTTGAAATTCTGTGTGAATTTACAAGTTGAAGTTAAACCGATGTGATATTTAACACTTGTTGAAATTCTGTGTGAATTTACAAGTTGAAGTTAAACCGAGATGATGTTTAACACTTGTTGAAATTCTGTGTGAATTTACAAGTTGAAGTTAAACCGATGTGATATTTAACACTTGTTGAAATTCTGTGTGAATTTACAAGTTATAGTTAAACCGAGGTTATGATAAAGGAAGATGGTTTAACACTTGTTGAAATTTTGAGAAAAATTTACAAGCTGAAGTTAAGCCGAGGTTATGATAAAGGATGATGGTTAAACACTTGTTGAAATTTTTGAGAAAAATTTACAAGTTAAAGTCAAGCTCAAGCAATATCTGCGTACTTGCCGAGACTACCAGGTTGTCAAAACTTGAAATATGGAAAACTGAAGTCTTGATAGAAGACATTGAGAAAGTGACAAGTCCTAAGCAACACTTGTGAAAATATTTGTTACAATATTTTCAAGTGTTAGGACGAGGCCGAGGCCGAGGCCGAGATGAGCAAGATTAGAAGTTGTGACAAAGGTATTTTACCCGAAGAGATTGCACAGTCAAGGTGTACTTTGAAGACATGCAAATTATTCTAAGTATAGAATCATACAAGAGCAGAAAAAAGAAGACATACATTCAAAGAAGAAATCAGAGAAATGAATTTAAAGAAGAAAGAAGGCACTTCGGCCTGAATATTGAAAAATAAATTATTTAGACTACAAAAATGGCACGTCGGCCGGATTAAAAGCATACAAAGACGGACAAAGTACAAGGTACAAGGAGTAAAAGAATGAAACAAAACTACTCGGCATCAATGGCAGGATGTAGAAGAGAGTTGGAAAGACTTCTTAGCAGCCTTCTCGGCCTCGAGCTCAGCATCGATCTCCCGAAGAGTTTGATCAAGGCTCTTCTCGGCGATTGGCACCTCGGAGTTTGAAGACAATGATTGAAAGCAAGAATCTGGAAAAAGACGCAGAAAACAGAAACAAGAATGTAATTCGTAATCAAGAATGGTGATGAAGCTATCAGGAAATCAAGACAAAAAGATTTCACAGGTGTGTCAAGCCAAGAACAGTGGCAGAAATCAACAGATGTGTGAACAGTGTGTATTCAAGAAAATGATTTGGAAACAATGGGTAAAACAACAATGGTGATTAACAATGAAGCAGAGCTTCTTGGAAAGCAACAAGAAATAAAACCAGAAGGAACAGTGGCTTAACAGAAAGAGGGAAGCCGGAATGAGAATTGCCGAAGTCTGACGACAATGACAGAATGACGTAAGCTTCACCGGAGGAGAGGAACGAAGACAGTTGCAGAAGCTTGAAAGCTTGGAACAATGACGGATTTAAGCAAAAGAGCTAGAAAGAGAAAAAGCTAGAGGATTGAATGAAAAAAGAGAAAAATAGTCAAGAAGATGACAAAGTTCAAGAATAAAGCCAAGTGCACAGGCACTAAGCAAGTATGTGAAGAACAAGAAAATAATGACCCAGACACGATGCTAGCAACAGAAAGCGGATATGACAAGAACAGTGCCAGGCATTCAAACAATTCAAAACTTGAAGATAGACGAAAATAGAAGGCAACAGATGGCAAGTAAACAGATTCAGAAAAGTTATGAAAGATTGAGTTTAATAGCAAGTAAAGAGTTTATGAAACCTACCAAGTGAAATGAACGCCGATATGAAAATCGCCGGAGTCAAATAGATGACTAGAAATCGGGAACTCACCAGAGAGTGTGAGTGGAGCAGTTGCAAAGCTCTTGGAGTTTACGAATTACTGGAACCAGAACCTCGGCTAGGAGGTGCGATTTCAAGCAGCTTGGAAAGCGTGAAACTTGATTTTTGACACCAGTGGACAGTAAAATCCAGGGAACTTTGAGGTCGGCGAGTTTGATCTCGGATAGAGGGGCACAGATGAACGAACAGTGTAGGTTCCATCACCTCAGAATGCCGAGGTAATAAAACCTAGGAGGCAGTTGTGGGGATATATTTTCTGAGTACCAACACGTGGCAAGGTGACGCCGACGTGTCAGCCGAGGTGCACGTGTCCTGGTCGTGACGCCGAGGTGATCTCGGCAAGCCGAGGTTATCTCCGAAGATATCGGAATTCGAGATAAGTGGACAAGGGACAAGAGTCCTAGAATGAAAAGGAAACTCAACCTGGATGAGGGACAAGAGTCCTAGAATGAAAGAAGACTCAGTTTGTATTAAGATAAGACTCTTAGAGAGTTTATCCTAATCTTACTGGGAGTCCAAGATTAGCAGTATCCTAAGTCCATAGAAGTTAGGCTTCTATTGAGACTAGGTTTATGTTGGCTATAAAGAGAGGCACCCCCATGGGTCTAAGATATGCTTTTGATACTCAAGCTTGTGAGTTAGCACTTGATTTATCTTTGAGAGATAGACTGACTTGATCGTCGGAGTGCCCCCGGATGGACGAACCACCGCGGGATTCTTATATTTCTGTTGCAGGTCAGCCAGGTGCCATCTATTCCGCCAGTGTTCTCCAGTTGAGTACTAAGTTGGCAGTGTGGTCGGAAATCAACACCCATAGTATGTATACAGATAGCTCAGATAGATAGGATTCTTTAGATAGGATTCCTTTTCTTTTTCTTTTCTTTTTCCTGCTTTCGGTCGCCCGTCTTCTTTCGGCCTCCTTTTCATTATTATATTACATTGTATCATAATGCTGTTTGTAACACAACTCCTATATAATGGAGCCTCTATTTGGTTTCTGATATATATTGAATCATAGAGTTTGTTCTCTCTCATATCCCTCTCTCAACTGTTTATACATGGTATCAGAGCTTCACATATATAGCTCATTAACCAGAAACAATCACATTTTCTGGTAGTTATCTCTGCTTCATCACTGATTAGATCTTTTTTTTTTTTCATCAATTTTCGCACTGCCTACTCACGTGCTCGGAATCTTCTTACACTTCCAACGCCACCAACGGCATCCTCAGATCCTCTTTAACGCGCCCTCACGCGCCCTCTTTGTCGCCGGCGCGTCACCAGCTTCTATCTTCAACGTCCCACGTGCTCCACGCGTCCACCAGTCGCTTAAGCCATCTCTCTCCGCGTCTCACGTGCTACACGCGTCCGCAAGCCGCTTAAGTCGTCCGCTTGAGCTGTCTCTCCCATACGCATCACTCTCCGCCGCTGCACCGCCTCGCGCCGCTTTTGCCTTCGCTCGTGCCACTTGCACACGCCTTTGCCTTAGGCTCGCCGTTAGGCTCAGCAAGCGCCGCTTTTGCCTTGCTCAGCCGTTTCAGCTCCAGCCGGCTCTCAGCATTTTCCAGCCGGTTCACTATTTTGGACTTTTCTGGCCGGTTCAGACCGGTTCCTCACTAATTTGGACCTTCTACATTCCCTGATTCCCTCGATTTTCTCAGATTTTACCTCGATGGTACTGTTTTTCCCTCATGGATCGCCCGGACTCCTCTAACCACCCTATTTTCGTTGTTCTTGACGGGACTAACTATGTCTTATGGGCACAAGCCATGTCTGGGTTCCTCAAAGGAAAGAAACTTTGGCGCATCATCACTGGGGATGTGTGTAAACCCATCCCAGAAACCACGGAATCCGCTGCCACCATGGAATCCGCTACCAAATATGTCGACCGTCTGGAGGATTGGGATAGTAAAAACTATCAGATCATCACTTGGCTTCGCAATACTTCTATTACATCTATCACCTTCAGTTTGGTCGGTTCTAACTTGACTCTGCTTCCTCTCCCCTCCGCCAAGCCATCTGGGATTTTTTACAAGAACGCTATCAAACTACTGGCCTTGCTCACCAATATCAGCTTTTGAGTCATCTTCACCGTATGCGCCAAGATACAACTCAAACCATTAATGATTTCCTCTCCCAAATGTATTATGTTTGGGATCAGCTCGCTCTTTCTGAACCTCCATGGCCTCATACTGAGGATGTTGCCTTATTTTCTACTTACCGTGACCAGCAGCGCTTGGTTCAGTTTCTCATGGCTCTCACTCCCCGTTTTGAGCCAGTACGCGCATCTCTCCTTCATCGCACTCCTTTACCCACTCTTGAGCAAGCAATTTCTGAACTACTGTCAGAGGAAACCAGGTTTGGTACTCTCCATCCGCACCTTGTGGACTCTGTTCTTGCTACTCCCCAGATTCGGAGTTCTCCTTCACCACCTTCACCACAGAGGTCAACTGCCTGCAACTACTGTCAAAACCGCAGTCTTCCGTCGACTTATCTTCTGGTTAATTGTCCAGTTCGTCTTTGTCGATTTTGCAACAAAACTGGCCCTGGTCATCTCCAGCAAGATTGCTTCCGCAATCCCGCCTGTGCCTCTCGCAATGGTCCTTCCACCAGGAATTTTTCTCGCAGCAACTCTCACCGTTCTGGGACTCCGTTTAAACCAATGCCTGCTCAACGCACTGCTGCTGCTACCTCAGAGGATTTCCCTTCCTCTGTCCCTATAGACCATTTCACTCCAATCTTCTCTCAAACAGATGTCGAAGCCATGTTTCAACATTTTTGTCAGAATTCTGGTACTCCTTCATCTACTGCTTTGTTTGTCACCGCAGGTAACACTTCCTGGTACTTTGACTCCGCTTATTGTAATCACATGACCTTTGACCCAACTATTTTACTCCTCTCCTCTCTCTCTACTCCTCATGTTCCTTCTATCCATACTGCTGATGGGTCCTTTCTGTCTGTAAGTCATGTTAGTTCTGTTTCCCCTCCACTTATCTCCATTAGTTAATTATGTGAGCATGGTCTAACTGTTACCTTTTCCCATACTGGTTGTTGGTGCAGGACCCGGGACGGGCAAACTCTTGGGATAGGCGTAAGCATGGACGTCTCTACGAACTCATCCATCTTTATGTTCCAGATCCTCTTAGATCACAGCTCCTACCACTACTACAGTTGCTTCTCCTTTATCTCCTCATTTTCAGCTTTGGCACTGTCGTTTAGGCCATCTTTCTGTTGATCGTTTAAAATCTTTAATTTCTAGTGGTCATTTAGGTCCTGTAAGTTCTGATGCTTTAGATTGTGTGTCCTGTCAACTTGCCAAACAACCTGCTTTGTCGTTTAATAAAAGTGACTCTGTTTCTCTTGCACCTTTTGATCTCATCCATTCTGATATTTTGGGCCCCTCTTCTATTCCTACTATGGGAGGCGCACGCTATTTTGTTGTTTTTTATAGATGATTTTTCCCGTTTTACATGGTTGTTTCTTATGAAAAATCGCTCTGAGCTCAAACAACTTTATTACAATTTGCTGGTGCAATGGTTAAACACAATTTTCTAAAACTATTAAGCTTTTTCGCTCCGACAATGCCATGGAATATAAAGATTTTGACTTTCTTTCCTTCCTTCAGAGTCATGGTACTCAACCTCATCGTTCCTGTCCCGGTACGTCTCAACAAAATGGACGTGCTGAACAGAAACATCGGCATATTTTCGACACTACTCGCGCTCTCCTTCTGTCTTCCTCTTATCCGGAACATTTTTGGGGAGAGGCAGCTCTCACTGCTGCTTACACTATCAATTGTATCCCTACACCTGTCATTCATAATCACACTCCTTATGAGTGTCTGCATGGCACCCATTCCCCTTACACTAACCTTAGGGTCTTTGGATCTACCTGTTTTGTTCTTCTCCAACCTCATGAACGTACCAAACTTGAACCACGTTCCTGCCTTTGTTGCTTCTTAGGGTATGGTATTGAACATAAGGGGTATCGTTGTTGGGATCCTCTCTCCCAGCGACTCCGTATCTCTCGTCATGTGGTCTTTTGGGAACACAAAATGTTTTCCTCTCTCTCTCTCTCTCTCTCTCTCTCTCTCTCTCTTATTATCTTCCCTCACCCTCTACCTCTCTGTTTTTACTGACCCTTCCAGATCTATTTTCTGATGAGCTTACTCTACTCTACCGCCCCTGCCAGCCTCTCTCGAGTTTTCTGATGAGCTTACTCCACCGCCCCTGCCACCTTTCTCGAGACTGCCTTGCCTACTGGTCTGTCCCATGCACCTACTCGCTCCGATGGTCCTGCTCTTGCTCCCTCGGGATCCTCCCCTCCTCCTGGTGAGTCTCTTTCTCTGGCTCCTCCTCCCTCTGCTCAACCACACACACCGGGTACCCAACCTTTATACTTGTTTCGTGATTGTCTTTATTTTGTTTTGTTCTACTGTTTTTTTCTACTTATGAACCGACCTCCTATCGTGAGGCTCGCTCTAATCCTCTTTGGCAACATGCTATGACTGATGAATTGCAGGTTTAGACAAAACTCATACTTGGGACATTGTTGATCTTCCTCCTGGAAGACTGCCATTGGCTGCAAAGGGTATACAAAATCAAGACTTGTTCTGATGGATCTATTGAGCGCTACAAAGCCTGCCTTGTTGCCAAAGTCTTCAACCAAGAATATGGTATTGACTATGAGGAGACCTTTGCTCCTGTTGCTCGTCTCACCTCTGTTCGTAGCTTGATTGCTGTTGCTACCACCCGACAATGGGATCTTTATTAACTGGACGTAAAAAAATGCTTTCCTTAATGGTGTTCTTCTCGAGGAGGTCTACATGCAACCTCCCCCTGGGTCTACTTATCCACCTCATAAAGTCTGCAAACTTCAGCGTACTTTATATGGTCTAAAACAAGCTCCACGCGCTTGGTTTGCCAAGTTCAGCTCTACTATTCATGAATGTGGTTTCACCTCCAGCTCTTATGATGCTGCTCTTTTTATCCGGAAAACAGCTCAAGGGACCACCATGCTTCTGCTTTATGTGGATGACATGATTATCACCGGTGATGATATCGATGGTATTCTTCGCTTGAAACAGTTTCTTAGCCATCATTTTGAGATGACAGACCTTGGTCCTCTCAGCTATTTTTTGGGTCTTGAAATCTTCCATGATTCCACGGGTTCTTTTCTCTCTCAAGCTAAGTATACCTCTGATCTTCTCACACGTGCTGTCTTACGGATTGCAAGACTGCCTCCACTCCCCTGGAGCCTCAGAGTCGTCTTACATCTCTTGATGGCACTCTTCTCTCTGATGCTACCCTATACCTTATCGCTCAGCTGGTTGGCAGTCTTGTCTATCTCACTGTTACTCGTCCTGATATTGCCTATGTCGTTCATATTGTCAGCCAGTTTATGTCGGCTCCTCGTACCCCTCATTATGTTGCATTAGTTCGTATCCTTTGGTATCTCAAAGGTATCCTGTTTCATAGTCTTCATTATTCCACCCGCTGCTCTATCCAGCTTCGTGCTTTTTCCGATGGCGATTGGGCCAGGGATCCTACTGCCGCCGCTTTATTACCGGGTTCTGTTTTTTCTTGGGTGATTCTCTTATTTCTTGGCGTAGCAAGAAACAATCTCTTACTGCTCGTTCTAGTACCGATGCCGAATACCGTGCTCTTGTTGATACTACTCAAGAGTTTCTCTGGCTTTGTTGGCTTTTTGCTGACATGGGTGTTTCCCCCTCTGGCGCTACTGCCCTCTTTTGTGACAATCAAAGTGCTCTTCAAATTGCTCACAATGATGTTTTTCATGATCGCACCAAGCACATTAAGATTGACTGCCATTTTATTCGTCAACACATCACTCGTGGTACTGTCCATCTCCATCCAATCTCTTCTGCTGATCAACCTACTGATATCTTCACCAAAGCTCATTCTCCTGGCCTCTTCGTTGACCTTGTCTCCAAACTCCAGTTGGTTGATGTTTGTCCTCCTTGAGTTTGAGGGGGGCTGTTAATATCTGTTAATATAATATGTAATGTATTAATGTATGTATACAGCTAGCTCAGATAGATAGGATTCTTTAGATAGGATTCCTTTTCTTTTTCTTTTCTTTTTCCTGCTTTCGGTCGCCCGTCTTCTTTCGGCCTCCTTTTCATTATTATATTACATTGTATCATAATGCTGTTTGTAACACAGCTCCTATATAATGGAGCCTCTATTTGGTTTTTGATATATATTGAATCACAGAGTTTGTTCTCTCTCAATATTCCTCTCTCAACTTGTTTTACACATACTATAATAATTCTCGAATATAAATATAAAACATATTTACAAACCAAGAATGGTAAATGATCTTTAGCCACTCCATGTGTTATTGTCAATCAGAGGAAAGATCTATGGAGAAGCAAAAAGAAAAGGAAGCTAATTATTGTTACCTCTTTTAATTAAAATTCAATATTTATTCATTAATATTTTATATTTTTTTGAGAAACAAACTTCCTGCTACGGTAGATAATTAATAATTGAATAATTTAATGTGTAATCAAGTTTTGAAAAAAAAAATATTAATATTATTATTAATTATTAGGTTGTGAAAAATACACATAAATGTCTACATACTTATTAGATATTAGTGGTTGGGTCTGTGCATTGCAAGTAACACGCAATTTTTCATCAACTGTTAGTATTGTAATTATACGTGTTCTCTTAAATTAGTATGTGATATGTATATAAAATATGAATATTTGTAAATAAATCTTTTTCTATCAACTTTCTACTTTAATTTTTCATAATCCGTACCTATAATATAATTGAAGGTATGATCTCATAATACAAATTCATTGAACCCACTAATGCATATTATTGGTAAGAATGTATAAATCGATATGTAATATCTATATAATAAGACACAATAGATTTTGAAAATGTATAAAATGTATAAGAGATACATTTGATATTAACAGTACAGATCTTTCCAAACAAAAATAAACGGCTGAGATGAATTTTTTTCCTCCGCACCCGTCTCTCTGTCTCCCCTCTTTCATCTCTGCCCCCCTCTTTCATCTATCCTCTTTCATACGCTCTTCTCTCTCTCTCTACCTCTCTTCTCTGCCTCTCCTCCCACGACGACACTGCCACTCACCGACTACCGACCACCTCTCCTCGCCTCTTGCTGTCCTTTCTTCTCTCGACCACCGACTCTCTTTTCTCACCATCCTCCTTCGTTGATGCCCTGTCCCGTCGCCGCCGACAACGAAGCTGTTCTTCATAAGGTAAAAAGCCCCAATAATAGATTTGAAGAAAGTTAGAAGGTTGTTAACAAGTTGAATTTGTTAAATTTTTCAACAAATTTGTTGAATTTGTTAAAAAGCCCCAATAATAGATTCTTCAACGAATTTGCTATTTTTTTTTTGTTTTGGTTGTGTTCTTCAATTTTTATGTAGCTTTCAGCTTAATGTATTAGGCTTCCCAGTGATGGTACAGTTAACAATGATTTAATATTTCTGTTATTTTTCTTGGTTTGTATGACTTCAATTCCTGGTTTTCTGCTTGAAAGCTAGGGAAAAACTGTGCATTGCTGCCAATAAAATAGTGCACACAAGACCCATATTGTTAAAATTAATTGTTACCATAACAATAAGATAAATGGGTAGCCTTGGATTGAACAATTGGAATAAGGTGCAACGGTTAGGCATTACAGAACCAATCTCTTGGAGTGGACTCGCGGAATTTGATGTAATCAAGACCCACGAGCTCGAAAAGGTTTTCTTTCATTTGTCTATACACCACTCTTCTATTGCTTGCATTAGTTGAGTGGATACTAAATTGACAAGTTGGGTATTCAGTATTTGGCAGCTGTGGGATTGTATGAGAGCCAAGAGGAAGCAGTTAGTAGGGAGGAAGTTAATAAATTTATTTTAACAAGTTGAATTTGTTGAATTTGAATTTGTAGTTTAACTATGTAATTTGAATTTGAATTTGTTAAAAGTTAAATTACAACAAGTTAAATTACAGAAAGTTAAAAAGTTAATAAAGTTAGAAAGTTAGAAGGTTGTTAACTGCTAAATTAACGAAGAAAGAAAGTTTGAAGAAAGTTAGAAGGTTGTCGCAGGAAAGTTTGAAGAAACACCATATGTTGTTAACTGCTAAATTACAGAGAGAAGGTTGAGAAGCATTTGATTCCATGTGGGAAAAATATGAAACTTAGAGGAAATGGGTTATATTGGCATTCTGGAATTATTAGGAGTAATTTTAAACTTTATGACTTTAGAGATTTGAGTAAAAATTCAGGTAGTCCTCCAAAATTATAACTCACATACCCTTAGTTTCCTTTTATTTAATTTGTTCTTTATTACTTTCTAATTTTTCCTTGATACATTAAATTCATTTATAGAGTTCCAAAATACATTACTTTTTGAGTTAAAAGTAAGTATAATATACTTCTTTTCCAAGTTTAAAGCTAAGTGATTAGATAAGACTGACGCTTTGCTTAAAATACCTATAGAATGTAATTTAAATGTAGACCAAGACTAAGATTAGGTTAATTTCCAAACATGCTATTCCAAGTTTGGTCTTACAATGCTCAATTTGGGTCTAAAGTGCTTCTCTAATAGTTATATCTGAAACTTGAGATTGCATAAAACTTTCTTCATAAGGTAACAACATAGATTTGAAATAAAAAGCCCCAATTTAGATTCAGTTTAAATGGGCTTCATTTTTTAAATGGGTGTTTATTTCAGTTTGATTCCTGACATGGTTTTGATTTATGAAATGTTTGATTCTTTTATGGGAAATGGGTGCCAATTCATGAAATGGGTCCTAAATACTTTTAAGTTTTCTAAATATTGATTCTTTTTGTGTTTTTCTATTCTTTCGTTTCTTTTTTTCTTTATTTGGGAGTGGAGATTGGTAAGCTGTGATAAAAAATAAATATAGTTTCAGCATTGCCTATTACTTTTTTAAGACCCTGTAAACAATTGTCCCCTTACTATATGTTGTTCATTTGTTGTTTTATCCATTGAATTTTATTGCATCAATTTAGTCTTATAGTTTATTTAGTTTAAATCAAAATTTTGTTTTTGTTGTGGCAGGGGGTTGGCTGCTGCCCATGAGCTAACCAAATGGATTCAAAAGGGGGTTGATTTGATATGTTGCTTATGGTCATATATTGCTTAACAAATATTCCAAATTTATTTAAGGTTGGAAGCAAAATGAATTTGAATGGGTGTAGGTGAAGATTGAAGAAGATGATGGAGTGTTACATACACAAAACTGATGGGACTAAACTGATATAATAAATGGGTTTAGAGTTCCAAGAAGAAAGAGTTGAAAAAAATAAAACCCAAGAAAAATATGGATTGATTTTTGTAAATTAATGTTTTTATGAGTCATTACTTTGTATCTGTATTGACAATGTGTTGGTTTTGTTGGTAGTGTTTCCATTGGATAACCTATTATTATTGTGCAACAATGTTTGTGTTTAGTTTGAATTGGATGGTCTATGAAAAACCTTTTATTAGTGTGACAATGCATGTATTTGTTTTGAATTGGATAGTCTATTTTAATTTTCATATCTTTTCTGTATTTTATAGGTAGATGAAGACTAGAAGCAAATTGTAATATTGGCTCCCTTTTTACAGGTCTACATTATTTTAAATTTTTTTCTCATCTCTCTAAAGATTTTGTATTTATTGTTGTGGGAGTTAAAATATTGCTAGAGATGTCTAAACTAAACGTGCACTTTGTGCATACTTTGTCTAAAATATTGAAAGAGTGGCAATCTCGAGTGAGCAACAAATTGTGCATACTTTGTTCAATTTGTTTGAAAATATATGATAATATCTGGAAGTACATTTCTCTTTCATCTTTATCCTAAATAGCATTCTAAGTGGCACAGTTGTCTTAGTAGTTTAAATGAATTTTAATGTGTACTATTTGGATGTTGTTTTTATATATTTTTGAAGGGTGACACTTTTGCTAAGTAAATTTTAAATTTTCTACTTTTTTTCCAAGAAAATATGTGATGTTCCTAAATACTTCTATCTAGACTTTATATTCTTAAGTAGTTTTTTGAAATATGTCATGTTCCCAAAGTAATTTTACTTTTTTAATCTTCTTCCTTATTCATGCTAAATACTCAACCACTATTGGTTGGATATGCTCATTTTCTTTGGAAAAATTCACATTGATTGAAGTTTGTAATTTTTTATTTACCAGTGTCAGCACTTCCAAGTTGAGGCATGAGTTATAGTTATAAAGGTAAATTCATTATTTCATTATTAAGTTTCGTTGGAGGGTTTATTTAATATGATTTGAATTAGGACCATAAAATGATTGTTGCTGTCTTGTAGCTATATTTAATTTTACAGTTTAGATTGATGGCAGTTAATTTGTGTATTGCGTCTATTCTATATGTGAATTGATGATTTAGTGTTAATGCATTAAAAATTCACACCAAAATGGCTGTTTGATTTTTGTACAAGTGTAACATTTGAATATGTATTCTGCAATTTTATTAGAATTCAATTGTGTGATTTGACTTAGATTATCATTGTGGGTGTTCTTTGTTATCTTGCTACCATATTTGAAAGTAGAGTTTGGTTTCACATTTTGCTTATGGGTGGATTTGAATAGTTTGAGCTATTTCATTGTTTTATTTATTTATTTATTTTTTGCAGCTGCTGTTCTTGGGAAAGAGGTTGCAGTCCACCTGATGAATTTAGATTCAGTTTTGGAACTAAAATTTGACAATATTATATGTTATGTTATGTTATGTGATGTTGTGTGTGTGTGTGTGTCTTTGTCAGGAATCTGTTATGTTATGTGATGTGTGTGAGTGTGTGTCTTTGACAGTATGTGATGGCTTCGATGTCTTCTACTGGGAATCAATTTTTTTTTTGTTTTTGGATGTGGCAATGGGTTGGCTGCTTCCCATGAGCAAATTAAATAGATTCAAAAGGTTCGTTTCATATTTTGCTTATGGGTGGATTTCAATAGTTTGAGCTATTTGATTATTTTATTTATTTATTTATTTATTTATTTATTTTGCAACGGTTGTTCTTAGCATTTTAGTGCACCATGTTATCCCATTAAAGGTATCCTAATTCTTTTATAGAATGCTTGGCTTCCATAGGGAATTAAATTGTTCAATCTGTTTTTAGTTTACGATTTTTTTTAAAATTTAATATTGTTATTTGTAAGTTATTGAAATAAATTTACTCAGTTCTAATATTGTTAAATTTACTCATTTCTTATAGCAGGTTTGTTTATGTAGCGTTGATTAAAATTTTTTTTTCCTTCAATTTCTTTATGGATAACTGAAAGAGGAGTGCAGAGAAGTTGGGCATAATTGTTTGTGTTTCTTTATGGTTTTGATTTCATTTATATGAATATGAAATAGGTTACTATGAGATGACATAAGTCTTTTTCAATGTGAATGGGTGACTTCTATTTGTTTTTCTGCTCTAAGATGAGATAGGTCTTTTTTTATGAATGGATCTTTCATGTTCAAAAATTGTCACTCAGTATGGAAGGTTGAAACAGTGATTGTGCTTAATTGTTATTTACTACCTTCAACTTGGTTTGCTTCTTCATATGTTCATAGAAATGATTTTTCATGCTTTTTGGCACTCACATTTATGGATTGAAATGTCACATTTGTTTGGTTACTAATTGATAGTTGTAAAGAGCATGCATTCGTCTATTCTCTCTCAAATTGGCCCCTCTATAAAAACATGTATATTCAAATTGGTGAATCAAACAGTGGGAGTTGGATCTTATTTTTAATAACAAACAATGGGCAATTGTTAAGGGGTTGATTTTGGATAATAGAGCTTGCTTGCTTATATTTTCTATTCTTCCTTTTGTTTCAGGTACATATGCCTTGGCTTGAAGGATTGTTTGATTAGCTCATAAAAAGTTGTTGTGACTTTGTTTCCCACAATGGTTGATTAGGTAATTGGTCTGTCTTCCATTGATGGATTTGTCAATAATTTGTTGCTTATCTATTGTTCAACTTGGCTTCATTTTACATGTTGTGAAAATTAAGAATCTTAAATTTTTATTAGATAGGCTTCATTTACATGTTGGCTATCTTCTGGATTATTAGCTAGGTTCAGAACCAAGAAGAGCGAGTGTAACGCCCTCAAAAAAATAAACCCATAATACATAATATTAACATGCGGAATTATAAAGAAATAAAGTATCTTATTCCATTCATCAGAGTACCATGAAATAAAAACATCATAATAAATGCCCTATGGGCTTACATCTTGCCAAGCCAATACTTGGACACAAATCCATGAGTTCTAACTCAAAAACAATAAAGCCCTAGGCTTGAAGGTTTACAAGTTATTCAAATAAAACAACTAAAACAAATAAAGCAAGTCTTCGAGTCCAAATCCTCACAAGCTAAGTCCTTGGAGGTAGTGAACCACCTGAACCTGAAAATGAAGTTCCTATATAGGGTGAGCCACAGCCCAATAGAAAAATACTAAACCAAGCATAAGAATTACTAAAGCATTAGCATTCGATACATGGTTAACACAAGATAATCAATTTCCAATTTCATGACACGAATGTCTACATTGTCTATGACATATTGTCTATGACACTTTTCACTTTCCAATATCTATTCAACTTTCCAATTATATCATTATGGCTCAGAACCTGGCCAACTGTAATAGTGATCCAAATGTCACAAAATAAATGAGACTAAAGCTCAAACCACAACACTTCCATACTTCCAACTGATACACTTTAATGATGTATCATATCAACAACAAATAGCAATATTGCTATAATCAATAAGCACACATGTGAATGATGCTACTGGAGTCCATCCCCTATCTCCTCCCAACAAATCCGGTTTGGAGGTCCATCCCCTATCTTCCCCTAAACCGTGGAGTTCATCCCCTATCTCCTCCAAAACAAAATGCATATGCAATGAAACACATAATTGCCATATACAACACATAATCAATACAAGTAATGTTCTGTATTAAATCAACAGTCAACCAATTGACTCAATTTCAGTTATACCTAAGCCGCATGCAAGGTCTACAACAATCAATGGCTATCCTCCACCGATAGCCCAAAACAGTTATTTCTAAACAAGAAATAAATACAACAATGAATGTAAATTCAACATTCTCATAGGTAAGCATTTAAACTACCCACTTATATCATCAATTTACTAAATTTTTCCAATTTCCATGAATTAAACTAAATTCCACAATCTCCCTTTAAATTAATTACATAAATTAATGCATGACAAAACCCTAAGGTTTCTCCCAAAATTACCAAACTACCCCCACATACCAAAATACCAACACCTAGGATTAAAACGTATAAATGGAGTAGGAAAATCCCTACCTCGAAGCAAGAACTCAAAAAGAAGAAGACGGAGATGATAGCCCAAACTCCAAAGTGCTCCAAATCAATAACCGTTCAGATTAAATGAAAGCCCTCACTCTCCTCTATCTTATTTGTAAAGCAACTAGGGTAAAAACACACCCTAACTAGATCAAACCTAGGGGAGAAGGTGAGTTGAGAGAGAGAAAACTCGTAATTAGGGTTTCTGGATCAAAAGGTTGTAAAAAAAGTGATTTAAAATTGTTTCTGCGTATTTAAACTGGACAGGCTCGCTCGAGCGAAGACATGGTCGCTCGAGCGACCAGACACAAAAATCCACGCTCGAGCGAAGAAAGCTCGCTCGAGCCAAAAACTCGATGCTTCAGGTCTGCAACCCAGAAGCTCGCTCGAGCGACGAAATGCTCGCTTGAGCGAAGAACTCGAAAACATACAACTCGCTCGCTCGAGCGAAGAAATACTCGCTCGAACCAAGAAACACATCTCTCAGGTCTATGTACTGGACGCAAAGCTCGCTCGAGCCAAGGAAAGCTCGCTCGAGCGAAGAACCAAAAACGAAGACCTCGCTCGAGCGAAGAGAAGCTCGCTCGAGCGACCAAGTCAAAAACTGCACATGCAGACTTGGTTTCTAAACCCAACCAATCTGCAACCAACCTGCTAAACACATCCCATAACCCAAGAATAAGGAATTAAAGGACAACAACAATAAATATAACAGCGGAATCCACGGAACGTAAGTCCGGATACAATAATCAAATGGGAAAAAGACCGGGGTCGCTATAGCGAGTACTTGAATTTTTTTATGGTGATAATTTGGGTCTTCTATTTTAATTTTTGAATTTCATACAATTTTGATGACAATCATTGTGATAATTTTTACTATAATTTTGAAAATTAGCATTGTTTAGAATGCCTTTATGTTTGATTTTGCTTTGTTTTGATTAGACTTGAAAAATTCAGATTATACAATGAATGGAAGTGTTGTGTGGGTCTATTAGTGAATGTTTCAAGAAATGGAGACCAATGGCACAGCGGCCCATTAAACAAGTGAGCCTTTTTTTTTTCTTCATAATTTTATATCTTTGTTTGGGGAACTAGAAGTTTATTTATTGAGTTTCTTTTTATTGTAATTTTTGGGGGTCGAAGTGAAATTTAGATCTGGTTGATTCAATAGAATAACTTTGCTTATTATTTTTTCCACACCCTATAACTCTACCAGTGCTTATAATCAATTAAAATTTTCATTTTAAAATTTAAACACTGTAGGCACAATTGGATATTCATTTTAAAATAGATGTGACAAACAAATATGATTATAATAAATTAAAATTTTGATTGGATAGGTTAGAGTCAATTTTTTTTTTTCCTTCTTCCCTTTATCCCTGTGACTCTTAACTCAATATATTTTAGTTTTGTTGGGTGAAAATCATCTGTTATTTTGTATAAGAGCTGAGCATGTTCTTTCCTTTCTTTTTTTTCTTTCTTTCTTTCTTCTTCTTCTTCTCCTCTCATTTTTTATTTTACTTTCAGAGTGAGGATTGTAAGTTGTGATAAATAAAAAAAAAAAGGGTAAATTACAAACACACCCTTTGAGGTTTACTTAAATTACAAATTACCCCCTGCGGTTCTAGAAATTACATTATGTCCCCTAAGGTGTCTAATTTCATAACAAATAGGTCTTTTTATTAGTAAATTATCAAGTTAATTAACAATTTTTAACAATGTTAAAATTTTATTTCAATTAATAATTTAAATAATTTTATTATTGTATAGGTGAACAGTTAGAAATTTCACTTTTTCAATTATTTTTGTTAAATAAAAAATTCTGACAGGGAGGTATTTGTAATTTTTCAAACCACAAGAGACAATTCGTATTTTAAGCAAACCTCAAGGGTGTATTTGTAATTTATCCAAAAAATTATACATTCAGCTTTGCCAGTTATTTTGTAAGACTCTATAAACAATGCTGAGATTGGCTCAATGAGGTCTAGAAAGAATTTGTAAAAGAAAAACAGTAAACAGGTCTAGATTAACAGAAGCCAGTTTTAAGCCAATTGGTTGTTTCTTTTTTTTCTTCAAATATTTGGTTTTGGAACTAAAGTAATTCAGTAGACCATCTATGTTATTAGTTAGTCATCTTGGAGTAATGAGTGATGGCATAAACTTACTTTATGTTTGAAGTAGTTTAAACATACTTTATGCTTTTAATTGGATGATTATGCATAATAGTACCTCATAAGTGAAGAAGAAGGTGGTTTCACTTTGAATCCTTAATGTTGGTGAAGTGCCCTCTTAAATGTTGTAGGCAAATTCTTGGTGATTGATTTGGAGTATACAACATGTTATCAATCACCTAGAAAGTGAAAAGTATGTAATCCCTTTTTTTCTTTTAGTAAGCAGGTCAATTGATTGGTTTGAGGCAAATGTGGTGTTGGGTATGAGGTGAGGAAAAGCCGTGAATTTCATGTAATGATTTTTTTAAATGGTTTAGATTTTAGAAACCCATCGTCATGTAATGATTTTTTTAAAATGGGTTAGATTTAAATGTGTTTATGAATGGTTTTGATTCCAAAAATATTAAAATGATAAATGAACCAGCACAATTATTAAAATAGATTTCTGAATGGGTTTCTAAAATCAATTTTCATGTATTGATTTTCATAAACTTATCTTTATTTTGTTTAATTTAGTTCCCCTATGTCACTATTTTGTTTATATCATTTGGAGTATTAATTATGTGTTTCTCATTCTCTTTTTAACTGTTCCGTTTCCCTACTTAATTATGTTTAATTCAGTTTCATTCTCTCTCTTTCGTTTTTCAATTGTGGTAAGTATCTTTTATAAGTATTTGGTTGTAATCTTTGTTTAAAAAAATAGTACACTTAATTTTATTTAATGAACCTTGGATTTAATTTTAATTAGATTTGCCCATTAACATTGATTTCAAGTTTGATTCTTTTTTTGTTGCCTACTAATTGTTATACATAATGCTTCAACTAGAAAATGAGTTATGCATTATCACAGGGATGGAAACTCAAAGGAGCATGATCATCCAAAAATAGATATTTCACACAAGGTAAGCTTTAATTGTTTAAAATTTTAATTTTGTTTGGTTTTACAGCCTTCAAAAATTCTTCTTCCTTATAACAAGACTCTCTTAGTCTTAATAAAGAAAATTATTCGCTCCCTTTACAAAATTTGAATTTAATTCTATTTGGAGGTTTGTATGATTTATCGGCATTCTCAATTGATCTATC
Source organism: Camellia japonica (assembly GCA_030407325.1). Taxonomy (NCBI): domain Eukaryota; kingdom Viridiplantae; phylum Streptophyta; class Magnoliopsida; order Ericales; family Theaceae; genus Camellia; species Camellia japonica. The sequence continues at coordinate 183,852,977 of JAPPVO010000019.1, forward strand.
TATACTATTATTTGCTTTTCTATTCATTTGTTTACTTTAGTAATGCATACATATGTCTATTCTCACTTCGCCATTGAATGACATAATTCAATTGACCATAATAGTTATCTTCAATTCTTCTTAATTCATAGCTATTGATTTTCTTATTTCTCATATGTATTTTGATGCGATTTTTCATGTTACAGTTTCTTTTGATGCAATTATTCTTCATTACAATTTCTTCCGATTTCTCATATGCATTTTGATGTGATTTTTCATAACTATTGGTTTTTTTAAGCGAATTTAAGCGAGTGATTTTGTTGCAGATCATTGATCCATATTAGAAGTATTGGGTTACGTTGTTTCTACCGGTGTGTCGTTGGTTGGCTCTCTCATGTTAAATTATTTATTTATTTATTTTCGGGTTAGCTAGGGTGATTCTTTTGTATCAAAATGTTCACTGACCTTTATTTGAAGGAATTTAAACCTGATAAAGCAAAAGGTTTACCAGTTATGATACTAATTCAGTAACATTCTTTTATTAAAAGTTATCTCATTCTAACTTGCTATAGTGTATAAATGTGTCATTTTGACGTGGATAAAAATCTAAATTTGCTATTTGGACTTTAAATTTAGCAAATATTTCTAGATTCTTTGCATATGCTACATTCAAATATATAATTCATTTTTTGGACTTTCATTTTGAAATTTATAAATGCTTTCGCTAATTCAATATGTAGAAACAATTTCAGTTTCTTATATGTGAAGTTTTAAGTCGGAGTGATATTACCATTTTAAATTGATTTATTACCATTGAGTTTCGTAGCACGTGATACCAAAAAAATTGTTGGCAGTGCCTTCAGGCACGGGTCATCCCTAGTATATATATAAGATATCACAAAAGTAATATGTGAAACTTTTGCAACAATATAATATATGTAACAATGAGAAGTTAATTATTCATAATTAAATAATTGGTCATAATGTAGATGTTTAGTGTTATATTTTTCTATGTATGCACTATTTTGTAATTAGATTATTAAATTCACATAAAAATTGAAAGAAATATGTTAATAATTTGTGTAAAATTAGAGATTAGTAAAAAAAGATTTAAAAAAAAGAGAAGTTTACAGTGTTTAATTTGATTTGTTTTTTCAAACTTTTGTTTTGAATTTTTTGGTTTTCATGTTTTTTGTGTTTGACATTGTTTTTTTTAATAATCCTTTTATTTTCTTTTTAGATTCACTTAATTTAATAATAATTTTTTATTTTACTTTTAAATTTAGATTCACTTAATCTAAATACACTTAGAAAATAATTTGGCGTTTATTCTTTTTGAAAAAAATTATCAATATTAAATAATAATAATAATAATAAATAATTAAAAATTAATGCATTTTTGAATTTATAAATTTTTTTACCAATATTTTAATTTTTAATTCTATTTAGATTATTAGATATTAAATATTCATGTAAAAGTATAATTTAAATATAGGGTAAATTACATTGACACCCTATGAGGTTTATGTATATTACAGTTTCCTTCCCTCACCTTTTGAAAATTACATCTCTCCCCTTGAGGTTTAAAGTTTCATTACAGATTCCCCCCTCAACAATTTTATTTTTTTAAATACCAATTTTGCCCTCATTGGGTAACTTACATTGACACCCCTCACATTTTAGAAATTACAATCCCCTCCCTAAGATTTAAAGTAGTATTACCAATTGCCCCCTCGGTTAGTATTAGTTGGAAAAAAAATTAATTGAAAAAAATTAATTGAAAAAAAAATTTGTTAGTAAAATTTTTAAATTTTTGTTTAAAAGACAACGTAAACTCATTTTTTGAATTTACTTTTTTTCCTCAAATTTACAAACTGAGACAACCATTTATAAATCAAAAAAATTATCAAATAAGTTTTTATGACAGTTTTTAAATTTTTGTAAATATAAATTGAAAACTGAAAACGAAATGGTTACCAAATAGGCCTCAAATGGTAAAAATGTCGTAAAATTAACAAATAATTAAATAAGTTACCAACGTAAGAAATGACTTATCAAAAAATTCTTAGACTATATATGATTTGATTTTTAGAAAAAAAAATTTAAAAATTTAAAATTAATTTGGTTAAGAAATAAAAATAAAAAATAATTATCATTTAAGGATAAAAAATAATTATCATTTTAACTTTTGGGCAGGCTATATACATATGTATGACTGTTTTAATTTAATTTGTAAAAAATTATTTCTAACCACTTGAAAGATAAAAATTATATAAAAATGATAATTATTTTTTATTTTTTATTTCTTAACCAGATTAATTTTTAATTTTTAAAAAAAATTCTAAAAATCAAACCATACATAGCATAAAAATCTTTTGATAAGTCATTTCTTACATTGGTAACTTATTTAATTATTTGTTAATTTTACGACATTTTTACCATCTGAGACCTGTTTGGTAACCATTTCGTTTTCAGTTTTCAATTTATATTTACAAAAATTTTAAAAACTGTCATAAAAGCTTGTTTGATAAATTTTTTTGGCTTATAAATAGTTGTCTCAGTTTGTGAATTTGAGAAAAAAACGTAAATTCAAAAACTGAGTTTATGTTGGTTTTTAAACAGAAATTTAAAAATTTTACTAACAAAATTTTTTTTCAATTTATTTTTTTTCCCAAATAATTTTTTTTTCAATTTATTTTTTTTCAACTAATACTAACCGAGGGGGCAATTGGTAATGTTACTTTAAACCTTAGGGAGGGGATTGTAATTTCTAAAATGTGAGGGGTGTCAATGTAACTTACCCAGTGAGGGGAAAATTAATATTTAAAATAATTAAATTGCTGAGGGGGGAATCTGTAATGAAACTTTAAACCTCAAAGGGGAGATTTAATTTTCAAAAGGTGAGGGGAAACTGTAATAAATACAAATCTCAGGGGGTGTCAGTGTAATTTACCCTTAAATATAAAATATAAAGAAATTTTAGTATTTTTAATCACTACAACTGAGAAAATATAAAAAATGAACAAAAAAAATATGAAAAATCAAAAACTAGAAAACATATTTAAAAAATAAAATCAATGAAAGTGGTTCTTATTAGAATTTTGACATCATACATTGGTTATTAAAGTATCATGTAAAATATTACAGTTCAAAAAATCTAATCTAAATAAAAAAGAAAGTGTATAAAGATAACTTACGAATTTTTGAAATATAACACAAATCTCTGTTTTAAAAATGCATTCGTTTTCCTATATTTAGATTCAAACGGAAACATACAACTTTAAGATTCAATCAAAAAATTTCAGAGCGATTTGATTTTTTTTTTTTCTTCAATCATTATCAATGTAAAAAATAGGCAGACGGTTTATTTTTTATTTTTATTTTTTCAATAAAAAGTGAGATAGTTTGTTTATATTTATATAAGACTCTTGAAGTAGATATATCATTTTTGAGTGTTCAACTCTAAAAATAAAAAGATTGTTAGTTTATATAAGATGTTTAAAAAAAATAAAATAAATTTGAGAAGTTAAAATTAAAATTTTTAAAATATATATATATATATATATATATGCTCTTAATACTTTTAAAATAGTAGTTGATGAATTACCAGTGGCGTTAATTTTCTGACAAGAAATCAGCGGATGAAAGGCTGCCCAATTCGCGTGATAACTTAAATAAAATAATAGGACACTCAACCTTATAAAATATTACATAATAACTCAAATTATAAATATTAAATATTATTTATAAAAACGAAGGAAAAATATTACGTAATAACTTCATATGAGGATCAGACACTTAATAACTCGTCTAATTGACATTTTTAATCTACCAAAATTATTAATTATTAAAAAGTCAATTGTACTCTACCAAAATTATTAATTACGGTAGTGATTGGTAGCTTGAAATTTGAGGCTCGAGATTTGGCTCGTCGTTTTGACCCTGTTTTTTTTTTTTTTTTTTCTTATTTTCGACTTCATCTTCTCTAAATTTTTTTTTTTGCAGAAGAAGAAAACCAGGAAGAAGGGAGAGAGGAGGAGGGAGGGAGGCAGGGAGGGAGGAGGAGGGAGGGAGGCAGGGAGGGAGGAGGAACTGGAGGGGGCCATTAAAATGGCGGTGGCGAGGCGAGGGGAGCAGCGGCGGAGGCGAGGCGAGGCGAGGCGAGGCGAGGCTGCTGCGGCGGAGGCGAGAGGCGAGGCGAGGCGAGGCTGCTGCGACGATCGGCGAGGCGGTGGCGGTGGCGGTGGACGGCGGGGCTGGGCAGGAGACGAAGACGACCCACGGCGGGGCTGGGCTGGGCTGGGACGAGGACGACCCACGGCGGCTGCGAGCTGCAGACGGTCCTCTCCCTCCCTTCTCTTCTCTCCCTCCCTTCTCTTTCTCCTCTCCCTCTTTTGAGCCTCTCGAGCCTCAAAAAAATCGAGCTACGAGGCATTATCGTATTAATTATTAAAAAGCCAATTGTACAAGAGTAAGCAAAGCAAAACCAGAAGGGATAACTATGAGTCGGTTCTCTAGACTCTGCTTATTTATCAAAAAGTTCCAATTTTCAGCAACAATTTATTATTATATAAATATTTTTAAAAAATTACAATTCAACTACTTACACTTCCAACATTATATTTCAATAAAAATAAATCAAAACTCACAAATTAAAATCAAAATAACCATTTATCATTTTGATAAATTTCTCACTATCGCTACTAATTCCAAATGATCATTCCTCAAACACAACACAAATGTCTCAAAAAATTCTCAATATCAGAACAAGGAACACATGTACAAAAAAGAAAAAAAGAAAAAAAAAGCACAGGACTTCTGAGTAATATAGTACAATCTAGGACCTACTGATAATTATCTCAAAATGGAAACCACTTGTGGGGGTAATTTATTGAAAACTGATTTTTTTTTTTTTTTGTCTTTTTGTGTATAAAAAAATATAAACAGTGATGTAACTCAAAATAGTTAAAAGATAAAAATTATCTTTTACCTAGCTTCCCAAATAAAATAAAAAAATTAAAGACAAAGGCCTATTTTGAGAAATGAGTTATAATCCACTTCTCAGATTATAACACACTTCCTCTCTCACAAAAAAACTACTTATAAGCTGCTTATAAATAACTTTTTACCAAAAAGCTGTCATAACTATCTTCTCAAAATAGGCCAAAATGGTACGTGCAAACCATTATATTATTTTCTTTAAACAAAACTAAGTCTACTTGCAAATTTGTTTATACTTTCTTAATTAATCTCTATACATCATCATAGAATCAATGCACCAAACTTTCTTAATTAATCTCTATACATCATCATAGAATCAATGCACCAATGATTAACAAATATCACATGTGAAAATTAACTCATTTCACATAAAAACAAATCATGGTTATATTTTCCAGTCACATCAATATATAGAAAATACAAATGACTATGAAACCCACAAAGTTAAAAAAGCCTTACACTTCACAAAAAGTTCCATGAAACAAATTCAACCTATCTGCCAGACCAAAAATCCTGGCTGACCGTTGGAAACAAGAAAAACAAAAACAAAGTTTAAAAACTCCTTCAAACAAAAGGAGGCCTACAAAACCCGTAGAGCCAAGAAATCAGACACAAAAAAATACCCAGAAAAACAATGTGGTCCAGATTCATTCTAAATATTGAATCCACAATACAACAGTTGAATGTAGACCACATTGTTTTTTAGGATATTTTTCTGTGTCTGAGTTCTTGGTCCCTAGCTTAGTCACAAAGTCCGAAAACATACTCAAAATTTCCCCTTCTAACCAAATTTGAATCCACCAGGAGGAAGATTGGGCTGGGCATTTCCAAAATTGAAACCCTGTTGATTTCCATTGATTCCGTCTTGAAGAATTTGTTCTTCCTCATCCTCCTCGGCCCAGTATCTCTCTAACATCTTTACAGCCTTCTCATAGATCTCGTTGTTGTCATGGGTTTGGAGATTTTCAATCTTATCCAATCCATCACTTTCATCAATTGTTTGTGCATATAAATTAATTCCATTGTTCATTCCCCCTTCTTTGTCAGCCTCACCCACCTTCAAAATGTTCTCAAGCCCCTCAAGGCACACAGTCACAATCCTTGGGTCTGGACAGATTAGAAGATCGCAAAGTGGCTTAATGCAACCTTGACTCGCCAAGAATCTGCAATTGACACCGATAGTGTATGAGTACAGGCCTCGGCCCAATGCATTATTTTGCCAAATTTAGGTGGACCCTTATCATGTGGATATGATTAAGTGAAAGGACCAACTGAATCTTGTTTATTCAATGAGGAAATTACTTGTAAGTTCAATAATCAATTATCATCAGAAATCCAACATATGAAGTAATTCAAGCTATTGCTTTGACATTTAATAACAAGTGACCTACTACTATGATGCTATTCTTCGTGATTTACCAGAGTTATGGCTCTGGATAGAACAGGATGGGAAGATTACTACTGTAGTAGGCACCAAGTAAATAAAATTTTTGGGCACTACAGACCTGAAAGATTGTTACTTAGATTGTAGTTTGAAATGAATGAGAAATGGGAAATTAAAAAGGATTATAGGAAAAGTTGAGCGAAGAAAAGCTAAAAACTAGGTCTGAACATAAATGCAGATAAACAGCCAACTTAACCATACTGGCTATATATGCAGAAATCGAGATGAGAAACAAACCGAATCTGATCATGAGATCCTCCAGAGGTAGCATTTGAGATAGCCCACGCAGCCTCCTTCTTGATGTCAAATTCTGCATGTTGAAGAAGGTGTACCAGAGGAAGGATAATATTTGCTTCAATAACAGCCTGTTCCCACGCCAAAAAAAAAAAAAAAATGCCACAGATTAATTAGGATAATCCATGCAAACAGAACAATAACTTTTTTCACCACTAGCTAATATGCAAAAGTGTATGCGATTGGCACATTATGCCTTTTCCTACAGTTTTTCCAATTCCCAAAATGCCACCCATTTACTCCTTTTGGCAACTTTGTAACAGATTGCTTCCACCATTATAGCAAAAGACAGCACAAACATTGCTACAGCTGTTGGCTTTTGTATCCGATTCACCTCATGACGTTTTATAAGGGAACTACGTAATTACTTAGTAGCAACAAATATAACATATTAAAATCTTTTCAGGCAAAACAGAACAAGAGTGGTTTCATACAGAAACAGCTATGATGAGTGTGTGTTCCTCTCTTCTTACCCAAATTTCTATCTCAAAATCTCCAAAGGCAAATCATGATATAACTAGGAAAAGATTAACAATAAAAACAAGTTTAACCAACTGACCCAGATGGACTAGAAAACCAGATCCTTTCTTACAGAACCATTAGTATAAAAATGATTTCAGATTAAGCAATAGCTATATTGAAAGGATTAAAAAATGCACCATCTCTCACCAATAAATTGAGGGTGTTGATACAACACAAAAGAATCATTGTTAACTAACATAACACAGGCAAGGAAAGAGAGAGATTGATACAAAACTGGAAATATATTCATAGTTGGCAACATAAATTCTTCTGAATGAATGGATATGCAAGGGAATCTATATACCTGAATTTGACTTCTATTCCCAGCAGTGATATTTGAAATTGTCCAGCAAGCTTCTTTCTTGATGCTTTTTTTGTGATTTTGTGTGAGAAGTTGGTATAGACAAGGGAGGACATGGTTCTCAATCACAAACTGAAACAAATAAAGCGAGTTATTTCTCACTGTGCGAGGAAAAGTATATCAAGTTTGTTGATGTGTGTGTGTGTGTGTGTGTGTGTGTGTGTGTGAGAGAGAGAGAGAGAGAGAGAGAGAGAGAGTGTTTCAATTTCCTTAGCGCTACCATTCCACTAAAATGCAGTTTTACTTGCTATATACATACACAAATTTCATGACAGCATTCAGCATTTCAAGATTTCAGTTTCCTAATTAATTCTTGTTAGAATAGGTATTCCATAAAGCTTTGTGATGACATCTTTTCAGATACATCTATATATGTATATAAACACATAGCTAATGTACCTTATCATGCAAGAGTAAAGAGTCAGAGACTTATAGGACACTCTTAAAAGAGTAATTAAACATAATTTCTTCCCACGTACAGTACTATGTATGCAAGGGCTACTGCCCCACAAGAATTAAAAACTTGTCCATTATCCTCTGCATTCATCGTCATTTCTGAAAGACTGTATAACTGCACCATCCAACCTACCAATCCCTACTAACTGTAAAGAAATTCTCAATCCTAATCCTCCTAGATTTATTTAGCACCACATAGGTAAAATTAGCAAAATGTCATGTAAAACACGTCAAGTATTATTTTAGCCAAATTCGCTGACTGACATACGGAATTCCTATTTGACCAGTCCCTAACCTCCATGAGTAAAGACTCAAGGCAGTAATTAACACCTTAGCACTCACCGTGTGCGGAATGTGCAGAAAGAATTGAGCTTGTGATCTTAGCAGAAGAAAAAATAATCTCATCATTTAGTTGCCGCTTACACCTTAACAAATAGAGTACTTTTTTATTTACTCTTAACAATCTCTTATACAGATTGTATTTCAATATTGATTATTAGTTAATTTCATAAAAATAAAATAATAAATAATAAATAAATACAAAGTACTTGAGAGTATGTATAACATATTTTATATATATGTGTGTGTGTGTGTGTGTGTGTGCATTTATATATATGCTCATAGATACTATTGCACTTCCACTCCACGAATCGGTTACTTAAGGTAAAATATCTAACTGCACCACTGATTGCCTCCTTCAACAGACAAGGATGTCTCAAAAATGATCATATTATGCCTTTATTATTGTGTTTATTGATGATATCTTGATATACTCCTGTAATAGAGAGAAACACATGGATCATTTACGTACAACATTACAAACTTCGCAAAAAAAGCGGTTGTTTGCCAAATTAAGTAAATGTGAGTTCTAGTTGGATAGTGTGATAGAGTCTAGCTCATAGAGGAAGAGTACGTGCGCTAGCATGCAAAAAACCCAAAAACGCCTTTAAACGAGCTCCAGTAGAAAGGATCAATCTCGCCATAGATGAAAGAATGAATCTCTTCATACTGGGACCGGATAGCCAGATCTGGAAGGTAAAACCCTGACTGTTTTCTTGGGGCATGTGATAACTAGGGATGGAATATGTATTGATCCTAAAAAGGTGGAAGCCATAACAAAGTGGAAAGACCAAACTTTAACGTTGTGTTTGGTTGGGAGATTTGGGAAGGAATTTGGAAAAGAAAAGGGAAAAAGGAAATTATGTGAAATGTAGGTACATTTTATTCACATTTCACCTACCTTTTCCCTTTCCTTTTCCAAATCCATTCTCAAATCTCCCAACCAAACACAGCATAAAGAGAGAAATTTTGGAAACCTAGGTAGTACTAAGATGTATTACTATCTTAGGGAGCATTATGGTGGAGTGCAATGAAAAGAGAGATGGTTGAACTTGTTGCTCATTGTTTGGTGTGTCCACAAGTAAAAACGGAGCATCAACGTCTTGCAAGTTTGTTGCAACCTCTTCCTATTCTTGAGTGGAAATGGGAGAATGTCACAATGGATTTTGTGGTTGGACTTCCTCGCTTGCTCCCAGCAAGGCTATGATTCTATTTGGGTGATTGTGGATAGATTGACCAAATCAACCTATTTCTTACTTGTTAAGGCTAAGTATTCTATCGACAAGTATAGTACATTGTATGTTGATGAGACCATTCTCTTGCATGGGACTCCAATATCTATTGTTTCAAACAAGGATCCTAGATTTACTTCTAGATTTTGACCCAGTTTACAGCAAGCTATGGGGACTACCTTGAAATTTAGAGTTAGTTTGGGAATAAGCTATTTTAGTAACTTTTTGGTTTTTTGGCTAAAATATGAGGTGAAAAAAATAATATGTTTGGGATGCTTTTTTGTATAGTTCTTTGGCTTTTTGGCTTTTTTAGTGGCTTTTTGGCCACTATTTGATGTTGCCAAACTTACCTTTAGTTCAATTTTTCATCCTCAAACAGACGGATAATTTGAAAGGACTATCCAGACCTTGGAGGATATGTTGTGGTCTTGTGTGTAACACTTCAAAGATAGCTAGGATAAGTATTTGCCACTGATAAAATTTGCCTATAATAATAGCTATCAAACAAGTATTGGTATGGCTGAAAGTGTAGAACTCCAGTATCTTGGAGTGATGTGGGGAAAGAAATTATTGGGACCTAAAATGGTTCAGACAACTATTGATAAAGTGGAAATAATACAAGATCGCTTGAAAATCACACAAAGTCGCCATAAAAGTTATGCAGATAATCGAAGGAGAAATCTAGAGTTTGCTATTGGTGACAGGGTATTCTTACGGGTGTCAATATGGAAAGGGGTGATGTGGTTTGTTAAAAGGGGTAAGTTGAGTCCGCAGTATATTGGCCCTTGTGACATTATTGAGCGAATTGGGACTACAACTTACCGGTTAGCATTGCCATATGAGTTGTCTTGGTTACATGATGTATTCCACGTCTCAATGTTACGAAAGTACATTCCAAATCCATCACATATTTACTACTCAGCCTATTGAATTGAAAGAGGACTAGTCATATGTTGAGGAGCCAGTGCAGATTTTAGATCATCAGCATCAAGTACTACATAACAAGACCATATCGTTGGTGAAAGTTTTATGCAGGAGATACACATCCGAGGAGGCAACTTGGAGAGCAAGGAGAGTATGCAGACTCAATACCCTCATTTGTTTAAACATGGTAAGTTACGGGACGAAATTTTAATTAGAAGGGGAGAATTGTAATATTCACAACCTAAATTTAGAGGTTTATAATTTAATTAAAACATCAATTATGATTATAAAATATTAAGGATGGTTATTATAGTTGTTATGATAAACTATGATTGGTTTAAGTGCAATAATGTAAATAAAAAACTAGGGATCAAGAGATTTCCAAAATATACATTTAAAAGCCAAAAATGTGCTAGAATGATCTCCAACACAATTTTTAAAAAATAACAATAAAATGATCTCCAACCAAGGGTCAAAATTTCATTTTAGTGTATTGTTTTGGTTAGCTTGGAAACATATCAAAAAAACATAAGAATGGAAATGAAAAAAGAATTTGGAAACGTATGAAAAACATTTGGAAACAAAAACTAGAACCTATATAAATATTAATACATTCTCAATAATAAAATAATTGAACATATTGAGGTCTATGAATATTAGAAGCTCCTCTCTTTTAGTGATGTAATTCTGACCATCTCTCTCTCTCTCTTTGTCTGTCTATAAGGAAGTGATCAAATAGGAGGCCTAGCTATGTTACATGGACTCGGGTATGGTGTTTGGTGAAGGTATGAGCCTAAGTGTCAGATTCTTCTAGTTTCGATGTCTAAAGACACTGGCCACGGCTACACATCATATTTTCTTAATATTATTCTTTTACCATTTAGGGTAAGTTGGTATCTTTTATTTTTTATTTTTTTTGATTGCACTGGAGTGTTTGGATCAAAGCCTAACTAATCCCCAGGGGTGCAGCAGTCTCCCGCAAGTCCACCACGGTTAATTCAAGGGTAAGTTGGTGTTTACAAAGTAACATAGATGATAGAGCCAGCTGATGCAAAATATGAGAGTTTTATGCATTGTTGTAGAGTAGAACAATGACAAGACAAACTTATTGCTTGCATAATCAACTAGACATGTTGGACACGTCCCATACCCTAACCCACATGTCAATTGCATTTATAATAGTCCGCATAACAGAGGGGGCTAGTTTGGTTAATGTGTTTTCAATACCACAAGGACCGATGAAATCATTTCCATGGAGAAAAATGGAACGTATAGAATTTATCGTCTAAAATTTTCATTACTGATAGTATTGATGTCCCTGTTTTGTATCACAATGGCATTCTCTCTAAGCCTGGTTACAAGAAGAATTTAAAGCTTCCAAATTTTTTCCCCGGATGGGTTTTATGGTTGTTGATTATAGATGTAGCTTGTGTCTATTTTTTACTCTATTTGGGGAATTGGGCTACAACAAGAATCATTTAAACTCTGCAATTTCTTTATGCTAAAGGGTGTTTGTGACAATAACCATAAAATATTTGGTCTGGTTTTGATTTTTTCCTCCTAGATTGCTATAATTCTGTTCTGTCTTTCTGTAGCTCTTTCGTAGCTTACTCCTTCCTTTTAGTACCCCTCTCTCCCTCCTCAAACATGATTTTGAAGACAAAAAAGGGCAGAAAAGAAACACAGCCAGAAGTTACCCTTCTATTCATTACAAAAAAGAGAATGCCAAAAAGCTTGTCTGAAAATGTTATGGGAATCTCATCAAACTAAGAAGTTTTTTTTAGCATAATTTTTTCATATTAAAATGATATTCTATTTTGATGCAATAGCCCATTTGGTATAACTTATAAGTTAGCTTTTATGATTATTGCTTTTTAGATTATTATCTTAAAATAATTAAAATAAGCTGTAAATCTGTTTTGGGTGGCTTTTAATAATCTGTGAAAAACGTTATGTTTGGTTAAATAAGCTGTCACATAAATTTTTTTGTTGTGCAAATATCTAGAATGCCCACAAAATGTTTTGTCTCTATGTGTTTAAGGATTTCAAATAACCTCAAAAAAGCTACAAATTGTAGTTTATGAAAATCTCACCTATTTTGGCTAAATAAGCTAAAAAAGTCAAATAAGCTCTAATTTACAATTGCAACCAAACACTAATAGTCAACTTGTTTAAAGCAAGTAAGTTAAATAAATTGAATTTTAAGCGTTACCAAACAGGGCCAATATAATATATTTCCGTGCACCATTGACATCAGGATTCAGTTCCAGCTGACAACCATGAGGTTAAACCAATGAACCTCATCTCGGTCTCTTTTCTGGTTTATTAGATAAACCAAGTTTTAAAACATTTATAAGTAAACAAGACTTGGAAATTCATTGACTGTAAATGATGGTTTTCTATTTTGATACAATATAAGATCTTTCCATACATCATTGACATCAGGATTCAGTTCCCGCAGGCCATGAGGTTAAACCAATGAACCTCATCTTTCTCTTTGCTGATTCATTAGACAATCCAAGTTTCATAACAGTGATAAGTAAATCAGACTTGGAGACTCGGATGGAAATGTATTGACTATATACAGGTCACTAGCTTCTGCCTTTCTGGTAAAAAGGAGCAAAATAGAGAACTTATATATGTATATATATTTCTGGAAAGAATGATTAACTATTGCATACACAGGAGCTCTCATATTGAAAAGGTTCAAGCATTAAGTTTTACAGAAATCAAAGAAAGGTCTCTGTTTATAGGTAGAAATAAATGAAGGGTCATGCACATAATAAAGTAATAAACCAAAATACGAAACCCACATTTTCTTTTTCATCCAGATGAAATCAGAATCCTTAGATAGGAAGTATTTTGCGTTCCACTAATTTCACTACAAGAATGCCAAAGGCCTAAAAGAAATTTACTATACTAATAAATTAGTTATTGTATTGATAATTGCAAGTGAATATCATCTTTTTGTATTGGTATTAGCCAATACAATGTAAATGAACAAAGAAAAAAAAATGATGATACTACATCAAGCTGCAATAATGGTAAGAATTAATTGCATGGATGTAGAAATCATTAATACCTGAGTTTGGGTGTCATCACCCGTAACAATGTTTCCCACTGTTCTAAGAGCAGGTATAAGAACCGTAGGCGATGGATGACTTGTGGAAAACAAATTTTAGTTAGTACCACTTTAACAAATCTGGCAACTATTACATGAAAATAAATAAATAAAATAAGAGCACAAAAATTCCGCCCAGAAAAAAGGCAAAATGTTCCAGTAATTTGCAGAAAGGATAATTTTTCTGCACAACTAATTCTAGAAAACTAGAAGAGGAATCCAAGTTAAATCAATGTCATAATTTAAAAATTTAGAGAAAATAGGAACATACAGCAGAAGCTCCACAAGTCGTGGACAGACACCTGCCTCAATCACAGCTTGAATTTTGTCATTTGGGCCGTCAGAAAGATAAGAGAGTGCCCAGCAAGCATCAGTTAAAACTTCTTCATCATTCAAGTGAATAAGTTGCCGAAGAACTGGCAATGCAGGTTTCACCTGAAAAAGTCAAAAAGAAGATAACCATAACTAAATTTGCCCACCTTAATACAGTCAGGAAAGGAGGCCAGTTATCATTAGGGTTACAAATGAGCCAAGCCAAGCTTTTAGGTGTTTAGCGTCAGGCTGCTAGGTTCATGACTATATCATGAGCTAAAGAGCCAAGATCGGCTCAGTTTGATAGATTAATTCTAGTGACATGCGTTACATTTTTTTTCTTTTTTCTTTTTTGATAAATAATCTGACTTCATTGAAAAAGCATCAAGATGATACGAAAGAATACAAAAGATCCCAATATGGGAAAACACCAAAAACAGCTAGAAAACAACTAAAAACACCTAACCAATAACATCATCTAAAAAGTCTAAAAAAGCAAACAAATCCGGATCCCCGCTCCTCTCCAACCAACTATACAAAGTAACCAATAACCAGTTTTCAAGCCACAATACAATCTGAGAACTCTTGAAAAGTGCACCGATTTCTCTCCAGCCAAACCAACCACAACAAACAAAATGGCACTAACGACTAGACCCAGCACCAATGACCCCCTATTCGAACCCCCCTCCAACACCACAATAACTCCCAAACCCCCCTCGGCTGCACCCAAGCAACTCCAAACATAGAAAAAATAAGACCCCACAACCTCGAAGTCACGGAACAATGAACAAACAAATGATTCATAGACTCCACATCAGCACAGCACATACAACATCGATTAACCAACACATGTCCACGGCGAACCAAATTATCAATAGTAAGATTCCGTCCCAGTGCAGCTGTCCAAAAAAAGAAAACCACCTTAGGAGCACCTGATACCCATATACTCTTCCAAGGAAAAACCTCCGCTAACTCCCCCTCCAAACTCCGATAAAATGACGAAACAAAAAACTAGCCTTTGGTACCCGCCACATCCCAAACTACCACATCTTCCCCCCTACCCATAATCCCCAATCATACAAGAAGCTAAGCAACTCCTCCAATTGGTCCACCTCCCAATCTTGAACCTGCCGGCGCAACTGGACATCCCACGCCACCACACAGTCCACCTCCAAACAATCCGCAACCATAACCTCCCGATCCATAGCAATACTAAAAATTAAGAGAACCACACCTCCAACGAAACCTCCCCACACCACCTATCCCTCCAAAAAGCACCTTCTCCCCTGATCCCACCCAAAACTTGACCCTATCTCAAAACTCCCCCCTCTCCAACCAAATCCCCTTCCACAAACCTCGACCATGAGACCCAACAACATCCCCCGACCACCAATCTCCCCTTCCCACCCCATATAGCAACCACCCTATGCCACAACCGATCCCTCTCCCAAGCAAACCGCCGAAACCACTTCCCTAATAACGCCCTATTAAACGGCACCAACCTTCACACCCACAAACCACCCACCTCCTTTGGACGACAAATCTGCCCTCAATCAACCAAATGATATCTAAACTCCTCCTCCCCCCCCCCCCCCCCCCCCCCCCCTCCCTTCACCCACAAAACAAGAAATCCCGTTGAAGTTTCCCCAAGCGAGTCACCATTGCTTCTTCCATCCCGCCAACCGGTGCTGCACCCGTTCCACAACCCCTTCCCACACCCCTTTTGCCTTGTGAGTAGTACCCAATGGTAACCCCAAATAAGACACCAGTAGTGCCGACACCTTACAACCCAAAACCACCGCTAACACCAGCAACCTACCAACCTCCCCCACTAGAATCAACTCCAACTTACTCAAACTAATCTGCAAGCCTGACACCGCCTCAAAGCACAACAAGACGCACCTTAAGTGACATGTGTTACATTTTAATTGTTGCAAGTTTTTTTTTTTTTTCCTTTTTTTAAAATAATGGACCAAAATTGCAGAGACTTCAGAAGAGCTGGTTAAGTGCATGATATGCGGGGCCACCTCTTGTATTTGTATCATATTCTACGTAAATCTTTCAAATGCCAAGGATAAACCTGCATAGATTTTGAAAAGATGACTGGACAACTGACTACATGCAGGGTCCTCTTTTTATCTTTTGCATCATACATACCATATTTACCTTCAACAGTCAAACTTCAAGTTACCATATAGGCACATAGTTTTTAAAGAACTACAAAACAGTGAAACAATGCCTATGCTCTCAAACATTAAAAAATTGAGCATGGGTCTGCTCGGGCTCGGTTCATTTATGAAACAAGCTTCAAGTTCAACCTCAACCTTGGTTCATTTAATGAATAAACGAGTTTGAATGAGCTCAATCAAAAATTCTTATCCCGAGCATTTTATGAACAATTCAAATCATTTGGCGCCCTAATTATCATTAAAAATCTATAACAATCCTTCTGCAAGATTATTGTTAAAAATAAAACAATACTTTGAGATGTCTCACAACCTGCTCAAATGGTGTTGGAGGCTTGCCCCGACAGAAGTTGGACAGAGTCCATGTAGCATTTCTCAGCATAGAAAGTTTTGAGTGTTCATTCAACTGAGCTAGCAAAGGCATAAGTGCACCATTACCAAGAACAAGATCCCTACAACTTGGAGAGTCACCAGCAACATTACCCAAAGCCCATACTGCCTGCTTATACATTATAAAAATTAAGAAATGCAAATTCATTAGTAGTCACAACCAAAAATAATTATCGTGTCAACAAACAGTTAGATGCATTACTCAGAATTTAGAACAACAAAGATTATGAAAATTCTGGAAGCAAGGGATAACATTAAAATTCGGTAAGACATTGGGAAAATATAAGAAAAACAAAACAATGAAGCATAATGGAATGATACCGTTGCAAGAATTAAGAGAAGTTACGTGAGAAAAGGGGCTGAGCACACATTGCTATATTAAGAGAAGTTGGCAATAAATATAAAAGTTTTCAAACATTTAAAAATAAAGAATCCAGAAGTTTTAATTAGGAAATCACTTTAGAAGCATGGTTAACAAAGTCAAGTCAAACACTTCGTACGAATTTTAACAAGACTTCCAAAAAGTTTAGAAAAGTTTGTCACACATGAACCTAGAATAACAAGAGCTTCAAAGCAAAATGGGGCAAGAGTTTACCTGCTCACGGACATCATCACTGGCAGAGCTCAAAAGTAGCACGAACTTGGGGACAGCACCATGTTCAATGACAACTCGAGTATGCTCTGATGTCCCAGATGCAACATTGGTCAAAGCCCATGCTGCCTCAAACTGTGAACAAAGACAAAATCAAGCTTGTGCTAGATTGATTACATCAATCAGAAATAGAGCCAGTTCAGTGGGAAAAAAAATAAAGGTACAAATAGTCCCTACTTGCAGTTGAGGCAGATCTTGCCTTCCAAGAAACTCCACAAACCGAGGGACTACACCTGCTTTGATCACTTCGTCTATTGGAGGGCTACGTTCTACACGCATCACAAACCAAAAGTCAACACTAAAAACAGGTTCATTGAGGTATTCCTAAAAATAATATCAATACCACAACTCCACCCATACCAATTGATAATAGCTTTCTGAACTGAGTAGTTGCTTCTATTTGTGCTGCAGGATCTTCAGACCATACACCTTGCACCATCAAAGGAATACTTTCCAACTGTTACACATCAGAAAGAACAAAAATCAAAATCAAAATAGAATTGTTAAACCAAAAAGCACCAAGTGGAAAAGTATTTGAATAAATCTGAATTGCCTTTCGGAGTAAAACATTGAAATTGGTTGTTCACACACACACCTAATAAGTTGACCCAAATCTATTCATGTTATACTTCAATTATATATTCCATTGCTACCCTCAAAAATAAGGGTAAAAATGAAATCGGATCAAAAAGGCTCAATCAAACTCTATTAGGAACTGCATTTTATGACATATGGGTGGCATAACTAAATCAAGAACATTCCAAAAAGCACTTCAGGCTCCCCATTAACTTCAGGCTCGTCATGGGCAATTTTTATTTACAATGGTTACAACTTTAACCTATTGACTGCACTGCAGTCACCAGGCTTCTTTTGTAAAGAAAATCTTCACTACAGAAGCCACTGCTGGTTTTGTTTTCAAAATTTTTACATCAAGCAGAAAGACGAAAAAAAATAAAAATCATCAAGGATTCAAGGGGATAGGTAAAATACTCGGTACATTATTCAATGCTTCATGTGTCTTCTACTGATTACAATGGTCACAACTTTAACCTATTGACTGCAGTCACCAGGCTTCTTTTGTAAAGAAAATCTTCACTACAGAAGCCACTGCTGGTCTTGTTTTCAAAAAATTTACATCAAGCAGAAAGAAAAAAAAAATAAAAATCATCAAGGATTCAAGTGGATACGCAAAATACTCTGTACATTATTCAATGCTCCATGTATCTTCAAGTATTCTTAGTACAAATTCTTGACACAAACACAGGCACAGTCATGGACACAGCAGAGATATGATAAAAAAAATATATATTTTTATATAGGATAAGGCATTGATACGATAACTAATTGTAAGAAGAAGTGAATAAGTATGTATGATAAGGCATCCTATCAGTGGAATCCACAAATGAAGCAACACTTGGAAAACAAATAGAGACAAACTCTGAAATGCCCTTCAAGGAGTTTGGCAGTTCCCCTCTGGAATTAGCCTTTAAAAACCCTTCTTTCAGCCAAAAATATTCTCCTCCATGTCCACTAGTTACTAACAAGGACACTAACCACCTCTGCTTGAATTGCACACTTAGAACTCCCTTAATTCATCTTTTACACATCATATTGGAAAATACTCATATTGCAAGTTTGTAAACTTGCACACTTAGAACTCCCTTAATTCATCTGTTACACATATCATATTGGAAAATACTCATACATTAACCCCTTACATTCTAAAATTGGACTTTAGCCCCTCCGTGTCTCAATCATGTCTAGTTTTCCAACAAGCATGTCACTACCATCTTCGTCGAAAAAAAAAATTTTAAATAGGGATATGTTCCCAAGCATGTCTAATGTGTCAGAATCCTTGCATGAATATGGGTTGTGCACAAGAGGCTGGGAATTGATTGGACCTGCCAATCGAATGAATCGTAACACTGATACGTGAGGCAAAATCACACGTCTATGCTTCATAGATTAGAGTAAAGTAAAATTTCGATAACAACAAAACTCCCTTCAACGAAGTCTAATTTAGCTTTTAAGCAAGTTCAAATGAAGTTTACCAATCTTGGATTTAAAATAATAATAATAATGAATACTTCATAATCGCGTCTTTTCCTCAATTTTTAAGGCATCCAAATGGAATAAAATTAAAAGGAATGAATGAAGAACACAAACTTTGACATTCTAAGTTCTAAGATGCACAGTTTTCTACCACTGACGCTCAAAAGGACTGTGGCACTCATAAATCATCAAGCATCATCACTCATAAATCATCAAGCATCATCACATAAAAATTTATAAAACTATAAAATAAACCAGAAGCAAGATGTACCAGTAGATTCAGCAGCTACCAAAGTAATAAACCATATGGTTGGTTACCAATAAAACAGAACAAAGGAACAGAAAACTAGAAAGTTCTTTATTATTATTATTATTATTATCATCATCATCAAATTTGGTTTCTGAAGACAAGGAAATCAACCCAACTAACCCCAGGTTGAGGGCTTAACCTCAACCCAAAATTTCCAACATCAAACTTGATCTTTTTACCTATAATTCAAACAGCAACCAATCCAACCCCAATAAAGGTCCATGCATAGACAGCAATTGAAGATCAGCACAGAGATCAAATTCTAGTATTTCAGTGAGGGCAAAATGGCCACAATCTTTAATAGCTATAGGGAATTATGAAGCATCTGCAAGTCAATGAGACTGGAAATGAAACCTTTAACTGAGTTTCTTTAGAATTTAATTTCCTAACAATTTGGCATCTAAAAAAGTAAAATTCAACTAAACTAGTTTCCCAAATGGAATGTAATAAAAATACAAGGCTCCACTCATTGATCTGTATCCCTATCCTACAATTTGTCAGAAAACAAATTTAGAAGGGCAAGAAGAGTAAGATCATCTGAATTGGGCTCAATTGAGTAGAATTTTCAAATATCTCAATCACCAACTACAGAAAAACTCAAAAACCCAAAAGCAAAAATCTTTCCCATTTCCCACATTTTCTCAGCAACCAAACACAATTCAACAGAAAAGGCAAGGAAACCCATCAATCCCAGATCGCGCAAAATAGGAATGACAAGAATTACCCTCTTCTCGATGGCGGCGGGGGTTTGCGAAGCATCTGAGAGTTGCTGAGACTGAAGAAGAAGACCTTCTCTTCGCTTCTTCAAGAGATTGTCCTCACGCTTGTTCTTCCTGATCTCCACCAGATTGTCCTCTCTCCGACGCCGAGCTTCGTCGCCATCGACGCCAGTTTTGTAGGACTTCTTGCGGACCTCTGTGCGAGAATTGGGTCGCAGAGACATTGCTGAGTTCTCTCTCTCTCTCTCTCTCTCTCTGTAGAGGCGTTCGACGAAATGTCTGAAAGCAAAAAGACTGATGATGAATTGGATTCGAAGAATAGAATAGTATAGAATAAACTGATGTATATGGGTAGAATACAAAAGGCTAGGTGGGTCTCTCTCCCTCCCCCTCTCTCTCCGGTGCGAGGTTAACTTGCCCCCTGGTTTACGATTGGATTCGAAGACACATGGCATCGCCAACTCACCAACGTGTCTTTTGCTTGAGTTTTCAAAAATATTTTAAAATTAAAAATTCTTTCAGTCTAAAAAATTAAGAAAAATTACAAGTAAATGGAAGAACCAAAATAAATTACAATTGAACGAGGGAATTAAAAAAAAAAGAAAAATTACACATAAATCTTATTTTGAGAAAAGTTGTTCTATCTAAGGGGTTATTTGGGGTGTCCTAAATAAATGCACTTTTTGACTTTTTTTGACTAAAAAGTTGAAGAAAAAAATATGATTATTTGGATTAACTTTTTGACTTTTTATAAAAAAATGTAATTAAAATATTGTATAAATTAGTGTGTAGTTAGAGTGTATGAGAAGATTAGAGGTTGACTTGTACGGCTGTCATGTATGCAAAGTGGAATAGATGGTAGGAAGTAATTGTCTACTTTTTGGGCATTACACTGGATGGTGCTATTCAGTTCGTGGGGACCATCACGGGTTCCGTTTTAATAATCTGAACCGTTTCAATGTGTAAAAATCGTCGAGTACTATATGCCTTAAAACAATTACGTTAATCGAATATCGATAGCTATCTGATCAGATGTGTTTTTTTCAACCGTTAATTATAATATCTTTATTTTTTTTATACAAAACTAATTTGATCATGTAGTTATCGATATCCGATCAATGCGATTTTTTACAAGCATATAGTACTCGACGAGTTCTATATATTCAGCGGTTCAAATTATTAAAACGGGACCCGTGATGGGTCCCTACGAGCCGAACAACAGTGTGGTAAAATTACACCCAACTGTGCAACTTTTTGTCACACAACCGCAGCACAGATCTGATTTCGTCAGATTGATGTATTGATGAATAGTGATAAAATTAATTTTTTAATATATTTTTTCGGTAAATAGTGATAACTTTTTGACTTTTTAATTTTTTTGTGACATGTCAAACTTGGCCTATCTTAGAAGTTTTATTTCAAATCAATTAGTCCTTTTTATTTTAGGTATGTTGTATTTCCTTAATATGGGGTTTGAAAGTTTACTTGTTTGTCATTGTGTGTGATTTTGTTTGAATTTTTTCCTAATGTTGGGTGTGCGTGAGTAAGGTAAGTTTTTACGTTTCTATTTTTTTTGTAGGGATTTAGTGGAGTGATTTGTAGATGGATGATGTTACCTTGTTTGCGGTGTTATTGGTGTGGTGTTCGTTCCTTTTTTGTGGTGTTCGTCACTATTATAACATTGACATTAATTAACATTCAAACGTAACACTAATGTAACATATAAAAAAAACTCCTTACTGTAGTTTTTTCAAATGTATCACTCTAAAAAAACTCCTTAGTGTAACACTCTAAAGTAATACAAAAAAAAAATCTTATTATAATACTCTAATGTAATACATAAAAAAACTCCTTAGTATATTTTTTTCCAAACGTAACACTTTAATATAACACACAAAAAAACTCCTTAATGTAACACTCTAACGTAACACACACAAAAACTCCTTAGTGTAACACTCTAATGTAACATATAAAAAAACTTCTTAATGTACTTTTTTCAAATGTAACACTCTAATCTAATAGTTTAAAAAAAATCATTAGTGTAACACTTTAATGTAACACACAAAAACTCCTTAGTGTAACATTCTAATATAACATACACAAAAAACTCCTTAATGTACTTTTCTAAACGTAACACTTCAATATAACACTAAAAAAAAAAAAATAGTGTAACACTTTAATGTAACACACAAAAAAAATTCGTCGATGTACTTTTCCCAAACGTAGCCCTCCAATGTAACACACACACACAAAAAATAAAAATACTTAGTGTACTTTTTCTAAACATAACACTCTAATGTAACACTAAAAAAAATAATAAATAAATAAATAAAAAGAATGTAAGATTTTTCAAACCATTCCAAAAGGAGTACAAATATTCCTTCGTAAGTTTTGAATAAATGTATAATTTCAAACTGTGAGTGTTACGTTTGAAAAAAGTATACTAAGAAATTTTGTTAGTGTTTTTGTGTGTTACATTGGAGTATTATATTTGGGATTACACTGATTGAAGTGTTACGTTTGGGGAAAGTACACTAAGAATTTTTTATTTTTTATTTATATTAGAGCGTTACATTTAGAAAAAGTATACCAAATAATTTTTTTTTGAGTGTTACGTTATTATGTTTAGAAAAAATATACCAAGAAGGTTTTTTAGTGTGTTACATTGAAGTGTTACGGTATTGGAGTGTTACATTAGAGTGTTATATTTTTGTTCATAATGTAAGATTTGTTATAGAATGAGGGAAAATCTAAAACTTCTATAATTCAAATTGCCCAAATGTGTAATTTTACATTTTGAGAAAATCACCTTTATCCCTTAAAAAATTAAACCCAAACAAGTAAGTGACTACCCTTTTATGTAATTTCCACTTTAATGGGACCTTTGGGTTTATAAGAAAAAAGGGAGGACTAACTGTTCACAAGATTACGTTTTAAGATTTATTGGTGTTTCACCCAAAAAAAAAAAAATCGCAGTATTTACCAAAAAAAAATTTCAGAATGTGTGGGTACTTGGAAAATAATTACAAATTAATGGACTGAAAAAAAATAAAAAATAAAAAAAGAGATCAAAATACCTTTTCTATATAGATTCAATCCATTTCTCTATTTCACTATCTCTTCTCGTTTTTTCTTAATTGCTACAGCCATTGGCCACCATTATCGTTAATTCTGTTGGTCTCTTATCTTTGTCACCACTACCACTACTGTTAGGGATGGTCACAAGTCAAGTTTGGGACAAGTTTTTCGTAATCCGCCCTTGCCCCGTATCATATCAAACCAAGGCAAATTGGTGGCGGACCTAGATGGGTTAATTTTATAAATTGAATAATGAGACTATGAATAAAAAATATAAATAATATGATATATTATGGATAATGACTTATACTTTATGAGAATTATAAGATAGAGTTAAATTCATTTTACCCTCTTGTGGTTAGAGATTGAAACACTTTACCCCCTATAATTCAAATATAGCCAGAAAGTTCCCATGTGATTTTGGTGTTAGTTTTTCCATTTAAACTAATGGAAGGTGTATTATACACGCCATTTTTTTAGTGTGTTTGGTTTTCTGAAAAATTAAAGTAAAATTAATACGACAAAACATAATTTTACCCTCATTTTCTCCAAAACTAAAATTAGATTAATATGTTAATTAAAATTAATTAAAATATAATTAAGAATTGATTTAAAATATAAAATATAATTTAAAATTAATTTAAAATATAAAATAAATAATATTTAGAATTGAACTAAAACATAATTAAATTAATATGTTAGGAATTATAATAGATAATTAAGAATTTAATATTAACTGTGAACTAAAATATTAACTTAAAATTAGATTAAAAAGTTAGTAATTATAATAAATAATTAAATATTTAGGATTAATTGTGATATAAAATTTAATTAAATTAAAATTAGATTAAAAAGTTAAGAATTACAATAACTAATTAATAATTTATAATTAATTGTGATCTAATTAAATTAAAGTTAAAAATTATAAATTATGTGTATGAGAGATAGAGAGAGAGAGAGAGAGAGAGAGAGAGAGAGTAACAAAAAAAAATATAGGGTTTGAAGGTTTTATAGTCATTTTACATTTATAATTAACGGCGTTAACAGTTACACTTTGATCCAAAACTACATGAGGGTTTCTAACTATATTTGAACTAAGAGGGATTGAAATGTGCGATTGGACTCCATGTCCAATATCTCACATATTCCGTTACTTGGTTGAAAAATTGTAAGCTAAATAAATAATTCAATCGGACTATTAGTCCCTCGTATGTAGGACTATCTTGTCCTGAGGAAAGGGGTGGGATACAAAAGTGTTAGACGGGAGCTTCTATTTACACACACAATATACAATTTCCACACATCCCCTTCACTACACTTTTTACACACTCCCTTCATTAAGTGTATGTATAAAGGGGGTTTAGTTGTGTAAATAGAAGCTCCCGTGTTAGACTAGCCCTCCTCTGAAATAGTTGGTAAAATGACAATTTTGCCCTTCATTATTTTTTTTCCTAAAAACCTAAAAATTAGTTTCGTGAAGAAAATAAAAAAATAAAAAATATATTTCAAAAATTCAAAAATATATTTTCAATATTTATTTTTGTCAAGCTAGTTTCCATTTTTTCAAAAAATTCAGAAAATATTTCTTGTGATATGATCCATTTGAATTTCTGTTGTTGTTGGATGATTAATTATAATTTGTATTAGGACATTTGATGCATCCATTGTATTGGGAATTTTGGTTTTCTCTTTCATATTTAATTTAGATTTTAACAATTGTAATTTTTATTGATGTTCTTTTTAATGTAGTGTTATGCATTGCACTTAGTAAAATAAAAATAAAAAAAATTAAAAGTCTCAATTAAAGAATAAAATAAATTTATTTAATTTTTATTGATGTTATATTTATTTAATTTTTTAGAAGTTTTAGCCAAAAAATAAAATAAATTTTATAAGTTAGATTTAATATTGTTATTACTTACTAAACAATTCAAAAGGATAAAATTAGTCTTTTGAGCATTTATTCTTTTTCATAATATCTCAAACATAAGATTCAATAGAACAGTCTTTTTCTAACATCTAATCTCGTGACTAAATAAATATAGGATACACATGTCACGCCCCAAAATTCGAGACCATAAAAAAAATGTACAAAATACAACTCAAACAGGATAGATAACCAAAATATTTTAATATACACATAAAAGCAGAGTTAATAGCATAACTGATTCATTTGTGTTCCGCTATAGGATTAGAAAACACTGTCAAACCAAAAGTCAAAAGAAAAAAAAAAAAAAAAAACTACTAGTCTAAGTCTTCAAGTGAACTACGACTCCAACACTTCATCTTGATTGCCTTCGAGATAACTTTCACCATCGTAAACTACTTCCTGTAACGCCCTCAAAAAATAAACCCATTATATATAATAATAACTTGCATTATTAAAAGAAAACACCTCATTCATCAGAGTTTTACTAAATAAAAACATTACATGCAACATCATAATAAATGCCCTACGGGCTTACATCTTGCCAAGCCAACACTTGGTCACAAATTCTGAGTTCTAACTCAAATACAAATAAAGCCCTAGGCTTGAATGTTTACATATAATTCAAATAAAACAAATAAATAAAACCAGTCTTCGAGTCCAAATCCTCACAAGCTAAGTCCTTGGAGGTAGTGAACCACCTGAACCTGAAAATGATGTTCCCATATAGGGTGAGCCACAGCCCAGTAGAAATATACTAAACCAAATATAAGCATTAAATAAAGCAATAGCATTCAATAGTTGGTTAACCAAATAACCAATTATGTCTTTATACAGTTCCATGACCCTAATGTCAATGACACGTTTCATTTTCCATTATTAACCATATGGCTCAGAACCTGGCCAATCTTACAACAGTGAACTATATAACATATTCACATTATTTCCCATATTCACAAAACAAATGAGACTCAGGCTCATATCAAAACACTTCATACTTCCAGTTTGATACACATTTTAGTGCTGTATCAATAAAACACTTCAATATAATAAGCACACATAAAAGTAATGCTAATGGAGTCCATCCCATATCTCCTCCCAAACAAAATCCGGTTTAGAGGTCCATCCCCTATCTTCCCCTAAACCGTGGAGTACATCCCCTATCTCCTCCCACACAAAGCAATGTATGTAAACACATAACATATACAACACACAATCAATACACATAATGTCTGTATTAATTCAACAGTCAAAATTAATGACTTAACCAATGATTAGTTTCAGTTATCCCTAATCCACATGCAATGTCTACAACAATCACGACTATCCTCCACCGATAGCTCAAAACAGTTATTTCTAAACTTGGAAATAAATAACTCAACAATTAAATGAACGAGTGATTTAAATTAACCAACTACCCCATTTAATCAATAAATTGCTCAACCTCATGAATTTAACTAGTTTCCCCAATGTTCCTAAATTAAATACACAATTCAATTTATTTAAACAACTAGGGTTTTTCCCAAAATTACCAAAATACCCCCAACATATTAAAATGCTAGAACTTAGGACAAAACGTATACATTGGAGTAGGAAATCCCTACCTCGAAGAAATCAACAAAAATGGAGAAGACGGAGATAAAAACCCAAAGCCCAAAGTGCTCCAAACTCAAGATTGTTCCGATCAAAACGAAGCCCTCGACCCACTCTATCTTTTTAACAAAGCAACTAGGGTAGAAATCCACTCTAATTAGATCAAACCTAGGAGAGAAGATGAATAGGGAGGAAGAGAAGTCGGACCTTAGGGTTTAGAACAAAAAGAATATTAAAAACTACTCAAAATCCCGCTGCTAACTATTTAAACTGGACAAGCTCGCTCGAGCGAAGACTTAGTCGCTCGAGCGACCAGACACAAGAAACCTCGCTCGAGCGAAGAAACGCTCGCTCGAGCCAAAAACTCGATGCTTCAGGTCTGCAACCCAGAAGCTCGCTCGAGCGACAAAATGCTCGCTCGAGCGAAGAACTCGAAAACAAACACCTCGCTCGCTCGAGCGAAGGAAAGCTCGCTCGAGCCAAAAATCACAACTCTCAGGTCCTAGGCCCAAGACGCAGACTCTCGCTCGAGCGACCAAACCCTGGCTCGAGCGAAGAACTAAAACAACAGCTCGCTCGAGCGACCAACTCCTCGCTCGAGCGAAGGTCCAAAATTCTGGACAGCAACACTTGGTTTCTAAACCCAACCAACCTGAAACAAACCTGCCCAAAGACAACCTATAACTCAAAAATAAAGAATTAAAGGACAACAACAACAATACACAAAGACTGAAACCACGGAACTCAAGTCCGGTTACAACAATCTAAAGGAACAAGACCGGGGTCGCTATACTTCCTCACCTAGCATGACATGCCATGAGCTTGGAATACCTAGTAAAAACATACACACCCCCATTTCTTCTATCAACCAATCTACCACACACAGAACAAATCAGGTAACATAACATACAATATTACAATAAAGTTCTGTGAATTAGTAATTAGGCTAGACATCTAGAATCCCTCAAAAAGATCCTTCTACCTAACCACAAGGATTAAACACCGGACTATTCAGAAATCCCCATTTTGCTGTTTTGCAAACCTTACTTCCTATGCCCACCTCCCGGTTATTTATCAGTTAGCGACACTAATGGACCTCAAAATGGACGGCCAAACAAGTGGACTCGCTTATAGCCAAATAGTGCCTAGGGCTCGCTTACACCCTACACATACCATGCCAAAGGGCTCGCTTATACCCTGAAACCATCGCGTAAAGTCTGAATACATCTATGTCATCCTAGGGGTTCGCTTAGACCGCTTGCGCAAGACTTAACTCATTTGGTATTAATTCCATCACAATTCATGTCATTCATATATATAAATTATTCCGAAATACTAGTGTGAAAGTCACCCATTGACAACTCCTTTTCATTTCCCGTTTATTAGATTTTTTGATAAGCGAGTTAGTCACATTTGGTAATATGAAAGAGCATGAGTGTAGACACCCCATTTTGACCGCCCTTAAGACTTGGGCGCCTCACGTTGAACACTCGATGATGAATTGTTACGCTGTACAATCGTTCAATTTTTTCAGCGAAAGGCTTCGATTTTTGAGCTTCAGAACCTAGACCTTCCACCCCCTTTGGACCAAAACCTAATTTTTTTTAACCTGACCACTCAGAGACCTGCTGGCCAATAAGTGGCCAGCAGGCCATTTTTGGTTAGTCAGCCGTCCCCCTTTATGGCCAGCAGGCCATGTTTACCAACAAACATATATTTTTGGTAGCCAGCTGTCCCCATGACCATGCCTTGCACCAGCTGTCTCATTATAGATATTTCCGACGTGAGAAGTTATTTTTCTATAAATACAAGGCCTTCCATAAGGGTTTAGGGTTAGAAAATTTTCCCAAGAGCCAAAACTTGTCCAACACATTACCTCTCTCTCTTGACATATACATACACTATCCATACACTTCCTAAGCCTAAACTAAAGGACTCTTGCTGAGATTATTGAACACAAATTTTAGCTCTTGAGAGTGATCACCTTGTGATTTGTGAACTAAAGAGCATTATCTCTTCAAGAGATACAATCTTTGCCATCTTTTGCCTTGTTTACATTACTCTTCTCTTCTCTTTTTCTTGTTGTTTATACACTGTTTTGGACTGGTTTTATGTCCTGAAACTTATGATTTAAAAGGTACCCAAAGGTAGAGGGGTTAACCATCCTTTTTTGAACCTTATTCCATAACTTATATCCTTGTTCTTTCCACTTATTTCTTTGATTTATACACTGTTTTTCAGAATTTTCAAAGACTAAAATATGTGATTTAAAGGTCCAAAAAGTGAAGGATTAGCCACCCTTTCTTAGGCTTGTTTCTTAGCTTTGTTCTCTTCCATTTTTGTCTATATTTTCCACACCTTTCAAAATGATTTCAGCAATGTTTTTTTAGTTTTTTGGGGCTGTTTTAATTGCTTGTTTAATTTATGCTTTGAATATTATGCTTGTGGTGTTGTAAGTCCGTATGGATTTTGGTATATAGGCCATAGCCACCAATCCATTTGAGTTGATAGCTTTATTTACATAGTTTTTACGTAAATAGTCTCACTATTGTTATCACCTTTGCATTACATCTCTGCAACCTCCCTCCACTATTTGTCTATTTTGATTAAAGAATTGTGTTTATCAAAAGATCGTTGTTCAAGCATAAGAAAGAGACACTCCATGCTTAATGGTTTAATCTCTTCGGAGGTTCATTACCAAGGCATCACATCTTTCTCATGCTAAGCACAATCTCTTGTTTGACACTTTTCTTTATCGCTTGTGTATTTACTTCTAAGGGCCTATGTAACGCCCTCAGAATTAAACCCATAATACATAATATTAACATGCGGAATTATAAGGAAATAAAGTATCTTATTCCATTCATCAGAGTACCATGAAATAAAAACATCATAATAATGCCCTATGGGCTTACATCTTGCCAAGCCAATACTTGGACACAAATCCATGAGTTCTAACTCAAAAACAAATAAGCCCTAGGCTTGAAAGTTTACAAGTTATTCAAATAAAAACAACTAAAACAAATAAAGCAAGTCTTCGAGTCCAAATCCTCACAAGCTAAGTCCTTGGAGGTAGTGAACCACCTGAACCTGAAAATGAAGTTCCCATATAGGGTGAGCCACAGCCCAGTAGAGAAATACTAAACCAAGCATAAGAATTAACTAAAGCATTAGCATTCAATACATGGTTAACACAAGATAATCAATTTCCAATTTCATGACACGAATGTCTACATTGTCTATGACATATTGTCTAAGACACTTTTCACTTTCCAATATCTATTCAACTTTCCAATTATATCATTATGGCTCAGAACCTGGCCAACTATAATAGTGATCCAAATGTCACAAAATAAATGAGACTAAAGCTCAAACCACAACACTTCCATACTTCCAACTGATACACATTATAATGATGTATCATATCAACAACAAATAGCAATATTGCTATAATCGATAAGCACACATGTGAATGATGCTACTGGAGTCCATCCCCTATCTCCTCCCAACAAATCCGGTTTAGAGGTCCATCCCCTATCTTCCCCTAAACCGTGGAGTTCATCCCCTATCTCCTCCAAAACAAAATGCATATGCAATGAAACACACAATTGCCATATACAACACATAATCAATACAAGTAATGTTCTGTATTAAATCCACAGTCAATCAATTGACTCAATTTCCGTTATACCTAAGCCGCATGCAAGGTCTACAACAATCAATGGCTATCCTCCACCGATAGCCCAAAACAGTTATTTCTAAACAAGAAATAAATACAACAATGAATGTAAATTCAACATTCTCATAGGTAAGCATTTAAACTACCCAACTACATCATCAATTTACTAAATTTTCCCAATTCCATGAATTAAACTAAATTCCATAATCTCCCTTTAAATTAATTACATAAATTAATGCATGACAAACCCTAAGGTTTCTCCCAAAATTACCAAACTACCCCCACATACCAAAATACCAACACCTAGGATTAAAACGTATAAATGGAGTAGGAAATCCCTACCTCGAAGCAAGAACCCAAAAGAAGAAGACGGAGATGATAGCCCAAACTCCAAAGTGCTCCAAATCAACAACCGTTCAGATTAAATGAAAGCCCTCACTCTCCTCTATCTTATTTGTAAAGCAACTAGGGTAAAAACACACCCTAACTAGATCAAACCTAGGGGAGAAGGTGAGTTGAGAGAGAGAAAACTCGTAATAAGGGTTTCTGGATCAAAAGGTTGTAAAAAAAGTGATTTAAAACTGTTTCTGCGTATTTAAACTGGACAGGCTCGCTCGAGCGAAGACATGGTCGCTCGAGCGACCAGACACAAAAATCCACGCTTGAGCGAAGAAAGCTCGCTCGAGCCAAAAACTCGATGCTTCAGGTCTGCAACCCAGAAGCTCGCTCGAGCGACGAAATGCTCGCTCGAGCGAAGAACTCGAAAACATACACCTCGTTCGCTCGAGCGAAGAAATGCTCGCTCGAGCCAAGAAACACGTCTCTCAGGTCTAAGTACTAGACGCAAAGCTCGCTCGAGCGAAGGAACCCTGGCTCGAGCGAAGAAACAAAAACAAGGACCTCGCTCGAGCGAAGAGAAGAGAAGCTCGAGCGACCAAGCCAAAAACTGAACATGCAGATTTGGTTTCTAAACCCAACCAATCTGCAACCAACCTGCTAAACACATCCTATAACCCAAGAATAAGGAATTAAAGGACACAACAACAAATATAACAGCGGAATCCACGGAACGTCAGTCCGAATACAATAATCAAATGGGAAAAAGACCGGGGTCGCTATAACCTAACTTTCTAGTTAGACCCTTGGAAATCACCAAGGAAAGTGTCATTACAGCTTATTATCATGTTTGGATTTAGAGTCATTATCGCTTATTTTGGGTTTGATTAGTCATTATCGCTTTCTTTGAGTTTGACTAGTCATTATCGTTCATTTTAGGTTTGATTAGTCATTATCACTTTCTTTGAGTTTGACTAGTCATTATTGCTCATTTTGGGTTTGACTTAGAATTCATTATCGCTTGTAAATGAGTTTGACTCTTTCTTTGTAATTTTCCCGTAGAAAAGGGCTTGCAAGGCTCATTTTTCGGGTTAAGTCAATACTTGATACTCTTTATTGCTTTTGGACTTAATGGACGTAATTGTCACTTTTGGACAAAAATGAACAAAAAGTTAAGAAATGGAAAGGTAATGTAAAAAGGGTGAATTACACTAATGGTCCCTATAGTTTGAGACTTGTATCATTTTAGTCCCTGACTTTTCAATTGTGACACATTTGATCCTGAATTTTGAATCTTATTCCAAATAAGGACAATTGAAGATACTATTAGATTTTTCAAGGGAAAATTTGTTAATTTGATAAAATATAAACTAATTTGATAAAAATAAATGTCAAAAAAATATTTTTAAATTTTTAAAAATTATTTCTACCCACTAAAGATAAAATTATGTAAAATTGATAAATCTTTTAGACATTTATTTATTTATTTATTTACCAAATTTTATTATGTGTTTGGATAATAATTATGTAATTGGTGGTTGTTTTTGTTAAAGGTGAGCAGCGAATTCCGATCCGATTGAACTGAACCGATTCGCCGTATTTTGGACGGATGCATGATGACGAGCGGACGGTTGTAGATTGATTTTTTCCAATCCACCTAATTTTGGATGGATGGCGGATTTGAGGTTCCTTTGGCCGCAAGCGAACTGTCATATAGTGAGCACCTCTAGTAATTTGTAAGATTTTGTGTTTTCAATTTATTTAGATATTTTTTTTGTGTGTTTTCAATTGAAAAGAAGTTTAGACATTCTGTTGTGTTTTCAATTTGGAAATCCTTTTATCAAATGATAAGGGTTGATATTTGGTATTTTTGTGTGAAAAATATAAGGCTTATTCTTGTCATTTAAAAAAAAAATCAAATTAAATAGTTTTTGAATAAAAAAAAGTAATTAAATTGTTTTGATAATGTATGATATTCTTATATGTATTTATTATTGGTATTTGACAGTTACTTGATAATTTTTTGGTTATGTTGAGTTGGATTATTATCCAAAAAAAAAATGTTGATAAATTGTTGTATTATATTCAAAATTTGTAAAAGTTTAAACCGCCAAACCGATTCGCATCCATCCGCCAATCCGCATCCGTCAATTTGGTGGATGGATGCGAATTATTTTTTCCAATCCGCCCATCTGGTGGATGGATGGCAGATTAGAGGTTCCTTAACTGCAACCGAACCGTAAACACTCCTAGTTTTTGTTTTCATTAAATTAGCTTCTATTTTTTTTTCAAAAGTCAAATATGGCGACAATTTTGATATCATTATTAAACCAATCCATTAAATCAAAAAATTCAAAACTAAAAATATTTCATATATTAAACATATCAATGACACATTAAAAACTTAACTACTACTCATTACATGATCATCATTCAAACATATAATAAAAATTAATTTGGTAAAATAAATAAATAAATAAATGTCTAAAAGATTTATCAATTTTGTATAATTTTATCTTTGGTGGATAGAAATAATTTTTAAAAATTTGAAAATATTTTTTTAACATTTATTTTTGGCAAATTAGTTTATATTTTATCAAATTGATGATTTTGCCATTGAAATTAAGTAATGATATCTTCAATTATCCTTATTTGGAACAAGATTCAAAATTTATGGTCAAATGTGTCACAATTGAAAAGTCAGGAATCAAAGTGACACGAGCCCCAAACTATAGGGACTATTAGTGTAATTCACCCATGAAAAAAAGGCTAATAAAATTGGAGTAAAAAAGGTAAAAAAAGATAATAAAATTAAGTTGGATTCAATCGGATGTTATATTGAACCTATTGCGTCTTGACTCATTACGTACTCTTTAGTGATGTTCAATGATTCAAGAAGCAATGTCCACCCATTCCCTTGAGGTAACTCCATGATGGGGAGGAGGTGTTGTTGGTCTTCCATTTCTTTTTATTAAGCTTTTGTCATATCGGTTCTAAGATCATCATGCAACAAACGTGCGACAATTG
This sequence comes from Camellia japonica, assembly GCA_030407325.1. Taxonomy (NCBI): domain Eukaryota; kingdom Viridiplantae; phylum Streptophyta; class Magnoliopsida; order Ericales; family Theaceae; genus Camellia; species Camellia japonica. The sequence continues at coordinate 183,886,911 of JAPPVO010000019.1, forward strand.
ATGATTTGTGAACCGATTCTACTCATCTCTTGATCATCTTCATGTTAGGGAAGGGCAGAGAGGATAAACATCTCTTGAAAATACTCTGTTTTTGCTATGTTTCAGCTCTGTTGCAGCAAGGTAATCTCCAAAAACAACAGCCGGCCGACCACCTTTATGTCCAGCCGACTACTTTTCAAGGCAAGCTAGGCACCTTTTTTTGTACAGGCAATGGCATTTTTGTGACAGAACAGAGCAGAATCTGAGGCCAAAACAGAATAATTTTATGATTGCAAACAGAACAGATTCTGGCAATAAACAGAGAGGTTTTTGGAAAGATATTCTTGGTTGTGCAAATGTGGCTCCTCGCTCCCCGTTTGTTTAAATTAGCACTTTAATATTAGTATGTTGTAATTAATTAGTTGGCTTCATTTGAATTTGTAATAGCTAGTTAATTTAGTTAATTCATTCAACTGTGTTGTAATAATTAGTTAATTAGGACATTTATTCGAACCCTCTTGTGTGAAAGCAAATTTGTAACACTTGTAATATTTTGTATGTCTTCTAACCTCCATTATTTCTCCCTCTATTTACTTGTTTACTATGGTTGCATGTAGTATCATATTTTTGGTTTCATATCATTACCATAACTTGCACCCATTTTTACATACATTAGGATTTGGCTCATCATACTTGATAAACATTGATCATTTCTTGCTTGAATACATGCGCTACTATATGCCTTGAATTGATTCATATGTTATTGAATTGATTCATATGTCATGTTAAGAAGCCAAATCCGATAGTTGTATTTTATATGTGTTGCATTAGTCATTTGCATATTAGAGCATGCATTTTTCTAATTATTTTCTTCTCTTTGGCTTGCCTCAATTGAGTATTAGGTGAGCATTTTTGCTTTAGCATATTGCTTGTGTGTTCATGTTGCTATATCAAGCATACTACCATGAGGTTAAGTGCTTATTTGGAATAACTCTTTAAATGTTGTAGATGAAGGCTATTTAACTTAAATTGGGATGATTTTGATTAATGTACATATGAGCTCGCGTTTTCAAAATAGCACATATTGAAACAAAAAAAAAAATCAACAAACATGAAACCAAAGAATTCCAAAGTGGGTGACGTAGTCTATACTTGTTTGTCTCACATAGTAAGTTAGCATAATAATCAGAACAAGAGCATATAATGTACATACAAATCACATGATGATTAGTAAAGGCTGATCCTTGATCGGGTGAGGGGGGTGCTCAATTTACGACCTTCCCCTCTCATTTCTAAGTTCCCAAGTCGAGACACTTTAGTTATGATGAACAAGTGGCCTTTAGCATGAATCACGTACGAGTTTCCTAAATTTCTCAAAAATAATTAGGTAGTGACTCTGAAATCTGGCAATGCAGTATATTTTTGGTATCTCTGATGATAAATGGATTTTCTAAGATTTCCCGGATTTGGACTTTCATTTGTTTAAATCTAGTTCACATTGCACTTGTAAAATCATATTCAGAACCACGGGAGTCCGAACTATAGGGCTATCGTATCCGAGAAGACTAAACCCCTCAAAGGAGCACGAAAAGCAAGTTACAATGAGACAAACGTAAGAAATGAAATATAACCCATGATAATCATGCATAAGTATGGTAAGGCAAGCAAACAACATCGAGCATGCTTTGAAATGTTTAGAGACAAATAACACCATGAGACACAATTTCCAACACTGTTCAGAACTGCAAGGTTAAAAAGAATGCTTTGGAAAAAATACTTCCAGGTCATATTAAGGGTTGAAATTGCACAGAAACAATAAACAACCTGTCTATTTTCAGTTCCAATTTTCAAAATTTGCATAGCACATCTAGAAAATTCATCTACAAGCTATGTTTGAAAACCTGTCCAAATTTGTCACATTTTGGGAAAACTAGCTTTCCTTTCACTCTACCCGATGATTTTCACCCAAATAAATTCCGTTGGAAAGAGGATACCGAATTCTAAATGTTGACAGAAGAACCAACATGAGATAATTTTTCTAGAATTTAATAAAATTGCAAGAAGTGGACTGTTTTCAGAGACTCAAGACCAGATTTTTAAAACAATATATCCAAGCCCTAAACACACATAATGAGGGGTTAATAAAATATCATAAGCTCTAAACATACCAAATATTCTATATTAAATTCAGATTTGAGAAATAAATAAATTTGATATTTCTTTTAAATTAGAGAAGTTGTAGCAGTGTATAGTTTGACAAAATTGCAAGACAAAATCATTAGATCATACCTACACTTTCATACATACTAAAAACCCTATTTACCATTAATATGCAACACAAGAGGGCATACTAGATAATAGGATGAGATGGGTGAAAGAATTAGAGAAGACAAGGGAGAGATGTGTTCTTACCTTGACTCAAGAAAGCACATTTTCTTCTTTTTCTTTTCTACTTCCCCCTAGTCACATTCTCTTTCTCTCACCCTCTCATTGGCTGTTGAAACGTGTGTAAGGAATTAAGGCAATGCTCTCAATTTATAGGCAATGAGTTTGGGTTGAAAAGGTCATTTTGTGCCTGTTTGATGCAGCTTAAAAGCTGCTTATTTCAGCTTTCAGCTTAATTTAAGTTATTTTGATGTATTTAGTTTAACTTATAGCTTATAACTTATAGTTTTTTAGAAGTCAGAAATCAGCTTATTCTTTGAGTGGGGCAGGAGATGTTTACGCTAAGTTTGGCATAACTCAAAAAAGTTAAAAAGTCAAAAAGTTACTATCCTATTTAAGTCACATCATCTTATTTAAGTCACATCACCTCTCTACCATATCACATCAAACCCAACCCATATTTCATAAAAAGTCAAAAAGCACGCTTATTTAGATCATCCCAAACAACCCCTTAATTTATAAGTCAGAAATCAGTTTATGTTCATAGTTATAAGCTATAAGCTGTTTAGGCATAAGCTATAAACATTTTCCCACAGCTCTACCAAACAAGGCTTTTATCCTCTAGCTTAATGACTAAGGAAAATAGTAAATATCTAGATATTTTTCTCAATCAATTTTCCCCATAATAATATTTATAATACCTATGTAAATATTCATGTTCAAATAAATAATAAATGAAAGAACAAAAAAAATAAAATTTATGAATTAATTTAGACACTAGGAGGTAA